>JAGTJN010000010.1:0-1200000 GCA_020747045.1 Phaeosphaeria sp. MPI-PUGE-AT-0046c | reverse complement strand
CTTATGACCTTACTTGTCGAGTCCAAGGCTCACACATAGAACACCGTCATCATTACCGACAACGGAAACCGAGTCAAATCATGGTACACACTCGCATTCCGGATTGAAACGTCAGCAATGCTCGGATCCATTCACCTGAAAGCTGTCCACAACGCCGACGCGAAAGTGGCTGTAAGCTCAACCTTGTGTGATCGCAGGCGACATTGTTTGAAACATTGACTGCCATTCTGCAGTGCTACACTTGGGGTGTTCGATGCTGTAGCACAAAGATGACGACCTGCCCTCTCTCAGCAGACGTCGCAAAGCTTGGGCCGTGGTTCGACGCCCAAACAGGTATAGCTGAACCCCTATGCAGCTCACCCGGCTTTGATGCATGGTGGCCGCAGAGATTGTCCTGTCATTTCCGGCCATGTTCACAGATTTGTTTGTTGGATCAGAGTCAGAAGCTACCGCGCGAGGCTAGCGGACTGAGACGTGCAGGAGAACGAGCACAGCGTCTCCACGTAAAGTTTGAAGTTGAGTTCTCTGCTCCAACACAGCGGAACTGCCTTTGCGCTCCCACGGCGAAAAGCTCTGTACCACCTGCTGTGAGAAGTACTGTGGTACCCCCCGAGGAGTGTCTTTAGCTTCGCATCCGTCACAAGCATCGTCGGCGTCGACGTGGACGACTCATGGTCGGCGAGAAAAGTCTATTTGGAGTGCTCTGGTCATCGCTAGCATCATTTTGATCGCCGCAAGGATACAGCTGCTCTCACGCCCATTCCCCGTTGCTTGATCCCCGAAGCCGAACAACTGGGTCTCACTTGCGCGTCCTCTGCTCTCCTTTCTGACATTGCTGGATTGCATGGGCTGCAATGACGGCTGCTATTGTACTTGATATCATCAACCAACACCAGTAGGCTGCCCCGGAGCTGTGCTAGCGTACCGCATCTGTTTGCTCCCCAAAGCTCGACGTCTCAGCGTGCGACAAGACGTACGCCTTGAGGGTTGTGCCATTAACATCGCTGCGCACTATCGCGACCTGCAGCACGACGTGTGCAATATACAGGACCATGCATCGTCCAACTCTATCAGAGACGGGCGACATGACGTCCACGCGCAGTTCCCGTGCGCCTTCATTCACCAGTGATCGGCCTCCCTCAGTCGCAGGCTCCATCACCTTTCAGATGCCAACGAATATACGGCCGCCGCCAGCATACATCGCCGCGTCTGTCGCGTCGCAAACAGTGACAGACCACCACAATGCCCAGCTGCGCGAAGACGATGCCGACGCCGACGAGCTCAATGCCTTCTTCTCTGAACAGGCGTTGTCCCTCCTCAATTCCTTCCTCGACCACCTGTTGTTCGCATTCCTCTTCTCGGCGCGCTCTCCCTCCCTCACCGCGATCCGACCTGCAATAGCAGACGTCCTCAAGCCGCGCTTGGCCCGCGAGGCTACCGAAGCTGCCGACGAGGAACTCGAGGGCTTGCTCGCGGGCGAGGATGAGGAATTCCCCTCGCAAGACACCAAGGCTGCAGACAGGTGGGATGTGGAAAAGGTGTGGAAGCGCACGAGGCTGCGCATCATGGTCTATACACGTCTGGGCGAGCTCGAGGACGAGGACGAGGAAAAGTACGTTCAACAGGAGCGCGGGCTTAGCATGGACGATGACGAAGACGACGAGGCCGGGCTCGTGTCCTGGGCTTCTGCCATATTCCTGACATCGGTCATCGAGTACATCGCAGAACAGACGCTGCTGATAGCCGGCTCAGCCGCTTATGCGCGCATGGCCACCAAGGCAAAAAAGCTCGCGCAGCGTGTGGAAGATCCGATCGACTTGCACATGGAGCGACTGGTCGTCGAGGAGCCCGATGTGGAGAAGATTGCGCTCAATTCAGCCCTCGGACGGTTGTGGAGGACATGGCGCAAGCGCGTCCGATCCCCTCTATCGCCCATGTCGCCAGGACGCGGTCTGCATTCCGTCTCAAGCTACTCGAGCCTCCACCGCCGAAAGATGAGCCACGACACCATCGACGGCTCCGCTCGTGGCGACCGTTCCCCCATACCCGAACACGTACCTACCGAGACCGAGATCGCGGCCAACATACCTCTGCCTGAGGGGGATAACGATGTCAACGAGATCGAAGTGCCAGGTCTCGCTCGGACATTCGAGCTGGACCACGAGAGTACGGGCACTCAGACGCCTATTCCGCGTCGCCAGCGGCCGTCAAGCGTCATCGTACTGGCACCGGTCGAGACTTTCCGGCGCAGGTCTGCCAAGGTGCGACCCGTATCCATGCCTCCGCCCCCTACCTCCGAGTTCTCTGTCCCTCCACTATTCTCCAAGCGAGCATCTATTACGACAGATCCAGACAAGGAACCAGAGCCTGAGGTATCAGATGAGATAGCATCGGAAGTTGCTGTGGACGGTACATCAGATATCAAAGTTGAGGAGCAGCCAGCAATACCTGCACATGTACAAACCGAAGAGCAGCAAGCAACCGAATCGCCTCAAGAAGCGGATGCGGACATGATGGCTTTTGCCGCATCTACTGGCATGGGTTTCCGGATGAGCATGGTTGATCCTATCCGCACAGATGTCCCGGACGCAGCCGAACACGAGCCAGAAGTGCCAAGCGCTGGCGGTTATGAGAGCGAACCAAAGATCATGCAGTCCAAGAGGATGTCTGTAGGGAAGCCAGGTCCTCCAGGGATTGTTCGCACCTTTTCTACACGGAGCTCGAGTCTACGGTCGGCTCAAGTAACACCAGTCCCATCTCCAGCTTTACAACAACAACCCGAACAGAGATCTTACCTGGATGATGCTCAGTCTACGGATGACGAGGATGAGCGCCAGGCCATAGGTGTAGCTCGCACGTCTGATATTCCGATCCGTTCGACGCCAACTCCTCCGGTTGATGCTTTCCACGACAAGGGCAGGCATGCTACGCAAGGCGGCTATGTTGAGGTGCAGCCACGACAGACGTGCCCGACCTCAATGTCTGTACGTAACACTCCCACGCCTGAAGCGCAGCCTGTGTTACCAGAGCGTTCGGTTGCACGAAAAGACCCACATAAGAGGGACTTTTCTGGCGGTGAGTATGCTGCTGCTGGCCCAAGTCATGCTGTGAACATCACCAGTGCACCACGGAGAGCAGATGCACCACCACCGAAATCACGTGGTGCCTCGTTGCCTTCGCTGCAAGAAGTCGATCCACACCCACGACAGCGAACTGCCTCGGAGGTCAGCGGCTCACACAACGTTCACCAACGCAGTCCCAGTATTCCAAATCGTGTTAGCGAACGCCAGGCTCGAAACAAATCAACAGAGAGTGCTCAGCGCATTCAACGCGTTCCACTTGACGCATCACCCTCCTCTGAGAAGTCTGGAGTACAGCGTATGCCTTCTACATCGTCGAAAAAGTCAGCGACGTTCCCTGCCAAGCACAGCGGTCGTGACTCCCGCATGTCTGAGGAGGATCGAGAGCGCCAATTCGAATCCCTAGTCAATGGCGAAGAGACGGTAAAGTTTACCTTGACCCCCCAGAATGTTCGCGATTTTGATGTTAGTCAATTTACTCGATGTTTGCTCCAAGCGTCTGAAGGAACTGCTGCTGACTTCAACAGGAGCCACCTATACAACGCAAGGTCGAATCTAATCACCGACCTACTACCTCTAACGTAACGGTCCACCCGAGGGTGAACGCTGACAAGGACAATTCATTTGGCACTGGTCACCTCCCGTCCCGCTCTTCATCGAGGAGCAAGGGTCCCGTTGCTGCTCCTGCGAAATCCTCCCCCAGCAGAAAGGTCGTTGGTAGGCAGCTTGCTAGAGAACCACGCATTGAGGGAGAGTCAATGCGTGATTTCGCGGACTTCATCCGGTCGACTGGGCCTTCACCTGGCCAGGAGAAGCCGATACAGCCATTTGTTAACGTCAGTGGCAACGGTCCGCGGCCTGCAAACGCTTCCACTTCATCCCTCGGCCGCAGAATATCCACCAAGCAGAACGGCCCACGCGGTATGGAGAGTCCGTCAGCCAAACCTCGCATTAACATGGAGCCTCGTAGTCCAGCAGGACTGAGTACTGGTAACAATGATCTAATAGACTTCATTCGACAAGGACCACCCAGTGCGCAGAACGGACAGCCAAGGATACCTCGCAATGTAGCGCCCTTCCGAACAACGGTTGATTCCGATCAGTTTGACACAATGCTCGGCGAACATGGCAATGTCGAATCTGCATATGGCTCAACAGCTTCCACTCTCGAATCGAAGCAGTCCACACAGACCATCAACTCTCGGACTGGTCTCATTCCAGAGCCCAAAGTAGTGCAACCTGCTTACTCCAACATGCCTCAGAACTTGACTGGCAATATGGCTTCTGGTTCCGAACCTGTTGTCACACGAACCCGCCGACGTGTCAAGGATCCATACGCAATTGACTTTTCAGACGAAGAGGATGATGACGATGAGGATGACGATCAACTGACGGCACTTCCACCTTCGAGTCACCCTCCTCCGGCGCACAAACAAGAGAGCATGATGGATTTCCTCAATGGGATGGAACCTCCGAGTAACAGTAAACCTGAGCCCTTCATGCTCAGTCCAGAGACCATCGCAGCAGCCAAGGCTCGCGCTAGTGCCTCCAACTCGACCCTCTCTTCGAGCCACACTGCCACTCGCACCGGGCCCTCCCAGTATGGTGCCATATCTTCGACCTCGATAGCGTCTGATGCCCATCGTTCGTATAAACCAAGGCTGCAAGCTAGGGCGCCAGCGGTAAGTGATACACGTACTTCGAGAACGGCAACGAGCGATCTTGCAGACTTCTTGAAGAATTCGGGACCACCCGAGCCGCCGATCAATACTACACTGGCCAAGAAAGAGGATGAGAAGAAGAGCAGGAAGTTTTGGAGGTCGAAGAAGACATATGGTGATCTACCATAAGGACCGAGTTTGATCGAAATACGGCTTGGTGAGACTGCGCTCGATGTTATCAAGTTTCTTCCATGCCCTATACATACCTTCACATACTTTATGATATCTGCGGATGATTGTGGTGCAGGCTTTAAGTGCCGAGGATTGAAGACACTTGTATGTTTTCCCAATACCCCGTTTGCCTCTTCTCTTTACTTCGTATGCTTCTTGGCATCTCTAGAACTTCTACTGTATTTATCACAATTTTGACTTGCCTTCGCTCTCTTCTACCTTGGGTTTTTGTTGGCGCTCAAAGGCTGTTTGCAGTAACTGTGCAGTGTGTAGAATGAAATCTAATGAATACACTACTGAGCCAAGAGTCTTGTCGTGCAACTGCCGTAATGCGATTGTCTGTGTGTGCTTGGCTTCGTTGGCGGTATCTCCAGGAGAGATGCGGATGCTGCAGGCAAATTACTACCCGCGGAAAAGCTCCGAAGCACGTGACATGTACAGGTGGACACCGACAACAATTTGGCATCTTCCGCCCTCATTTGATCCCATTTCGTGTCCTTCCAGATCAAAATATGTCACCAAGATACACGTATGATCACTCTCCCGCATCAATACAAGCTCTGGTCGAATTTGCCACATCTCACAACATATCTCACACAACCGACACAGCAACACGCGACGCAAGAGCCAACAAGCCCCAATCCCCTGCATCTCCCGATGAACTTCCGCACGTCGTGTTCTGGCCCAGAAGCACGCGAGAAACATCCCTCCTCCTATCAGAATGCAACACACGCACCATACCCGTAACCTCCTACGGGTCCGGCACCAGCTTCGGCGGCGCCCTGCACTCCACCGGCGGGATCTGCATCAGTTTCGAAAAAATGAACCAACTTATTAAAGTCAATGAAGACGACATGGACGCCGTGGTTCAAGCCGGTCTCGGCTGGGTCGAGCTCAACGAGCTGATCGAAGATAGCGGCTTGTTCTTTCCCGTCGATCCAGCCCCAGGTGCAAGCATAGGCGGCATGATTGCCATGTCATGTTCGGGCACGAATGCATATGCATATGGGACGATGAAGGAGAGAGTTATTAGCTTGACGTGCGTATTGGCTGATGGGAGGGTTGTAACAACGCATAAGAGGCCGAGGAAGACTTCAGCGGGATATGACCTCATGCATTTGATGGTTGGCTCGGAGGGGACGTTGGGCTTGGTTACGGAGGCGGTGGTGAGGCTTGCGCCGGTGCCGAGGAATTTGCATGTGGGGATTGTCACTCTAGGGAGCTTTAAGGAGGGTGTGGATGTTGTTGTTGCGCTGCAGCGATCAGGGCATAAACTTGAAGCGTTGGAGCTTGCGGACGGACCGCAGATGCATGCATTGAATGCCTCAAAGCTCTCTTCGCACAAGTTTATGGAGAACCCAACTCTCTTCCTCAAATTCGCTGGCCCGTCCACGCAATTCGTCAACGAGCAGATCAACGTGATGAAACATCTCTGTCGTAACAGTCTCAGCTTCGAAATCACATCTCAAGAGTCCCGCATCGGCGTCATTTGGGGCGCGCGAAAATCAATGGCTCCAGCTTTGATCGCCATGAAGAAGGACCCCACAGACCTTTTTATCCACTCCGACTGCGCAGTTCCCATCTCCAACCTCCCCGCTCTTATCACTGGTACGCAATCTCTCATCGACGCCGCCTCTCCTTCGGGCGACCCATGGTTCTGTGCGAATGTAGGACACGTGGGCGACGGAAACGTACATAGCTCGATCATATGTCCTGCGTCTGATAAGGCAAAGGCGGAAGCTGTGTTGAGGCAAGTGACGAGGTTGGCGCTGAGGCTTGAGGGAACGATTACGGGCGAACATGGTGTTGGATCTAAATTGAGGGATGCATTGGAGGAGGAAGTGGGGAGGGTAGGAGTGGATACGATGAGGTCGATCAAGAGGAGTTTGGACCCGAGGGGAATATTGAATCCAGGAAAAGTCATTCGGTTGGAGGAAGGAGAGAGCGAGAAGGCGAGGTTGTAAGTCGAATGTTTGGTGCGAGAAGGCGATTCGTGCAGGGGAAGATGGGATGAAGGAGAGAGTGTAAAAGTTCGCGTGAGTGGGCTTATGGACTTTCATCTTCTCGAAGATGGCAACTCAATCAAAAAGGATTCAGTTCTTCTATTGCCTTTCTGCCCACTGCATAATCGAAGGAGATCATAGCCCATGTTCTTCGTTTTCGAAGTCTGCACCAACGTCGTTGACGTTGAATTCTCGAATCACGGCCCACCAATCTTTCGAAAGCTTCTAGCAGTCCACCCTCTTGGTGAATTCATGCAAATAGACGTTACGTATGAGTTTCCGACCTTATGTGCGCCGAAGAATTCATGACTAGCAAGAGTCGACTACTCAATGAAACCTTCTTCCATCTTCCATCTTCCTTTCTTACCATCGAATTAAACTTTCTCCGGCCCTTGAAATACATGAACCTGTTTCTGCTTAGTATGTTTGTGCCACACCGGCCATACATCATCAAACTCGTTAAGATTACGCCCATGTGATGAAGCCTCCGAGTTCGACCTCGGAATCCATGCCCCGATGCCCATTCATATGCATGACCTCCTAGGGACTCGAAATCATCTGCCTTTTCAGTGATGTTGCCCGTGTAAAGATTTTGTGAACACTTGGAGTACGCTCATGCTGGAAGAGCCTGAGCGAACCGCGCATGACTGCGTTGACCTAAAGCAAAGACATCTTCGATCGTTGATTACATGATACTACAATGTTTTCCTGTGTTCTATTAGCTCCTGCTCTTCATAAGCTACTGTGGTGTCAAATTGCCGAGATTCATTCTGACAAGGACTGTATGTTTCTTGCTCTTGACAAATCCATCACTTGAAGGTCGATGACTTGCTGCGACACTATCTTAGTTTGAGCTATTGACGTCCTGCATATGGCGTCACGGTGCTTCGTGATGTGCGTGAGAAGCCATGGGCGACACCAGCTTTATTACTCATCGTAATAAGTTGTAACTACCAAAGAACAACTTTCATTGCATGAGACAGACTAATTGCCAGCTATGTTCAACCCACTTTTGATAGCCGTCTGACATCCAATCTGCCCTGAGCAAACATCTCTCGGGAATATCTAACATGCTGTTGAGGTGCAGCTCATCATCCATCTTGGCCTTGATTTCACTCAGACTCAACCACTGCTCTGATCTAGCCCGTTCTGGTATGGCTACCTTACGTCCAGATCTCTGAAAATGGATCATCTGTCGAGTTGTGTGCGCGATTAAGCTCAATCAAATCACCGAGATATTGTGCAACAGGATCTCCATACATGTGGCCGATCCATGCGAGCGCCAAATCTGATGACGAACCTCCACCCGAGGCAGACCAGATATTGCCATCTTCAACCCATCTCGCGGGACGTTGCCAGTGAACGTTTGGTTCCCGCTGTGTTAGTCGATCAAAGTTGGCTTTGCTCGTTGTGGCTTTGCGGCCGTCCAAGATGCCTGCTGCTGCGACAATGGTGGCTCCTGAGCAAACGGAGAGGATGTATTGGACCTTTTGTATTGTTTCCTCAGCATGGAGTATTCAGAAGACATGGGGAAAGGAGGAACGAACTCTGGGGTAGACAGCTTTGATGAAGGGCGCTGCAGCAGGTGTGGCTGCTCGGGTACCAATACCACCCGGTATAATCAGTACGTCAAGCGGTATCTGAGAATTAAGTACCTCGTTGTATGTGGTGGTTACGACAAATTGCTGTCCAAAGGTGCTGTTCGAGCCACTCCTCGGTAGAGTGGATATCGGGGCCTTTGTCTCGCCGATGACATCGAAATGCATGTTTTCGTACAATTCGAATGCATTCGACAGAGTGTCTAATTAACGCGTGAGTTGTTGTTTGAAAATCACAACCCACTCTCTGAAGAGAATCGTACTTAGAACATCTATTGCGCCAAAGGCATCGAGGACTTGGAAGCCAGGGTATAACAACACCCCAAAATGTATTGGAAGAGAGGTTGTGTTTGTGATAGGTGGTTTCGATGGCGAAGAGAACGCAACAGGCAAAGTGCTCAGCAAACTCATGTAGATTGGGGCATGCATTCTGTGGTAGTATAAATTTCTGTGTGTCTTTGGAAAGATTCAACAGTGACAAAGTGTATATTTCGGAGTAGATATTGTTTCAACTTTGGACAATTTCTCTTCTCCTTATGTATGTGATTCCGGGTGACCATTCGCAAAGAGCTTCCTGCTAAACTTGCTCAGTTTCTTCGTATGATCTCTACACGCCTTGAGCAGATTTGAGGCGATTCTGATGAGACTTTATAGAGGTGCAAGTACATAATCAGTAGTACAGGATGTGATGCTGCCACCTGGGGATAATATTGCTTAAATGTTCTCATTTCATGTCGTGTCACCTAACTATGCACACAGACCAACCCGGCCGCGTCAATTTGTTTATCAGAGCCAGAGAAACCAGTTTCGCTCGAAGAGGTCTAATGTAGTATGCGAAAGCGGTAGGCGCCAATTCTCGTAATCGCCGGAGCAAATTTCAGAACCTCCAGCTTCTGCTAAATGTGGCCTGCCTTCGACAGACACTAGTCGTACTCCGATTGCCTGAGCCCGCCATGACAACCCGATTAATTAAATCCTCTCCAAAGGAGCGGTCTCAGTATGACGAGCTATATGCCAGCTGCAGAAAGCAAGTACATATTGCCGACAGTGGGGGCCCTGTCAAGATTGCATCAATCATCTTCCAGACAACGAGGAAACTGTGCTTTTTCTGCAATAATGGAATTAAATTTACGGAGCGGGACGAGTATGAATCGGAGAGAGATAGAGCGGAAACGACGCGAATCGATGACGAGATGGTATCATATCTGCAGCAGCTCGAGCAGAACGTATGCGCCATGTGTTCTCTACCAATATTCGGCATAGATCAGAATGAACACAAGAATTGCGGCACATTCATCCACCCTTGCAAGCATCTTGTCTGTCACAGCTGCTTGTTACAGCATGCACAAAAAGAGAAGGCTTGTCGACTCTTGCATCCGGCCCCATTCCCCCAGACACCACGAATCACGTGAACACGATGTCCCCATCTTATCTACCGATGAACCCGGGTCCGAATATCCCTTAAAATTATCAGCGCTCCTCGGCGATCTCCAAATTAACCAGGAAGTAGGTGTGAAGTTCACTTTGGATATACATTTGCCGCTTACACAGAACCTCAGTATCATCCTTTCGACCTGGAAGGAGATATTAGACCTCGTAGCTTGATTTGGAAGTATGTAACTCAAATACAACATGTTGCATGGGTGTCTAAGCCTGCAGCAGACACGCAGGGTGCTGAACGACTTTAGGGAGATCTTTGAGCCCGATATTCTTCTGATGACGTTTGGGACGTTGGCTGAAGGGTTCGTTGCTTCCTACCGCCATTACACTAGCACTGGCTTCCCTAGGTTGGGCTTGACCACTGTTTCTCGTGTTTATCTTCTCGAGCACATTATCCACACCCACCTTTCCCAAACCATCGTCCCACAACCTACATCTCTCCCTCACGTCCCCTCGTTTCTCTTCCCTCAAACAAATTGATGCCCAAAATGCGCCTTGCAAGACCCTTTCGCCACCAGATTCTCATACGTGTGACCCGGAGGCGAGCACCCCGGAGGAACGATATCGCCTAAATGGATTTTGGCATTGCCGTCGCAGACGCTGTTCTTGAAGTGGTACACGTCTTGGCCGCAGTTGGTGTTGCCAATATGCACGACGTCGTTACCGGTCCAATATCGACCCTCGATTGTGATGATTTTGGCTAGCGAGGTGCTGAACAGGGTTGACAGGACAAGGATGGGAGTAAGGGCGTGCATTTTGAGGGTTCTAGGATTTGTGACTGCGTTCAACTTTGAGAACAGGGTATAGAATAGATGGAAAGTAGATGCTCGTATATCGAAGCCAGTTTGTTGGATGGCACTTGCTTAACGATTCTAAATTGGCGCAAATAGCACGGCCACTTTATATCTCCTACATCTTTTCTATTGCCACTCACTGTCGGGAAACCTTCATTTTGTCTTCCTATAAAATCGCTTAGCAAATGCTAGGAACAACGAAGGAGTTCGGTAACGAATTTGCGGGAGTGCATAGCGAATATGACGAATGTCGCCCTACGAAATTGCCAAAACTATATCGAAGATGTAACAAGGCGTAACTATGCCAAGGAGGCGAACAATCAGGTCCAAAGCTGCAACGGCCTAGAGAGACTTCGCTGTTCGCTGCGGTGACCGAGGATTGCTAGACTCGTCTTGGCATGAGGCCGCCACCCAACGCCTGTGTCAGACCAGGGCTGGACGGTCTCAGCTGCTCGCTTCCCGATGAACGAATCATCGCATCTATATCACCAAGGATGCTCCGGTACACCGAAAATTATCATGCCCAGTATTCATACATTGCATGCGTGCGCCAACACGGCGTTGCTCAAATTGTTTAAAAGAGATTCTGGGGTTTGCAGGCTGTACATATCGCGGACTCGGCTTAAATGACAATAGCTGTAGTTGGCACAAAATGCAATATCTGTCTATCATTGTAGAGAAATTTCATGACAATACGACACGGACATCTGGATTGGATATTCTTAGTCTATTCATTGGGGTGGTAAAATATGAATATGCGTTCACTTGAGTACTTGGGTGCTCAGCCTTTGACAACAGCTTGTTAGAAGAGAAATGCGCATCGAGCGCGTGAATACCTGATGTGTAGAGTTGAATGTAGCGGGTCCTACATCTTTAACGTGTTCTGGGATTAGGGAAATGATTTGATGGTATCAGGATACGTGATAATAATAGGTGTCGTCGCAACGACTTGCTGAATCGCTTGCACGACCAAGAGAGTACCAATAAACATGTTACTGCGAATAGGCGGTGACCAGCATGCGCTAGCTACTTGTTATTGGAGATGTGTGCTTGCTGCGAAGTAAGTATACTCAGGCACACGACTCAGCCACTGGGAGAGTCGTTGTAGTGATTGGAGGGTCATCACAGCGACTGAGAAAAGCGACTGAGGAAGTTCTTAAAGCGGACAAATATATCAGGCACAAAGCACGAATGATCGAAGCTAATGTAAGAGCAGGAAATAGTGCGACAGTGGAGGGCTAGTAATATAGTAAATACCTGGGTTTCCTGCCTCATGTCCACAGCATTTCTGATCATCGCTTTCGGCAGTGCAGGTACGGAACCACCACAAATATGCATCCAATCACTTTCCCACTGAGAGTTCGTCAGACCTCCATGGAAAGATCGATCTGATCGCTTACATCGTGCATCTGCGCTTCTTCATGGGATTGATGCAGAGTCGTCAATGATCGTGCACTAACCAAAAACTGCCTTGATTGCCGCGGTTGGATCCTCCTCGGTGGACATTTACCCCGGGATACTATACCCACGGGGTATCTCCTCAAGCGTAGATCAAGACATGCGGGGTTCAAATAAGTACAAACAAGTTATTGAAAGCGGCACATCGACATGTCGAAACAGTTTCGCAACCTGACTGCGAGCCGTAACTCTCTCACCCATCTACAAGCGGAGTGAACTCATCATGCGGTTTGCAAACATCTACCTATATGCTCTACGGCTTTCATGCGTAGTTCTTGCGAGGATCGATCGGTGCGTTTACTCTATCATGTCCCACATGAGTACTGACAATGAATAGTCAGCACGTTGTGTCACAATTTGATATTGTCCGCACCAAACTGATCGATAACGAGACAACTCCACTTCAAGTCGGCAATGGTAATTTCGCATACAATGTCGACAATACCGGCATGCAGGTACTTTGCCTGTAATACTAGGTCTGAACAAATATACTGACGTGGAGCTGACAGACCTTCCTGCACTTCCCTACACTCTCGTCTTGGGCGTGGCACAATGACTCTCTACCAACCAACGGGTAATCTGTCTGAGAACTACGCATGATGCATGACTGACCATCTAAAGAGAGAGCCCTGCCGATTACAAAGGTGTCATCCGCGAGACCTATGGTCGTGATGTATACTATGATCTGCCTGATCCAAAGCTCAAGCAAGCGACACAATGGCTTATTGCGAACCCGAATCGCGTGAACCTCGGCCGTATAGGTCTTAGCTATAAAGGCAGTACTCTCAACGCGTCAATAATCGCCAATCCCCTCCAGACCCTTGAGTTATGGAAGGGAACCGTAACCTCTTCGTTTCAGATCGATGGCAAAGACGTCGAGGTCATCACACAAGGTGACTTCGATTCCGACTCGGTGGCCTTCAACATCCAATCCGATCTTGTGCGCACTGGTGATCTCAATGTGGAAATGGATTTTCCATATCCACCTGTACATACGACGAAATATAAGTATGAGGTATGCTGTGCGAGGGAGACTAGTCCTGTGATTCAAAACCGCTAAGAGTTGTCCGCAGGTTTTTGCAGGTGTATACGACCTGCCTAACAATCACACGACCATGCAGGTAGATGATAATGCCAACAAATCTTCAAGCCATATTTTGCACTCGATGCAAGAGCTTAGATATTACCTGAATTTGCAATGGCCGATACATACGCCTATGCAGCTGAGCAGGAACGAGCTTGCAAATACAACGGCTCTCACTGCACATCGCTACACCCTAGCACCGCTGTCAGACAAACGGTCTATCTCCTTCACGGCAAACTATTCGCCTCATAAGCTAATACCTAGCCTCCCTTCCTGGATCCAGAAGAAGAACGTTCAAGACTGGAAGAAGTACTGGAACGACGGTGGCTTCGTTGACTTGACTTCTTCGGCAAACCCAAATGCAACAGAACTCCAACGACGAATTGTCCAGTCGCAATATCATGTTCGAGTCAACAGTGCAGCAAAGGGTCAGTCGCCACAAGAAAGCGGACTGATGAACAACGGGTGGTACGGTAGGCATTGCGAACATCTGCTACTGCGTACAAATGTTGGACTGAGTAAATGAAGGTAAATTCCACCTGGAAATGGTTGTCTGGCATAACGCACATTGGGTGGCCTGGGGTAGGTCGAAGTACTTTGACAGCATCTTCCCTGAGCTATATGAGACTCTTCTGTCATCTTCTCTAGCTCGTGCAAAATCTATGGGCTGGGTGGGTGCGCGGTGGCCTAAGATGACAGAAACAAAGACTGGCGCTAGTTCGCCTGGTGACATTAACGCGCTTCTCCTGTGGCAGCAGCCGCATCCGATGTGCCTGGCTCAGCTTGCGTACCAAGCATTCCCTACAAGAGCGATATTGCGAAAGTGGGACAAGGTCATCACTGCGACAGCAGACTACATGGCGAGCTATCCTAACCTCAATAACAAGACTGGAAAGTACGACTTAGGCCCGCCTTCGTATGGAGTAACAGAGAACACGCCACCGAATTCGACGCGCAATCTAGCTTACGAGATAGCTTACTGGCGCTACGGGCTTGACGTTGCATTGGAATGGAAGCGGAAGCTTGGTCAAGCAATCCCCGCTAAATGGTTGCATGTCGCAGAAAATCTTGCACTTCCGCCGCAAGTAGATGGTCTCTACACAGTCTATGAAGGGCTCAACAGTTCGTGGTGGAACGACACCAAACTGACAGGCGATCCACGTAGTCTCATTATGATGCAGGGCATTCTACCTTACACACCTGCTGTCGACCCGGTAGTTGCTCGCCGTACAGCAGATAAAGTCTGGGAAGTCTGGGGTGATGCTCAAATCCGCGGATGGGGTCGTCCTGTGCTCGCTATGAACAGCGCACGCATAGGCAACCCGCAACGAGCGATTCACCATCTCACTGCTTTCGACTACTGGAAGTTTGATGACGCCGGGTTCGCAATCAGAGGTGGCGATGGTGGCACACCACCACCTTTCATGCCCGGCAATGCAGGCTTCCTGCTTGCAGTCGCATACTGCGCAGCCGGGTGGCAGGGCTCTACAGGTGAAACGCCAGGCTTTCCAGATGATGGTACTTGGGCTGTCAAACACGAGGGACTAACGCAAGCTCTATGAAGGTTGGCGAACGTTCCTGCATTAGCCCTCGAGCAATAGCTGCATTAGGGCAAGTAGACGTCTAGCTTGTTGAGTAGAAGTTGGATGCAGGTACTCGAGCTATGTATTTGGATCATTTGTCCGCTGGTGCTAAGCGATGTGCGAAGGGTTGGTGCGACCTCAGCGTCGGATCCGGCAATGCTTCTGTGCAGATTCCGAATGCGGTAGTCCATGAACTGTGGTCAACATGTCAAAGAGGCCATCAACCAAAATGTCTGGAATGGATCTGAGACCTTCATATACTTCGAATGAACTGTGGAAATCATCATCACGGTCCAAGCAGCAATGTCTCTCCTCACGGTTCTCTCGGTCGCTAGCGCGTTTGTTAACGTCGCACAAGCCTACTCGGCCGAAGATGTTGGGTACGCAGTCGATGTCCTCAAAGACCTCCCTGAAGATCTTGCGAGCCCGTTCTGCAGCGGCTATGCTGTTGGAAGTGGCGAGACCGTGACGGAAACTTACACCAGCGCTGAGTACACTACCACGACGACGCTTGGTTGCGATGAAGTGCCGGTATGTCGAAAGTTCAAGTGTTTTATATTTAGAATTTACTTAACATCTTACAGAGTGGCTACCCTGCGTACGGGAAACCGCACAAAACCGACGATTCTCCATACCCTGGTATCACAGAAGCTCCTAACAATCCTTGGGTGGATCCCTATGGCACTGCAAGCGACCCAATTGACTGGTTTATCACGAGTACCACGACAACCACCATTACCGTGACCTCGTATTCGTGAGTCGATGCATACTCAGTCTGAGCGCTGTCCCTAACGATACTAGTACCACCACAATCTATCCTGGCGGGGCTTCTGCAACCGCTGACGTAAATCCCTACATGGGTGTAACCGTCGTCTATGAAAGCCCCTCAGGAGCTGTCATAGCAGAGCCTACTGGTACTCCATTGCCCTATGAAGACAATTATACTGGACCTCTTGATGATATTGAAGGCGGTCTTGCTGGCTTCAATTACCCGAATCCCAAGGATCCTGCTCCTTTCAGGGCTCTCAAGCGCAGCGCCAAGTTCCTGTTCAGCCGCCAGCAGTGGTGCAAGGAGTCTGACGTTCCATGCCGTCTTGCTATGTACGACGAGACATCCATCACGGAAGCTTGTGGCAAGTATCTGGGTGGCGAGGGAGGATATGGGGAGGGTGTCGTCACCGTCACGACTACGCTCCATGTTCCCACTGCAACCGAGACTTCGAAGTTCTGCACACCGGGTAGTGGTGATTACCACCCCGAAGAGACTAGTGCCCCCGGATATGGTGACGAGTCTGAACCGAGTGAGGATCATGGCGAGGAGGGCTATGGCGAGGAAGAGGGTAGTGATGAGGGCTCGTACAGTGACGAAGAATCCGGTGACGAATCCTATAGCGACGAGGGTGAGGACTACGAATCACCTGATAGTGAATCCGAGTACGGCGCTGAAGAAGGTGACGAGTCGTACGGTCAAGAATCCGGGAAACCATCTCATGGCAAGCCCTCTAAACCCGAAGGCGACTCTCCCTCACCGTCGGACAAACCATACGGTGAGGATAGCGATTCCGAGGCTTATGGAGGACATGGCCATGGTGGCAAATCTTCTGCACCCTATGACTCATCTTACGGAGAAGCTTCATCCACACCTTCGTACGGCGAAGGTTACCCAACTGGCACTGATGCTGCCTATGGCGGTAAGGAATCTGGCAAGCCTGAGGGTGAGTTCGGTGGTGAGGGAGAATCGGAGCATGGTGGACATGGCGGTCCTGGAGGTCAACATGGCCCACCTGGACAGCATGGCCCACCTGGACATGGCCCACCAGGTCAACACGGACCTCCTGGACAGGGAGGAGAAGGCCAGTCTTCGGGACAACACGGAGCACCGCCGAGTGGTGGAGAGGGAGAGAAGTATGCTGCTCATTTCGAGTTGACGACAATGATTACTGACCATGCCGCAGGCAACCACCCAAGGGATACTGTTTGGTCAAAAAGCCAAAGCAGGAACGATTGTGATAAGAACATGCATGTTCTGCTTCTTGCGAGTGAGTGGTTCATGACCTCAGAGAGTGGTTTGTGACGGCGTCTCAATCTTGCAGGCAAAATACTGTTGGTTTTGGAAGACTGTGTTACATCGGGACCCCTTTTCTATGTCAACGCGGTGAAATCATCATCATAACTCATTAATCGTAACATGTTTTTTCTCTTCTTGAAAATATCCAGATCAAGATTCTTTCTCCACATCCCCCATGAACTCCACAAGAATCCTGTCAAACCCCTCTGGGTCTTCCCAGAACGGCGCATGATGCAATCCCTCCAACCTCAGACACTTCCCCTTCCAAAGCTTCTTCCACCTAATACCCTCCAAATACTCCAAATTTACAAATTGCTCGTCCGCCCCATTGACCACCGCGATTAATACCTCGGTCTCCTCCACCACCTTCACTTGATCCACCCCTCCCGCGTTTTCATCCACAAATCTCTCCCGCATGAGCATCCTCGCCCTCCCATCTGTATTCCGCGCATCTTCATACATCCACTGCTCAAACAACTCCACCTTACCCGCAGCAACACTATTCATCATGATCTGCTGCGCCACTTCATCCGTCCAATCCCTCTCGCCCGCAAGTCCAATGCCCCCGCCCATCGTGAACGCCTTTTCGACTTCCTTCTCGCCAAGCGCAGGCGGCGTCCCAGTTATCATTAACCCCCTGATCTCAATCTTCTTCTTCTCTTTGAACGTTACCGGATCATCTAGCAAGCTTAACATTTCGATTCCAATATGTCCTCCCAGGCTCCAGCCAAATACCACCACGGATTCAATATTCAAATGTTGCAGGATGTGTAAAGCAGCCTCGGCGTAGCCCCGCATGTGGTATGTGGCTGACGGGTTGGGTGCTCTAGAGCTGCTGCCGTGGCCGGGGAGACAGAAAGAGACGAGGCGGTAGCGGGTGGAGAGGGAGGCCGAGTCGAAGATGTGCCGGAAGATCTTGGACGAGGAGGAGTTACCGTGGATGAGGAGAAGGGCGGGAAATTCGCTTTTGAGGGCGGTGTCATTGATGGAGAGGAGGCCATGGGGCGTGGAGACTGTGAAGGAGGACATGGTTGCGATGGGTTGTGCCGTTGTAGTGTTAAGAAATCCTAGGGTTTAGATTTGTGTATTAGATATCATTTTGAGTTTTGTTCGAGGAAATCCTGGTTGCTGGTTGCAAGATGAAGACATGTGATGCATTGCGTAAGTCGTGCAGGTGGGGTCGAGCGCATCGATTACTTGTGAGACCTAAGCAGCCCCGCGGAGGCACAAGAGTCAGCAAGCGGTCTCGCAACACAGCGATAATCTGCCAATGTGAAGCAACAAGCTGCGAGTGACGTGACGTGCCGTGTCCGAGTGGGAAAGTTGGTAGCGTGCATTTGATCGACACGACTAGTTGCCGTTAGAGTGAGACTCTGGCGTGGAGTGTTGATCTGTCACCATGGCACAAAAACGTGGCATGCACATACACACAACGGGCATTGACACATTGCGGAGGAAAAGTATTTAATGGGAATAGTCAACAATGCTATGTCTTGGGTCATCAGCATATCCCTGCGACGCTCAAGAGCGACGATGTCCTACTCATCATCATCTTCTTCCTCGTCGTTGTCGTCGTCGTCATCGTCGTCGTCGTCATCATCACCATCATCCTCGCCATCGGAAACTTCTTCCCCAAGCTCTTTGAGGCGTTTCTGCCGATAATTAGCGAAAAGTCTCGTTGAAAGGGATAAGAAGAGCATACCTTGTCCTTACTGCGCTTCTCCTCCAGGTCACCGAGGATGACGAACAAATCATCGAGTTCTGTCTGTTTCTCTTCTGTGTTCTTTTCGGCGACCTTGAGCTTTTCTTGTAGAGCCCTGACTTCCTTATCTTTACCTTCTTTTGCACCTTTCCCACTCGCCTCCGCCTTGCGCAACTTCTCTTCGGCATCCTTGACTTTCCAGGTCTGGTCTTGCACTCTAGTCTTGAGCTCCTGGTTCTCTACTTTGAGTTTGTCGAGCGTAGACTGTAGCGCTTCCTTATCCTCCTTCAGACCCTTGACCTGTGCCTCACCATCCTTGACATGCTTCTGAAGTTTCTGCAAGGACTCAGTGATGGTAACAATCTCACTGCGCGTTCGTTGTTGCGTCTGCTCAAGGCTTCGGATAGTCTCAAGTGCCTCTTGCCGGGCTTTATCGGATACCTCGAGTCGTCGTTCGACTTCAGTGCGTCCCTTATTCGACTCGTGTAGTTTCTCGTCGTACTCTTGCTTTTGTTGGGACAGAGCAAGCGCAGACTCTCTTGACGATTGTTGTAGCTTATTATTGAGCGCCACTATTTGGAGATTGTACTTGTTCTCGAGTTCTAAGGTGGCTTGCTTGTGTTGGCGGTCCCTTTTCGCAATCTCCTTGTCCAGATCATCGTGCAATTTGTCGTTGATCTTTTTGAGCGTGTTGCGTTGCTCATCGGCTGACTGCTGAGTCTTCCGGTGTTCTGCTACTTCCTGATCAATTTTCTGCTCCAATGTCATGAGCTGGGCTTTCAATTCCTGAATGGTCTGTTCTTTCTCATCTCTTTCACCACGCAATGCATCTACCACGTCTCGGTCCACACCGTCATGCGATTGGTGCTGTTCGATGTTGGGGTTGCGATCGACTGCTCGTGTAAGGCGACTAAAATTGTCCTTCAAGAAATCTATAAACATTTCATCGAAGAAGACGTCGGGTAGACTGCCACTTCCGCCGCCAGTGCGCGGTAGGACTTCAAAGTCGCGGACAAGGGGATGTTGTCGCAGCTGCGATATCGCATCGAGATACTTCTCACGACCAAGTTTCGACACAAGGACTGGTTGCAATTCGCGACGGGGGACGGGCGAGTCTCGGGTCGAAAATTCGTAGATTACACCAAGTAATGCAGCACAAAGTCCTCGAACAATAACGCGATCTTCTCCTGGGGTCAAGGTAGCTTGCACCAAGCTCTGCAAGCTACTGGCCTCGCCAAGGAAATCGTTGACTGCCGCAGCGTCTTCGAACAGCCATTCGAGAAGCAACATCAAATACGCTATTGATATCCGTTCGTCTTCGCCTAACTGTAAGCTCGCGATAAGATTGGCGGTAAGAGTTTGAATGCAGGTCACGACTTCCTCACCACTCTCCGCATCGCCCTCCCTGACCTGCATCAATGTGTCTTTCCCTCGAAGGTCACCCACGATGAGGTGGTAGATTAAGGTAGACGCGAACCACGTTCGGTAGGGGTCGGAAGGTGATGAGGCTTGCGAACCAGCCATCAATATTGTCAGAGCATTGGCAGTCTCGTCGCCTTCCTCATGGCCACCAATTGCTCGATTTAGAAAGTGTTCTCGAATTTGCATGTGATGATAGAAGTAGGACCTTACGCACTCGCATGCCGCGTTGCGCAAGTCGAATAATTCATTGGGAGCCGGCGTGAGTACTAGGTTGAGGAGCGCTTCAATGACATAGACTGAAGTAACCTTGTTCGGTGTTGACGCACCATTCGTGGTGGGTTCCATGAAGGGCCGCACTTGTTCTTGGGCGAAGCCCTCCTGCAACCGCGGGTTTCCTCTGATCATGTCGGCACAGGTATTGAGGGCTTCAATCTTAATTGGCATGACAGTCGCGGGATCGAAAGCGATGTTTAGAAGTTGGCGGAGCAGTCCATGCTTCTGGAAGGCTGTCTGATTTTGAGGGGTTCCGGCACTGCCTTTGACAAGGAACATGCGCATGATGGCAAGAAGTCCCCAGATATTCTTGTCACTTTGCGGGCTGGTCCAGTCATCTTCGTCGTCGGGGTTGACGCGTGGCTTTTTTGGCTTCTGTCCGCCGGGCAGCAGGGTAGCAAACCTGGTAATGTGGCCCATCTCACGGATGTTGGTCTGGTTGGAGGCATTGAACCTGATCAGACTAGCAAGCAAACTGAGACAGTCCTGGACGACGATGCCGCCTTGTACGAGGCCTCCGTCGGCTTGCACCATCTTGAAGATCTTGGTGAAGGCATCCTCGAACACAAAAAGCTTCTGCAGCTCAGGGGAGGATCTGGCGAGGTCGGTAAGGAGGACTAGTCCTTCGTTGCGGACAGCATCGCGGGGGTCGTCGAGAGTGGCGACCAAGTGCGAGGTGCCCAGCGGTGCTGTGAGGATACATTCTTGCGTTCGTTCTGGGCGTGCAAGTGCTACGGCTCGTATGAGTTGCAGGGAGTAGAGGCGCGAATAGAAGTCGGGTGTGTCGAGGAGGTCGAGGAGTATGGTTATGTTATCTTGTCGCTATCATAAGCTCAGCACTAGCAGACTGGAGTGTGGGAGAGCGCGTACCTGGGAGAACTGGTCTGCAAGCCACAGCGATATCTCTTCTGACGCTTCTGGCTATGGATGCTCTTAGCGACGCCTCGGCTCATAATTTGACATGACGTACGCTCTGCTCGTCAGGATGGAACAGCATCAACAGCGTCTCCAGCACCACCTTCAGCGTGTCTACGTCTTCTCCATCCTGCGTCAGGGCAGCAATCAGGCCTCGCAGTGCGCCCGACGCAACCGAGGCGGGGTATTCTTTGGCGAAGCTGCGGAGGCCGAGTATAGCAGCACGGCGGTCTTCCAGCAGAGTTGCGCTGGCGAGGCGGCTGCTGAGAGTGCTGATGGTGTCGGTCGCTGTCTGCTTGGGAGGCGCCTGGGCCTCGAGAACGCGCATCATCTTGGGGGGCTGTTCGGTGCTTCAGGGACTCATGGCGGTGGCGAAGACGAACGAGGTGGAAGTATGGCGGTATAGCAATTGGGACAGTGGGCATACAATCAAGCAGACATGGCGACGGTGAAGCTCTGCGTGGGACTGGCCAGGTCGAGCTCCACGCACAAAATGGTGCACGGGCCAGCAGCAATGGACCCTGTCGCTCATCGCGTCGGCGTCACCTCGGCTCCACGCCTTGGCAATGATTGTGAGACTTCTGTCGCGCCTGCCTCCCTTTGCGCCTACCTCACCCCATCACCAACCTCACCCTGCAGCACGCGCAGTCGAATAGAGGGTGTCGCAGAACCATCGCAAGAGTCATTGAGGTGTAATTTTCGACTCGATTCGCCCACAAGGCCTACACAACGGCTGCGGATTGGGTGCCTTTCTTTGCCTCTTCGCCTTTCTTTCAGTCAGGCTGCATCTACAGCGACGCATCGTCGAGGGCAGCATATTCTCATCCTCCTGTACTGTCTCCAGAATACTACTACAAGTTCTCAGAGTGCTAGTACACGCCTTTCACTTTTACTGCTGCCTCTTGCTACAACCCGACCCAGCTACATCACTGCCACAGACGCGCCCAGTACGCCCCAATCGCAGCTATGGGTGTCCCCGCTATGTTCCGCTGGCTTAGCCAGAAGTACCCCAAGATTGTCTCATCCGTTCAGGAAGAGATGCCCAAGAAACTCGGCGGCGAAACCATTCCTGTCGATCGCACCGGCCCCAACCCCAACGGCGAGGAATTCGACAATCTGTACCTCGACATGAACGGCATCGTGCACCCGTGTTCACATCCCGAAGACAAGCCTGCGCCCAAGACGGAGGCCGACATGATGATGGCCATTTTTGAGTACACAGATCGTATTCTCGGAGCGGTACGGCCTCGTAAGCTGTTGTACATGGCAGTGGATGGCGTTGCGCCTCGCGCCAAAATGAACCAACAACGCTCACGTCGTTTTCGCTCCGCAAGGGAGGCCAAGGAGAAAGATGAGGAGCGAGCAGAGTTCTTGAAGTTACTCAACTCACAGAAAGCCAGTCGCGGTGAAGATGTGAACAGCTTAGAAGAGGTCGTCGAAAAGACCTGGGACT
This sequence comes from Phaeosphaeria sp. MPI-PUGE-AT-0046c, assembly GCA_020747045.1. Classification (NCBI taxonomy): domain Eukaryota; kingdom Fungi; phylum Ascomycota; class Dothideomycetes; order Pleosporales; family Phaeosphaeriaceae; genus Phaeosphaeria; species Phaeosphaeria sp. MPI-PUGE-AT-0046c. Next base: position 1,177,235 of record JAGTJN010000010.1, on the reverse strand, counting down.
CTAATGCCATCACGCCCGGTACACCCTTCATGCATCTGCTCGCTGAAAGTCTTCAATATTGGTGTGCCTACAAGTTCACAACCGACCCTTCGTGGAGAGACATCAAAGTCATCATTTCAGATGCTTCTGTGCCCGGTGAAGGAGAACACAAGATCATGAACTTCATCCGCTCTCAGCGCGCTATGCCTACTCATGACCCAAATACCAGCCATGTTATCTACGGATTGGATGCTGACTTGATCATGTTGAGTCTTGCTACTCACGAACCTTACTTCCGAGTCCTTAGAGAAGACGTCTTCTTCGATTCTGGTAAGGATAAGGCCTGTACACGATGTGGACGCAAAGGTCATATTCGCAACAACTGCGAGTTCCCCGATGATGGGGCGAAGCTTACCGAAGAGGAGGCTGCTGAAGAATGGGCTGCCACGGAGCACCCGCCCAAGCCCTATATCTGGCTGCACACCAACATTCTGCGCGAGTATCTCGCTGTTGAGATGGAGACACCCAAGCGTCGGTTCAAGTACGATCTCGAACGCTCGCTCGATGATTGGGTCTTTATGTGTTTCTTTGTCGGCAACGATTTCCTTCCTCATTTGCCTAGCCTTGAAATTCGAGATCAAGGTATCGACCTCCTCATCAGCATTTGGCGAGACCTCGCAGCTTCGATGGATGACTATGTGACCAAGGATGGTTTCCCTGACATGCGTCGTGTACAGCAAATCCTAAGTGCACTCGCTAGCCGTGAGGCTGACATCTTCAAAAAGCGAAAAGAAGTGTCAGATCGTCAGGCTGCGAACAGAGCAAGACGTGAAGCCATGAACAACGGTAACCGCCGCGGACGAGGCGATGATAACAACAACTCGGGCCCTCCGCAGAAGCGCGTCAAGGAAAGCACCGACACTTATCTCAACTCAGGCACCATCTTCTTCGATCCGAAGGAGGCACAGTCCAAGAACATTCGTCTGGAACATTCTGAGATTGCACACAATCGTGACGCTCAATCGAACAAGAGTGCTGCTGCCAAGTTGAAAGAGATGATGAAGGCGAAGGCCGAAGACACGGCAGCGTCAGATACAGGAACGACAGATGAGCCGGCGTCCGCTTCTGGTGCTGATGCCCTGGCTCTGCTTGGGAAGCGCAAAGCAGGAGACATGGAAGATGAGGACAATGGCACTCCAGGTCGCAATACTCCGGTCGTCCCACAGTCGCCTTCCACAAACACGCCAAAGAAAGACGACGGCCCTCCCGAGGACACTGTCATGCTCTGGGAGGACGGCTACGAGGAGCGTTACTACGAACAAAAGTTTAAAGTTGCACCCAACGATATCGCCTTCCGCAACAAGGTCGCTCGACAATACGCAGAAGGTCTTTGCTGGGTACTCGCATACTATATGCAGGGCTGTCCATCATGGACCTGGTATTTCCCTCACCACTATGCGCCGTTCGCGGCCGACTTTGTCGGTCTTGATGATATGGATCCGCGCAAGCTGTTCGAGAAGGGCAAGCCTTTCCATCCCTACGAACAACTCATGGGCGTCTTGCCTGCTGCATCTAACCACGCTATTCCCGAACCGTTCCGCATACTAATGGAGGATCCGACGAGTCCAATCATAGACTTCTACCCCGAAGATTTCGAAATTGACCTCAACGGCAAGAAGTTCGCCTGGCAAGGTACCGCTGTGTTGCCTTTCATCGACGAGAACCGACTGCTGGAGGCTATGGAGACGAAGTATCCTGAGCTCTCGGACGACGAGCGAAAGCGAAATGAGTTTGGCAAAGAAACCCTGATGTTCTCGCAAGAAGGAGGCATGTTTGATGATGTAGAGAAAGCACTTTATCGCAAAGGCATCAAGAAGCACAACATCGATCCAGCTCAGAGTCGCGCACTCCACGGTGACATCGAACCACACGACTTGTTTGTGTTGGACAGTCAGTTGGTGCCACCCTTCGATGTCGACGGTGACAGCGAGTTTGAGATTCTGCAAGATGGTTCAATGAGGTAAGTAACGCCGTTTCCTCACAACATGTGTCTAATCAGTGAACAGAGTATACTACGAGATGCCTCGATTGAACGCCAAGAATGCACACAAGTCCGTCATCCTCGAGGGCACCACAATGCCCAAGCCAGCCCTTAGTCCAGGTGAGGCCGAGTCAGTACGCCAGAAGAACGAGCGCAATGCGGGTCGCGGCGGATACCGTGGTCGTGGCGGAGGACGCGGCGGCTTTAACGATCGCAGAAGCAACGATAATATGCGCGGCGACTACCAAAATGGCGGACGCGGAGGCTACAACAACGGAGGTGGTCGAGGCGGCTACGGCGGTGGCCAAGGTGGTGGCTACGGAGGCCAACAAAACTTCCCACCGCCGCCTTTCCCTAACTCTTGGCCCCCGCCACCAGGGGGTGCCAACTTCGTTCCCCCTCCTCCACCTGGCTGGGTCCCTCCTCAACAGCACGGAGGCTATCAAGGTAACGGCGCCTACGGCGGTCCGCCTGTTCCTCCACCAACCCAGCGTCCAGCCTGGATGGGTAATGGCCCACCGCAACACGGTGGCCCGCCGCCAAGACAAGCCGGTAACAACAGTTCACTGCGAAATGAGCAGTACTATCGCCCTGCGGATGAGATTCTGGGTCGTAATGGCGGCGTCGGCGGCGGCAGCGGAGGGTACCAAGGTCAGAGGAACGATAACCCGTACAGCGATCGCCCGCCGAGGAATGATCGTGGGGGAGGTCGAGGAGGGAGGGGAGGTAATCGTGGCGATCGTGGAGGAGGCGGGTACGGAGGTCGAGGCGGAGGTAACAGGCCGACGTATAACTCGAATGAGTTCCGCTGAGAAGCTGGCGTAGGCTTAGGGCAAAGGGGCAGCTTGGAATAAGGGTTTTGAGGACGAAGATGTACGATATGGAACTTTGGATGAGGGAAAAGTTCTCGCAAAGGAACTCGACGCGATATCAGGGTGTAGATGGGAACATTTGTGTGGAAATGCAATTGGTTTGATGACTTTGAACGTGTATGTGTCTTGTCCTGACATGTACATGCTTTGTGATGACCGAGATCACGGTCCGGCGTTTCGTGAAACGAGAGGTAGAAATGGTATTTTTTTTGCTCAATTCCTTTTGCTCAGACGGTGCGAAAGTGTCCATCCATCTTTGAAGCTGAAGATTAGGAACAAAGTCGATGATTGGATGGTGGGAAACCGAGAATAGGTCCCAAACTCGTGTTTCTTATTGCAGATATCAAATTCATTCTTTAGGATCAGGTTGTACACCACGCTAGTGTCTTCACTTCGTTTGTCCAAAGAAAGACTGGCACTGCGGGTTCTCTCGTGGTCGTATTCTTGACTTCAGAACGTATGTGAGCATCCTACTTCAGAGGGCAGGAGTTCAATCCATGACACATCTCAACCATATTCCCTACGAGTTGAGTTGCGCTTGGTGAAGGAGATGCCTTGCAAAAGCAGTGATCACGATTCCCTCATTGTATACATGATTCAACGTGAAACAAAATTCCCTTGGAGTCCAATGCTACAATCTGGGGGCAAAAACATACCTCCACTTGCAAAGGACGCATGTTCGGTCTCATTAAACCGTGTCAGCCAGATCGGCAACATCGCCGTCCAATCTCAACAGTGACACATGAGAAACAATAACAAGCTACAAGCCCTGTGGCAAAACTCTAGGGCTGGAAACTATGTGTTTGCTGTGCGGGGTATGGCGCTCAGCTGAAGTTGCTTCCGAGGCTTGGCGCATTCAGCTTGTGGAAGGTATGATGTCTGGTAGCGAGCGCCAATCAATTTTATAGGGCAATGAAACTGAGCACTCGGAATATCCCGAACATTTCGCTTTGGATGCGAGATCGGTACGAGCTATGTCTTGGCGATCAGTGGACATCTTCGGGGAGAGTAAGATGGAGTGGAATAGAAGTAAGACATCAATAGCGCCACATCTAACGAGAGCAATGCATGGTGGAAAAGTAGCGATGAGTTTCAGTGAATTACACTGAATATGTGCACATGTATAGCAGCCAGCATGGCCAGTATTCATTTGCTGCAGCATTCCGAGCAATAGCGTTCTATGCCTTGATGATCCTGGATGCTCGTCTCCGCTCGCTAATCGTCAACAAGGCAACCTTGACAATGTAAACGAACAAGGTCTTGCGAAGTGATTCTCGGCCTGATAATTCGCGTAAACACTCTACTTTGGGTATACCTATCAGGAACAGTCCGCTACGCTTGACCATCTAATATGCTATTGGTCCAATTCCTGGTGCTGATCCTGATCGATCTGATGTGGAAAGACGTTGTCTAGACCGATCTCTATTGCCAAGTATGTTGAGATGGTAGGGCTGGAATGGGAGGCTATGTACCTGAGTAGCCTTTTTGAGAAGCTCTTGTATACCTCACGAGCATATAAGTACAAGCCATCCATGGGGGTATTCTCTTCACCCACGCTCTTGAATCATCTGATTGTGCCAACAATTCGTTCCAGAGCATTCTCTCCATCATGTATCTCAAATCCATAGCACCTTTCCTTCTCCTCACCTCTCCCGTTCTATCTAATCCGACCCCTGGCAAAGACAAAGACTGCGATATTACAGTCAAGCCAGGTCAATCGATCCAGTCGGCTATCGACTCTGCCAAACCCGGCTCCAAAATCGTTGTCCAAGCCGGCACGTACCACGAGCAAATCACCATAACGACCTCCAACATACACCTCGTCGGCCAGGGCGCGGTTCTCTACCCTCCAAAGGGTGGTTACAAGCCCAACTTCTGCACTGGTCTATCCAAGACCTTCGAAAAACCACAAGGCGACGACTCCGACACTGACGCAGGCATCTGCATCTACGGCAAAGGCTTCGAACTTGGGCCGTATGTACGAGCAAATCTGCATAAGAAGATCAGCAAGACAGGCAAATACATCGAGGGTGTCAAGGTGACGGGTTTCGAGATCCACGACTTCAACGGCGAAGCCATCGCGCTTATTGGAGGGAAAGACGCGTCCATCAAGCACAACAAGCTCGTAGACAATGGGCAGTATGGCTTCTTGACCGTCGGCTCGTACAGCACTCTTGCACAGGACAACATCGTTACCGCTTCCGTGCTAGGCTTCATCGCGCTGTGCATGGACGATGCGAAAGGTGCCATGTTCAAGAAGAACAATATCTCGAACCACTACATCGCGCTGTGCACGCAGACCAATGGCGGCCTAGTTGAAGACAACACGGCCAAGGACTGCTGCTACGGTCCGTTTGTCGATCCAGGAATTGTTGGTGCGAAGATCATTGGCAACACCATTTCGGGGCGCAATAAGATTTGTCCCGAAGCCCCTCCAGTGGGCCCTGGTGCGGGTATTGCCATTCTGGGAGCAAAGGACACCCTTGTGGAGAAGAATCTGGTAGAGAAGTGGCAGGTCAACAACATGGGTTTCGGATTGTTAGTTGCAGACGACCCGATTACGGGCGCGAAGGCCCAGGGTAATACATTTAGGAAGAATGAGTTTAGGCAAAACGACTTGGACATTCTTGCGGACGGGGTGGCCGCAGCCAACAAGTTTGACAAGAATGTGTGCAAGACTTCGTTGCCAGGCGGGCTATGTGGAAATTGAGTACAGATAGCAATTTGGTGCATGATGAGATGTTGAGCTCGTATCTGTAATCTGGATAGTAATGACATCGGGCACTTCTTTATTATAAGTTCTGTGCTTTCACTGTACAGAGTTGGAGATTCTGTACCGGCTAGGCCTGTAATTCTGTTGCTTGAGGTTAGATTGCCTGTGGGACGCTTGGTGCAATTCATTCTCTTGTGTTATTTCGTAGCGTTTGCAGTACTACACGGTACGATGCATACTTTAATTGGCACCCCGGTCTGTAGTAGCTCCATTCGACGCATCCAGATGAGGTTGACTCCTGAAAACATGTTCGCCAAATTTTGACGGGACATCATATGAGCTGTGTACACCTTGAACTTCTTCCAGTGCTCTACTTGACTATCAGTGCACGATTTACGATCAATCGTTACTTAATATCGTTGCCCACATCCTCTTGGATGGATACTCCCAGCGGCGTCCAACTCGGTCTAGTTAATGCCCATCTGATGCGCCTGGTCCTTAGTAGTCTCGCATTCCCCTCGTCGTCGAAGTCTAGCAACGCCTCGAAGCGCTTGTCGGCAAATGACAAGGTCTCGAAGGAGGAACCAGCTCAAAATTTTGCTTCGGCGAGCAGTTCGATATTTGCCTTTGTCAAATTTCGCATATGCTTGTCGTTCAAGTAAGGCGATGTTCCAACAGTGAAGGTGGAGAGTTTATACGGCAGGCGTGTCAGACTGACCCCGCAACTCCGCCCACCATGCACAAAACTAACACTAGCTCCAGAAACTTTGACGAGAAACAATCTGCACGTACAGGGCCGAATCAATCGTGAGATTTTCATCCTGCGCTTTTTTCAACCGTCTACGAGTATAACCGAGAGCTGGAAGAATTTGGTCACTGTCATGGCTTACAGCGACTCCGATGCAGCAAGCTCGGCTGGAAGTATAGTTGAAGACGCAAGCGAGCCAGATACGACCACATTCAAGTGTCTCTTTTGCGAGCAACAATGGGGTCGGGTGCAAGACATGTCAAAACATTGCACAAGCGAGCATAACTTCGATTTGCCAGAGAGGATCAAGAATCTCGGTCCCGGTTCGTCTACCATCTCGTGTGCGCTTTACCTATTTGGGGTAATCAACTGACAGAGTAGCACAGGAGCGGACGAGCTGACTGTCATCAAGCTAGTGAATTATCTTAGAGCAGAAGTACAGAAGGGCACATTGCCAAAAGACATCAGCATACCAGATCTGAACGGCTCATCGAGCGACAAGTATTTGCAGCCAACGCTCGAGGACGATGCCTTACTGTTTGAGCTGGGAGATCTTATGCCAGAATCAGACACAAAGGTTATGGATTATGAAGAGTTTGAGGCGAAGCTACAGCGGGATGTCCCTGAGGACTTCTCCAAGATCAAGATCACCAGTGATCGTGATGAGGACTACTTCGAATCCTACAAGGGCAACAGCATTCACAGAGAGATGATCGAAGATCGCGTACGAACAGAAGGCTACCGGGACTTCATCGAAAAAAACCCAGAAGTCTTCGCTGGAAAGACTGTGCTTGATGTGGGTTGTGGCACCGGTATTCTGTCCCTCTTCTGCGCAAGGGCAGGCGCAAAGAAGGTTTTCGCCGTGGATAACTCGGGCATCGCAGTACGGGCAAAAGAAATCATCGCCAAGAATGGGTTCCAAGACCGCATCGAGGTTATTCAGGGACGTGTGGAGGACTTCAACACACAACGTCTGGTCGGAAAAGAGAAGGTCGACATCATCATTTCCGAGTGGATGGGCTACGGCCTGTTGTTCGAGGGCATGCTCGACTCCGTCTTGCGCGCACGAGACATGTATTTGAAGCCTGACGGTATCCTGGTTCCCAGTCATTGCAACATCCGTCTCGCACCGATTGCAGACGCCGAGTGGATAGCCCAGAGCACAGGTGAGAAGTTCTGGAACGATGTGTATGGTTTCGACTTCACGCCCATGGTCTCCGGAGGTCTTCTTAACACACACGAGATCGGTGTCTTTGACGTCCCGGAGAAAGCATTATGCGGCACAGCGTCATCTCACCTGCTCGAGATGAAGACGGTCTCAGTCCAGGATCTAAGCTTCAAAGTGCCGCTTCGCATGACACTGGACCGCGATATACAGTCACTTGATGCAATCGCGATTTGGTTCGACACTTTGTTCCTACATTCAGGGAGTTCGCAAGAGGTGAATACAGTGGATAGCATTGACTGGGGCAAGAACGGCATTCCTGGCCTCGGTTTCTCCACTGGACCTGCGAGCACCCCAACACACTGGCACCAAGCAGTGCTTTTACTCGACAAAGAGGTCGCAGAACGACAGAAGTTTGCAAAAGGGACGGTGTTGGAAGGTACATTACAGTATGCGAAGGAGAAGGGCGATGATCGTGGTATCACAGTCACGGTCGAGTGGGCGACAGAGAAGATCATGGGTAACGTGACCAGGACGATGGCTTAGCGTCGGCCTTAGCATGATAAAGCCGAAAGCTTGCAGCCTGTCGCGAGCTTGTAACATGGCCTAGAGGCACATATTGCCTTTCGTCCTGCTGATAACAGCATTCGAGAATGACAAAGCTTTGAATGAAGCATCTAGTTGCCCCCATGTACAGCATGCCTGGTGCCAGTATTCTATGGCGAAGTGACGACATGCACGTGGCCTAGCGCGTGAGCTCTGAACCCTGGACGGTTGACGTTGATGCGGCCTCGATAGACACCATCACGCCGGCTGTACTGTTGGAGATTCCGGAAACCTGTAAAACTCGTGAAGATGCAATCACGATAGCGCGTGCCCGAAGCGACTCATGCGCGGCATTCTACCCGGCCGGCCGCAGGCGAAGCTGCAAGCTGTCTGTCATGGCTTGTGGGAGGGCTATCAAGTCATTGTATGGTGACGTAAATCCTGGACGCAACGCGCATGTCATGGCTAACCCGCCATTGCTCTAGGCCTATATCTCGGGCAATGCGCTCGTCATCCTCGACCGACCGAACCACGTCCTTCAGACCATCTACATCGACGACGAGTTTGAGTTAGAAGCAGTTGCACTCGATGAGGGCACCGGAAAGCTCGCAGTCTGTTCAAAACAGCACATATACATTTACCGGCCCTATGGACAAGATGAGGGTGTCGTCAAGGTGTGCGCACTATGTTGGTCATGCGACGCGTTGTAGCTGATAGCGTGTAGTGGTCGCAACAGGGTAGCATGTCCCTGCCAGATGCCGATGATTCGATAGCAACCCTTTCCTGGGGCATGCCCGACGAGCTGCTCGTTGGCAGCGCCTCCCTGTCCCTCTTCAACGCACACGGGGAGACCGAACAGATCTGGACAAAGAAGCTTGCAAATCCCGTCAAGTTTGCACACTTCTCGCCTGACGCCGAGTTGATCGCATCCACTGGAACTTACGACCGCCTGCTCAAGATCTGGCGAAGGACCGCATTCGGATCGGCAGATCAAAGCTTCGATTACTTCTACCTCCCGCATCCCAAGGCCATCACGGGCTTGCATTGGCGACAACCGTACCACAAGGATCAGTCAGCGGACAATGTGCTGTACACGATATGTGCAGACCACAAGGTGCGGGTGTGGGTATCTGGCGAACACCATGGTGTGGACGGAATGCACATGTGGGCTGATGTGGACATGATGGAAGCCATCATGCCACGAATGATGCCAGAGGAACAACAGTCGCACAAGCGGTTCGCTTTTTTCATTGATGGGAAGTCCTTTACGCACGGAACAGAGAGGGCCATGCAGTTGGCCTCATCCGAAGAGAAGGATCACGGTGTGGCGCTGCATCATCTAATCGAGGTCGCTGAACGCAACCCCGAGATCTGCATCGTGCTTGATGATCGCGGAAACATGTCTGCGTGGGGTTTTGAGAATGTGGGTGCCAAGTCTAAGAAGATCACCGATGTCTTCAATGTCGCCCATGTTGATGGCCTGCATCTACACTTTTCGCGCGAAGCGAGAGGCCTCGAAGACTATGCACAATTGTACGCATTCATCGGCGATAAGTCCGACTCGGATCTGACCATACTCACACACCACTTTGATGGACGGATAGAGTGGCTGGAATCACGCATCGACTACCTTTTCGACCCGTCTTCACAGACACAGCGCATGCAGCGCCAAGCCATATGGACTGGACACTCTCACGCGATCAAGAAGGTCAACCGTACAGCCAGTGGTCGTGCACTGGTATCAAGAACCGTCACGAATGAATGCCTAGTATGGGTGCAGCGGCCAACTGAAAAAGGCATAACATTACATCGACACAGCAGCATCAAGAACACCGATCACATTCACAGGACCGCCTTACTGCAAGAAGGCAACTTTGTCGTCTTTCTTCATCACGACACTGTTGTCCTTTGGGACACCCGAAAATCTGAAGCTTCTGTAGTCACACAGCTTTCATACACATTGCAAGGCAAGCCATTGTGTTTATTCGTCATTCCAGAGAGAGATCCTGGTGGTAGATGTGTACACATTGCAACCATCAGTTCTGAGATGAAGGGCATTTGCTGGGAAGTAACACTGCCGATGCTTGACCGGGATCCGGTGACTGGCCTTCAGCTTTCAAGCATTGCTGCTAACAATGGACATGCAAATGGACACACAGAAATAAGCCTTGAAGAGTACGCCAAATTCGACCTCGGATCTGGAGATGACCTTGCATTCGTCCTGCCAGTCGATCCAGCGGGCACTGCGCCTGTAATCTCAGGCTTCCTTGACACTTTCGCTCGCGACATCGCCATCTCATGTACCAAATCCGGAGAGATCAAATCGTGGACGGCGCAGGTCAATCCTGAAAAGCGCAGCCTTGACTGGTTGCTCACATCATCGGTAGATACCAGCGTACACAACCCATCCTTGGCAAGCGGCACTTCAATCCGAAAAGCCGCACTTGTTGATGCTGAGAGAACAACATTGACCATCTGGAATACTCGCAGCGCGCAGCTCGAGTACGAAGAGACCTTTGAAGGTAACGGTGCCATTCAAGACCTTGATTGGTCTTCTACCCCGGATAATCAGTCCATCCTGGCTGTTGGCTTCCCGCATAGAGTTGTCATTTATGCCCAGCTACGATACGACTATCTTAATGCCGGTCCTTCATGGGTACAGATTCGAGATGTCCGCATCAGAGACATAACACCGCATCCCATAGGTGATTCAGTGTGGTTAGGGAGTGGCAACCTCATCATCGGTGCTGGCAACCAACTTTTCATCCAAGATGAGCATGTGGAAGTATCAGAATCCTTGTTCCCTAGCTTGCGCACCATCTCTCGCAAATCAGCCTCCATCGACATCTTCACAGCTGTCAGTCGCCTCAATGGGCCGCTGCCCATTTTCCATCCTCAGTTGTTGTCGCAATGTGTTCTTGCTGGCAAGTTGCTATTGGTGCAGCGTATTTTGATACGCTTGTACCAAAAGCTGAAGTTTTGGATCGAAGGAGAAGAGCTAGAAAGCCTGTTGGGCTTCACTCCTGACGACTTCTCCGAGGATGAAGTCAGTAATCCTCACGTCCATGTCATGTAGTACACTAACATAAGCAGACACACATGACTGCCTCGAAGAAGGAGATACACTCCTCCTATGCTGACTTCTCAGACGACACCGAACCCGCATCGGTCACCGAAGAAGTAGCAAACAGCCTCAACGAGCTTTTGACCACGAAGCAGATTCCGCTGCTGTCCAGTCGCGAACAATTCCGACTAGCAGATATCGTCGAATGTATTGGCGTTGTTGAGAAGCATCGACGTTCAATCGACGATAATGCAGGTCGCTTCCTATTATTCTTCCGCCAGCATGTACAGAATGAAGCACAGAAGAGGCCCATCTCCTGGCGTGAGATCATCTGGGCGTTTCACTCTGGCAGTCAGGACATTCTGGCAGATCTCGTCAGTCGACACTTCAGCGGTAAGATGCTGTGGCAGCACGCGAAAGAAAGCGGAATATTCATGTGGACGACGGATATTAATGCCTTGGTACGTCCACTTTCCAAGTATCGCTTTGCTCTTTCTGATTATTACAGCGTGCCCAATTCGAAATCATAGCTCGCAACGAGTACACCAAGACTGAAGAAAAGAACCCCGTCGACTGCGCCCTGTACTACCTTGCTTTGCGCAAGAAGCCCGTACTTTGCGGTCTGTGGCGCATGGCTACCTGGTCGAAAGAGCAGGCTGCAACATCCCGTCTGCTTGCCAACAATTTCAATGAAGAGCGTTGGAAGACAGCTGCCCTCAAAAATGCATACGCTCTGATGGGCCGGAGACGTTTCGAATACGCAGCATCCTTTTTCCTGTTAGCGGATCACCTTTCAGATGCAGTGAGCGTCATCTACAACCAGCTTGGAGACACGCAGCTCGCCATTGCTGTGGCCCGAGTTTACGGAGGTGATGATTCTCCAGTATTACACACCTTTCTTAAGGATAGGATCCTTCCGCAAGCTGCCCGAGATGGAAACCGCTGGCTCGCCACCTGGGCGTATTGGCTACTAGGCCGCCGCGATACCGCTGTTCAAGCCCTCGTAACACCACTTTCGCGTCTGCTCAGTCCGCCCGAGACCCCGAATTTCAAGTCTAAATCGTACCTCACCGATGATCCAGCCCTAGTTGTGTTGTACAAACAGCTTCGCGAGAAGTCGTTGCAGACCCTGCGTGGCGCTACGATGATTGGTATGCGCGAAGAATGGGACTTTGTGCTGCACACAGCAAACTTGTACGAGCGTATGGGATGCGATGTACTTGCGCTCGACCTCGTGAAGACATGGGAATTTTTGGCGCCGCCACCAGCCAAAATCGCACCTGGACGGCCACCACTGTCGCCGATGATGCCCCGAGAATCCTTCCACGCAAATGGTCGGAATCAGAGCGCAACGGACTTTGATTTCGATCCGCGCAAGCTTTTGCGAAGGCGTAGCTCGCTTGTGGTGGCTGATTTACCTACCAGAGAGCAGATCAAGCATGATCTCTTGGCGTCGAAGGGGACGTTGGTGGAGGACGAGCATGAGGGGGGTGATGATGATGAGAAGGAGGAGGAGGAGGAGGAGGAGAAGGAGAAGAAGGATGAGCCGAAGAAGAAGCCACCGCCTACGCAATTCAAAGAGCCAGATGCGAGTAGTTTGTTGGACTCTTTTGGTTTCTAGGGTCTAAGACATTGTTGCTGTTGCATAGCATGGCGTTTGAGCGGTCGGCAGCTCGATTCGTACATGTATGTATCTCCCGTAATTGCATTTTGCTTACAATACCAGGCGATGATAGTCGTGTCGCTGTGACTTTCGGGCCGGCCGGTTTCATGAATAACATCGCTTGTACCACATTGTATCACGAGGTATCTGAGGCATTTTGATTGCTCGCGGTCAGGTACTCTCTTCGCATATCATCTATGAAGGTGTAGATAACTGTTGATCAAATAATTCTAGGTTTTCTCAGCAGGCGTTTCAATTTGTAAACATCGACATCAATTTGCAATATTGAGTTTAGGGTGTAACTTTTCTATTGTTTCTTGTGTCCACGACAATGATGTGGGTTCGTACGCGCTACTTATGCGTCGGGGCCAGGTCCAAGAGTCCAACCCTGTCTGAATTATCTTCGTCCATAACGTGTGCCAGCGGTACTGATCTGGAGTCTCGTTCGTCACAGTCGCCAGGGTACCGTGTCGTCCTCCGTTTTCCACACATACCCTCACACATCCTTACTAATCCATGCCATCATCTCCTGCCTCATCCGCTGATGTCAAATCTTGCTCTCCATAATCTCGCCATACATTCTTCGTCCGCTTCACTTATCGGGGCTGGTGCCGGATCTTCTTGAAAGACCGGGTCTGAGGCGCTCCCATCTCCGCCTCGTCGTCGCCATCACTACCATTTGTCTTCTTGGGCTCTGATGTACGCTTGCGCTTCTTCTGGGCTGAAGGCGTAGCAGCCGTCCGGACGCGATGGTGCTGCTTGTCACGACCCAACGGATGACCAGTGGGACGCGAGACGTCGTTATCATCATCAGAGTCGCTCGCGATCTCACCTGGCATAGCAATACCAGTCAAGATCGGACCAGGCTGAAGCGACTCCTCGATGGCTGCCTGGACTTCGAGGGCAGTCCTACGTCGTAGGTCCTCTTCGATTGGCTTGAGTAATTTCTCAATGATCGCTTGGATCTTCAGGTGGGTTCCTTGCTGTCTGAGATTCACTTCAGTCTGGCTAGCATCGTCTGTCTCCCAACCCGAATTGCTAACGGTAGCGTCAGTCATGGGTTCGTCGGTGTCGTTCCAGGATGCCTCATTGCAAGCGACCTCGTTTCCAGCGGCGTCCTCGGGTTTCTGCTCTTTGTGCTTGGGGCTCACGCCGGAATTGCTGAGCGAGCGGCGCGCCCAGATCGGATGAGCCTCAAGTACCCGAGCTGGCGCATCCACATCGATCGGTGTGTCAGACAGTCCAGAGTCCGTATCATCGATGATGTCGGCCGTCTTCCTCTTTTTGTTCTCGCCTTGCTCCACCGGCCATAGATGTTCGGGAATGGCCATGACCGGGTAGCGCTCTGCGCGGGGAACTTTCTCTTTGGCCTTCAATCGCTCTCGCAGTGCCTTGGCGCGTTCTATAAGCTCGTAGATGGCCTTGTTTTTCCTCATATGCGATGAATGAATCTGGCCCCGGACCGCATCGGTCTTGCGCTTCGTGGTTCCAGCCGCATTCACAGCGGTAGTTATTTTGTCCAAGTCCTTAGACGTCATCATAACGCCATCTCCAAAGCCAAAGTGCCGCAGACCTTTCTCGCGCACGAAGCTGTTGATAGCGGAGTAGAGCGCGCGACGCTCCGGGATTGTCCAGTGGTCTTTGCATACGACCTTCTGATACGTGTCATCACGGCGCCGCTTGATCTGGTCGATCCACTTATTGTAGCCGTGTGCGTACTCGATGTCGTTCGGGTCTGGGTTCTTGATCTTGGGCAACGAGACATAAGCCTCTTCGTACTTGTGTGTCGTAGCGTTGAAGCGACGGAACAACGGAACAGGGTGCCAGACGTCGTCAGGTCCGCCGTCTTTGCTTTGACGCATCCAGGTGTTCGAGTTGCCTTGTCGTACCCACAGAATCGGCTGGTAGTTGTTCTTCTTGCTCGCGCGGTTCTTAGGCGGAATCTTAGCATCGGAAAGGTTGGGGAGGAAGTAGAACTTGGGCTGGGCCGGAGAACGCGCGGCGGAGTCAAGTATAGGGATCTTGTCGACCTGCTCGTACATCTCACCTTTGATGCCGTTGGGGTGGGCATGGCGGATTCGAGCAAGAACCTTGGTTGGATCATTGGGATCCAGGGTGAGTGTCTCGTAGACCAAGCGCTGGTTCTGACCTCCTGCACCACCAACGGCAGATGCTGGAACCATCAGACTGATCCTTCCACGGCTTTTTCCGACTGGAGTCGGTACAGGCGCTGCGGCGGAAGCATCCTTATCAGCTTCACCGTCGTCCTGTACAATGTTGGCGGCAACATTGTGCTGTGATGTAGTCTCCTGGATAGTTCCATCCGAAGTTTCGGTCACCATACTGTCGTCAGGTGTCTCATCCCCACTGGCAGAAATGGAGTCAGACATGTGGAACCAAAGTCGCTTTCGTGATATCAGCAGCTATCAAACTGACGAATCGCGACACCTACAAGAATTTATACTGCGTAAATGAATTTCATAAAGTGAGCCTGAAGGGTGGCGTGGCTGTAAAGAGGTCAGAACGGTTCAAAAAAATGCGTTGCCATCATGCACGCTCAGTCGGCGCTGGAGGGTACTTCGATCACATTTGATAGACTCGGATGCATTTTCAATGTGTCGCAGGTGCATTTAACGTGCGTGACTTCAATTGCCGCAGGTCATGACAAAAGCGGAGTGTGGGGTTGAGTTTGGACTTACAAGAGTGTGAAAGCTCGGGAGGAATTGCGCTTGACCTTGGAGACCGCGATGTTGGCAGAAGTTGAGCTTGAGCGCAGTGTTTGTGGGAAGAGGAAGTCAAGTGGAGCCCCAGCAAGGGCTATATGGACCCCAGGGAGAATGAAATTCCCCACTAGACCTGTTTTGTATCCTTGGCATTGGTTGTGAGTGAAACGAGAGGCACGAACGTGTGCCGAGGTCGGAGCTGGAGGGTTTGTTGTGTTGTGTTGCACGGATCGAGAATGAACAATGTGTCGAAGTCACTATAAGAATGGATCAAGCTCACAAGAGACGGAGATGAGCGGAAAGATCGCATGACGGTGTCATACTGACTTGCAGACTGTTCATAGGGACAACGATGTGTTTCCTCAGTGCTTGGCATCTGCTCACAATCTTAGCTACAAGTATAGTGATTCGCGCCATATGTCAAATTTTTGAGACGACATACGGGGGAGGACTTGATTCGAGCGTCAAAGTGCCTTGACCATGTCATCCCCATCATCCTGCGCAAGCTCATCTTCAGTATCTTCTTCTTGAGAGAGCCCTTCTTGGGCCTCATCTCCCATAGTATGCCTGCCCTTCTCGTTCTCCTTCGTTATCTTGCTATTGCTTGGAGATCCAGTTTCAGCGCTTGTAGAGATAGGTGTCACCTCTTCAGGATGCCGCTCATCGTGACTCACCGTCTCTCCAACGTCAATATGAGCTTGTCTCGCTTTTGTACGAGTAAGACGACGGTACTTACACCTTTCTTGTGTTCCATCATCGATCGGGTCGACTCTACCGGTCGTGATCCGCTAATATCACAGGTGGTAACTTCCCAAACCGAATTTTTTTAAAGACCAGCGTATAGATTCATGCTTTGTTTCTTGATTACAATGTTTGTGGCTAGACCTAGTTAGTCCCGTGAGCTCTTCTACTGACCAATGTTTTCGAGCCATAGAAACAGTCTTGGTATAGCGTCGAGATCATTGATGGACATAGGCATGGAATGTCTTATACCAGTCGTGTTGTTTGGGTCTGCACTACTGAGCAGCTTTACATTCTCTTACTAACCGATATACTCGTCGGTGCTGGAACAGAATCTTTGAGAACGAGTTCAGGCTCCCACAAGATCATCTTCACGCCACCAGCTTTTGAAGTCCTTCCGGTACTTCCATAATTAAATTTTCTTGGAGATGAACGGAACCAATACGAACTTGATATCCGACAAGTTATACCTTTCAGGCTAGGCGGATCGCAGATCTCTGGGGTCGCATCTTGCTGCTAGTATGTCTTGCTTGCATTTTCGAAGTACACGCTATACGGCTCTAAATTGACTCGAATGATTCAGCTCAAGGCGCGGCTTCTATTTCAGCAGGATCCTGCGGCCAGTATGTTTGTGAACCTAAGTTTCGACATCGTACTGACCTGCGACCATCCATTCGAGAGACTCGCGTTCCTCATGATGCTCGCTGATTTCACGATCTCATCCGTGGTGGTAGCTTCGGTGCTCTAAGAATTTTGCGATATTGGCTGACCATCTCAGGTGCAGATGTAAGCTTTCCACAAGCACTGGTGACTGGAGGGGTCAGTGTTTCGATTCTCCAGCTCATTATCCTAGTTCCTTGGATAACAGCGCTCGGACGCGGGCTCGTAGATTAGGAACTATCTTGTCAGGCTTATCTGGGAAGGTATTCATGCCACTGATGTCGCGTTGGCCATTTTAGGATAATATCATCAATGTAGATTTAACCATTGAGATACGTGTCCAGGTACTGGAGCTGGTTAGTATTGTACAGCCATGTATTTGGCTTACTAGGCGGTTGTGGTACAACGAAGAAGGCGAGGCGGCAGAGCTGATTCCAGAAGCCTTCGCTGACTAGTTCTGTGCTATTATTGGTGACAGATGGGGATGCCATTGTAGATTTGCGGAATTGTCGTGGTCGTCCACTTTGTCTTCGCCTTCGTCCTCGCACAGAGACACTTCTGAGACCTTCTCCTCCTCCCTTAATACCCCTCCATCTTCTTTTTCGATTTTTTCCTGGCGGAGCAGGCTCGTTCGAGAGCTCGGCATGATCGTCTGTCGTAGACAAAACTGATTTCTTCTCGCGGCTTGCCATGGTTGGAACTACTCGCCTGTTTGTCGGTAGGTTTAAACATCAAATGCTCTGTTCAAATTAAGAAGAAAGCTTTTGAGTTACTGTGTTTTTCATAACTAGTAATTCGTGTGCAGGTCAATAGCAGACTCTATTTGGCGCAGTAAAAGATCTCAAGGTAGGCAGCCCTGCGATACAAGAATGACGAGATATGTGCAAGACTACATATAGCTGTGTCACAACAAACTACTAGAGTGGTAACCGGCTCCGTTATTTTTGTTTTGCTTACCATACAAGTAATACTGTTCCCGTAATGAGCTTTAATTTGGACCTGTTCATGGCACTGAGCTTGCATATATTTTCAGCGCCTCATAGACCCTCAAGGCTACATGGAGGTGTTTTGACTTTTTTTTGGATCATGTACATACCTCTCTCAATACGTTTGCTCCTTGATTGTGCCTCACTGCAGTCAATCTTCGTCATAAATCATCTAGGTACCTATACCTCCAGGTTAATTCAGCGTCTATGCGAATGAGGGCTGAATTATTTGCAAGGACATGGGCCATTTCCGGGTTTCGCATCACGTACAATACTGAATAATTGAGATTTTCTTCGGACTGAACTTCGGAGACAAGTCTAAAAGATTTATTGTAGCATGCCAAATTCGTGCAATACAGTATCTATCCGTTGAGCTCTTGAAGCACAGTCAACGGGACATATGATGAAATGTCGATATTAGTAAAAGTCTTGGAAAATGTCCCAATCCTGATCCTGTTCGAGCCAGAACGGGATGTCGTACCCAGAGAAGGGATCAAGAGCATCGAAGTTTGTGAGATTGTATTCCTCGCCCCGTACTTGATCTCCAATGAAGGCGTTATCGACAGAAGTCGTATCAATGCCAAAAGCGGTATTTGGAGCACTTTGACGCTCCGGAGAAGTGCTTCCACGCAGTTTATTAGGAATTTGTTCAATAGGCTGTTCGATGCCAAGGAGACTATACTCTGCATTATCATTGACACGTGGTATGTCTTGAAATGCAGATTCAGCATCTTGAACGACCATCAGGTCTAGGTCAGCTGGATCTCTTCGATTCTGTCGTGCAGAATTGCTCTTGCCACCATTCCGCTGATTCGCTAATGTGCCATCTCGGCTCTTCACCATTCGTGCGCGAAGATCTCGTATAGCTGTAGCGCTCGCCTCTGGCCACACACTACCCCGACGCGCAAGATGTTGTAGCACGTAGAGACTTCGATCCGTCAACCTTTCCAATATTCATCAGGGACCACTTCTAGGCGCAGAGTGAAAAGACTCACCTAATTACAGTTTCATGCGATAACTCGTTATGGTTAGCTGCATAGAACAGGATGAATGTACTGATCCACACCGCCCATGTGCACGATGGCCAAAGCAAGACTAAAGAAGGATTCTGATCCTTTGCCTTCAATGCATCATGGAGATTTGTCACGATAGATCTCGCAGACCCGACACAAAGTTGCAGAGCGGCGTCATATTCTACACCTTCGCAGGAAGCAGCCAAGATCGGTCGGTTCAGTGAGATGATTGACTCGTGCTTGAGCAGGGTAAGAATGAGCGAGCAGTAAGTCGCCATCTCCTGAGCGTTATCTCCATCATAAAAATCTTCGATGTCGTTCCACCATTGAGTCAGTTTAGCATTGATAGATGTTGCCTGATCAGGGTCTCTGTGGACGTAGTGTAGCGACTTGTTGCGGAGCTCGATGATCTCTCCTCGTAACCTTGACTCACGAGCAACGAAGCTTAGCATCTTCAGTTTATCATCTGTGACGTTGTGAGCAGTTTCACAGCCTTCGGTCTAGCCTTCAAGTACCTTGCAACCGCGTCTGTGAACCCTCTGCATGCCTTTCCATATTTGGAAAACACACATCAATATCATCATCGTTGAGACCAAGAGGCAACCCCATAGATTGGCAAATGAAGCGATCGATGGCATATAGCGACCAAAATATACGTCGACGTATCGCTTTCTCGCTCGTCGAGAAGGTTGTGTACCTAGCAGGACAACGGTGCATTCCAAGTTGAAGAGCCATACGACTGATCAGACCTCCAAGTCGCGATGCCGCGTTCAATCGCAGCATACTGACAAGGAAGAGCTGAACACTGATAGCAGCCTGCAGACCAAGGACTGAAGTGGGTCTTGTAAGGACGCCGTGAAGGCTGTCCACGGCCGCATCATATGACAGAAAGATAAGATCTGATGGATAGCATAGCTTCATCGGGTTTCCAGCTTGTCTTTGGTCAGCCAAGGAGATTGACATGATCGACCGCAGGATAGTCATCTGTAGTTGAACAGTTGTGCTGAGATCTTGCCAAGGCCCTATTGAAAGTTCATTGAAGAAGTCAAGCACAGTCGGAGCATGGAGAAACGGGTATAGAAGATGCCAATTTGCGAAGTAGCTCGCACTGAGCTCCGCAAGTTGAGCAAATGGATATAGTGATAAACTTCTTGTCACAATTTCCTTGTGCGTCCAGAGATCCCTGCTGGCCTGTGGCAGCACAGAAGGTAGTTGATCATCCTCGCCGGGAACTATATCACTGACAGGCGTGTCGGCAACGTGTATTTCTGATCCTCGTCGTCGAAGCGCACCGTAGACAGATCTGATGAAATAGATTCCGCTAGCGCTACCAACGAAGCCGGAAGAATGATCTCCGCGAACATTGCGCATCAGGCCTACCTCGCGGTGTGGGCGTGTCGTATTGCATCGTCGTTTGGAAGGCCTTTCATCCGCGTGTACATTCGCTTCTGATTCATGAAGTTGGACGTGACATTCTCCAGAACTGTCGGACTGCATGTTGCTGTTCCATGTTTTCGTGGGACAGATGTCAGACCTGGACATGATGGAATGACAAGACCCCGCATCCGGCTCACAATTACTCAGCGAAAACCAACAAAAACTCCGCACCCTGTAGTGGTGTTATTGCCATCGCCATGTAACTCTCCTGTCTGCTGATGAACCATGAGCCTCTGATGTCGCCGTCATGGCCTGTGACATGACTCAGAAATAGCGGTCGAGCCACCCAGTGGAGCTAGCAGAGGAATACGGCACATTCGGGGCCAGGGGACGTTTGCAAGCGCTCAGCTTTGCCATAGCATCTGATGGGGGCGCAAATGGCGACGGGCCTCGAGCTGGAAGATGATCGTATTCGATCGTGGAGGTCGTGTGCGCTTTGTGTCGAGCTTGATCCATGACGTGTTTTTGGAGCGATGCTGCATTGTGTGCATCTATGTGTCGCTCCTCAAACCAGGCCACGACATCTTCACTTGTCTGCAACGGCTGTCGCCTCCAACTCTTTTGCTTTTCGGCTTTTGAATGCTGGAATACTGGCGCAAAGCTCCGGGCAGCTTCGAGATGTGAGGACATGGTTGCTAGACCAATCTGATCATTGACGGCGCGAAGAGCGGTGTGCAGCGCGATCTCAGTTTCCTGAAGCCTATTCTCCAGGCTGGCCATGTATGCAGCTGGAAGACCTCTTTTGCCACCTTCTTGATAACTGCATGATAGTGGGGCAGCCTGGCATTGCGAACATGTAGGTCTGCTCAGGTCAGATGAATATTTGCCATTGTTCTGATGTTGCACGAACAGCTTACGATCACATCTACATTTCTTGGAACGACAGGGTTCACAGGCTATTGCGTTCAAAGTATTTTCCTGCGTCATCTTCAGCGACGCTCAGGTTTGTAAGCATTTTAATCAAGGTGCGCACCATTATCGGATGATTTGGAATTGACGATGTTGGGAGAAGGAGACTCCGGCAGGGCTGAGGATGACACATGCGTCTGGCAACAACGTGTGGCCCCTGCTGTGTTACTTTTCCTCCCACCTCGGATATGTGTGTGTCTACCACCATGATTTGTAGGCACTTCATAGTGTTGCGCACACTACTTGGCCCCGCTACATACTCTTCTGCCCAGCATCTGACAATATTGATATCATAGCTTACTCACGTCCAGTTACGCGCTCAAAGAATTTCTTCTCTGCAGTGGTTACGGTCTTGCTTACGACGACGGATGGCTCCATACCCATTCCCTTATGATACACTCTTGGCTATACTGGAACACACATGACCAGTCTCGACTCCAGATGCGGCTGGCGTAGAGCATCGCGCCGTCCCTTAGTTCACCGCAATCACCCATGTTGACGAAAGCAAGTGGCAGGGCGGACAAACCGGTCGCTCTGCCAGGGACATGATATCCACTGGGTGCACCTCCACTTGAACCTTCCTATCATGTCTCAAGCTTGCCGATCTCGCTGCGCAGTCCAATTCGTCCCGGATGTAAAGTATCGCCCTCGTCCAGCAATGACATAGAGAAAATCTGCGTGTGGATTGAAAAACATGATCGATCTTAAGTTAGAATAAATACAGCGACCGCTGGTGCTGAACCTCCGGACCCGTCAAAGACGGCCAGCGTTGTAGGATCGATGCCCAGCTCTGAGGGATGCTTGCTCAGATAGACTGCAGTAGCGCAGCAATCGTATGCGGCCGCAGGGACGCGAGCTGGCACTCGACCTAGGCAAGGAGCACATCATTGTGTCGGGGCATTGCGTTCATGAAGATATCCAAATCGAAGCACCTGGATCCAATGACTTGGCATCTACATGAGAAAATAGTCTAACGGCCTGTTTGTTAATCATGGGTATCTTTGCTGGTTCAATTCTAAGAGCGACTGCCTCTTCACTCAAATCCTTGACAGATTGTATATTAATGTTGGGCTGGGTGAGCCTTGAACATCTGACAAGTATGGTCTTTGCCGTCGCTGACCTACCTCGTTGTAGATCGAGATAAGGTATCGTAATGGCAAGAGCGCGAAGTCTTTGTATACTTGATCAAGAGCCGGTCGAGGTATCGAAGTTACACTGGCTTCGTGTTGGGCATCACGACGGCCTAGGAATATCGCATGTCTGAGAAGGTAGGCTTGATCGAATGCCGCCACACCCGATGCTGTTTTGCACAGACTTTTGATTCCCTATATCGAGCCTGCATGTGGGTATTTGAGCATGATTCAAGGTTATAGATCGCGTGCGCATGATTCAGAATCACAATTAAACCATACATCCGATGCTGACTGTGTTAGCCAGTACGGGTGCATCCGCACATAGTACGTAGAGCTCAGATTTCATACCCAATTGCACATGTAAGTTGCCTACTGGGCATTGTTCCTGTCGTATCGTGATACCTTGGACCGGAAAGTGCATCCATACACTTGCTTGGCTATGCTTCGCTCGGTGCTTCTATTAGCACATCGATCGACTGCAGAGAGAGTGGTTGCGGGCTACTCCAAGTATTGTCATTGTTGACACCTTCTGTTACAAAAGAAGGGTGTGAGATAGAAACAGTCAGCTGGCTGTTTCCGGATGAGACAAGTTGTAGTGAGAGTTACATTAATGATACCGAAACATATGTTGTATCATCAGATTGCTATTTCTTTCGGTTTCTCACTCAGTTGCTTTATTTGAAGATCGTGTTAAGAACATGTTATGAGCACAGCTATGCGTATCTATGAGAGGCTGATTTGACACCTACTTTCATCTTGGACGTACTACCCCTTGCTTTTACATATGTACTCCTATACCACATCTCCATTCTTTCCATTTTTAAATCGAGGTTGGGATTGTGTGGTTAAGTCCAAGTCTACGGCTCGTTACTGAAGATCCTCTCCAAGTGTTGACCACTCGCTATTCTTACAATCCTGACCATCCTTGATAGTGTCGTGTGACGACAGCATTAGGTCATGTGCATAGACGCGTAACAAGATTTGTTGTTCAGCTCGAAGCATGTTTGGAGACATAATCGATAGATATAAGCCTGAAGCACTTCGATTCACACATTCTGAGTTCAATATAGATATAAAGGGGTATAATCATAATACGTAAGTGTCATCATCTAGACAACAGATGCCGGTCGCACGGTTGTCTCCCGGTGCGCTCGAGGAAGATGCATGGCACAAAGGCACCAGATGCTGTTTTTTAATTGGTACCCCGCGCCCCCAAATGAGGCACTCGACTTGGTGGACCGTTGGAGAACACTTGCACGGTGAAAGGCGTGTGCTGGCTAGCCAATATTTCTAATTGTGGACAGCCTAGACCGCAACTTGGATAATGTGACATGAAACTTCCCCACAATCGTAGGTGTCAGCTGAGTCAGTTTCCTTCCATTGCCGCGTGAATGCAAGTGCCTCCAATCCTCGATGGAAGGCAGGAGCAATTGCGTGTCAAGTTAGCAAGCCGTGACGTGGCATCGTGGAGAGACGATACATAGTCAATGACCGAACATGGGGACGTTACAGCCCATCATGCTCAGGATACCAAGGCCGACACGCCCCGTGTTGTTCTCGCCCATGTGTTGGTGCTTGGCGTAAGCGTGACCATGTGGTTCAGTGAGCACTCGAATCGGCAAGCTACTCTTTCGTCTGATAACTGGAACTCGGAGCCATACATGACTGCGCTTGTCTTTGATAGGCTCATCGTACAGTGTTTCGGATGCAACCTTCCTGGATGCTTGCGTATTGGGCGTTAGCCGCGCGTGCATCCAATCCTCTACGCTCTGATTCTGTCTGACATATTTTAATGCGTAGTCGGTCGAGGGCCGGGCTGCATCTGCAACCCTTGTTCCGGTTCGGGTTTAGATGCTGAATATACTTTTAGGCTCTCAGGTGTAGATCTGTTGGGTATGGGCATGGAATTGAGAGTTTATGTTGAACTGCTTCTTGGATTAGCTTCAATACAATACTTGCCCCAGGTGCAACATGTACTTGCATGGAAACAGCTTCTCAATGCGGTCTATGGTAGTGCCCCGGTAAGTACGAAGGAGTAGGCAAACTCACGTTGGGTATTGACGCCTGGCTTTGTGACCCATGGTAAGTACCATACAGTGGCTCGAGTGCATATTGAATACCGTTATGTATCATTCCATGATGAGAATTGTTTGCTGGAACAGTCTGCGCAAAAGCCGGCTGGCTCACTGGCGGTGAAAACTGATGGGCCATGCGCGTTGAATCGTGGATGCCACCTGTCCACACTGGTGGGTAGATCGTATCTGGCAGACGCGTATGATCATAGCCCGGAAATTCCCAAGTGTTGCCAAATGGCAAGTATGTGTGCGCAGCATGGTGAAAGTGTCTGTCGTAGGCAGTACTGCCTGTTGCTGGTGCTGGACCGAGTGCAGTCGTCTCTGGGGAGCTTGAAGGCGCAAAGTCATCGTTCGAGGGGAGCATGAAGGGTGACGAATGTGATGATTCAGCATAATCCGCTGAATGTGCGCGGAGATGCGCTTCTAGTTGCTGTGGTACCGCCTCTGGAGTATGCTCGTCATTTGGGCCGTCCTTGATAAGCTGCTGGAGATATTGAAGCTTTCGTTTCCTCTTTTCGCCTGCAACGAACAGCATGTTAGTTGCCATTGCTCATGGCTAGGTGATATTGAACACGACATACGATAGTTCCTTGAGGCTATCCTATTCTGTTGCTTGCGAATCTCGCTGTTGACCTTCTTAGGCTTCTTCTCGAGATCATCGCCCTCCGTCGATCGTCTAGCTCTCCGCACAGGCTTTGCTAGCGACTGATCAAGGTTTGTGTGAGGAAGGTCCATGGTGAAAAGCGATCAGTATAGTGGCAGATGATGTAGGGGGCAATGTGCTATATGACTTCTCGGCAACGGCGACCTCTTGCTTTTACAATGGAAAGTAGTAGAAGTGGAAGACTCCCTAGGTTACATGGTACAGTAAACAGACCCCAGCCTCGACCTGCAAATAGTTTAGCGAGCCGACAGGAGGTGGCAGCTACCCTGCCATGCTTTTCCTGGCCGGCTGATTAAGGGAGACAAGAATAGTAACTTTCAAGCCAACAGAGGCAAGCGAATGCAATGCTTCATTCCTGCCGCAACCAACCTTAACCTTAATCTCGCCGCACAGTGAAGGTGATGTGAGCACCAGGGAGTCTAGGTCGAACAGCTGCGGGCCACCTGGGAAGCCGAAGAAGAGATGCCGACTCGAGGCATTCGGTATCTCGGCCGCGCTTTATGATTATCGCTTGCTCGATTGGCTCTAGTCGTATATAGCTGTGGCTGAATCATCTCAAAAGCGCTGTCGCCCGAACGTGGTCCGTGAAGGTAGGTAGAGCGTGCCTACCACGTGAGCGGTGGTGGCCTGCAAGCTTGTCATTGTGCTACGCAACGGCGGGCGCTCTGCACTGGCGGCTCTCTAAAGTGCAGTGCAGCGTATGACGCACCGCATCGTTGCGGCGGTGCCGAGTGGCACTGAACGAGGAGGAGAATGCTCGACTAGGCCAGATTAGGCGGGCTAACCATGATGTGTAAGCTCGCACCAAGTTCAATCTCACTCCGCTCTTTCAAAGACACGACGAAGCTGAACTCAAGATGCAGAGGGAAGTTTCCTTGTTCGTGGCGCGTGGAGATGAGTCGAAGGTAGAACGCTGATCCAAATTGGCAAGTCACACTGGCAAGGCCTCACAATGGAACAAAGATCAGACGGGAGAGAAGACACTGGAGCGCTACTGGCACCATTTTTGCGGCTGTGACTAGAGGCAAGAACATCTGGTCGGCTGTTTCAGACCCTCACCTGCATCCTTGCGGTCTTAGTTGGTGACTGAACACACCTGTGGCGCATGGAAACAGAACCATTCACATCCTGGACTCAGACTTCTTTGCTGGATCCATCTGTTTCAACTTGAAGCAGCCGAACCCAAAATTGTAGATCTGCCTCGTCAGTATGTGTGCTCACAGAGGAAATTTCCCATATATGGGGCTCCCGCATGGTCTATAACCACGCTCAAGTGTGAACTACTCGAAACATCACGCCCATGTGTTACACATTTGCATGTAGTCGATTCCGTGGACGGATATGCAGAGGTTACGGAAGTCCGCCCATGCGTAGCTCAAAGGCTCAGGTTGACTCAAAGCCGCCACCGCAACTTCCAAATCATTTGCTATCACTAATCGCGCTCAAGCTCTGCTCGAAATAGGGACGCTAATGTGGCCATCAAGATGTGTATCCTTCAGACGGTATTGCACGACACACCGTGCGCATGTCGACCAAGTCCACCAACAATGTCGGCATAGGCCGCCTTCAGAGAGGCGGCCCCGTGGCGGTAAAAGCTTGGTCACACACCATCGCCGACGACTTGCAGCCTACATCGCCATCTTCGTATAGGATGTAATGGCTTTGTCAGCGAATCATTGCCAGTAAGGATCCGCTGGTCAAAACTCAAGTGTTCTTGTTCACCTTGAATGCATGAAGCTGTAGTGGTAGGCAATTTCATCCCGGGAACTGAGACATGGCTTCCCAAGTGTTTATTGGTTGAGCCATGATAATTTCTGGTGGCCTGGAACTTCGAAGTGACAAAGATCCTGGTCAGCTACATCGATCGATGCAGGTTGTTCTCAGCTATTCGAGGATCATGTGTAGATCGCGAAAGAGTTGTTGTTTCATTTAACCAAGCTGCGATCTGCGTGCTTCTATACCCAATAACGTCGTGTGTTGCATTGATCCATGAGCTAGGAAGGGGGGCGGCATGCAACCTTGTGCCGTGAAAGAGCGGAACCCCACTCGAAGAACCCACACTGGACTCACAAGATAGTGCCTCGAACATGATCGAGCACCTTGGCTCTAGCATAATCTCAGCTTCCTGTGGAGGCCAATGCAGGCATCGCAATGGAGTGCACGTGAATCACCGGATGGATGTGTCGGCCGAAGAGACCAGAGAATGATCAGAAGGCTCGCTATCATACTAAATCTCCGATCTTTCACATGGCTAGTGGAAACGCGGGCCACGACTCACGAGTCACGGTTGCTATTGAGGCTGTGGTCGCATTCGCTGCCGTTCATCCGGTTGCTGCCCTGCGGCTTATACGAGGAGATACGGCCTGGTGCAGTCGACCAGGGAGGGCAGCCATCCAGCCACAACGGCCGTTTCGCGAAGAAAGGGGCAATTATTCCCAGCGTGTATGTGTTGTGGTACCCAACAGTCTTTGCGTACTGTAGATGGAAGATGACACAAGCACACGCTCCGAACCATTCCCGCTGTCCCACGACGTGTAGTGCGACGAGTACGTGCTGCGCTCACCGTTAGTTGCATCTCCAGCAATGACACTTCAGTCTTATGCGAAGACCCAATCGCCATCTAACGTAAGATTGATACTAGCGGAATCTCGTCTCACTGAGATCGCAGTATGGCTAGGCTCCTGGTTCTTCTTAGGTCGAGGTCGCTTGACCTTTATTTCAAGATTTGATGACCGATAAATGCGTAAGCGTCTCTAAGACCTACTATTTGTAACAGGCCATATCAATTAGGAGTGTTAGTCGAACCTCTCCGAGCGGCCCAATGCACTGGTCTATTCACATTTGCTAGGATCTCGAGCTGGGATCTTCCTCGCTGCATATCGAGTCACAAAGCTTGTGCACTCAGGAGTTTTAGGGTCTGCTTGCATGTCAACCGTGTGCAGTCTCGCATCCGTCACACTGAGCAGCTAGGACCCTGGCCAAAAGTTCTCTCCGGCATGGATAACGCCCGTTCGACCCATGGAGCATCAGCAGTGCCCATATAGCCGGTAATATCAGCTCGCCAGGATGTACCGGAGATCTGGAACGCTCAACGACATGTCAGGATGGACACCATTTCTATGGCGCTTCTCAATCGCCAAATTTGCAGATATCATGTCATCACCTCATCCTGGCCTTCATCAACCCTCAGTCATGTCTTTGCATTCATACTCAGCCACCCAACATTCAAGTCCGTGGACCACTTCAAAATACCTCGAGATGATAATAAATTGTCTCAGAACTCATCCCAACGTCCTTCAGCACCTTCTGCTATACAACCCTACTTTATTCAAAGCCATCGAGCTATTATTACCCTGCGGTATCCCATACTATTCATACCTGCTAATTCGTCATCTAAAACCTCGCCATATTCAGTCTCGTACTTCTTTACCTTACTTGAATGAAAAAGATATTCATACAAGTCAACGCACGATCGCGACGTGCTTTCTGACTAGAAACATGCACATCCACCCTGCTACCATCACAGTATTGGGCAAGTGTGACTATGCACCTATTACTCTCAACCAATTGTACCAGTATGGTTCAATGGAGATTTATTGATTGATTGAAGTATTCAACGTCGCTATAGAAGCTCCCACGAATTATGTGGACGTGCTGTGCAGAAGTCTCACGTGCTAACACCACTGCTCCTGAAGCCTGTTTGAGCGATCCTGTTTGCTTTGAGCTTGCACTGTCGTGTAAGATACTTCCCCCTTGTATAGAGGGATACAAAGTTGTCAGGGGCCGGTTCGATGGAGATCAGAGATGAAAGGATTACATATGAAGGGGGTGGTTAGCTTAGCAGTCAACTGTGTACCTTCTTGAGAGCTTGTGGCGAGCATGATATCACTGTGACAATGGCTTGGTATCAGGCGGACTAACTGAGAAACAATACTGTACAGTGCAGTAAAAGCTATCAAAAGGAAGTACATTGATCTTGTAAACTACTGCACTCATACTGATATGGATTCAGGGTAGCGACATTGTAGAATAGAAGGACAACGCACTATCAATTCAACGTCAAATATTGTCATTGAGTCAGATGATGCAGCATCGCGCGCAACCTCCCCCACCTAATCGAGTGACCGAGTATCAGCAGTATCCGCCGTCAACTCACTGATATCTACATCATATCTGTAGAGTCGGATGCAAACGTATGCTCTCTTGCATTGTTTCTGTCTGATTACGTTGACGCATTCCCTTCAGTTGAGTCCCGTGCCTCTCTAGCACCGCTGGTGGCCCCAAATGCAGTGCCTCAAGCTCTAAACGCCTGGCAGAGCAACGCTTTGCCTCTGAGATATGGCACATGAAGTGCCGCGGCTGCATACTGCTGCTGTAAAGATCGTCTAGGCCCAGCTATTGCCGAGACTGTACTGGGCATTAATGATCTTAACAGCTGATACTAAAGGATTTAGATTGTTCTTGTAAACTAGTAATATACGACGTGTAAAGTTTGATGCTGTTCCAGGGACTGAATCAGGACCGTTGTATATCTGACAACCACAGCAATGTTGTTCTTTCTCTAAAAAAGCTCAGTCGCATCTCATATTGTCTCTATAGATGCATCGTCGTCAACGACATGGACTAGGTGGAGAATGCACTGGTGCAGATGATATTCATGCATGGCCCGGGTTCGATTTGTGAGGTGAAAGGGGCATGGAATGTAATTGTGGGGTACGATGTTATGGAGAAGGCACAGAACCGACATTCAAACAGTTCAAGAATCCTGGCAGATAACTTGATACCTCGCTCTGATTCCCTTCAACGCCTTAATATAGGAGCAAGTCACCCAGTCGCCTAAATCTGAAGTGCCATGCATTCCCAGCATCGTCCGTTCCAGCACCTCACGCCGTATGTTGTTGACGCAAAACCAGTGAGGACATCGTATTTGGCGGATGATACAGTACCTAAAAGGCCTTCAGGGTATTCTGACTTTATCGACTTCATCTAATAAACCAAATATTATATACACATACCATCATAAAGACAGCACGATCAGTAGACGATACACTATCGGAGAGAGGTCCATGCCCGGCGAACTTCTCATCTAATCTCTTGATGCTACATCATGATTCTCTTCAGACTGTCGCATATACACCTCAGGAGGACAGTTCTTTAATACACCCACCGAAGAGCATTATAACTACCGTCCAAACGACTCTCAAAATGCGGCGCCGGGCGGAAACACTGACGTCATATCAAAGCTCTTCTGGCTTCCCGGTATCACCTCTGCATCCTCCTCGCCAACGGGCCAGTATGCAGTAAACTCCATATTCCTCCCAATAACCTTCAGCTGGACACGCAGTGTGATCTCATATCGCTCGACGCCATCTTGATCATGAGCCGGTGTCTGCTTCGTCACTCGATCCTTCAGATGAGTAACATCAAACTCTACAGAACCGAATTCAGTGGTTTTGCCTACGTTATATAATCAGCTAGACTCAGGTCGCAGTATTGTAGTTGCATACCTCTATTTTTGGTGTGATGACGCGTGTAGAAGTCATCCACACATGTATCGGACCCAAACAGTCTCTCTACCACGATCCACTCATCTTCGTCTGCGCCGAAAGGATGCATGACGTTCCACTCAACGACATGCTCGCCCCGAATCTCTCCGACGCCCTGACCGTGCGTTAGCTGTGAGATATGCGACGTGTCTGAACTGAACTTACCGCTTTGATGAGCCACCAGATGGTACCTTTCAGATACCACTCATGATTGATGTCATTCTGTTCCCACCCCCTCTGTCCGAGAATCTCGGCTGAGAAATTGTATGACGGATCATCGGGAATGTGGTAAGTGACGCCAATGCTTCTACACGGAACGTGTTTCGGTCCATTCGTCTTGTCTTGCGCTCGCATGAGCGCTCCCTTGGCGACTCCCGCTGCAGAAGTGTTGAAGGCGGCTGATTCCAAACGTATGTCTCCACCGTGTTGGGCATTGATGCCATCAAGAGTCAATTTGAGGTACTCTTTGAGCGCGGGCGAGTCGCCAAAGCCGCCAACTAGTACCACGGAATCCACTGCAACACCGATATCCCGTGCAAGCTCGATCTGATCCTCCAGAATACGCTTGATCATTCTGATTGATTCGTCAAACAGCGCGAACATGTCCTCACTACAAGGTTAGCATCGACGAAACTAAGCAAGTATACAATCACCTACAATGTGAGTACGTAGTGGTTACGTTGAAGCCTTGGGTTCTGGTTACTCTCACGCAGTCCGCGAAGACGAAAATTAAACGAACGTCTGTCTGTGATTTCGAACGATCGCTTGGCTACCTCCTCGAAGTGCGGCATAATCTCCGAGTCAATAATGTTCTCGATAACGACATCTGCATCCTCGAGATACCTCTCGCCCTGCAGATCTTCGAGGGCTTTGGCTCGCATACGTGCGTTGATATCACTGGATCCACATACCGCCCCTATTTGACTATTTAGCAAATCAGACTTTCAAAGACTCTGTGAGCATATATACCTTTGGGATGGACGACTTGTTCACCCAATCGAAGCGGGTGACTCATAGCGATCGTATATATGCCGATATCTGTAGTACCACCGCCACAATCTAACAGGATAAAGCAATCACCTTTCTATATCAGTTCGTAAGTATTGCGTTGAAGGAAGTTTTGTTGGGGCTTACTTCGAGCTTCGTGGTGCCATCAGCAAGTACATGCATGGCAGCCGCCTCCGCTTCGTTCACCATGAACAGTCGTGGGATCGTAGTTCCATCGCTTCCAAATTGTACAGTTGACAAGGCCGCCTGTAGACATTCGTTCATTGCAGCATTCGACCTGGCAGACCAGCAGACGGGTACAGCAATAGTCACCTCAACTAGCAGCGGGAGTTAGCAATTTTCGAGTACGATTGATACATGACGCAACAAACCTGTGCTAGTTCTGGTGAGACCGTGGTCGCGCTCAAGCACAGACTTTGTGTGTCTCAGAAGGCGCGACAGAAGATCCTCGATGACTTGCACTTCTTTCTTGATGATACGCTCTTTCCTTAGCTGCAGCAGTACAGCTCTCAAATCAGCTTTCCAACCACCTAGATGCGCGCTGTCATCAAGCAAAAGCTTTGGCATGGTTACAATGCCACTTTCTTTGTACTTGCTGCGCAAAGCATGCCTCTCGGGCATTTCCAGGCGTCGCCGGATCTCGTATCCATAAAGAGCATTTGGAGTATCTGTTTGGATGGCCTTTTTCGTGGTGATAGCAACCCTCTCTGTCAGATACCAAAGCTCGGTTGGTACCTGGGTGCCGTTAGAGCCGACGCGATTGTCACCCGGGAATTCTTCGATTGTGAAGATGTTCTTTACACCGTCGTCTTTGCTGAAGGCAATGGTCGTGTATGTCGTGCCGAAGTCGATTGCAACGCGGAAGTCAGGCTTATCTTGTTTTGTTGTCGCATGTCGCGTCTGACGGACGGCCTGCTGCTTTTGAGGTCGACCTGTGCTAAATTCTGGAGCAGGAGATTGCTTGCGTTTAAAACTTCGACGCGCCATGCTGTCGGACTAAGTGCTAGTACGAGTGTAAACAAGGTTGCTTGTCAGGGCTGAAGGATTGGGGGTACTGTCAGGTTTGATGGAAGCCCGTGGAAAGACGTGGTGAGAGCGGTAGTTTGCTGTGAAGGCTTCTGAGCTTAAGCCTGGCAGCCATAATAGTGTGGGGCAACGAGCAGACAAACGGGCGCGCTCTCACTTTTGGCCTCACTTTTCGGCCCGCTAGAGGTGAAGGTAGCGCTTGTTTTGCTGTCTAGTACATACCTTCAAGACTCTACCTGGGTAAATCTGCGTTGTCTTAAGCTACCATAGACCAGTCAAAATATACGCCCCTGGCCTGAACCTCATAGCACTCGACTCACGATTCTCTGTGTCACATGAATACTGGCAACCCTTCCATGTCTCGAACAACAGGGACAGCAGGCCAGAGTAGCCGCCATCACTCTCGCTGGACCTCCAGAGAGGTTGCCTTCATTCTGAACTACACCGACGTTTGTCTGGCCTCAGGGAAAGTCTACAGCAGCACGGTGGCCGTCGAGTTCTTTGGCTTTACAGGTGTGCGAGTGACGACGGTAGCTATCCAACAAAAGTTGCGCGCTCTGCTTGCTAAGTATGGACTTGCATATCGTGACTTTATGGACCGCGGAACACCACTGCTGAACGTCGAAGCTCTGCCAGGGGATTTGTTAGCTGTGATGCAACAACAGCGCAAGTTTTGGAAACTTGGCGAGCTCGAAGCTAGTGTCGTGACAGAAGGTGCCGGAGCACATGGCGATACCCTCAGCACTGAGGCGGCGCTGGTGAGTTGTAAGAGAAAGCAAAGAAGCGACCCGCACTAAACAACCTGCAGAATCCTACAAGCCTAAAGCGGAAGGCGAGTATCCATGACTCCCGAAGGTCCAGCATGTCATATCGCCAGGGCTCGGTCTCTGACTCCCAAACGTCGTCCACCGAAGAATCCTCGGGTTCTGAGTATGAAGAGCAACAGGCAAAGCACAAGCGCAGAGTTTCTACGCCCAGTCCGGGACGATCTCACGAGCACAGCCCGAACACCATTGAGAACCAGTCATCGCAGGTGCCTTTATTAGTGCTCAACACGAACAAACAAGCAGAGGATGGCCATACACTGGTACAAGAGCCTATACGTGTATCGAGAGCTGTGCCCACTAGCCACACACAGACAGCTCCACTACCAGCACCATTTGTTCAGTCCGCAGACGACATCACCGCCCTCAAGAAGGTCCAAGACTTGACCCAGATCGTTGGCGTCCTTCTGCGGGCGCAATTGACACTCAGCTTTGGTATGAACGAGGAGATTGAGCACCGACTCAAGTCCATTCAACGTACAGTGGATCGTGAGCCCGGTCAACTGCTTGACGACATCTTGTCAAGTCTTCACAGCGGAGATCGAGCCAGGGCTGACATGAGGGCTATTCTGCACACATTGCTTGATGGTCAGCATCCTACAGATGTCAAGCAAAGGTTTCCCAAGGTTCTAGGCGCGAAGCAGATTGTGGTCAGGTGGGGAACTCTCTGTGACAATATCAAAAATGCCTTCGGCTTCGGGCCTTTCGAGCCTAGTCCGAAGCCTGAGGACGCAGGTTACGTCGCAGCCCGCATCGATGACCTGGCGAAGAATCTACCAATTCACGGGCTTGATCTATCAAGAGAGTTTGTCGAAGAAATTGCGTTGCGGCTGGAAAGCCCACATCTTGGTCGATCAGTGCTGGGAGCCTTACTGTGCCAATGGGTGTTCTCAGGCCCAGAGCCTATGTGTATCGATGCCTACTCAACGAAGGAACGTAAGCTGTACGAGACTCTGCGGTTTACCAGTAGGTTCAAGGAAGCAATTGGTCTTTCCCGATACTGACACTATGAAAAGGCGTCGAGGAAGTGCAACATTTAGACAAGGTCAGCATGAAGGCTCTGTTCGATGACGAACACTTCCAGAACAGCCAATTGAAGGATCGGGCTTACAAGCTGGCCACCTCTGTGGAGTGGGCGCTGAAAAAGACATGGCCAGGTGCTCCTGGATTTGACGAGAGCGGCTCTCCGCAACGGTGGGCCAAGGAAGCTCTCCAGTTCAAGCAGGCGTTGATGATCGACCGCGACGAATATCGGATCCACTACTGTATGCCCGGAGCTCGATTCGACCCTTCCTGGATGCAGGCAGAGGATAATGAAGGCTTTCCAGTACAAGACGCCAAAGCTGAAGGCCAAAAGGTGGCGACATGTCTCTTCCCCGCGCTGTCCAGGCTTGAAGCGCCTCGACTTCCCGAGGATCCAACGCTCGATACACTTGATAGCTTGCTGGTGGTTAACAAGAGGTTCTTTCCCAGCTTCAAAGAGAAGCAAGAGTTTGGTCCAGAGAAGGTGGAGGGGTGTAGGGTGTGGGGGCATGGAAGGACGGCTGATAGCACGCTCAAGTAGCTGTGAGCACAGGAAATATGTACGAAAGCGGCGATGGATGCTCGAGCAGAGGTTGATGTCGGTGCGTTCGGCCCGGATGCCAGCAATGCGGGTGCAGGTGCCAAGTGGCTCACAGCCTCGCTCTTGCTTGGTGATTACGCAGCGTTGGGCCTCTGCCAGCATCCGCCGACTGCGACTACATTGACGGCAGAATTGTATAGTCTATCCTCCAAGTCAAGCCTGCCAGCCAGCAGAGAGCACTGCGCCCGTTGGTACCTTGCACGCCGCACGCCGCTCGTTTGCCAAGCCACGCGTCTGGAGCGACGTCACCTGCGCCATAGCTTCGCGACCTGCATCGTCCTCAACCCCAGCACAGCACAGCACAGCCAGCACGGCACCATCCCACCACCACTCTCCAGGGCGTCGCGTATACCGTCTGGATCACCTCCCGCACGACCCTCGCCACCGCCATCATGTCTAAGGTCGTCCGGAGCGTAAAGGTACGCGGCGGGCCGGCAGCTGCCACACCCCCATGCACTAACTCGTCTGCTGCAGAATGTCACCAAGGGGTACTCGGCCGTCGAGGTCAAGGTGCGCAATGGTATGCGAGCCCTGCACTCCATCCGAGGCGCGCGTGCTAATGGCTACAGCGACCAGCAACGACCCATGGGGCCCCGTGGGATCCGACATGGCCGAGATCGCTCAGATCACCTTCAACAAGTAGGCCGGCACCATTGGCCGTCGACGCTGTGCTAACCGCTGCTGCAGCTCGACCGACTTCTACCAGGTCATGGACATGCTGGACAAGCGACTGAACGACAAGGGCAAGAACTGGCGCCACGTCCTGAAATCGCTCAAGGTGCTCGACTACTGCTTGCACGAGGGCTCCGAGCTCGTCGTGACGTGGGCGCGCAAGAACATCTACATCATCAAGACACTGCGCGAGTTCCAGTACATTGACGAGGAAGGCCGCGACGTCGGCCAAAACGGTAGGCTGCTTCCCGTGCGGGCACTCCACACGTCACTAACGCGCGCGCAGTCCGAATGGCCGCCAAGGAACTGACTTCTCTGGTCATGGACGAGGAGCGATTGCGCGCCGAGCGATCTGACCGCAAGTCGTGGAAGTCGCGCGTGACAGGCATCGAGGAGTATCCCGGCGCACACCAGGGCGCTCCCAACGGCGAAGGCTCCAATCGCCGCCCGGGAGATCGCGACCAGCGCCGCCAGCGTAGAAACGAAGAGGAGGATCTGGAGCTCAGACTCGCGCTCGAGGCAAGCAAGAACGAGGCAGAGGAGGACAAGAAGCGCCGGGAACGCGGCACAGCCGCCGTGGGCGACGACGACGACCTTGCAAAGGCAATCAAGCTCAGCAAAGAGGAGGAAGAATTGCGCCGCAAGGAGCTCGAGCAGACCAACGCCGACCTGCTCTTTGGCGATGCGCCTGCCCAGTCTTCGTCGTACCAACCCACCGGGAACAACCAAGGATACCAGCAGCAAGGCCAGGTAGACTGGTTCGGTAATCTTGTGGACCAGAATCAGCAACAGCCGCAAAACACGGGCTTCCTCAACAACGCATACTCCCAGTCAACTGGATTACCAACACAGCAGAATGGCTTTCAGACCGGCTATGGCGGCTACGGTGGATACCAACAGCAACAGCAACAGCCAACTGGTATGGACCAGTTCGGTAACCAGCAACAGCAGTACATGCAGCCACAGCAGACCCTCCAACCGCAGCAGACGTCGTTCAACATGAACAATCCATACGGGCAATTCGGTGGTGGTTTTGCCGACATGGGTCAGCAGCAGCAGCAGCAGCAGCAGCAGCAGCAGCAGCAACAGCAGCAACAGCAGGACACGCTCCAGCCAGGGAGCCATAATCCTTGGGCTGCCAACAAGCCCCAGGAGTCGCTCATGCCCCAGCCAACAGGCTCCAACAACCCCTTTGCTTCCTCGTTCAACCGACCTCAACCAACACAGACCCAGACTCAGCCGTCACTCAACATGCTGCACGAACAAAAGACGCAAACACAATTCAACAACACGTCATTCAACCCTCCAGTGTCATTCTCGCCACAGCAGCCAGGTCCATTCTCGGCACCCCAGCAGGCACAGCCGCAGAAAGAGATGGATCCACATACAGCCCGACTGAATTCGCTGCTCGCTACTGGCGAAGGCCAAGATACGTTCGGCAATGTTGGCAACCTTCGTCTACCTGCACAGCACACTGCGCCGGGCACATTTGTCAACTCTGCCGGTGCTGGCTTGAATCGCATCAACGCCAATGCGACGGGCAACAACCCTTTTCTCAACTCTCAGTTCACTGGTATGCCCCAGCAGAACCGTATAATGCCCGCGCAGACTGGGCCTGTCGGAGGTTTCGGCGCCAATCCGTATGGCAATGCAAATCCCTTTGGTGGAGCGCAACAGCAACAGCAACAGCAACAACGGCAGCCTGGAGGCAACAACCTAATAGACCTGTAAAACCGGTCATGCTGTAGCTTCAACGCTAATATATAGCCCTTTCATTTGTTCGACTATTTTCATGAAGCGCTTTTCGACACCTTGTTCGTAACTATCATGGGGCGGTTTGAGACATCACAAGCTTGTCAGGCGGTACTCGGCTAGCAGCAGGGATCGTGATGGCTGGGGCCGCCTCTGGCCGGGTGTTAGTTGTAGATATTGAGATAGATTTACAGCAGCATGTGGAAAGAAGATTCCATTGTCAACGAGGCCGACCGCTCACGTGATGTATTTTGGAAGCTGGAGGCGGAGACACTTCCGCAGCCTGGAACATCCCCGCAATGTCGCCTCGGACGCTCCATAGTCATTATTGAATAGCCGCATTGTCTTACTGATTCTTACCTGCAATTGCATATCCATCCTTTTTGGAAACATTCGCAAACTTCTCGCGCCTGACCGCTTCGCTGCACACACACACACACACACACGCGTCCGGCACATTGCGCCCGTTACCGCTGCCATTGCGACGAACGAAAAGAAGTCTGGGAGAGGGGGTGTCTGCTTCGAGGCGCGAAGGATGGAGTCTACAACACGGTTGAACAAGGGCAAGAGAGGAAGAAACAGTATGGCAGACATTGCTGCACCAGCGAAGAGATCAAGAGCTAGACGGGGTGGTCGTACGGATGAAGTCGCTGGGTCCAGCATGGAGTCGCTATCTACAAGACCGCGACATGGCCTCCTCACGCCCGAAGCAAGTGGGCCCCTTGAGTCGCAGACAAAATCGCCGACCATTGAGGACAATGTCGCGCCGAGAGACAAAACTATATTCCCTTTCCTCGAGCTCCCGGCCGAGATACGCCTGCACATCTACCACATGGCTCTTGTGAGGCACGAGCCTATCCTCCTGCACGCTGAGCGCGCACCTGAGAAGATCGAGGAAGAAGCTGCGCATACGGCGTCCAAGGTCGAAGAGGGGGGAGAAGCAGAAGGAGGAGGAGAAGCTCCAAATGACTGGACACATGCTTCGAGCAGCACCTCGTCCAGCACCCCCTCTAGTCCGGTCACTGTCTCTGCCCACGCCACAACCCTCGGCGCAACCCTCTCATCCGAACCAACCATCTCATCCAATCCAGCCGTCCCACGCAGAATCCTGCGGCCCGCCATCTCCTACCACTCCACCGCAGATAGTCCCAGCAACAACACTCCCATCCCTCCCACATGCCCCGCTGACCCTGTCGTGCCCGTCCTCCTGCGCCTCAACCAACAAATCCACAAAGAGGCGCGCCAACTCCTCTACAGCGAGAATGTGTTTACCCTTTCCCTCACCTCGGGGATCCACACCCTCTCGACCCTGCACCAGCGCTCCCGGAGCCTGATCAAACACGTCGTCCTCACCATTCCCTCGCACCACGACATCCTCGACGGGTTCGCAGATCTCGTGCGACTGGGCCTACGATACTGTTGGGGCTTAAAGTCGTTCAAGATCATTTTGGATGCTAATTTACCCGATGATGGACGCGCGGGGGGCCCAGGAGTGGGAGCTGCGAGTAGTGTCTATGCGAATGCGTTTCATATTCTGAGGTGGTTGCCGAGGGGGTGTAGTGTGGTGCTAGAAGGGACCGTGAGTGAGCAGGTGAGGAGGGTGGTATTGGAGGAGGGGAGGTTGATGAATGTGCTTGATGAGGTCCGTGTCCAACATACAAAGTCTTGGTGGTATTAGGCTAACCTGGTGACAGAGAAGTTACTTGAAGAGGCAGCATCAAATGCCTGAGCGACACTGAGCAGAAACGCTTCACTATTCCACTGAATTGACCTGTGCGCCAGCAGGCTGTCGAGACGTGATTGAGACACTGAGATGACAGAGGCAAAACATTGTATGATAAGCTTGAATTTTTGGCTCTACTTGCGCAGATAGTATTGTGTAGTAGTCTAAAGCGGATAAGAATCCTTCATTAAGTGTCCAGTCTAAAGAGAGTTTGCCTGTGAGTGCACCTAGGAAAGTGGTCAAACGAGTCCGAGGAATCCTCGACGCCCCGGCTCCAGTCTTGTGTGTAGGGACGCCAAACTCCTGTTGCCGTCCGTTGATAGCTGCTTGACGAAGAAGCATTGACTGCCCAAACGACCCAAATAAAACCAAGATGAGAAAATTCCTGCAACAAAGGAGATCTGGCAGATTCGAGAGCACAGATGAGATTAGCCTGTAGCGAAACAGGGGTGGGGGAATAGTTGTAGAGGGCCCTGCAAAACCTATGCAGCCCTCGGTGCAAGCAAGTATCCTAGGAGATTGAGATAACACGCCGTTAAACACAAAAGGAAATTTTTGGGGAGAACACAGGGGTATAAGTCCTGCCGGAAAACACCGAGATGATGAGCTCGAGAGGCAGTTGTACAGGTGATACACAAGGACGCGAGAGATTTATTGCACGGCAGGTGCCCACATCTGATCGCCCATGCGCTGGGGGTTGGAGTTGTAGTGGTCGGGCTCGGTGCTGTTGGGACGGCGAATGTTGTGGTTCTGGTAGTACATGCTGTTCTGCGTGTTGCCATATTGCGGCTCGGGGTAGACGTAGCCATTATCAGCCTGTCCTGGCGATGGCAGAGCTTGCTGGGAAGGAGACTGCCAGCCCATAGCAGACATGTGAGGACTTCCATTGGCGCTGGTGGTGCCACCGGACTGATTGTGGTTCGCGGTTGTTGGGGGCTCGAGGATGGATGGAGGTCCGTAGGCGCTGGGATGCGAGGTGATGGCCGGTCGCGAGCCACTTACGCTCGACGTGTAAGACTGCGCAGTCAAGGCGGGAGAAGCACGTGGGCTGGGTTGGGGCATTTCCTGGCGCATGTGAGGGGGGACGTTCATGCCACCCATATAGGCGTAGTCGGTGGCTTGACGGTGCATGCCAGGGACAACACCAGCAGGCATTCCATTGGCAGGTGACAGCGACAAGTTGCGGTCGCCGGGAGACGGAGTGTTTAGAGGCGAAGCATTTTCCGAGTAGTCACCGCCGTCCGAACGGCCAGTCCTGCTCGGGGCAGCAGCTCGCGAAGCAAGGGCAGCGGCGGTGGCTGCAGCCGCCTCCTCCACAGTGCCAGTGTGATGGTTTTGATGGCGGGTAAGTGTCGTGCGACGCGTAAAGGTCTTCTGGCAGTCGGCGTAGGGGCACTTGTACGGGCGCTTGCCGGAGTGGATGCGGCGATGTCTTGCGAGGGAACTCGAGTCACTAAAAGGCTGCATCGAGGGTTAGTCACGCCATGCCAGTGCCTGTCAGGATTTAAGGACGCACCTTTCCACATCGCTCACACATGTGTGGCTTCTCGCCGGTGTGCACGCGCTGGTGGACGGTCAAGGCAGAGCGCTGGATGAATTGCTTCCCGCAGTTGGGGTAGTCGCACACGTGGGGGCGGATGCCGCTGTGGATACGTTCTGCAAGAGTCAGTGCGTGTTTTTTGGTGTTGAGGCCCAAGCTCCCTACCATGACGTGCAAGGTCACTGCGTCGCGCGAAGCCCTTGCCGCATGTTGAGCACGCGAAAGCTTTTGGCGGGCCCGTCTCCGAGGCGGGACGACCGCCCTGGTGTTGTTGCTGGTCGGGGACTTGTTGCTGCTGGTGGGCATAGGCGTGTTCGGGCGGCTGGGGAATGTAGTTGTTGTTGTTGAGCATGGGCATGGGCGCCTGCATCTGCGAGGGCGAGGGATATCGGTGCATGCCGTTCATGTGCTGGGGCATGGCCGGGTACGAAGGCAGCGGCTGCTGGGGCTGCTGCGACGAGTAGCGTGACGAGTCCGAGGGATGGGGTGAGACGCCGCGCTCCGAGCCATTCTCCGACTTGATGCGGCCGTTGGTCATGTACGGCGGGGCGCCGAAGTGCTGCGGCTGCATGTCGTGCTGCATGGCGTGCTGCATGCCGAATGAGGGTCCTGTTCCTGCAAATGCTGTTAATCGCGTGTTCAATATGGTGCCCAGCTCCATCTCGGACAGCAGGTGGCTCGCGTACAGGCGTGGGCGAGGGACCACAACACGGTCCGGCGAACAAAGGACGGAACGGTGCGCACCAGAGAGGACGCGGAGAGACGGGCTGGCGGTGAGCCTCGCGTTTGCGCGCGTTTGATGATGGTGATGAATAAAGGGACTTGGGGGGCGGCTGCGGTGGTGGTGGTGGTGGTGGCCCGGCCTGAGAGTCGCGCTTCGGATA
Source organism: Phaeosphaeria sp. MPI-PUGE-AT-0046c (assembly GCA_020747045.1). Lineage (NCBI taxonomy): Eukaryota > Fungi > Ascomycota > Dothideomycetes > Pleosporales > Phaeosphaeriaceae > Phaeosphaeria > Phaeosphaeria sp. MPI-PUGE-AT-0046c. The sequence continues at coordinate 1,135,504 of JAGTJN010000010.1, read as the reverse complement.
GGCCGCGTACAGGTCAATGCAGAAGATGTGGTCTTGCGGAGGGGTCAGTCGATGCGTGGTGCAACGTCGTCGCAGACGCGTACGTGTTGGCGATGGGAGATGGGGGAAACGAGGCAGTCGCGCCGCAGACGATCGGTCTGGCAGGCACGCTGGCCACGTTCTTGGAGCGGAAAAGGAGTCGGGCGGTGAAGGACCTGCAGCAAGATGCTGCAGGACGCACGCGGGGCGGGCGCGACGCTGAGAGGAGAGCATACATACCTGTGGTGTGCGAAGGCCGAGGAAAGCGTAGGGCAGAGGCTGGCCGTGATGGGGAATGAGGTTGTGAAAGGGTGCAAGACTTGGTGGTTCTTTCCTCTTGCTGCGCGCCTTGGTCCAATGCGGCCTAGCGCGGATCCGAGTCGCCCCTTCCTGACAGTGATGTGCAAATGCAGGCGCACGGCCACGGCACGCTGTGGATAGCCTCAAACCTCAAACCACCAATCTCACGACGCACGCTGTCGCTGATGCTTGCCGGCGTTGTGCTGGCGACGGCGCGCTGCGAGCTGACTAACTCGCGGTGCTGTCGGGTTTTCACTGAGAAGAATCCTCCGCTCCGCTGGCCACGCCCGAAGTCTATTGATGCTGCTGCGTATGCGAGCTGACTGTGTCTTTGCTGTGCCGGCCGACGGACTGCAAATGGCTGTGCTGACCTTGCGAGGTGGTGATGCGATGACTGTCTTGTTTCTGAAATGGCCGACGCCGACAAATAGGTGCTTCCACGTCTGTGCTGGTGGTTGTTCGCTCGCGTGCTGCAGCCTTGCGTAGATGACTGGAGGCAGAGACAAGAGTACTTAGTAGTACAATCAACCCAGGTCAGACCACTCGCTGCTCAAGTACGCAGATCGTGCCTGCACAGCACATGACGACTTCGTTTCAAGCCCAGCCCTGTCCCTGCGTTCATCTCGCGCACACGACACTACGGCTTCACCAGCACCATTGGTGTTAGACTCCCGCTGCTAGACGTCAGCGCGTCCAGCCATTCTTGCGGCCATGCGCAGATTAGGTTCCCCCAGCCGAACAACAGCCTTTCGTAGACCAGAGCTGCCGTGCTGCATGATCCCACTGCCTTGATGAGCCTTGACACCCGAGCCGAGCGGCCGTTCAGGGGCACCACGCATGCAAGTGTGAAGCTGCATCGTGCCCTGAAGCGTTGCAGCTGTCCTTGGAGCGCTAGAAGCTTTCAAAGTCCGCTAGAACTTTGCAAAGAACAATGCGCTGCACTGAACCCCTGGCGACACCATGAAACACCCTGTGCCACCCTGAACACCCAACGCTGTCACTCTTCTGCAGCCTTGTCATTGGCAGCCTTTGGGCGCTTCGGCGAGGCTGGCAAGGCATCACTGAGCACACCCCTTCGTCTACGCAGGCGGCCGTGAACTCGTGGTGGCTGCATGGCTCAGTGTTGGCAGCCAACAGACAATTACACTATTCGCCAGGTCCATCTGGATTTATCCTACTCTTCTGGCCGTGCGGGCCGCGGACATGACATCACCGGCGCTCAATCGTGAACAGCTGCTGTGCTATACATCTCCAGAAGCAGTTGGTTGTATGCCAAAATCGCAATTCCTTCCATACCGGCTGAACGATCCATAGTAGCAGAGGCTGTCCGATGCATGCATGCACTTCATAAAGCCTTGTTGACTTATTTAGCCAGTAATTCATCTCTGCATGTAGCTAACCGCTCAGCACGGGGCAAGACGCCGCTTCCGCCAGATCCGTCTGTGCTATGGCTGCCATCCACCGATCCCCCGTCCATGCGCTGGTGCAAATACCACGGCACGAGTTACTTTGTGCCGCTCGTCAATTTCCTCGACCTTTCGCCAGACAAAATGACAGAAGTATCTTGTTGACCGGGTATTCGGGCTGGACTTTGCGTCTACCTGGTCAGAACATTAAACACCTGCGCACCTGGTACTCTCTTGTTCCCTGCTCCACGTTGCTACCAGTCCAGCTTTGCATCCCACCGCCTGACGCAAGCACACTGCACCGTTTGCGCCGCCCCGCTCCATGGCTGTTTCACAACCCCTCACTTATCAAATACCAAAGCCTTTGGGGAATCAGGCTGATCTATTCTTGTCATCGCGGCACTACATGCGTCAGTAGGTACCACGGGGCTGTTGGTCAAGGCGCCTCTCTTGCGGGCCATTGATCCCAGCGTAACGTCCCGAGAGGCCAGGGGACTTGTCGTACCCTTGTCGGCCCCAAGCGTCCTTCTGGAAGATGAATAGAAAGACGCTTAGACCGCCGGGCCACGGATCTTTTCCTGCGCAGCAACCCCCTTGTCGTTTCCAGAAGACTACCCCTTTTACTAATCCCAATCCATCGTGTAGATCCATGTGGGAGATGAAGGTTCCAAAGACTGTCGTGTTTGGCGACCACTTTCTCACCGCTTCAAGCCCATCTGTTATGCATCAGACTCCAGCGCTTACAGCCCCTTGCAGGATTCGTCTGAATCTTGTTACAATTATACATTCTGCTCGGATTTTGTCCCATGTAGGTGTAAGGAGTAAGGTCTTGCGCGAGTGTGACCACGCCTTCGGAGTTTAACCGATCCTTCTATGGCTACGGTACGAGAAGTGTTCCAGCAATCTGGCAAAGGAAGAACGATCATCTCGGACTTTTCCGAGGAGGCCCATAACTAGGGCGATGTGGTCATAGCCTAAACACTGACACCTGCACCACAGGTTCGGGTCGCTAGCTACTGACCTTCCCGCTGAGCCTCTGCGGCACTATGATCAATGCTTCCCATCGAGAGTACACGGTAGTGTGCTTGGTGCACCTCGCATTTAGGGTGCTGCATTGCGCAGCATGCCTCCAAGGGCCACGAAAATGCCATGAGGGGTAGAGCACGGAGCGTCAGGAATCGCACGTGCTGGCTTTAGCGCATGTGAAGCGGAGGCGGAGTGAGTCTTCCTGCATTATTGTCTACTTCTTGACATCAAATTGCTAAGCTGTTCAACCAGATGAAAGAATACATATGCATCATAAAAGGAAACTTTTCATTCTAGTGAGCGAGTCATTCCTTGCATTGCCAGAAAATAATCAACAACGCAAACAAGTGTACTTCGTAGCAACATGTCAAATCTGGAAGCTGGAAAACTATTTTCTGTAAGAGGACTAGTTTGTGTAATTACAGGCGCTAGCTCCGGATTGGGTGCAGTCATGGCCCATGCGTTAGATGTGAATGGTGCAGCAAAGGTCTTCATTCTTGGGCGTCGTGAAAACAAACTCACAAATGTTGCACAGGAGGCGGTATGTTCAGATATTCGACGACTTCAGTTGAAACTAATCACTTTTAGAAAAACGGCTCTCTCATCCCCACGGTACGAAATGTCCGGTACAGCATGTGAACTTTGCCTTGAAGATGGCTACATCTAAACAAGGCTATGGATAGCATTCGAATGTCCAATCGCCTTGCTGACGCAATCTTACTGACTCTCTACAGTATGCACTCTCCTGTCAAGCAACATACTTGGATTTTGGGTTCATGCGTTGACTTTGAACGGCCTTCAGTGTGTGCGATGTGAGCTCCAAAGAGTCCCTCCAAGCAGCCGCATCAACAATCTCGAAACAGACCCCGTTCGTCAACCTGATAATTGCTAACTCAGGCTACCTCGGAGATGTCACCAACATGACCCTCCGACCAGCAGAGCAGACCGTCGGTGAACTCCAGAAAGAGCTGTGGAACCAGACCTTTTCAAACGCGTGCAAAGTTGTCGATACCAATATCGCTGGGTCCTACTTTACATTTATTGCCTTCTTGAACCTGTTAGAGGCTGGAAATACGCACCCTGATAGTGTCGGAATGGACGGGCTGCTACAAAGTCAGTTCATCAGTACCACCAGCTTTGGTGGACTGTGTCGAGCTGAGGCTCCTAGCATGGTTTATACTGCTAGCAAGGCCGCCCTTAATCACTTGACAAAGACTTTGTGTTCGGAGTTTGCGAAACATGGTATTCGGGCCAACGGTATTGCGCCGGGCATGTTTGTGACGGAGATGACGGAGGTATGCTACGGAATCGTCCAGTTTCTTCAGTAATAGACATTGATGCAGAATCAGGCACATATCCCGGAAGGAGATATCACCGTTGTTGGCTCGATGCCATGGCAAGCGATTCCTGCTAGGCGAGTGGGTTCAGAAGAGGTATTGTATTACCTATATGAAAGCTAGATCCTTGCGTTATTGACATTTTTGAAGGACATAGCTGGTGCTGTACTTTATCTAGCCTCTAGAGGAGGTTCTTTTGTCAATGGTTGTATCCTGTTGACGGATGGAGGTATGCTGTCGGTCAGGCCTGGCTCCTACTAGACATTGAACCATGGTTGGGAACGCATGTATCACGCCATCTCGTATCGACCTCAACGTACTCAGTACATCTGAACGGTTTTATGAACAATAGTAGATCAATATCAAAATCATACCTATATGAGCCAAGGAATTCGGCCGTGCAGAGTGCTTGAGTATTGTCTGCTGGTGAGCTATCATACTTGGCAGATGCACTTATAATGCACTATCGGTAGGATATGATTGTTCAGTCAATGAAAATAGCATTTTAGAGTCCGCACTTGATTCAGTGAAAGTTGGAAGAATGGAGTACGATTTACAGGTATGCTACTCATTTAATCGTGAATGAACACAGGCTCTATTGATTCTCGCATGGTAGTGTTAAGCTTACCGACTATCATTTATTCAGCAACTATCCTCTACGAAACATGTCGTCTCATGATTCTATTCCTTTGCCTTCACAGACCTTGGACTTTCAAGTTCTATACGAGTCTTTTCATAGTGGATGCATGCGCGCTTATGATGCTCGAGGGAGGAGACAGTATTCATAAAACTGGAGGGGATAACAGAACAAGCTCGAGCGTACTCTGTGTTCAGAGCCTTACGATGATAGGATATGGAGAAATTAAACATCTCGATCGCCCTAGAACCATGCCATCTCAAGCGAAATCAGTTGTCCGGTTGTTTACAAACCAACAATGACATTCAGAGAGTTGAAATGCTAAAAGTCGAACAATCGAAGCTAATATACTACAAATTCAATGAAGACAGTGTACAAATACTCCCCAAAGTGTGTTCAGTCTTTGCTCCAAATAAACTCCTTGTTTTCCTTTTGTCAAACTTCAATCAATGCACGGTTAAGGTGACTTTCTCAGGTCCGTGGAATGCCACCGGTACCAAAAAGTTCTATCTTGATCCTCTCCGATGGGACGCCATATTCGTTGAGCCTCGATTCAACGTCCATCATGAACTGCGTCGGTCCGCAAACAAAGTATTGCGTCTTTCCATGGTCAGTAAACAATACCTCCTTGTCGACCTTGGCCAATTCGATGCGACCCTTGATGTCAAAGTGTTCACCCTCAACTTCTCCTTGTATGGGATTCGAGCTGAAATGTGTCGCATGTATGTTCTTGTTGTTGGTCGCCAGTGCGTCAATTTCCTTCTTGAAAGCTCGTGTGCTCGAGTTTCGAGCGCCCTGAATCCAGGATATTGGTCTCGTCGACTTCTTTGAGATCAAAGTGTTCAAGATGCTCATCAGACATGTCAAACCGACACCTGCTGATATCAAGACCACTGGTGTGTCTTCGTCTTCATCGTTCTCCTCAAGATAGAAGTCTCCAAATGGGTGAGAGATCTTGATAACGTCTCCCTCAAACTTCCTTTCATGCAGGATATTTGACACGTAACCCTCGTGTGCCATATGTTTCGGTTCCCCAATCTCAATACCTGGTTCTCTCTTCACACTGATCCTGAGATAATCTTTGCCTGGCGCATCACTTAGACTGTACTGCCGAGCTTGCCACACGCCACCATCCAACTCGTCAATGAATATGTTGACGCAGATGTATTGGCCCGGCATGTAATTGGGCAACTTCAGGTTCGCATCCACGGGCGTCAAATAGAAAGAAGTTATCTCGTCGCTCTCTTTAACTTTGCGACTGATTTTGAAGTCTTTCCAATCATCCCAACCGTGCGTGGCCTTATACAAAGAGTCTTCTTTGCCAATCATTATGTTTGCGAGTTGCCAGTATGCTGCGCCCCATGCTTCCATGATATCCGGTGTCGCCGCTTCACCCAGTACAGTCTCCATCGCTTGGAGGAGATGTGTAGCCACAACGCCATAATGCTCGGGTCGGATGTAGAGCGATGCATGCTTGTGGCAAATGAGCTCGAGTGCTGGACTGAGGGCGCCGAGGTCATCGATGTTCGCAGCATAAGCATACAGAGCACCAGCAAGGGCGCGTGGCTGGTGACCTGTTTTCTGATGTACGTTGTTGAACACATTCTTTAGATCTGGGTTGGCATCGAGCATGTCGGCATACATCTTGGCGGATATCGTATTGCCATGTTCTGCGAGGACCGGGACGGTAGCCTTGATGATCTTCACCTGACTGGGTGCCAAGGACGGCATCTTGTTGGAGAATTGAGATTGATAAGAAGCTTTCTTCGCAGGTCAAGCTCTTTTCTTATAGTTCCTGACAATGGTATAGAATTGAGCGTAAATAAATGACAGAGCGGTTTCCAACTTGAGTCAATTGAGACTGTTTGGATTTCCTGCTCTTTGATGTCATGTTCGACTCTCTGGTATATATACGTGAACGTTTATCCTATAAGTCCCGCACATCTTGCATCTCCTCGGTTGACCGTGTACAACGAGTTACCGAAAAGGTTCGTGTTAGAATTGATGACCTGATCTTATGGTTGCAGCATGAGCCCTGTTGGGTAGCACAGACACCCGGGGTATGCTAATTACGTACCCTGTACGTACATGGTATCATTTCTCCGCCACTTCCGCGTACATGTACAGGGGTGCGTGGTAGGCGTTTGCTTGGTATTTTGTAACCGCGTTCGGAGTCTAAGACAAATATGTACAGGCGAATTCAATCCTAGACCGTGGATTTTGCTCAGCTCGTTGGATCAGCTGTGGGAGAATCCCGACCACCAAAACCGATATCGTATGCTATGACCTTGGCCAAGGACATTGATCTACGCCCGTGGCTTTTCTCCGGTTACAGGCGAAAATACAATCATGGAGTGCTGGTGGCTTTTCACGACTGCTAGTTGTGTTACTGCTCACGCCAGGGTTTGCATTTCCTGGCGTTTTCGTTTCGATGTGGTCGCGCGGAGCTTGAGGTGACTCAGGATCACCCCATCGAAGCAAATTATCTCGCATGATCCAGCCGGCTTTTGCCGACTGCAATGGTAACGTGGTAAGTGGAATCATAGGCTAGCTCATTGGGCAGCAAGACATTACTGGAATCACGGAGGTCGGTGGAATGATGTTCGAGTTTTGCGTAGACGCATCTCCGCGGCAATCAGCAACCCAGCAATCGAATATTTGCACCGCACGTGACAGAAACGATATCACCACGTGCATATGTAAAAGACTCGCGCAACATACCGTGATATATATACTACTAGAGAAGTGCTAAAAAGGAAAAAGATCGCAAACATTTGGCGCTCGGCTCATATGGGCAAACGATTTGGACATGCAAAGTCCCCCCGCAAAGCTTTCTGCCATGACGAACTATATCCCGCCGACCACTACTCAATTGATTCTTGGTGGCCAAAAGAATCCGGCAGCCTACATCATGGCGGACACCAAAAGGACAACTAGAACAACGTGGTGAGGCCCCACAAGCCAAAGATGAGACCGGACACAAGCTAGCATTGAACAACCTAGTTTATGTTGGAACATGCCTTACACAACACGAAAAGCAGAAATTGAAGCATGACTTCAAGAACAAAGGTATGGAAGTCATACCGAGATGCCATGCTTGTAGAAGTTAGTATAGATATAGCATACTGATAGATGGAAAGACTTAGCATTAAACGTTGCTAGGTAGGCCATTCCTGGGTCATTCACTTAGCGTCAAGCTATACGTACATAAGCATACCGATTCACAGCTTCGCTCCCAACACCTAAGCGCCATCGCTGGAACAAAACCTCGTTGGAGAACTCACCGCAAGCAGTCACTCGTTCCATAATCAATCAACTACTATGTGTCAGACCTCGAGATTCTGGGAATGTTTCCAGGGCTTCAACGTGCAGGCTGTGTGGAAAGTCCATTAGCCGCACGAAGAGCATGAGCGGTACAGCAGACGTTATGCGTTTGCCGACCTGGAATTTATGGAGGAAGCAAAAGGAGCTGTGACGCTGCTTGATGGCGTCGAGAGTTAGGGGAGAACCATTTCCGTCAGATTGACACGCAGAGCTGAAACTTTAGAAAGTAGTATCATGTTCCGGCATAGTTTTTGCAGCCAACGTAATTATATGAACAAGTTGGAACATCAATGTGCTTAACCTCTCCACCTACAACTTTCCCTTCGCTCTCGTTTGTCCTTTGCCAGGTGGCGGTCTCATAATGCTCTGTTGGCTCATACATGCGACCGCCTTGCCTTGCTCGTCCCAGATCCAACTCTCACCGTATGTTCTGCCCTCACTGCCAACACTTGTGCTCATCTCTCTTAAATGCCACTTTTCCAAATTTACCTCGTCGCCGGCCTTGAAAAATCTCAACGCAAAGTCCAGACTGGAGCACGCGGCTATATCGTCGAACCACATATGACTGAAGCTCAGGGGCATGAAGGCAATAGCCCCGTCAATGAGAAAAGTGAGACTAGCCAAATTCTCAACAGGTGTGGACAGACGCTCTCGTGACTTCACCCAGTCTGATGTAGTTTTAGACGTTAATGGCAGATTATCCTGAGTCGTCGGTAATGATTTGGCCACTCCGAACAGATTCTGCGCAAATATGCTGTCTGGCAGTGGTCTCTGATCAAAGTGTTCTTCCATGAGTGCAAAAGTCTTAGAATGCAGGTCGAGCTGCTTTTGTGAGACTTTGCCGTCGTCCAAGAGTTTCTGGAAGACTTCTTTTTGTGTCGCCAAGCCGTTATAATGAGCACATTGCTTCGATGGTGGCTTCGAATACTCCATGAGGGTGGCGGGCTCGGGAACATGGAAATCTGCAATAGCGATCAGACACGCGCGTTGCTTGCCATCATCCCTTTTCTGGCTAATTTCGACTTGACGAGTTGCGAATGTACGTGTCTGCCGGACTGTGCGTACTTTGGCGCAAAGGGGCCGGTCTGCGTATGCTGGACCTAAGTAATTGCCAAGCATGGAATATAGATGGTAGTTGGCGGGGACAGTGCGGTATGCAGCTGTGCAAGCAGTCGCGAGGGCATAGCCGCCATATGCTATGTTCAATGGGTTGCCCATCTTCTGTGGCGCATGGAGACCTTGGAATTCAAACTCATCCTTGTCGGTGCTTGTCAATTCAAGGTGTAGCGACTCGGTAAGCGTCATGGGAGTAGATTTGGCCATGCTGAGAAGAAATGCTGAGCAGATTGATCGATTGACCGACCAATGGATTGTTCGAACAAGCTTGAGACGACGATTTCACGAGAGAGCAAGAAACAACGATGATGAGCTCCGTGGAGGCATTGTTGGAGACGCGACTCCAGCTTGCCTCGGCCCAGCCAGCGGCTTCTGATTCGCTGGCCACTCAGCCAAGGTAAGCGTGGCTTGGCATCGCCCAAGCTTCGTTGAGACGTGGACGACTGCTCAGGAATTCGACAAAGCATAATATGCAACCACGCTTGCGACAGTGTTGGAGCCCCCGACGCCATGAATGGGGCGGAGACTTTGAGAACGGATAGAAAAGAGAAGCCATCCACGGAGCAGCTGCCAACACCAACACTGTCCCCCGAACCTGACGAAGTGGCCTTCGGCACAGCGCACCGCAGCAATGGAGTTCGTGATGGGCGACCTGTGCTGCAGGACGTGACCAACACCACCAGCGTGGATACGAACATGAACATAAACATGAACATGAACATGCAAGAGGATGTCATACTGTCGGACACGAGCGAAAAGATCCGTCCCATCAAGCGGCCTGGCGACGCACGCCGCAAGAGCAGCGTCTCCGAGCATGATAAGCTGCTCAAACTCAGCCCGCGTCAGATGCAGGAGCTCACCAGCGAGCCATCAAGCATCCCCGTCCGGGCTGCAACACCCATAAGCGAGCATGATGATGATGTCGACGCCGGGGACAATGGTGATAACGACAGCAGGTTGCTGGGCGTTGTCGTGCAGCGCCCCGTCGTGGCGCCCCAGAGCCGCGAGCGCAAGCAAGAGCTGGAAGTCGTAGTACTTAAGACTCCCGCTGCCGAGATGAGGCATGGCCGGCCCATCCTCAGCTCGCGGTCCGTCACGACACCTGGCGCTGTGCGCCGTCGCCAGTCGACTTCGCGGTCGCGAACACGCGCACATGCACCGACACACGAGAGCGATGACCGCCGCAAGGACACCCGTGAGATACGCGATCTTTTTACAAACATGCGCACAGCTCTGCCTCTGCCGCCCATGTCCATGCCGACTTTCTTGTCTCTCGAGCTGTCGGCCAACCGTCCGTCCCCGCTGTACATCTACCGTCCCTCCACCGACGACTTTCCTTACGAGTCCTCGGAGCTCAAGTACCAGCGTCTGATCAACTTCATGAAGATACCCGCCAAGATCGAGGGCATCCTAGCCTTTGGTGCCCTGGCCTGTTTAGATGCTTGGATGCACACTCTAACCATATTACCACTACGCTTCCTGCTCGCCGTTGCCATTTTAGCAAAGTGGTGGGGTTCAGTCCTCATCAAGGAAGCTCGTGATATATGGACTTTCATCTACGATGGGCTACCCCGAGTTTGGCGAAGGCGAAGGCAGACTGATGCACCAGCGTCCGTCCCAGCTACGCCAGCTGAGGAAGAACCGCCCTCCATGTCTCGCAGGACGTCCTCCAATACCGCCACAACTACAACAACAGTGCGACAAAATGGAACTAGTACTACCACGTTCAAGTTTCCGGACTTGAAGGAGCCTCGCCCGCGACGCACACGCAACTCGCGCTTCCGCCATCGCCGCACAAAGTCTACGCCATCTGCACTCCTGCCTGGCCACAAGGCAGACATCTTGAAAGGCCTCCTGATTGTCTTCAGTTGCTTCGTACTGATGCGCTTCGACGCTAGTCGGATGTACCACGGCATTCGTGGTCAATCAGCTATCAAGCTCTATGTTATCTACAACCTCCTAGAGGTCTGTGATCGACTTCTTTCAGCTATAGGACAAGATGTGCTTGAATGTCTATTTTCTCGCGAAACTCTCGATCGCAATGCTGATGGGCGGAGTAAGGTTGTACGGCCTTTTGGCATGTTCATCCTCGCTTCAGTGTACACAGTCGCCCACGCCACTGCTTTATTTTACCAGGTCATTACACTAAATGTTGCTGTCAATTCTTATTCAAACGCACTGCTGACTCTCCTCATGTCAAACCAGTTTGTCGAGATCAAAGGCACTGTGTTCAAGAAGTTTGAGAAGGAGAACCTGTTTCAGATTACTTGTGCTGACATCGTCGAGCGTTTCCAGTTGTGGCTGATGCTCCTCATCATAGCCATGCGAAACGTTGTCGAAGTTGGTGGACTCAGCATTCGCAGTAGCGATATGTCGTGGACTGCGATGTTTACGTCTTCTGGAAATGCTACTACTTCTGGCCCGGCCTTTACGGCATCCAGCATATTGCCCATGAGCTTTACCATTTTTCCAAAGTACGTTGCGCAGGTGCTTAATCCGTTCCTGCTAGTTCTGGGCAGCGAGATGGTTGTAGACTGGCTCAAACATGCCTACATTACCAAGTTCAATCAGTACAAGCCAGAGGTGTACAGCAAGTTCTTTGACGTCCTAGCAAAGGACTACTATTCGAATGCTTTCAGCGATGCGAACCTGACTAGACGTCTCGGCCTCCCTGTCATCCCTCTTTCATGTCTATTCGTGCGCGCAGCTATTCAGACCTACCACATGTTTGTCGCCATGCACATGCCACCTCCACTGCCTGCAACATCAACATCAGTCATGTCCGACTCAGCCTCATCGCCAGCTACAACAGCAGCCTTTGCTCACATGGACCAAATCTTCCGACGTGCCCTGGGACGTTCCTCGCTTGGTGCAGGTGCGCCATCACAATCATGGTATCAGCCGTCTTCATGGACCTTGGATGACCTAATCGCCGGTTCTACCATGCTCACCGTCTTCCTCGTTGTCTACCTCATCTTCCTCGCCCTCAAACTCATCCTCGGCATGCTGCTTCTCATTGTAGCTCGGAAGCGGTACCACGGCATGCAAGAGCGCGAGCGGCTGAGCGTAGAGACAGGCGGGAAGAGGATTGGGGGCTGGGGCGTAGTAGATGTTGATGAAGACAAGAGGAAACACATATACGATGATGATGCGGAGAGTTTGAAGAGGTTACGGGAGAGGGATGAGAAGCAGAAGAAGAAGGATGAGCAGGAACGGGAAAGAGGCACGAGTTTCGGACATGTCAGTCGGTATGCGATGGTTGCCAAGAGGATTTGGTAGAGTTGGATAGAGCACAATTTCATGCTTATTCGTATCAAGGATTTGACAGCTTTGCGAGGCCGCATTGCTAGCGTGAATCTTCTACTAGCTACGAGTCGTGTAGCGTTGGCGCATTACGAGGTAGACAATTGCGGGCTAGTCATCGAAGAAGGTCGGCCGAACCGAGGTATCACGAGATGATATGTTTGACCAAAATGCGCATGGTGAAATCCTGCTAGCTCACAGTAGCAAAACGCATGCTTGATACGTTGTGAAATACTCCTCGTGCTGTGTTGAAGACATGTTCGCATAATGGTATATCAACTGGCATATGGGAGGCCTAATCGACCTGAATCTCAAAAGTCATGGGTTTTCAAACGGCAAGATCCGCATTTCATGCACATCACGTTTCGTTCGATCTGCATTACGACTCAAGTCATGATCAAGTCACGAAATGAGTAGATCAAGCACCGTCTGACACTAGTGAAGAGCAGGAAGAGTCCGGGAGGAAGGGTCAAAAGTAGAAAGAGTCTACAGTGAAGTGTGAAGAGTGGGCATAGAAAAGAAATCCAAAACTAGTGTGAAGAGTAGAAATATGGGTATTTGAATATGCCAGTCTACCAGATAACGATAGAGTGCTCTGAGCAGTTTATGCCGTTGCTTTCTCTCCGGCCGGCATTGCATTACGTCTCGTCCGCCCAAAGACCAGCTCTTCCTGTCCAACGCATACACAAAAGATGCAGCCATTTGTAGACTGATTACAAATATGCCACTCCTTGCTCCGGTCTATGTTCTCTTTGCTCCTCGCGACTTGGAAACGTCTCAATGTCTGCAGCCAGCATGCAACCCTTTTCTGCAATGAATAGCGAAAATAAACCCAAACGCCGTGTCGCACAACATGAGCGGTGTTGTGGCGGAATGCAAGTGGCTTTCAGTCTCGAAAGCGAAGGGTCGCGTCGAATATATATGTGGCGGTTCAAATGTCGCCAAAACGGTAAGATATCTGGTCCAGCAACGCCAAAACGCCACGCACGGAAATCGATTTCTAGGAGGGTATGGTGGCATCGCAAAGGAATTCGTCGAGCGGCATGCAGAGCGGCATATCATGTGTGCAACATCACAATCATGTGTTGCTGATGATGACTCTTGCGCCCTCTTTGCCCAACACGCCCCTCTCTTTCGCCTTGGGACTCCTGTCCCGACCCTTTTTGCGACTGAGGAAGCCGAGCATGCCAGATGGCTTCTCAGCACCTTGAGGGTTCTGTACGAGGGCAGAGCTCTGGTTAGCCATCTCGGACCATGATCCAGTTTCGTTGAGAACTACCTGTACGCCTCCGCCCATGCTGGTGCTGCGTTGCGAGCCTCGGGGGCGGCTGTTCATCGGTCGAGAGAAGGATGGTGTTGTGGTTTCGGAGCCATCAGCGGGAAAGTAGTCGGCGCGCTCGCCGCGTTGCGAAGTTGGCGAGTCTGTGGGCCCGGTTTGACTCATGGCGGTTGCACCCAAAGGAGGGCTGCCGCTTGGCGATTGTGTAGTTGAGCGAGCAGTGGTGGTTGAGCGCGTTGCCTGAACGTCGATATCTTGAGATTTCGTCGTGGCGAGCGGTCGGCCCCAGGGGTCTTGTTGTGAGGTGCAAGATGCGGGCGTATTCTCGCTATTGCTCTGGTTGCTCGTGCGTGAGCCGCCGACTGAGTCAACTGGGTCGGTGACGGCAACGGCGATTGGGCGTGCATCGGCCATGATGGTGTAGTTGAAAGGCTCGAACAGAGTCTCGATCATTTTGTGCAGCTCCTCGGCGCGGATCTCTTGTTCAGTAGCGTCATCCTTTAGTGCTTCTCGGGGCTTTTGTCTCCGTGCTCGTGCTTCTAGGGGCGCCTCTTCCAACAGCAGCTCCTCCAAATCGTATGTGGCGTCGAAGTTTGTCTTGTCGCTAGATGGGATGAAGATGGGCGGTATCTCCTTACGCTCCAGGGCCTCAAAGTCAATGGGGCGGAAGAAGGGGTTGTCGATGAATGACTCGAAGCTGATGGCGCCAATGCGCTTCTTGCGGTTCTTCTCGAGCAGCGAGCTGATGGCGTGTAAGCAGGGCATCGAGACGGGCGGGCTGGTGACGGGATATGTGGGTTCGCCCTTGGAGATTTTGGCGGCGAGTGAGTCGTGGCTGCCAGCCTCGAATGGTCGCTACCGTGGGTGGTTAGCGGGGGTGTGGTCTGGTCAGTGGGCAAGGAGCAGCAGACGCACCTTGTTGTAGATGCACTCGTAGAAGAGCACGCCGAGCGACCACCAGTCGACCTCGCAAGAGTAGCCCTTGCCCTCGTAGACTTCGGGGGCGAGGTAGGCGAGGGTGCCCGACTTGCTGGTCAGCGGTTTATGCGGGGTGAAGTCGGATGCGACGTTCTGGGGAGGGTTAGCTTGGCGATGGGGTTAGCGTTGGTGAAGGGCGGCGTACAAAGTCTGCCAGATGCACGTGACCGTCCGAGTCGAGGAGCACATTGTCTGGTTTGATGTCGCGGTGGACGATGCCTTGTTGGTGTATGTATCGCACGGCACAACCCAGCTGTGCAATCCAGAAGCGGACGGCCTCTTCGGTAAAGGTCTTGCGGGAGATGTGGAAGCGCAGGTCGCCGCCGTTCATGAGATCGACGACAATGTAGAGATACTCAATGTCCTGGAAGCTGTAGCGCAGGTTGCAGAGGAAGGGGTGGTTGAGGTGCTCGAGCATGCGGCGCTCGCGGATGATGTTGCGGACGCTCTCGGACCGTACGACTGTGACACGGCGTCAGTAGGAGGCCCCAGGACAGGACGGGGCGGGCATGGGGATCTTGACCTTCATCTTTGCGGATGTACTTGAGCGCAAAGGTGAGGCCCGTGTCTTTGCGCTCGACGATGCGCACCTTGCCAAAGGCGCCCTTGCCGACGACTCTGAGCAGGCGGAAGTGGTTGAGGTTGACCTGATCGGTGAAGACGACGGTGGGGAGTTAGCATTGGCGCACGAGGGCGGGCAGGGCCGACTCACCAGGCTTGCCCGACTGATTGCCCATTGCCGCGGGGTTATGGGGCGTGTTGAGAGAGTGCCGTGTGTCCAGAAGGCATCGATGGGTGCTGCGAGAGCGAGGCCAGGCGCAGTGGGGGGCGGCAGACAAAGCAGACGAGGCACGGCGAGGGCAGCGACCGAGGGCGGGTGCGGACGCAGACGCGGATGCCGAAGTGCACGATGGGGACGTGGATGGTGATGGGGCTGCAGGGAGCGGTCGTGACCCGGTGGGCGGCGTCGTGGAGATCAGAGAAGACGACTGCACGAGTACGGTACACAGGACGCAGCGGCAGGTCTAGGGAGGCCGCCGGGAGTTTTGAAGCACGACGGCCAACTGGGCTGCCCGGCGTGGATTTGGGATTTGCTAGACCTAGCGCAGTGCAGGGATATCCTTGGAACCACGTTCGCACGCCTGTCCGCCTGTCTGTCCTGTCGACTGCAAACTCACCGCGCCAATACCGCGACGACTCAGCGCCCCTGCCGAACCACCCTTCATCTTATCATGCGCGCTCGAGCGTAGCGCGGCTTGCTGCATCTGTCCACTGCCTCGTCCTCAGCCTCATGCTCCCCGACCGCAGGTTGTATGCTGTATGCTGTGTGCTATACCAGTCCTGTCCCAGTCCTGTACCTGCACCTGCACCTTCACCTGCACCTACACCTACCCGTACCCCGTCCCTTGCAAAGGCCGCTCCTCACGTGGCGCTGGTCCACATGATGCACCACCAATCTACCATAAGTTGACTTACTGCTCGCACTCCGAACACAGTCAGCCGCCCTCGCCAAATGCCCTGCTCGTCAAATACCCCGGACGTCACGAGACAAGCCCAATGCTGATCTGCACCGCTGAAACACTTCTCGAATAGTGCGCGATGGAATGCTGCAAGGCTCAAGCCTGCGACCGCGCGCCCCGGCCACACTAAGCTGCAGTAGATAAAGCCACCTGCACTCCCCTTTGCGTCCGCGGAGCCGAGTTGCACTTAGGTGCTTGTGGGCGCTTCTTTTTGGCTTCTGCTTCCGCTTCTACTGTCTGCACCGTCTGCGACACACGCGAGCCTGCACGTGGCCTGGCCGCCTCCTAATTGGCCGGCCACCCTCCCCGCGCACACCAGACGCAGCCAGACCTCATCGTCGTCTAGAACTTGCTGTATTTTCTTTTCACTCCTATGCCTGAGGCGTGTTCCGTCCTTCATTCTTCGGCCCGAAGGCGCTTTGCTTGTTCGCTTGCAGCAAGCCCCAAGAACGGTCGGAACAACCCTTTTCCCATCCGTGCATCCTCCATGTGTTGCTGCAGCTCAACAGCATTCCATAGCCACCCGCCCATTTGTCTCACCACCTGTCGCCGGAAACTGCATGTCGAGCTTCTGTTTAGCACCCATCCGTCTTCGACGCGTGTTCCAGAACCATCTTGTCCTCCGACCTCGTACTACCCACAACGCAGGGTCCTTGCCGACCCTTGCCCGACCAAAGTGTAAACTTCTTTTCACCACAAACTGCAGTCCACGTGTAAGCCATCATGTAAACCCTACCTGTGCTTTTCGTTGCCCTCGGCCCCCAGTGTACCGCGCACTGGCGAGCAATGCAATTGCTCGCCAACTAGCACATGAGGCGCTGTGCATTGTTGCCCGGCCCTCGTCTCGAGCGCTGCAGCACACCCCCTCTGTACACCTACAACAGCATCGTCGTCCAACAACACGCTAGGTTCACACTGTAGACCTCAACACGGCAAAGAAGCTTCGCCTGCTTCGCTGAACTCACAACTGTCGTCCGCCGCCTACATTGTTACATCGACTGGGTCCTCGCCATGCGGATTGCGCATTCTGTCCACGATACATCAAAAATACACCTTTCCAGTGGCATCTGAACGCGACATCTTCTTACACAAACTGGCGAGCCTGCATGCTTCGGAGTTGGCATGGTACAGAGGGATTCAAAAACGCTCACAATACGCCATGTCCACCTCCTTGTAGCCTGAGGCGTCCCGAGGTCTGCAAGCGGCCATTGGCAAATGTGGCTGCTCACCTCAGAGCTATCACAACACGCGCTAAACTTAGCGACAGCCTGGGCAGCCACGATCGCATATCATTCGCGACGCAGCCTTGCTTCCATGCTATGCTCCCAATATGCGGCATCGCCTCCATATAGCTCGCCTTCCATGCAGTCAGCTGCGGCAATCCCTGGCGACACGAGGTCGACGTATACACTAATTTGCAAGCTGGTAATTGTACAACAGTAAGCAACGCTCTACCGGTAACTTTTTCGCTGATCACCACATCACCTAAACTACCCAGTCGGTAGCGACATGCAGTGCCCAGCTGGATAGCATATCCGACGCCGAAATTGAGTCTTGTGAACCCAGCCACGTGCGATACCGCGATTACCGGGCTGAGATCAGAGATTAGCCAGGCTGTTGGGATCCATCTTAGAGGTTGACATGACAACACCACCCTCGGGCTCTATTCAATATGACACTTGGACTCCTATGTCGTATTGCCTCCCGAGCGCCGCCAACCCAACACCTTGGTACTGTATACATGTTCCGGTGTCCTGCTCGCTTGCGGGTACCAGTTGCGCGTCATCCCGTTCGCCTTTGCCTAAATGGATGTGGAGCCACGTCCTCCACCACGCATTAGATACTGTACAACCTCCACGCTCGTAACTTCAAACAAGCTCATGTAGCACGGCCGCTCGTGTCTGATGTCAGTATAAGCCACTCGGGCGCCATTGACGGATTCGATTAACAATGTGTTGTTGTTCCAGTACAACACCGGCATCACAAGTTGAGTTCATTTGAGTGCTTGGCATTTAATTTCGACTAGATTTAGAGATGGTAGAATCTCTACAGCATGACACTCACAACCGTTATGAGCATGGCCCCCAGCATTGTGATCCAGCTACCCCGTGCCGACGCAGCCACTCCCTCAAATGGAGGCAGATGGGTGGGGTTTGGATTCGAGTGGTTCGAAGTGCTGTTATGGCCATTACCCCAGTCGGCGCGGCACTTTGCAATAACATCCGGAAACAGCTGCGTCGTGTTCTTATCCACGAAAAGCCAGTTACAAATTTCCGCCGTCCCGTTTTGAATCATATCGACCTGCCACTCGTAGCAAGAGCTTGCTTGATATGTGTAGCAGTACGTTAGCCCCTGTCCACCCGCTTCCAATTGAACATCAGGTGCCTCGCGACCAGTGCTCATGTACGCCTCACCGGCTGTGACACTACCAGCAGTTGACTCCGTGCCAGTTGCGATGTCGAGGTTGAACAGCGCGCGGGTAAATACTCTGTACGCCGTTTCCGGCTGATAGGAAGGAATGGAGTGGCCAGCTCCGTACGTGCGGATATAGCTCAAATTACCGTATTGGCGCACGAGACCGCCGATGTATGAGTCGTTGGTTCGGATTTCGGCATACTGTGCATTTGCATAGCCATCAGAGCCAGTCCAGTTGATTGCTTTGGCTACTGCGTCTCCCCCAGCCCAAGGACATGCAAAATCTAGGTCCCCGTACATGAGGGAAACCTTGATGCCATTGTCAAGCAGGAAGCCGAGATCCTCGAGCCAGGAATCACGTGGGTAGTCGCCAATGGTGCGGTATGCGTTTGATGCTTGCGGAGAGCTGCCAGTCCAGTTGAGCGGAACGCCTAGCTCGGTTTGCACCCATTCACGATTCAAAAATCCCTCGTGGAAACCGGCTGGAAAGGAAGCAGGAGTTTGCGTCGAGATGTCATAGTAATCTAGACCAGCATTTTGGTTGTAGGGAGTGACGATATTCTCTCGGCACCAGGTCTCGGCGTCTTCACAAACTTCATTGACACTCGCGTCGATACCCAGATTCTCAGGGTCTGATTTACGAGCCTCATCTCGGCAATTCTGAATGCGTTCAAGACATTCGGGCACCGATTGTACCATGCCGTTGTAGATAGTCTCGTTGACAGCTTCGATGCTGTACCCATTATCGCGAAACGCTTGTTGAGGATAATATGGGTACTGTACGTAGCGATCAATGCAACCCGACACAATCAGGAGCGTATCGAGATGCAGAATGAATTGCTCGCCTTCGTTACCATCCCATGTTCCATTCTCTATGCGCTGATTTTGTTCTTCCCAGAACGACATCATCGCCGGTCCATACCTCCCGCCATAGCTTTGCGCAGCTAGGGAAACTCTGGTGTCGTTTGGAAGATAGTGGGGGAATTCTTGGAACCAGGATTGGAGGAAGTGCCAGGAAGCCACAGCTCCGTTGACGCTCCCAAAAGCGGTGTTATTCGGATCACGGCTAGGGAAAGTTCCTGTGAGAAGGGTATTGTTTTGTTCAGGTATTTGCGTAGTATCGTTGAGTAGACCGACCCTGCCACTGATGAGATCTCGAGTGACATTCTGCAGGGTGTCGTATGAGCTGAAACAGGCCTTGGTAAGTATAGTTCGCAGTCATCGTTATGTCTCACTTACAAGCCAACCTGGACAGGTTGATCAAAGTAAAGCATATTCACTGTCTCCAATTAGTGCCATGAAGTCTCACAGACAGTCCAAGAACATACCATTCTCGTTCCAGCTCCACTCTGCCGGACGTGTTGAATTTGAGTCAGCGTTAACTTGACAAGGACCATGTTCAGTAAATAGTCCATGCATTGAAGAGCTACCAGGGCCACCATTCAGCCAGATGGTGAGAGGTGCATTCATTGGGTCGTTACGCGCTTCGAAGAACCAAAAGAACTTGCTCCTCAGTTAGATGACTCTTTCCCATAAGGACTAATGATCTAACTCACACTGTTGATAGGGTAGTCTTGTCCCTGTCCTAGGTCTGCAGTTCCAGCAGGCAAGTATATATGTCCAGCGTACGATTTCACACCAGGTGTTGTTTCGCATAAGGTGTTCTGGTAGGAGGATCTGTTAGCTCATTCTGTACTAGACGTTGGCGAAAGGAGCTGTACCTCTTTGTAAGTAATGGTAACACCCTCGCCGAAGCGAGATTCCAATACAGTGCGTCCCTCAGGATCGATGGGAAATTGAGCGTGCGTGCATCTCGCCCAAGCCAGGAGTGCGGTAGCCGTAAAGGACGCTGCTGACAACATCCCCATGACGTGACTGAAGTAAATGTAGATAGCGACTGGATGGTTATACTATGCACATGGATGCCAGGCTGATTTATATAGCGGATCGCAGCGACGTGCACAACCATAGCCAACACTGTCGGCAGCTTTCACCTGCCTACAGCCTGTACTATCAAGCACAACGACATCATGCGACTCAATACCGAACGGCTATACCAGCATATTTCGTCCTTGGAAATGGAAATCGTGGCCGCAACAGGAAGGTCAAGCCAACTTAAGGAAGATAGCATACTGCCAAGGGCCATGGCAGTGGAGAAGCGGAGCGCAAGAACGAGCACCGGACAAGGCATCACATTTTGTCGCAGGCGTAGGAACCCGTTGATTGGTGATACACAATCGCTCCTCGGACAAGTCACAATTGCATGCCACCGACTTTGCAATGAAGCAGACAAAGTGTATACCCAAGATAAAGAGTGCTTTTGTGCAGGTTAATCGAAACCTGCTTCTATTACGTGCAAGAACAGGCGTAAAGTGTCGCTGGCACGTCAATACCAAGTGTGCCAGTTCGTCATTAGTTGGTGCCAATTTCAGCATGACCTCAAAGCAGCATTGTAGGAGCTGTACATGTGTTGATATGTGGAGCCTCAGAGAGGGCTCGCCTGAATGAAGCGCACGTCGTGTCATACTCCCCTTTAGGACCTAATCTCTCCACGATGTCAGCCAATCGATTGTCGTGGGGAATTGCGCATAGACTTCGCCGTGTAGCATGCACAGATAGACCACTGTGTAGGGGGCACGGTGTCGGATGATCAACGGAACAAACACGATTCCGTGGGGACGAGGCTACCTGTTCGCACCAGCCACATGGTGCGGGTCCCGTCACGTGCAAGCTCTCTCTAAACTTTGACGTCCCCCGCTTCAGCTCAACAGCATTCCGTCTCGACTCTCGACTACTCCACGTTTCAATGCGAATCACTAATCTGGGACGCGTAGAACCATGCTGACTGTTTCAGATCGTCATCATCGTCAAGCCTCTTTGCACTGCCCTGGACTATCACGTAGTCTATCTGGGTGCTGTAGATGGATCTACCGTGTAGTACTTCAGACCCTAATACCAGTCGGATCCTTCGGGGACTTCATTCTTGCTAATGCACCCGCGCGCTGCGAGAGGCAATGAGCGAATCTGCTAGCAGCAAAGTCTAAGAACGCGCATGCCCTTGCAACAACGACCAGGAGCAACCTGTCTATGGTTAAGGTCACGATCGAACATTGCCGAAAAAAAGCTGTTTCCGGGCACTGTGCTTAAGGTACAAATACCAGATTTCAACTCTGTTCAGCAGTTGCGTAGAGGAAGCGCTGGACGATCACCACGATGCTGGGGCTCAGCTTACCGCCACATGTGCCGAGTTCCGGCGACGCGTCGCTCTGCGCGCCAACAAACGTTACAAGTAAATGACGGATCATGGCCTTGTCTAGCTATCTGCAGCAGCGACGCTCGATGAGGGCAACAGTCAGCAGTCGTTGTATCCAGCTTAGTTTACGACGCGCCAACACCCTGTGAGAGCAGTTGTTTGCGCTTGGCCACGCGACACGCGCAATGGGGTAAGTTTAAGACGGGCGAGGATGAGCAAGCCAGACAAAAATAGCGAAACGAATGGATCGTCAGGGTCAACACGGACATAGCCACGCCAAGCCTGGCATCCCTATGAGGTCAGAGACGTGTTAGGCCGCCTGCTAGCCACAAGCATAGCCGCGCTGTGTTCATTCCGCGCGGTGCCGCAAGGTGAAGTTGGTCACAGCCTTCGGTCTGACACTAACACCACAATCCACACTCGTTCTGCCTTCATTCTTCTTAAGCCCCAGACACAACCTGCGTGTACTGGTTCTTACTTGCATTCTTCTTCTTCTATCCTTTCCAGTTCAACTTCAAAATGAAATACTACTCGATACTGACTGCGTCAGTACTCACAAACTTGGCAAACTGTAAGCGACTGTACCGCTTTTGCTCTGTAGCAGTTCGCTAATGCGTTTTCCAGCATCTACGATTCAACGTGATGTGCCAGTAGAAGTTGGCGCAGTAGCGTGGAAACGAGCATCGCCTCGAGCTCCTGATGGCTACGCGCCCGCCGCCGTCGATTGCCCGTCAACGCGACCCAGCATTCGTTCTGCCGACCGCCTCTCCGATGCCGAAACAAAATGGCTACAGAAAAGACGACCAAACACTGTGGACCCAATGCGCGAGTTCCTTGTCCGTGCTGGTATATCTGGATTTGATGCTGGGCAGTACATTGACAACCACCGTAACAATGTCTCGTCGCTACCGAATATCGCGATTTCATTCTCGGGGGGAGGATATCGGGCCCTTTTAAATGGAGCGGGTGCGCTCGCCGCATTTGACAACCGCACGCCGAACTCTACGAGCAAAGGACACCTTGGTGGGCTACTGCAGGCGGCAACGTACACGTCAGCACTCTCCGGGGGAGGATGGATGCTCGGTAGCATATTTGCCAACAACTTCACAAGTGTACAGAACGTCCTTGATCACCAAGATATCTGGCAATTCCAAAACTCGCTGTTCAAGGGACCTCCAACGGGTGGTATTCAGATTCTTTCGACCGCGGACTACTTCAAGAACCTGGCCGATACCGTCTCTGACAAGGCTGACGCACCCGGGGGGTTTGACACGTCGCTGACCGATTACTACGGTCGTGGCCTCTCATTCCAGCTGATCAATGCTTCCGATGGAGGGCCGGCTTATACGTACTCCTCAATTCAGGATGATGATAGTTTCTCGAATGGAAAGGCTCCGATGCCAATCCTTGTTGCAGATGAACGTGCTCCTGGTGACACGATTATCTCGCTGAACGCCACCGTTTTCGAGTTCAATCCATTTGAGATGGGTTCTTTCGACCCGACAACGTATGGTTTTGCACCAACCAAATACATCGGCTCAAACTTTTCCAATGGCGAATTGCCTCAAGGAGAGAGCTGTGTTGCTGGCTTCGATAATCTTGGCTTTGTTATGGGAACGAGCAGTTCCTTGTTCAACCAGATTTTCCTCAACCTAGGTAGCCTCGGTCTTCCAGACTTCCTTATGAACACCCTTACTGGCGTCCTTGGGCGCGTCGGTGAGGCGAACAACGACATCGCGGACTATACCCCTAATCCGTTCTATGGCTTCCACAATGACACCAACCCAAGTTCAAACAATTCCCGTCTGACTCTGGTAGATGGCGGTGAAGATCTGCAGAACATCCCTCTGAATCCAGTCATCCAACCTATGCGCAATGTCGATGTCATCTTTGCAGTCGATTCGTCCGCAGACACAGTGGAAGCCAGCAATCCTTCACAGAATTGGCCCAATGGCACCGCTATGGTTGCAACCTACCAGCGAGCTAATACGGACATCATGAACCGGACCAGCTTTCCCTATATCCCTGGTCAAGACACCTTTGTCGCACTTGGTCTCAACAACCGTCCTGCCTTCTTCGGCTGTAACAGCAGCAATGTTACTGAGGGAGACAATATTCCCCCACTTATTGTCTATCTGCCAAACTCACCCTACGTTTTCTGGTCCAACACGTCGACGTTCGACAAGCTGGACTATACCATCAAAGAGCGCAATGCCATGATTGAGAACGGTTACGATGTTGTTACTCAAGCCAATTCTACGCGGCGGGGTGCTTCAAGCTGGCCGACCTGCGTTGCTTGTGCTATTTTATCAAGAAGTTTTGAGCGCAATGGCCAAAACATTCCGCAAGCGTGTCAACAGTGCTTCACTGATTATTGCTGGAACGGCACAACTGTAGCCAAAGCTGCGCCTTACACACCTGGGTTGGTGCTTGCGCAAGTTGACACGACGAGCAACGTGGGCAAATCTGTGCCAAACATGTTTGGACTTGTAGCCGCGGTTGCTGTAGGTGTTTTGATGATGTAATTTTCGCTGTAAATTAAGGGTTTGCATTTTGGGAGTTAGAATTATTTACCACGATGGTGCTTCGAAACTCGATAGTCAGGGTGGAAAATATGCAGTCCACTGTGTGTTAAAGACTCCAGTGCCGTGCAGAAAACGAGAAGTAATGTGATGGACAGTACTAGTTACAGGGCTTACATACAGAATCACATACAGACCTATGGAGTACTCATTGTGTAGGAATATAATTAGTTAAAGCACGCTATGCATATTAAAAGTATTTTGTATCTACAATGTCATCAGTAGCTTTGTAGTGAGCGTAGATAACTTGAGCATTAAGATGACTAAGTGACAGATCTCGCTACATCTAATTTGGGCTTAGTGGTGGGCCTGTGCGGAAGCTTCTCGAATAAAACTGCCTCCAGCTTCTTCGACCGCATATTTCATCCAAACCACCCATCCATCTCCTACAGCCAGCGCATGATTTGTACCTAGCACAGCGAGAATCGTTTGGGTGGACACTATATTCAACTTGGTCAGTCCGCAGCCAATCCCACCTCCCACCACCCCACCCAAAGGATGAGACACAAGCTGGCACCAGGCCGAGAAGACTTGTACTCTTTACATGCGGACTAGCTACAAGACAAACTGTCTGAACTCTGATATCCAACGATCTTTCTGCATTCTATTACCACGCTGCCACCACTTCATCGCTGACAGATTGTGCATAGTAAACTAGCGTACTCGTGCATATCGCGTGCCACCATGGTCCTGCACAACCCTAATAATTGGCACTGGGTCAACAAGGACGTTGCGCCATGGGCCAAGAACTACCTCGACAACGAACTCACGCAGGTCTCGGCTGAAGAAGATGGCGTCTCAGCCAAGATTGACAAGGTTGTGAGCATGGACGGAGATGTGGACGTTAGCCAACGCAAGGGCAAGGTCATCACTATATTTGATGTGCGGCTGAAGCTCGAATACTCTGGTACGTACCAATCCTGTCGGCGTTCTGGCTTGGCGCGCTGACTTTGTCGGCAGGCAAGAATCAGGAGGGCGAGGAAGCTAGCGGCACTATCACGATTCCCGAGGTGGCTCATGACACCGAGGAAGACGAGTATGTCGTATGTTCCCTACGCTCGCAGCCCAGTCTTGCCTTGGATGTAGTTCCCTATGCTAACACGTTATCAGTTTGAGGTAGATGTCTATTCAGACGAAAAGAGCAAACAGCCTGTCAAGGACTTGGTCCGAGCTAAGATCCTGCCACAACTCCGCAAGAGTCTCGCGAAACTGGGACCAGCAGTCATGACGGAACACGGCAAAGACATTCAGCACGCACCGGGCTCCAACCCATCAGGTGGCTTCTCGATGCCAAAGGTGTACTCGAGCTCAAGCGTCAACAAGTCCACTTCCTCCAAGTCTGATGCTGCGTCCCAGAAGAGTAGCTCTGGCGCCGTCGTCAACGTGACAACCATCAATGACAGCACTGAGTTCCGCACTGATGCAGCAAGCCTGTTTCAGACCTTTACAGATCCTCAACGAATAGCTGCCTTCACGCGCTCACCTCCTAAGACTTTCACTGGTGCAAAGCCCGGTGGTACTTTCGAGCTGTTTGGTGGCAACGTTAGCGGAGAGTACCTTGAGCTAGAAGAGCCAACGCACATTGTCCAGAAATGGCGGCTTGCGCAATGGCCTGCGGGACACTATTCCACGCTATCCATGTGGTTCGATCAGAATGATGTGGATGCCGTTACAGTGATGAGAGTCGAGTGGAAGGGTGTTCCAGTCGGACAGGAAGAGCCGACGAAGACCAACTGGGACCAGTACTACATTCGCTCCATCAAGACCACGTTTGGATTTGGTTCCGTGTTGTAAGCTTCTGAACAAAGCTACAGCATGCAACGGGAGGAGTTTAGGGTGTTTTGGGTAAGCTACATGTATTTACGAAGCGATGAGGTCAAGAGATGATGAAGATGATGGTCGGACGGCGCGAATGAGCAGAAACCAATAAATATTGTTGCCTACAGCTGGTGTACTCAGTAAACTTGACATGACGCCTGGACGTGAGCCCACACCTTAACGCCACGGAGAATGTTCGACGCAATGGGGACTGGTATCGTCGAGTGAACTACAAATCGATGCAATGCTGCGAGACAGGATCGGAGGCTAACGAATAAAACGAGCGATAAATGCGGTGGCATCAGACAGCATGTCGTTCGATCACCAGCTCAACGGTCAAGTGAATAGCGCTCATGCATTGCTTTCAGAATCCGGTGGATGCCCCAAGGCCTAACCGTGTACCTTGCCACGTTCTGATCTGATCATTGTTGCAGCAATGCGGCAGGCATTGTTCAAGGATGATTGTATCGGTTGACGTTCACACGGCTTTCGTACCTTCCCGAACGGTGCAAGACCGGCTTCCAAAATCCCCACACTTGATAACAAGCTCCGCACAAGCCTGCACAAGCCTGGTACAAGCTTCTGTGTAGGTGCGACGAGAACATTGCTCAAGTGCGCTTTGGGGCTGCGAAAACTCCTTTCAAGAAGGTTTTGAGTTGTCTTAGGTGTTATCATAGAGTACAGGATATCGCCTTTGCAGCGACTGCCTTACAGGCGAACCTAGACCGGCTTAGCAAGGTCACGTCTACGATGTGCTGCAGCTGTGACCGGGACATAATGGAGACTGGCACACATTGCGTCATCTATACGAGTAATTGATCCTACCGAAAGTTCGGATCCGAATTTGGTCTTCATTTAGCCATTAGAGGAAGGTCGGTGATACTGGTCCTCGCAACTTGGTCAGGCCAAAGCAAGAGGTTGGAGGACCCGGGTTGGTCTTAAAACGCATGAAACCCCCGTACATGGTGCAGCGTGTTGCTCAAATTTTGTTCTACAGCGTCGACGTTACTCATCATGACGCAGTCTTTGAAGCTTGCTGCACTATTACTTGGAGCAAAGGTGGTCGCCCAATTCGTCCCGGCCCCCACGGATCTCATCACGAAAAAAGGTTATGCGGACATTGATGTACGGTACAAGCAAGTCCCAGCTGGTATATGCGAACTTGATCCAAATGTCAAGAGCTATTCTGGATATGCCGACGTCGACGACGATCAACACATATTCTGGTGGTTTTTCGAGACTCGAAACGGTGACCCAAAGGACGCCCCGTTAACCATTTGGATCAATGGCGGGCCTGGATCAAGCTCCATGATTGGGTTGTTTCAAGAGCTGGGACCCTGTGGTATTGGGCCTGATCTGAAGCCTTTTAACAACCCGTATTCGTGGTCGAATGTCAGCAACATGATCTTCATTGATGAGCCGACGACTGTGGGCATGTCCTATTCGATTCCAATCCCTGCTTATAAGGACGAAAGCGGATTCACGATTCAATTGCCCAACAATACCTGGTATGAATTCCCCAGTATAAGGCGTGTTTCGTTCTCGAAGAGGGTTGTATTCAAGCCACCTCTTGGAGCTGCTTTAAGCGCATTTCTAGCCAATACATGTTGATATGCTAACATTTTGCAGTATGTACCAGATAGAAACAAAATTGGAATGCAAAGTAAGAGGAATTACGCTAAACAATTGCCAGGTCCCAATTACGCGCAGTCGTATGGAACGTGCGGCACGTACTCGAAGCCGAACCATACCTTGACGGCAAATAGCACAGAAGGGGCAGCTCCCAACTTCTGGAAGACTCTCCAAGGATTCCTAGGGGCATTTCCCGAATACTCGCAAAATGGAGTGACGTTCGCCACCGAGTCATATGGTGGACGTAAGTAGCATGTGCAACCTCAATTTTGTATACAGGTACTAATGAGAAGCACCTCATTAGACTATGCTCCGGTGTTCAGCTCTTACTTCCTTGACCAGAACGCGAAGAACATTTCTGGAGCGGCACAGATCAATCTCGAGAACGTGCTCATTGGCAATGGCTGGTTTGATCCATTGGCGCAATATCAAGCATACTACGAATACGCCGTAGATCCAGGTAACACATACGATTACGATCCGTACAATGCTTCGGTCAAGGCGGAATGGTACAACAACCTGTATGGCGAGGGCAACTGTGTAGATCAGACCAAGGACTGCTATCGTACCGGGCAGAACTCGATTTGTTCGCGGGCAGATGACTTTTGTGCCAGCAAGGTTGAGAACATGTATGACGTGCACAGCGGAAGGGATGAGTACGACATGCGGTATTTGACGCCAGATCCGTTCCCGTATGACTATTTTGTGGATTACCTGAATACACCCGAGGTACAAAAGGCAATTGGAGCGTATCAGAACTTTTCGACGAGCTCTCGGACGGTATCGTCTGCTTTTGGCAATACTGGAGATGACGATCGTGAGTCGGGCACGATCGAGGCGTGCCAGAAGCTACTTGATGCGGGGGTGCAGGTGATACTGTATTACGGTGATGCGTAGGTTGACCCCCCAGGCGAAGGAAAGGGCATGGATCGATGTTAACGAAGAGACAGAGACTACAACTGCAACTGGCTGGGCGGACAAGCAGTTGCAGACATGATCAATGCTGACGGGTACTGCGATGCCGGCTTCACCAACATATCGACTAGCGATGGCATTGTTCATGGCCAGGTCAAGCAATCCGGCCTCTTCTCCTTTGTCCGGATATACGAGTCGGGCCATGAAGTTCCGTTCTACCAGCCACTGGCGTCGTTGGAAATGTTTGAGCGTTCGTTGAAGCAGGTGGACATTGCGAGTGGCAAGCAGGAGTTGAGTGCAGACTACAGGACAGAGGGCACGCCAACGAGCACGTATCGTGAGGGCAATGGCACGATGCAGTTTGAGGTGACGGCGAGTAATGCTACGTATAACACGGCACTCAACGCACCTGATGCGGAGCCGACGTGGGGTGTTGGGCAAAAGACAGTGGGTAGAGGAATGGAGCGGAGGGCGATGAGCAAGTTGGGCAAGCCGAGCATGTCGGGACCAAAGGGTCGTGGTTGAGAGTGAGATGGGCGGCAGCTACACTAGGTAATGATTGCACATGATGATTGCACAAGAACGGACATGGAGATGCTGACTGTGCGTGGGGTGGTGGTCGAGGAAGGTGTAGCCGAAGCGGAGGCCACGGCGGGCCTGTCGCATGAACCCTGCCGCGTGCTTGTTGTTGCACATGGACTCACTCGACACGGTAATGCTGCACTCTGTGACCGTCGCCCTCGCCCTCGCCCTTGCCATCGCCATCGCCATTGCCATCTCTGTGCCTGTCCTGCCGCACTCATGGTCTTGTCGCGCCCATGGCCTCGCTGAGAGGCAGCGCTACCGTCGTCTTTGCCCGCCGCCATGGCTCCCCAAATGTTCTCGTACCTGAGGCCAGGCCATGCAAAGCGCTCCGCCTCGAGTCTGGCGTCGCCCGAGCCCGTTGCCAGTCCCAATGCCCATGGCCCTGCCCATAGCCCTGCCCATAGCCATGTCCATGGCCATCTCCAGCCCAGCCCCGTCGCATATCCGCTGCCTTCGCCCTCGCAGACGACCGAGTACGGGGGCTCGCCGCGCTTCTCGGACCATGCCAGCCATGTCTCCAACTCGCCCATATCGCCCTTCCCTCCCCAGCTGCCGCCCATTTCCCGCGTCGCCTCCAAGCTGGAGAAGCCGTCTTCTGCTGGCCGGCCAGCTCCCAGTCCTTCATCGGTGCCACCACCGACATCACCCCCCCTCATGGGCGCCCGCGGCCCCAACATGCCCGCAGAGCCCGCCTACGCGCCCTTCTCCAAGTCGCAGCCGTCGTTGACGACGGGCCGCGGCGAGAAGCAGTCCAGCTCCTCGCGCTCTCCAGCTATCCCCCTAGCCGCCGTGCCGGCCAAGGGCAAATCCAGGCTCAATCTGCGCAATCCCATGTCTCTGCTGATGCGCCGCCGCTCTGGACAGACGCTCGATCCCCTCGCCGACGAATCCCTCGTCAGCCACCGCGCCCCCGCTCTCGTGCCACCCATGCCCGCCAACTACGACCCAAGCATTCGCGGCCACATTGTCCACGACTTCAATGCCCCGCGACTCAACCGTAACTTCTCCTACACCAGTGCCTACGCCAACGACCACGTCCACCAGGAAGCCGGCCGCCTCAGCCCCCAAAAGATCGAACGCGAACACACTCCCGTCTTCCACGAACACTTCGACGACGACACAAGCTATCGAGACTCACAGGCTGCCATAAGAGCAGAACAGCTCGCCAATAATGACTTTCTCGCACGAAACTCCCTACAGCTGCCCCCTCCACGCACTTCTCCGCCACCTCCGCCGCCCTTGCCCAAAGACTCCTCGCCCACGCTTTCCCCGTCGACATGGTCGCCGCCACCGCCATCTCGCCCGTCTCTTAGTGCCGCTGAGAATGCCTCCACCATCCTCTCCCCTGTTCTCGAATCCCCAGACCCCATGGACGTGTCTACTGACACGACTCCTCGAAAGCCGAAACCTCCAAAATCACCCCCACCTACGCGCTCCAGAGCTACCTCCATGACGGATCCAGCGTTCCAGTCTGCTGGTCTACCATCACATTTCACGAGCCGAGCCTCTAGATTCAGTTTCCAGATCTCGGGTGGCAGCGATTCTGCCCAGGAGGCCATCTTGGAAGAACGACACAAGCAGAAAGCAGCGGAAAAAGCCTCGAAACAGACACGCATGTCGACCAATACTATCGACGACGAATACGACGACTATGGTATGGACGACTATGATGACATGGACGGTGGGTTCGAGGAAGAGATTCCCATGCTTGGCGAGGAAGATGACTTTAGCGGACTCGGACACCAGACCATGGTTGCAGGTATCAGCAATTTTGATTTCTCCTCGCTGTCTATGTATCCGAATACCGCATCCGCCATCAGTCCGATCATTCCTTCAGATCAGTTCAGCACACCAGTCGACGCTAGTGGCAATCGCATAGGCTATGCACTATCCGAGGAGACGATCCAGCTGCAGCATGCTCCGACCGAAGTAGACCTAACAGTTCCTGTATCGGCCTGGAACCAAAACCAAGATGCCGTCCAAAACGATCTGGATGATGACATGTACTTCGACGATGGTCTGATCGGATTGCAAGACGAAGACGTAAACGCAGCAACCGAGTTCGACGAGAACGTGTTCGATGACCCTGATGGCCCCCTATTTGATCGTAAGATGAAGCTTCCACAAGTCGAAGAATTACCCACCTCTAGCACGACCAAGACCCTGGCGCAAGCGGAATCTGGGGTCGATCTCGTCGGGGAACGTGAGACTTCAGGTGTTTTTGTGGATGCAACTGCACCCTCACTTGCCCACAAAACGTCTGTCGTGCAACAAGGACCTGTACCGGATTCAAATAATATGAATGCATACCATAGCGCGCTTGCTGATGCTGCTACTCGCGCCGAGGCTGCTGGTAGGTTTACCCGTAAAGCTAGTAACGAGACTGGTCGTCGGAGCCCCGAGGCCGAAAACGTCTCAACACTGAGCGACTCACGCCCCAGCCTGGTCCCAGATGATGGTCGATTCAGCTTAGAAACCGATGGTTTTACCCAAGACGATGATATCTTGGGCATGAGCTCTGCTTTCGTAGATGACTACGATTACAGCGACTATGACAGTACTCTCGAAGACGACCCAATGATTGCAGCCGCCAATGCAGAAGCGCTCGCCTTTGACGACGAAGGATTTTACGGACAGGAGTTTGGATTCTACGCTTCTGCGGTGGGCGACTCGCCCAACGCTTGGGGAGGGTTCTTCGGCCCCTCTGGACTAGGTCGTACCGTCAGCGGGCGGAATGCCGTGCGCGAACCCAATCTTACGCCAATCACAGAACGCAGTGAATACAGTACACGCAATTCATTCATCAGTCTCAATCATTTCCGAGACGGACAGCAACCACTCAGCAGTCCAGGTCTGGCACAACTTGCCCGGATGAGCCCCTACGAATGGCCAGAAGAAGAGGATATGAGTCTTGACACTCTTCTCAAACTGCGCAAGGGCGCTTTTGGTGGCAGTACCATTAGCCTCCCAAATAGTACGGCAAACAGTCCTCGTAACTCATCTCCCATGGGCATGCAATTTGTGCCACGTTTGTCGAGTGCGGCTGGCAATCGAATGGTTGAGCATACCGACAGTGAGCTTGAAAGCGACGAATCGCCTCATGTTGAGGGTGAAGGCGATGATGAACATGGTGAAGCGCTCAGGGATGTTGTGAACGCGAATCATGAGGAGGAGAATGACAGCGGAGGTGACCCAAAAGACGGGAGATTTGAACGCCCAACGCAGACGGCAAGCCATTACAACTTGCCACTTAATCATGAAGTGAACCAAGTGAAGGATCTACCGCCACTGCCTTCCAGCGCACAGCTTCAAGCTTTGCACAGTATGCAGTCTCCATCCCACATCGCTCTGCCCATGTCACCCGAAGGACAGCCATTGAGCTCACCCGGAATTATGACATCAGGCACGCTATCATCACCACTGGCACTCAACCAACGCCCAACGGCGCCCCCCTCCATTGACACATCTCTTTCATCACCATCAATGACAGTGTCTACCTCAACTGGGCCACGTCGCTCGTCCATGGGACTAGTATCACCTATATCAAACTCTTCACCTATCACCCCAGGTGGGGGTGGCTGGCGAGCCGGACACTCAAGGAAGGGCAGTGCCGCAGACAGTGTTACATATGTGCGAGATCATGATGAGGCTGGCGAGGGCAGATGGATTTTGGAACGCAGACGTACCGCTGAAAGTGGTGAGCTCGAACTCATTGGACGTGAAATTGTGGAGGGTGGAAGAATATGACTATGCTCAGATTCGACATAGATCACCATGGTGCCGCCTCGTTTTGGAGAGGCTTTAGAAGAAGTCCCTTTTCACGAAAAAGGGGCACGATGCATTGTCGGCGTTTTAGCGATTAGATGTATAACGTATACGGGCTGGACCTTGCGAATGACATATTTGTTAATTGAGCTATGCTCGTGTATCACGACGTGAGTACAGTGTAATGTTTCGGCCCCACCAAGTTTTGTAATGACGCCTCGTAATGTGTGGCTTGTCGCTAGCGAACCAACGCTGCGGGTCCTTCCGGACCCAGATAAGCGGTCGCAATGGCCGGAAGAGCCTCCGACATAGTGTCCCGCGATGAGCAGATCCCACTTACGAAAGGAGCCTTCGAAAGCTCTATTTATATGCTGCCACTTGGTGTGTCTGCATTGTGTAACATCACAGCCACCATTAGTTGTGCAAGTCCATCTTTAGGCATGTTGACCCAATTGATGTACGCGTCACCGCCAAGGAAGGTCCTGCCGACTGCCGTGTCAGTTATCCTCATTCGTCAATATCCGTGGTCGCGAGCAGGGTAACTGGGGCGTGAGGAAACAGGAAACATGATGGACGGTGCGGGTCGCCAATCTTTCTCAGGGTCGCGTTCTGGGCGGTCGAAGTACTTCTCTCCTTTACTTCGACATGATAATCGCTCTCCGGCAACTTAATCATCGCTTCGATTGATATCGGGATATCGTCAAGCTTCGTCCCACTCCGAAAAGGCTGGACAGATGCGCACCTCCGCAAGCCATCGATAAGGAACTAAGCCGCTCAACATGGCCATCCGCGCCCTCCGTTCGAGTCGCATCTTCGACCGGCGCATTATCCTCGGTCTTGCTGCCTGCGTGATCCTCTCCTTCACATTCGCCTTCCTCTACTCGCCTTCGCTACGACCTACCACTGACTGGATTCCTCCGCTGAGTTCCAGGCCTGGCACTGACACACCGATTTTTTCCGCACCACCCAAGAACCCATCCGATCCCAATATCGTTACGCTAGACTACCTAGCTATCAAACCAAATGTCACAGACAAGGTGCGGTCGTATTGGAACATACCGTACGCAGCAAGCGCAGCAGGAAAGAACAGGTTCAGGGGACCGCAACCTGTGAACCGAACGTATGGGATAGGGCGCAACCAGAAGCCGCTGGTGTGGACTGGGGATTTGGGAATGTGCCCGCGGATACAGAAGATCGATGCGACGCAAAGGAATAGGAACGACGTGGCTGGGGAGGATGTGCTGGGCATTCATACACGGATTACCGAAGATTGTCTGAGTTTGAACGTCTTCACCCCAATCGATGCTGAAGCTGGCGATGATTTACCGGTTTTGGTGAACATTCCCGGTGGAGGCTTCCATCTTCCTGGTAGGAGCAATGGAGGTGAGATGGTGGAGAAGAGCAGGAGAGAAGTGGGAGTGAATGGGAAGCTGGACAAGGGTATTATCGTTGTGACCATGTATTATCGGAACGGCATTTATGGTTTTCTGTCCGGAGAGGCTATTGCGAAAGATGGAGACTATAATAACGCCTTGAGGGATCAGAGGGCCTCGCTCGAGTGGGTACAGAAGTACATTCGCTTCTTTGGTGGTAATCCGGTAAGTTTCTGGTCACAAAAGATGCCATCATCTCCAATTCGCTGACATTTTGGCAGTAAGTTTTGCCTCTGCATTCGTCTAAACAGCCTCTTCGAAGGGCGGGAACCTTAAACGCCCCAGCTTTTGGCCCTCAGTTTATACACGCAAAGATTGCCGTGGACTTTGCTGATTCTACCTACAGCGATCACGTTGTCACAATGGGCACGAGTGCTGGTGGAGCCTCGGTGCTCTTGCAAATTAGCGCCAATGAAGGAGACCATCACGTGCCCATTCCTGGCACTGGAAACAAACCACTGTTCCACGGCGCAATCGCGCAGAGCCCTGCAAGCCCGACGTTTTACACACCAACACAGGCGGAGAAGTTCTACAATGAGGTCGCCGACGGTCTGAACTGCACCTCGATCGAGTGCGTGCGCGCATCCGCGACAGGAGACCTCTACTATGAGAATTATCCGATGACCTTCCCGAACCGCAAGACACCTGCGCGCTGGATGTGGGCTCCCACTACTGAGCCAGAGGGGGGCATGTGGACTGAGCCTGCTCCTGCTGCTATGTAAGCATCACCAGTCTTTGCGTTAACATGACGACGAGAGCTGATGCCTTTAGAATGAACAACCACTATGCAAAAGTACCAACCATTATCGGCTTCACGACCAACGAGGGCTCGGATCAAGTCAAGAAAGATACCGACACTGAAGAAGACTTCAGAGTGTACCTTCAAGATCACTATCCACTCCTGACCAACGATGACCTTACCTTGCTCATAAATACATTTCCCAATGAACGTCATTGGCGAGACAGTGGTCGCTACTGGGACGCTGTCGCCAGAGCCCAGGGTGCCATTCGCTACATTTGCCCTACTTACCTCGCCTCAAACGCCATGTCCACGCACAACCCGTCCTCGATACCAACATACCAGTATCAATGGGATGTCATGTGGGGCGAAGATCTCGAGAATGGCTACGGAACTAAACACGCCGGCACTGTCGGGCAAGTCATGGTGCGCCGCAAGAACGAGATCA
The DNA here is from genome assembly GCA_020747045.1 of Phaeosphaeria sp. MPI-PUGE-AT-0046c. Lineage (NCBI taxonomy): Eukaryota > Fungi > Ascomycota > Dothideomycetes > Pleosporales > Phaeosphaeriaceae > Phaeosphaeria > Phaeosphaeria sp. MPI-PUGE-AT-0046c. The sequence continues at coordinate 1,099,675 of JAGTJN010000010.1, read as the reverse complement.
GCGATTACTTCATTTCTTTTGTCAAATATCTAGATCCGAATATGGAACGGAGTGCGGGCACTCCAGAGTGGGAGAAGCTGGATAGTAGAAAGAGGCGCATGTTCTTCACCAATATCAAGGAGGGTGGAAAGAGAGGTGATGGAAAGAACATGCTGGGCAAGATGAGAATGTGGATGCAAGGTGTTGATGAACAGAGAGAGAAGGAGTGCACTGTTGTGAAAGGTCTAATGGGACGATTGCAGATGAGTGGAGTTGAGGCTCTGAAGTTGCAATGAGGTTTTTGAATTTATGCGAAGCATTGCGCGGCGTTGGTCGCATTGGGTCTACTAGATGCTGTAAGATAGGGGAAATGTGGTCAGCCTTCAAGTCGACTAAGATAGGACGTATATATAACGGAAGTGTACACATGTTGGTTGGAATATCATCGAAATTAATGCAGAGGTATTGTTTAGAAGAGGGAGAGAGAGTGGGGTAATGTCTGATGATCGTAACTCAATTTACAAGAAACGAGCAAGGGAGGAAGCAGATATAATTGGAGAAACGATTTTGGTACTCGTCGATTAGACCTCTTCTATATTAGTATCGTATCCCTCAGCACTTCTGTACCCGAACATTTGGTTAACTGAGGGCTATACAGAGAAAATTAGCATGGCCCCTGGACCAAGAATGATACGTTCAATCAAGAAGCTACCAAACCTTTTAGTAGTTTTCTAGTGGCGACGATGTGGCTCGATTTCTAGTCTAGGCTGAAGGCATGGTCAGAAATTTGATGTCATGATCGCTTTTTGCTGCTACAGAGCTTGTCGTAGGGCTGTGCAATCACTTGGACTTTAAATCAGTTCGGATTAATCCTCGGTGATATCAATCATGCTTGACTACCTCCTTCGCTCGCCAGCGATGTCCCAACCAGAAGGCATAAAATTTTTACTGGATATTATGAGAGGAAACAAGCTTGCGAGGTCACATCTGTACAATTCCACCGCGTACATGACACATCACGCTTGCGTTGCCATGGTGTATTGCCACCATGGTTGATGAATGGGGCCTTTCAAAGAATAAAATCATTCGCATTGAGCGTTGTACAAAAATGACTTTTCCCAACTCTATAAACTCCGGCCCAGGATTGGAGAGGTAGTAACAGACAAAGCCCATTGGTGACCTCTAGAACGCCGCCCAATGCAACCTGTGCCCCATCGCACTATCGTGACAGTCCCGCCTATGTGTAAACTGGGGTATATGTTATGATACAAGAATGGACATGAGACATCTAGGACATAGCGCCTTCGATGGGCTCATCCCTTAAAAGTCAACGCGCGCCTGTCGTCCACCTCTCCTATCTCCACCAAACCCTCGGTCACCACCTCTCCTGTCTCCACCGAAGCCACCGCCACCTCTCCGGTCGCCATCAAAAGTACCTCTTCGATCTCCACCGAAGCCTCCACCACCTCTCCGGTCTCCATCGGAACCAGCTCGTCGGTCTCCACCAAAGCCTCCTCTCCTATCACCACCAAAACCGCCGCCGCCTCTGGCACCGAAGGAACCACCACCGCCTCGTCGGTCACCGAAACCACCACCGCTGCGACCACCGCCCCCACCCCTTCTGCCGCCTGAGAACACGCTTGCTGGGACAGGAGGCGGCGTGGGCATACCCCATCCAAATTCAGCCAAACGATTCGCTCCATCGACAAGAGACTGCTTGTCACCGTACCACTGGTACGAGCCAAAAAGGCCGCGGAAAGCGGCATCGAGCTGGTCAGGGTAGACCTTCTTGTGAGCTTCGACACAATCAGATAGAATTTGGCCAACCTCTTGTGGTACCTCAGCTGCTTGAGACATATCTACCGCTGCACATTGGACTTCGTGGGTTGCGTCGGCCAGAGGCAAGTCGCGGAGGCGTCGGCCGACCTCGTTGCGCTCGTATGGGGAAAGGAATAACCATCCTTCACCTTCCTTGCCGGCGCGACCGGTACGACCCAAACGATGAATGTACGACTCGCGATCGCGAGGGAGACCAATCTGAATTACATGAGTGACATTGGGGAAATCCATGCCGCGTGCAGTAACATCTGAGGAGAGAAGTACGCCTGATAGACAGTGGCGGAAGTCGTCAGCAGCCCGTGTACGCTGTGCCTGGGATAGCTTTGAATGAATTTCGAAAGCACGCATCCCACTGAGTGGGGTGTTGCGTTTGAAACCACCGCTGAGCTTATAGAAGACAGAAGCAGCGAGTGTGACTTCGGCAGTGCTGTTGAAGTATATTATGGCCTTGAAAGGGCGACTTTGACTGGATTTGGAAGCCTGGTGCTCGCGCAGCACAAGCTCGTACAGGGACGGCATGATGTTCTCGAAGCCAGCGACATTGACATACTTTTGAGGCACACGCTGGTGTGTAGGTTCTTCGTTTTCGCTGACGCACTTGGCAAAATGGAAACCAGGGCGCAGCGTCTTGCGCACTAGGTCGACGACGTCTCGGGGTACCGTGGCAGAAAACATGAGATTCTGGCGTTCGACTTCCTCTGGGTCAGGGAGGTGCTGTTTGATGTCGTCAATCTCCTTCTGGAATCCATCGTCGAGTAAGCGGTCGGCCTCGTCCATGACGAGTGCATTGAGGTTGGGTGCCTTTACGCCAGAGTATGGGTCTCCAAGGATATCGTTGAGTCGACCGGGGGTACCGATGAGAAGATGACATCCTTCGCGCTGCGTCTGCATAAGCATTGCTCTCTTCTGCGTGCCACCAACAGCTGTTTGGACGACGATGCCGGTTCCGCTTGTCACTTTCTTGGCCTCGACAGCAATCTGCTCTGCCAATTCTCGAGTTGGGGATATGATAATGGCCCGGATGTTGTCTGACCTCGCCCTCTTGTAGCCTCGCGGTTTATCTGCTAGGGCGGGGTCGTTTTGGATGATGCGCTGGATGATGGGGATCAGGAAACCGAGTGTTTTGCCGGTTCCTGTCTTTGCCTGTGCAATACTAACCAAGTCAGCTCAGAGATTGACTCTGCATATGTTTCGCTTACACGTCGACTCCGCTCAATGCCTCGTTGATGGTCCGTGTCTGGACATCGGTCATGGTCGTGAGCTTCATCTGCTTCGTGATAGTCTGGATCAAGTTCGGGTGCACAAGTCCGCGTCTGGCCAGCTCGCTGAACTCTGTGACGGGTCCATCGGCGCCTCCAATCTCTGCCGCAGCCGCAGCGACCTGTTGCCACTGAGCACTATTGTGGAAGCCCGAGGTCGGGACCCTGGAGGCGCGGGAAGAGGGCAGGCGCAGTGCGATTGTCGCTCTCAGTGAGGATGTGAAGAGAGGCCTGGGAGAGAAGGCTGCCGTGGACATGCTGCGCGAGAGCGTCGCAGGACATCTTCGCAGTGCACCGAACATGGTGGATGCGAAATTAGGTATTGTAGATATGAGCTGAGCGATTTCAGTATGAGCACAGCGTACTCTGTTGCTAAAAGAAGGCGCCCAAGGAGGGAGGCGCGCAATGTATGGTGGTGAAAACAAACAAGTGATTAAAGTTGAAGATGCATTAGAGACTTTTTCGACGACGTGGCCCGTGCACCTTTCGCGCTAGGGAGTGTCGCCGCATCACCACGCCGATAACCAGCGATAACAGGTGGCTCTCTTATCGTCCTCTATCACTTGTGTCAAAGCTATCAGGCCACAGACTTAAGCCTATATGTCCCAATGGCAGCGCCTTCACTGGTTTGTGCTGCTCGATATTTCTCTTGTGCGTCTTTCTCTAACAAGGATCGTTTGCACATGCGCCTAGCTTCTGGTCTGAAATGCCTACCAAGAGCATCAGGACGTCTCGGTTGCCGCAATGAATGTACTTCTTCTCGCAGGCTTTATACCACTCGCTAAACCAGCTCTTGCGAATACCTTACTGCAAACGCAATAGGCAAAAGGCATTTTATTGTACAGGAGCGCAAGTAAGTATATATATTAAAGGCTGTTATATTAGGAAAACTACAGACTAGTGGGTTATTAAGTTGCTCTATGCAAAACATTTCGCTACCTACTCAGTCTATTGTAATAGTGTTATTACTCTTCTCTACTATTTAATAAGAAAGACTTCTAGTAGGCCCCCATTTCGTCCTTTTCTTACTCTGTGAATCTAACTAGTATTTAGTTTATACACTTATAATAAGAGAATTAGGAGATTAGAGAATCAGAGAGTACATACTTTGAGTCTCTTGTTAGATTGCCAAAGGAGTTCAGCAAACTCCGTTATGGTACGTTGTTTAGATCCCAACACTGTCATCATCATCATGTCGACTTGCCGTAAGCAATGCTCCTCAAACCGAGAGGACTCCATTCCCAAGTCTGGCAGGAAAATATCATTGATGAGGAGAGGTGTCTTAGGTGGGCTCTTCTCCAATGCAGGTACGATAGCTTTGAAGATGCGAACACAGCTTTGATCGTCCCACTTGTGAGCCACTAGCCTCAGAAGATAGGTAGCAGCTCCGACGATTGACTGTTGATTAAAGAAACTGTGTTCTATAAAGCTCACTCTACCTTGCAAGTTACTTAAAGCGTTCGTATCAACGTGAGAGACCATCGAGACAGAGTCCGTACAATGACGTGCAAATCTGGAAACGACTGCGTCAAAGTCAGCTGAAATGTGGTTGTGCTAGATGCACGTCATGTGGCAACTTACCCTGGCCAGAGCGATCATCTGAGTCGTGGAAGGACATGATAAGAAGAGCTTACGTTTTCAGAACCCAGCCATAGCACTACCAAACCTGGAAGCTCTTGCATCATCGTCACGGTAGTACTGAAACAGGTCCTTGCCATGCTTGGTGAAGAATGCGCAATTAGAGCGTCTGTTCATATTTGGTGACGCTCGGATGCTGTTCGAAAGTCAGGAGCTGCACGAAAGTACTCGTCCACTCTGTAAGCGAATCAGTCCATGCACCAAATATCAAGACATTCAACATCTGAGTGGATGAAAACTTACTGGTAGTGTACTGCACCTCGAATTTGCTGATCTTGTGCATAGAGTATACTTCTCGATGTAGGCTCGAACATGTCACTGTCAATCTTGGCAAAGATCCCGTCTGTTGCAATGACCTAAAACCGATATCCACAGCTCGATTTGCATAATATACGACTTAGCAGCATGACAGTTGGCTTACGAATTCAATTTTTTCGAAGCTGTGCCGCAAACAGGATCTATCAGTGTGCACGAAATCGCCTGTAAAGTCGGCGTCGATGGAGATCGGATTGGAAGAATCATAAGGATCCATCAACTAGACTCAGGAGATCTCCTGCTGTGTCGTTGAGTTCGTTTCGAAGGCGGACATGGGCTTGTGTAAGAGGTATAGATTCTGAGGTCGCATGCAAGCCAGGCTCCCGAGTACCACTTTTAGCGATGCTCTTGACTATTTGTGTCGTTATTACTTGGATTTCATTCGCCAATTGGATAGGCTCTGAAGATGATGCGTCTGCCATGATTTTGATGCGTAGGGAAAAAGTGAGTGTTGTAGCGAGCTTTTGAGAAGAGAAAATGACGATGAAAGACAGTGAATGGCGCAGTTTGATGACCATGCATGCAATATAAAATCAATGTATCCACTGTAGCATCTCGGACACCGAGACAGAACCCTGTCCCGCCTCGGTCACTTATTCAATTATTATGCCCATGTCGACATGAATCATCACGTAAGCACTGAATCCCGTTGAAAGTTGAACTAGGTCTAAGTCGATTATGGAAGTATATCGCGACATGTTTGAGCCGTTCCTCAGGCGTATAGTTCATTCCAAAGTATACAGTCTTGCCTGAAGATGTGCCTGGTGGACAAAACAGCGCACCGCCAAGTCGCTGCGCACAAAGGCGATATCAATACGGAATTATAGCCTATAAGAGCCAAGAAAATGCAGTAGTCGGAACCTTTAGCCCCTCTCTATCTGCCTCTTTCTAAACTGTAGTACTGGACCTTCGTCAATTGCTGCGAAAGCGTTGTATAATTGGTAATGATTGCGAGATCTCCTCCCCCATCCCAAACGTGAATGCCCTTGCCCTAGTGTACTGTTCGAAGCCATGCGGACGTCTGACTGATGCAAAGTCTTTGCAATAACTATCCTGAGTTCTGACATTGCGAGTGACTTGGCGATACAACTTCCAACACCTTTAAGGAATGGACTGAAAGCCACCCTGAGTGTAGACACGTCTTCCGCTGATGGTCCGTCTTCGAGACAATCCATCGCTCCGGTCGAAAAATGTTGGCGTCTCCGTAAACCTCTTGATCATATCCATTTGCCCAGCCAGAGATACCCACAATAATACCTTCAGGGTAATAACCATCATCAATAACAGCCCCTCCAGGGGAGTATCTCCCGTGGAAACTCGCTGGCGCCGGGAGGCGCCATAAGAAGACTTGCTTCGATACAAACTCGAAGGTAGATGCAAGTTGATAGCATGGCCCCATTGCCAATGTCTTTGACTAACTGGAAGACAGTCCGGATTTCGCCGTTGACTTTCTTGTAAAGCCTTACATCATTGACTAGGTAGAACAGCGTGGCTTTGAGAGCAACAGTGGTTGTATGGCTCCCAGTGATCATGAGCATATTGGCTTCTGCGAGAATATCGACTCTGGAGAGGGCCCTCCCGCCACTTTCGGGGTCTCTGGTTGTATGTAATGTGCGCAAGTGTGTTGTTTGCTGTCGTTCTTTGCTTTGAAAATCTTCACTCAGATTCTGAGCGATGAAACCCTCCAGAAGCCGTAATACTCTGCGATATCTTTTGGGGCTAACCATCCAATGACTTTGTCTAGACCGCGAGGCTTGAGCTACACCAGTAAATCAACAAATGGTAGTTGTCCGATCTAGAATTGTCAGGTCTTGATAATGAGAATTCAGAATAGTAGTAACATACTGGGTATCAAAAGACCATTAGCTTGTTGATGAAATGAAGTATGTTCCCATACGAGTTTGCTTCAACGCGAGGCCTTTCGTGTTTAAACACCTTCCAAAGAACAAGTCCACGAAGAAATCGAATACCAAGTAATCGATCGCGGTGCTCATGTCTTGTGCCACAGACCAGCTATCGTCTGTGGGCCCGCCACTGGTCAATATCCTATTCCATTGATCGAGAAGTCGCACTACTGTGTCCACAGCTTCAAGGGTGAAGTTATTTGTAAAGACTGTTCCTGGTATGCGTCTTTTTCCTGCGTGAAGATGCACGTCAGTCGTGTTGAGAGTGTGGTGATCTCTATCGTTCCGTGGCCATGCTTCGTAGAAATTGGTCTTTTTGACATTTGCTTTCATACCGTAGATGTCGTCCGAAGCCGTGCGAAAGCGAGAGAGTAGCACGTTCGGGGGTATTCGAAACCTATTTCCTACGCATACGAAGTTAGGCTTGGGATGCAATAAAGTACTGAGGGTTTGTATCATATATCTCAAAACATTGCCACGTCCAAATGTGTCGGTCGCCCTTACACGCGTGGTAGAACGATGACAGACACGATATCCGAGCCAAAAACGGCCCGGGATGACTAGCCCGAGGATGAAGAAACAACTTTCATATGATTCGAAGGATAAGCTGCGACAAAATTAGAAAATTTGTCTGCAAGCCTCAGATGTACCTCCAAATATCGTGGCCAGACTCAGTGCCACAAACGAAAGGAACAAAGCGGTGTGCATGGTGAGAAACTTGCGGAACTAGACAGACACCACACAGTCAAGTACCAATCGACGAGAATATTAGACCTCAAGTGTTCATAGCTGTCTAAAGGTAGCTATCTTATAATACCTCGGACAAAGGCTGTTTCTGCCTCGTCGCGCTGAACAGGTAGTAGCTTGCACAATAAGTGGCGGACATGAGATTTAGAAAAGCGTAAGGCAGAATACGCACCGAGTTTATAATTAATCTGCACGCTGGGAACATACATATCCAGGAATCGGTTCGCTGCTCAAACCATCGCTCTCACCGAAAGTTAGTCCCAGAATCGCGGACCTAGGTGAATCCACGTCACAATAAATCTTTGGCCCCTTCCTCTGTGAATCATGGCGCTAGTCACCACGCCGCTGGAGGTATAATCCTTGTTATATCCCCTAGGTTCTTCATCGGTCCCAGCACCGAGGACCCAGACACAGCCGAGAGTAACCCAATACCGGATCCTAGTCTGTCGGCACAATAGGGAGATAACCCTAACGCGCTGAACATTCTGAATAAATATTTGAGAAAAAAAAACATGCGCAGATGGCTACTATAGATGTATCGGATACGAATATGCATTGATTAAGAGGCTACACCACTTTTCGAATATATCGTTGTACATAGTTCATCGAGCACAATTATAAATGCTAGCGAATCTTTTCTGTCCAAGAATTTCGAAATTTAAGATATAGACTATCCACAGTACTAGAGGCTGGGATCTCATAACCATAGCGAGAAAGTCACTTTTGCACATACCTTGCAGTATAATAATCCCAATAGTCCAGTCCCGTACATCCCTTATAAGTGAAGGCGTGGTTTTTATGCGTGCTCTGCCTATATCTTCATCTATCCTGTTTTGCCACGGTATGGAGCATCGGTGTTCAAGCTCTCGTACGCCTCCAGTCTTTGTTAGTTGGCATCTTTTGTCGGCATGATGCCTTTGCGCACGAGATTCGACGAAGAACCAGAGCAACGGCCCTGGTTACCTGGAGGATGTTCAAGACTGGAGAGCTCTACGGCTGGCTGTGAGCGGCTGGTGATGAGACACCGAGTGTAACCATACAGTGCCATAGACTTGTTGACTAACGATATCCAGGCTGGGCGGTAGACTGGCAAACATGCGCAAATCATTGCACTCATCATGTGAATATCGCCCCAAAGTCTTATGAGATAGTAGTCAGCTGTATCTCAGTCAGTTCATGCACACCTATAATCTCGAGCGACGATACTAACGTGAACTGACTGACGGATTGTACACCAAGGCAATTCGTAGCATGCCCAAAATTGCAACACCGCATAGTTGTGTGAGGTAGCAGGAGGAGTTAGGCAAACTTGATACGACAAAAGGGTACTCACAAGCCTCCGAGAAAGAAGATTCCGAGGACAGAGAGTCGGGTGTACAAATCCAGGGACAGCTTCAAGATCGGTCGGATAGGCATAGCGAGTATGGAAACAGTGATGAGGATCTCCAAGATGCTCGTAACCAAAAGAAACGTCTGGTAGTTCACACTTGTCAGTGCTGACCATTCGTCAGAAATTAGATGGTGGATTGCAGATAAGGTCGTTCCAGAGGACAGAGGCCACACCCCACAGACTTGTAGCTCCGAAGAGTACCTGAGCATTGCGTCGAAAACTGGGTTCCACGTCAAAATGCGGCCGTAGAAGATGATGATCCCAATGCAGATGCACACGATGGATAAACACCAGAAGATCGCACCAACTAGTACAGCCTTTCGCGATACACTTAGCAGTGCCACAAACGTTGCGTAGGAAATCACCTACAAAAAAGTAATTCTGTACTTGATCCATTTTTCCTGCTCGCAATAATTGCGGAATGGACAGAGGCCCAGCAATGCGGACAATACCTGCTACGAGCCAGCGTCTTTTGTCACAGAGTAATAAAAGGAATTGATATCCCATAATTTCAAACCCGCATGAACGTAGTTGTAACAAATACCAAGCAATATTCAAAAGTCATCCCGACCCACTCGACTCTTGGTTCCACCCCATAGCTTGCAGACACAGCGCATTAGAACAGCGTTGAGACAAATGATGCAACGAGCGACAAGACTGCGGTACTATACGACACCCGATGGACTGAGTTCGTCAAGACGTGCCATGCTGACTGTCAGCGATCCCGCGCTCGTCTCGGGTTGGTTGTCAAAATGGGATGGGTTTAGCACGAAGCGATAACGTTAGCTCGATGTAGTCAAATAGGCTCTTAAAGAAAGGGGCAGATATCCCCATTATCGCAGCCACACCTGCTATTAGCTCGCGTATGCGCGGCGAGTTGTTGGATCAAATGTTGGCTTTAGATTGACTGCATGTTGCACACCACCCAACACGCGGCCGCGCTAACGGATCCAATACCATTGATTGACCGTATTAAGCCCAGTGCTGATCTTGACATGGGTGTCGCCATTCACCCGTTGTTGGTAGCCCGACATGCATGAAGACCCTGTTCTTAATCGAGATGACCTTTATTTGTCGTCGCGCTTCTTCACTAGAGGTGATAATGGTATATCACCAGTGCTCAGCCATTCCACAAGTTCCATCAACATCACAAGACACTCTTGTTAACGTAACGTTCTAACCATCATGAGTACGTCAACTAAAGCAGCAGTCATTGTAAGTGTCCTTTCTGTGCGTCATGGGTCATTGCTCAAACATGTAACAGATTGGTGGCTCAATTGCAGGTCTTATGCATGGCGTTGTCCTCAAATCCCTTGGCTACAATGTGTGCGTCATCGAAGCTCGAGACCCAGACCAACTCAAAGCACAGGCGGCTGGTCTCAGTCTTGGACCAAGCGCGAAAGAGCTTATGGAAACCTATCTTCCCAATCTGGACACGAAATCGTACTCCATGTCTACCGCTGTTGCTCGATTCCTCGCTGCTGATGGCACTGTGATAAGTGAGAACAAAACCAGTATTCCCGTTGTGTGTTCAACATGGGGAATCGTGTTTGAGCATCTCAAGAATGAATTTCTGAAGCCATTGGAGAGTAGTGAAGAGATGCGATACCTCACGGGCACAAAGGCCACCCATGTCTCCAACGAAGGCGATTCCGTCAAGGTCGCTTTTCAGAGCCAGGATGGGCTGGTCGGAACTATACTGGCCCATCTCATTATTGTTGCCGACGGTGCATTCTCGACCGTGCGACAGCAATTAGTTCCGAGTCTCGTACCTCAATATGCCAACATAGTAGCGTGGAGAGGCTATATTCCTGAAACCCGCATTCCAACTGAATTGGAAGCTGTGTTTGATGGGAAACTACTCATGTTCAGAGCCGATGGAAGCTATTTAATCGCGTGAGTCCTTCTACCATCAGTTTCCACCTCGACACTGAAAAATTTCTAGATATCTCACACCGGGTCCGAACGGTAATGGGAAAGGCGAACGCTTGCTCGACTGGGTCTGGTACGATGCATGCAGTGTTGATAGTCAGGACTTCCGTGACACAATGACCGATATGGCTGGACGGCAACATCGAGTGACGGTCCCACGAGACGCGGTAAGTACAGCGGCATGGGCCAGCAGAGTTCTGCGTGCGCGCAAAGTCTTGCCTTCTCCGTGGCAAGAGATGGTCGTGACTTCAGAGTCACCATTTGTCACCGCAATAACCGGTTTCGAGTCCGAAAAGGCGGTATTCTTTGAGGGCAAACTCTTGCTGGCTGGAGACGCCCTTACCCAATTCCGGCCTCATCTTGGCTCCAGCTGCAATCTGCCAGCTCTACAAGCTTTAAAGCTAATTGATGTGCTTGCTGGCAAATTGCCCATATCAAAATGGGAAAACGAGATAGTGTCGTATAGCAAAGAATTTGCAGCCAGGAGCATTGCCGCAGGCCAATTTGGAATAACAGGAGCATATCCTCAAGGCTATATCCCTCTCTACCAACAAAATCAGGCCCTATCTTTATAGAAATAAATGCTATAACGTAGATTACAAGTAAGCGGTTAATATAAGTATAAGATATCTAGCAAAGGCTAGGTAAAGTAACCCTAGAATAGGTTAGGTTAAGCTTAGATAAGTAAGACCTATATTACACAGATAATTGCAACCTAAGATAGGTAGTAATTTATCTAAGTATATAATACTATCCTATTCCTCCTTTAAGGTTATAAGGCTAATACTATCTACTCTATACTTCTACTATATCCTTATATTTAAATTACTTAACTCTCTTATAGACTAATAGTAGGAAACCTAACCTAATAGACTGCCTATAGACGCGCTCTATAGGCTATTAACTAGAAAGTAATAAAATAATACTAATAATACCTTAGACTGCGCAGTTAATAGTACTAGAATTAATTATAATACTAAGTAGGTTATAATAGAGGGAGAAAGATAATAGTAGATAGGATAAACCTAAGAGGGACCCTATAGAGCTATTATAGCCTACTTTAAGTTAAAATAGGCTAAGAATACCTATAACTAATAAGAAACTCTAGAAGATATATATATAGCTTAAAAGTATAAGAGCTCTTAAGAAACTATAGGTCCTTAAAGAGCTATAAGCTAGGTATAAGGTAAGTAATATTACTATAGTATATACTGCCTCTACTAGTTATAGTAGTATTATAATACTACCTATAGTACTATTAGTAGCTCTACCTAGACTAGAGCTACTATAGTACTTTATAAAGTATAATTAAGTAGAGTATAATTATTAGAAGAGAGACTATAAGAGATTCTTTACTTATTCTCCTACTAACTTTCTATAGAAATAGTAGAAAGTAGACTTTAGAGTAATATATATTTTAGAACTCCTAAAGATACTTTAGAAAGCCTATTATCTTATTAAAGAGACTATATATTCTATATAGATACTAATATAGCTTAGCCTTAAAGTAGTTATACTTAACTTACTTAGTACCTCTTAAGAGAGGAGAAGATAAGCCTATAAGTAATTAAAAAGCTATAGGTAGTATATAGGTTAATTACTAATAGAGTTACTAGACTACCTTTACTTACTTTAGGAGGAGCTAGAGTTAATAATAATACTAGAGCTCTAGGTAATTAAATTTACTTTAGCTCTCTATATAGATATTTAATAAGACCTTAAATAATTGCTAGTAGCTATATATAGTATAATCCCCCTTATAGAGAAATAAGCAAATATTATATACTAAAAAATACTCTATTTATATAAGTAGAGGGAATATATAAATAAAAATAAGTTATCTAGAAGATAAATAAGTTTAGATAGGTTAGAAGAAAATAAGAGACCCTAAGTAAAGCTAAAATAGCCTAAAAAGAGTTAAAATAAGGTAAAGAAATATATATAGCTAGACTTAACTCTATTTATAACCCTAATTACTTATTATAATTATAGTAAGCTAGAATATAAGTTCTTTAAGTATATAAAACTTAAGAAATAGAGTAGTAATCTATAAAGGGATAGAATAGGAAAAGAGAAGAGGTAGAGAGTTTAAGCTTCTACCTTCTTACTTATATAGCTCTCTCTAAAAAGAATAAGAAGCTATAGAAGCTATATAAGGTACTCTACCTAGAGCTAGTAAGGCTTCTTATAGTAAAATATACTATAGAATTATCTTCTTAGAAAGAGGCTCTAATAGATAGAGGTTTATAGTTAAACCTTATATTAGTAGTCCTAGTAAAGAAGTAAGAACTAACTATAAAACCTCTACTAAAACTGCTAGTAGAAGAAGTTAATAGATTTAAGATACTAGTATATAGTATTATAACTGCAGCTATAACTATAATAGACTTAAGAGGATATATCTAAACTTATAATATACTCTTTATAGTAATAGACCTTTAGAGGTACCTAATATACTTAGAACTTCTCTAGATTAATATAGTAAGTCTAAAGTTAAGCTATATAAGCTAATATATATTATTCTATAGAATAAAGAATAAAGAAAAAGGTACTTTCTAATAAGTTATAGTAGAAAACGCTAAGGTATTTAACTATAGTATATAAGATCTTATAGTAGATATATATATATATATAGTAGGCTTTATAGGTTAAAATACCCTAAGCTAGGCTAAAATAGCCTAATTACCTCTATAGTATATAGAGTATATAGATATAGGTTTAAAAGAGGATATAAAAGGCTTAGCTAAGTATTTCTTATATAACCTAGCTATTTAAATAGTAGAGAGAGCTTAACTACCCTATTAGCTACTCTATAACCTATTAGTAATAGAGTTAGAGGTACTATAGAAGTACCTTATAGAGTATATAGTATAAGGTTAAATAAGAAGATCTAAGTCCTTAGTAGGAGCCCTAATACTCTTTATAAAGAAGAAAGATAGTAGCTTAAGGCTATATATAGACTACTAAGGTCTAAATAAGGTTACTTTTAAGAACTAATACCTACTTCTTCTAATTTTAGAGTTACTAGAATATTTAGTATAAGTAAAGTTCTATACTAAGCTAGATATAAGAGAAGTATACTATAGAATTAGAATTAGAGAAGAAGATAAGTAGAAAACTATATTTAGAATAAGATATAGCTATTTTAAGTATATAGTAATACTATTTAGCTTAATAAATATACTAGCTTAATTCTAGGCTTATATAAATTAAGCCCTTATAGGTCTAATAGATATAACCTATATTATCTACCTAGATAATATTCTAATCTTCTTTAATATAGAAGAAGAATATATTAACTATATAAAGGAGGTACTTTAAAAATTGCGTAAAGTAAAGCTATTTATAAAGCTTTTAAAGTATAAATAGTATACCTAGTATATAAAATACCTAGGTTATATTATATCCTCTAAAGGAATTAGTATTAACTAAGATAGGGTTAAAATAATTACTAAGTAGCTAAAACTACAGACTATAAGAGATATTTGCGTATTTCTAGGATTTATAAACTATTACTAATAATTTATTATTAGTTTCTCTAAACTTATACTACTCTTAATTAAAATAACCTAAAAGAGCCTAAATATAGCTAGGGGCAGCTATATATAGTAAAAAGAGGAGAGTATAGATATATAACTAAGAGAAGAAGGTAATAGAGCCTTTATATAGTTAAAAGATATATTTCTATAAGTACTAATTCTCTTATACTTTAAGAGGAGAAGAGAAATCTATATAGAAGTAGATACCTTAGAAGGCGCAATCTTAGGTATTCTAAGCTAACTTATACTAAACTAGGCTAGTTTACCCTAATAGAGGCTAATAGACTTCTATTCTTATAAGATAATCTAGGTAGAATATAATTATAATATATATAACTAAGAATTACTTATAATAGTTAAAAGCTTAGAATACTAGTACTATTACCTAGAAGGTAAATACTTTAAAGTTCTTATAGACTACTATAACTTAAAATAGTTTATAGAGATAAAGGTTCTTAACTATAGGTAAGTAAGGTCCTACTTAGTACTATTAAAGTATAATTTTATAATTACCTATTAGCTAGAGGCTATAAACCTAGTAGATAGACTATTATAATACTTAGACTATATAGTAGAAGTATAGAAGCCTAGCTAGAAGTATAATAAGGCCTTTATAAAGCCTATACAGGACCTTCTAGAGAAAGGTAGCTAAAAAGTAATTACTTTTATTAATATAGTAATAATATAGGCAGAAAAAGCCTCTCTAGAGATAGACTAGATAAAGAAGGTACTAAAGTAGTTCTATAATATAGAAAGAATACTATAAAGAAAGAAAGGCTAAAATAATAATATAGATACCTCTACTAAGGACTTAGACTCTAAAAGAGCCTAAAATACTCTAGAATAGGCTAATTTAAGTTAAACTAGTAAGATAGTACTATAAGTACTAGAAGAAAAGGTAAAAGTACTAGAGAAGTATTATTATAATCTACTATTAGGATATTTTAGTACCTAGAAGACTAAAGAAAAGCTTATATACTACTATATATAGAGAGAGATTTTTAAGGATATAGCTAACTACTATAAGAACTGCCTCCTCTATTAAAGGTTAGTAGTAGTAAAGTATAAACCTTATAGACTATTAGCTCTATTACTACTTCTAAAAGTAGTATAGGATAAAGTAACCTTTAATTTTATTACAGAACTCCCTTTAAGCAAGTTTTTAGGTATAGTCTATAATACTATTATAGTAGTTATATACTAACTAACTAAAATAGCTTATTATATTCTAGTATATTTAGACTAAGATAGAATTAACCTAGCCTAAGTATAGATAAGAGAAGTAATTAGGCTATATAGAGTACTAAGTTATATTATCTCTAATAGAGGACCTCTAATAAATATAATATATTAGAAAATATTTAACTATTACTTAAACTTAAAAAGAGTTCTTATATCTACCTACTACCTAGAGATAGATAGCTAGATAGAAAGATAAAACTAGATACTAGAATAGTATCTATATATCTACTATACGCTTAAATAAGATAATTAGAGCCTCTAGATCTTAATTATAGAATTTATATATAATAATAGTATATATATAATAACTAGAGTTACTTCTTTCTATATAAACTATAGAATAAACCTAAGGAGTATAAATTAGCTTAAAATAAGCCTAGGTAATAGAGAATCCTTTATAGTAGAGTCTTTAGTAGTAAAAGTTATTAACTTATAGTTAGAATATAAAAGGAAGATTATAGTAGCTAATACTTATTAGAAGAAATATATAGATAAGAGAAGACTCTCTATTCTATTTAAGGTAGAAGATAGTATACTTATTTTAATATACTATATAAGGTCTTTCTAACTAAAGAAGAAACTAGATTAGAAGTATATAGGCCTAGGTACTATTTTAGCCTAAATTAGACTATTAGTATTTAAAGTAGACCTCTTTAGCCTAAATAGTATCTACCTAGTATTCTATATATTATTACTAGAACTATTTAAGTAAAGAGGTACTATCTAGTACCTAATAACTCTTATTATAGATACCTTATATATATATAGAGATAATATATATAAGGTAGAAGAAATACTAAAAAGAAGGTAAACTAAGAATAATTAGTAGGAATACTTAGTAAAATAGAAAAATTATAGATAGAAAGAGAACTCCTAGGAGCTAGGCCCTAATATCTCTATAAATATACTAAAAGTATTCTAGAAGAAAATAAATATCCTTCTAAAAAGATAATCTAAGCTAAAATAAGAGCCTAGGTACTAGAGATAACTACTAATTTTAAAGGAGAAATAGAGTAAAATCCTCTAAGTTAAAGAAAATAGCTATCTTTACTAAACTTTTACCTAAGAAGATAGGTTTTTACTAGTATTTAATAGTACTATATAATAACTCTAAGTAAAATACTCTAAAATAGCCTAAAATAGCTCTAAATAGCCTAAAGTTATATATATTAGGAGGAATAAGTATAGTTAAACTAAAAGAAGATTAATTTAGAGCTTATTAAGTAGGCTAAAGTATTATAAGCCTATAATACCTAGAAAGGTACTAAAGTAGTCTAAAATAGACTATAATAATATAAATCTAACTATTTTACTCTAAAATCTATATAAAGGTAACTATAGATACTAAAGTAGCCTAAAATAGGCTAAAATACCCTATTCTAACTTAGTCTTACGCCTTTAGGGCCTTAACCTCCTTCTCTAGAGTCTTAATATAGCTAGTAAGCTTACCCTTTATAGCTCTCTTCTTACTAGCTCTCTCTACCTTAAGAGTAGCTATATTAGCTTAAAGTTTAGTAATATAGCTACTCTAAGCCTTCTTAGGATCTAGCTAGGTAACTCTAAGGTAGTTCTATATAGTATTAGTTAAAATAACTTAAAATAGGCTAAAATAGCCTAGAATAGGCCTAAATACCTTCTTCTTAGGTATAGTAGTATCTATTAGCTTAGCTAGCTCCTATTCCTTAAATAAGTTAATAGTATACTTCTAAGCTCTAGCCTTAGCTATAATAAAGCACTTATTATAGTTAATTTTAGTAGGCCTATAGTTAGCCTTAGAATTATTCTTTATATAAATAGCTCTATTATAGAGGTATAAGTAGTTAGTATAAGGTAAAAAGTTTCTAATAAAGTTAATATAAGCTAAAATAGGCTAAAAGAGCCTAAAATAGGCTAAATTAGCCTAGAAGGGACTAATTCTGCTTACCTTAAGAGCTCCTTAGTAATAGAGGTATAAATATTATAAAAAAGGTAGACTCTCTTCTTTCTCTATAGTATAGTAAGTAGAATCTTATTCTTAAGGTAGTAAGAGACTATAGAGAGAGTAGATATACTAGTTAAGCCTAAAATAGCCTTAGATACAGTATTTTATACTAAAATAGCTCTAGATATAGTATTCTATACTAAAATAGCCCTAGATATAGTATTAGACTCTAAAGTAGTAGTAGATAAGCTGCCTAAGCTAGAAGTACTACCTTTAGCTATAGAAGTAGATAGTATAATATAGTTAGAGTTAGTATATCTATAAATAATATAGTTATACTTAAGCTCTACTAAGGCTTAGAAAAGCTTATTAAAATAGCTCTAAAGCTGCTTAGGTACCTAAAAATATATTAGAATAACCTAAATTAGTCTAAAATAGCCTAAAATAGCCTAAAATAGCCTAGAAGGTATCTACTTATAGTATAGTAGTCTATTAACTTTATAAAGCAGTATAAGTACTTAAAAGTACTATTATTAAGCTAAGGCTGCAGAGTAGAGCTAGTATTACTATTAAGATTAACTATATAGTAGCTAGCCTAGCCTAGAAAGCACTAGTTACTATTAGCTAGCTATATAATATAGTAAGTATAGATATACTAAGTAAGCTTACCTTTATTAAAGTAAATATTGCTAGTATTATTATATAATATAATAGACTAAAATAGCTTAGAATAGGTTAAAGTAGCCTAGTATAGACTAGAAGAGGTAGTTATAAGCTAGATATAGTTATAAAGGTTAGAAAGAGGCCTCTATACTCTAGTTAGTAACTGCCTATACTAAAAGAAGTTAAAAAATACTAAATTAAGCTGCCTTAGGTTAAAATAGCCTAAAATAGCCTAAAATACCCTAAGATAGCCTAATACCTAAAAGAAGAAAAATAGAAAAAACTTACTAATTTAGGGAGGTAGAGTAGAGGTAATAGCTAAGATTAGTAGAAAAGATTATTATATACTCTCTTCTTAGAGCTAGCTAGTATACTAGTATAGGTACCTAGTACTAAGTAAGGTAAGGTAAAGGTAGAAAATAAAGTAAGAGTAAAGAGAAGATTCTAGCCTAGAGAAGAATTATATTTACTATAGGTTAGTATAAGGTATAAAGGAAACTTAGAGTAGCCTTTTTTAGGCTAGAATAGCCCTCTTTAAGCTAGAATATCCTAAAATAACCTATTTTAGTACTATCTGCCTCTATATAGTATATATTAACCTAATATTAGTTAATAAAGTCTATTAACTCTAAGAAGAGAGGTAATATAAGATATCTAGTAAAGGCTAGGTAAAGTAACTCTAGAATAGGTTAGGTTAAGCTTAGATAAGCAAGACCTATATTATATAGATAATTGCAACCTAAGATAGGTAGTAATTTATCTAAGTATATAATGCTATCCTATTCCTCCTCTAAGGTTATAAGGCTAACGCTATCTACTCTATACCTCTACTATATCTTTATAATAAGTAAGCAGTTAATATAAGTAAGTAGTTAATATAAGTAAGTAGTTAGCCCTACTAGACCTATATACCTTTCTAACTTATACCTATTATAGCTTAATAAAGACTATTCTAGTATACTTTATATAAAGGTTATATATTTCTTATAATATATAATTTAAATACAGATTAAATCTAGACTATAAGCTATACTATATTAATATATAATATATCTTAAACTACTCTCTACTACTAAATTAATAGTATATTTACCTAATATAATTATTAGACTAACTTAAAGAAGCTAAACTAGTAAGAATAAAAGATAATTATTTAGTATATACTTATTCTTAATATATATAGATTTCTACCTATATATATATATATAGTACTAGTTAAATATTAAGGTTTCTACTAAGTAGCTAATAGTTAGAGAGCTAGTATTAGTAATATATTAGTATTAGTTTTTTATAGATAGAGTAAGGTTATTAAGATTAGAGTCTAATTTAACTAAACTAATAAAGAGTTCCTTTTTAGTATTAAGATTTCTACTAAGTAACTAATAATTAGAGAGTTAGTATTAATAGTATATTAGTATTAGTTTTTGTAGATAGAGTAAGAAGTATCTAGATAGAGTCTAATCTAACTAAACTAGTAAAGGGCTTCTTTCTAGTAAGAGTATAGGATAGGATTATTAAGTAAGATAGTAAAGGTAGAGGCTTTCTATAAAGAAGTAATAATATATTACTAGTAACTAACTTAGGTTAAATATAATAAATAAAAGGTATTTATTAATAAGATCTATATATAAAAGAGATCTTCTACTAATCTATTTAATCTATTTACTAAGAGGTATAGATTATATAGATTATAGATTACTAATCTATTTACTAAGCCTTCTAATCTATATAGATTATATTATATAATACTTTATATATCTAAAGTAGGCTTACTATAGTATTATTTACTCTTATAGTTCTAATAATAGAGTATATCCTTTAGAAATTATAATACTATCCTTCTTCTCTCTAGTAGTTTATTCTTAAGCTAGGTTTCTATAAGTCCTTAGCTTATAGGATTAATTAGTTTATATAAGTAGAAGATTAATATAATCTAGCTATTTATAGAATTCTAGAGTTTTTATAATTATAGAGTTTATAGAAGTTATTTCTAATTAGGGTAAAGTATAACTAGTACTAAAGATTTATCTATATAGTAGTAGTTATAGTATATATATAATATCTTAGCTTATAACTAGTATTACCCTATATTATAAGTAAGTTATATCTACCTTTATATTTTCTTACTATACCTAAGTTACTTTATTCTCTAATATCTATTTCTAAAGTTTCTTTTAGTACTACTTATTATTATAAACTTACTAATTTTATTAACCTATTTAGAGATATTATAGTTTAGAAGTATTTCTTATATTAGAAGTATAGTTATATTTATAAGGTATATATATAATTAGGAAAATATAGTACTTATTACTATAAAAATTAGAGGTATAATATCTATATTACTTAGTTTAAGTTTTTATTATTAGTATTATTAAAGTATAAGTTATAATAAAAGATAAAAGAATTAGTAGATATATAGAATACTATAGTTAAGGCTTATAAGTAAGTATTAAAAGAGTTATATATTATATAAGTATATAAAGAGTATTTTAGAAAATAAATAGATTTAATTAATTATTATATAGAGGATATAATTATAGTAGAGTTATAGGAAATTAAGGTATTAGAAGAGGCTACTCTATTAGATATTTTATTATTACCTAAGGGTTCTATAGGGGGTTTTAATCTTTATCTATCCTCTAGTACCTAGAGTACCTTTAAAGATTTTCTTCTTAAGACTTAGAAAGCTTCTTATAATATTATACTAGTTAGTAGTTCTTAATTATACTCTATACCTTTAAGGTATATAGTATTTCTTCTAGTACTATTTAATTTTCTTCTAATAGTTTACTAAGTTTTCTTTAGGTTTCTATATATTTTCTAAGATTAGGTATTTCTTCTATTTTACTAGATAGAAGTAGTTAGAGCCTTTTATTATAGAGTTACTTTTATTACTTAATATTTTTTTAACTTTAAATTTATTTTTTTCTTTAAGTTTATAATACTATTTAGTCTAGAGTAGTATTTCTAGGTTAGTAGGTTCTAATAGGTTAATATAGAACCTTAGGTAGACCTTTATATTATATAGTAACTTAAGTATATATATAATAGGTCTATTATATTTAAAAATTAAAAATAGTCTAACTTTAATATTATTAAGTCCTTTACTTAGTTATTTTATTTAAAGGTTTTTTATATAAAGATAGACTTTATCCCTTTCTTTTAGCTAAGGTACTATTTTTCTTTTTCTATTAGTATATTAGATACTCTAATCTTAGAAATATTTAAGTTTTATACTTATTAAGTTATATACTTTCTTTATTTCTTTAGTATCTAATATTACTATATCTACTCTTATACTAGGTAGTATTTTCTAGAATAAGTTAGAGTATTTTCTATAGTTTATAAAGTATAGTATCTAACCTATAGCTTCTAATATTTTATTATTATAGGCTATCTATACTATTACTAATAGTAAGACCTAGTTATTCTAACTAGTATTACTATAGATTTTTAGATAGGTCTTTATAGTTCTATTAGTTTATTCTATTTAACTATTTATTTAGAGGTAATAAGTAGTTAATAATTTTTACTTTATTTCTATTTCTACTATAAGTATAGCCTAATAATTTAAGGTAAAGAGCTTATCTCTATTATTAATAATTATCCTTAGTATACTATAATCTCTAACTAATTAATTCTTAATAATATAGGCTAGTTATTATACTATATAGTTCTATTTAAAAAGTATTATTATAGTATACTTTATAAAGTAATCTACTATAATAAGTATTAAGTTATAGGATAATCTAGTAGTAGGGTCTTTTAATAGTAGTAGTTCTATTATAAAGTCTATTAAGATATTAGTCTAGAGTTCTTAAAGTAGTTCTATAAGTTATATTTCTCTATATAGTATATAAGTACTATATTTATTTCTTTAATAGTCTATATACTTCTTAATATATAAGAATATTTTATCCTTTATATTCTTAAACTAGTAGTTTTATTAAATTAGTTCTATTATTCTTATAATTCTAGAGTATCTATAATATAGAGAATAGGTAAGTAGCTAGAATAGGTAAGTAGCTAGCTCTGCTAAGACCCTACTAAAACTATAACTATCTATAGTATAATTATAATAAGTTAATAATAAAATAGTCTACTAGCCTTAAAAGAAGCTTAATTAAAGCTTACTTATAAGGCTATTAAATATAATATAACTCTCTTAATACTGTATACTACAGTAATCTATAATATTACTAAATAAATACTCTACTACTAATATACTAGAACTCTATCTTAATATAATTATATACTTAACTTAATAATTCTACTTAAGATAGAAGAGAATATAATTATTTAGTATATTCTTAACCTTAATATATAAGGATTTCTACCTAGACTTACTACTATAAAGGATATAGCTAATTCTTTACTAGCTAAGCGCTACTATAACTTTATTAGCTAGAAGTAAGCTATAACCTTTATTAAATATTACTCTAAGCTTAAGGTTAAATTTAATTAAAAGTATAACTATAAGAGAGCTCTTTATAAGGATTCTAGAATTATATAAAGCTAGTTTTAACTTATAGAGAATATAAAGGCTAAATATAGTATTCTTAATAATAATATATATAACTTTAATAAGTTAGGCTTTATAATAGGTATAATATTAATAGGTATAGTAGTTATAGCCTTAGAGTATTAAGAATAGCTAAAGATAGTCTAGTAGGGTAATTAAGAGTAGATAATAGTAATCTAGAGTATTAATATAATAGGATAGGTAATCCTACCCTTTATTATCTTTAAGGGTAAGTACTACCTCTCTACCTAGTATAAGAAGGGCAGTATACCTTATAACTAGGTTATTATAGTTTCTAAGAATAGCTAGATAATAAATAAGCTTAGCCTATAGTAGTTAAAGTACTTTAATAAGTATATAAAGAGAAGAGTTATTAGTACTTATTAACTACTTATTATTAATAGCTATAAGAGCTATAACTTACTTAAATTCTAGTAGTATTATAAGGATTAGAAGATTATTACTCTTTATATACCTCTCTACTTATTATACCTTCTATAGCTACTTAATATAGGTTATTTTTTACTCTTAAAGAAGGTATATAGCTACTAAGCTAAGGAGCTAATATATAATAAGATTACCTATATTACTAAACTAGAGTTCTTACTATACTTTAAAGGTACTTTTAATACTTTAATTATAAAGGCTAATATATAAGGAAGCTTTTAAGGCGCTAGCCTAGTTCTATTTAATCTAGAGGTAGTATTATTAATACTTAATATATAGCTATATACTCTACTACTACCTACTATTAAAGATAGTCTCTAGTAGTTATAAACTCTAAGTAATACTCTAGAATTTAGGTTATAATTAAAGCTAATTTAAGAGAGGATTTAAAGATATATAGATAGCTTACCTATATATATAGTTAAGGTAATTAAAAGCTTATTAAAAGGTACAGAGATAATAGCATATTCTTTAGTATTAATAACTTAATATAATACTAAGCTTTAAGCTACTAATAAGGCTATAAGTAAGTATAAATTATATAAGAGGAAGTATATATAGTAGTAAGGGACCTTAATAATTAATAAGAGTATATAACTAATAACTCTTAAGAAGTTTAGAGTATATAGTAATAGAAAAAAGGTAAAGAAGAGAGTATATATTAAGGTAGGTAAGCCTAGCTAATAATACTATAGATAGTATAATAGGACTAGATATAATATATATATATATAAGTAGGCTGTAGAGATAGATTCTAAATAGATTAGCCTACTATAATTATTAAATATAGTTCTTAATAGTACTATACAGTTATATATAGTACTAGTTTTAGTAGAGTTTTAGTAGAGCTAGCTACTTACCTATTCTAGCTACTTATCTATCTTCTATATTACTTAAGTAAGCTTATATTAAACTACTAGTTTTAGTATTCTTTAGAAGTAGAGAACTACTATATTTTAAAATAGATATATTAGACCTTACTATAGGTATATATATAAAATAAAAATAGAATAGTAAATAGTACCTAATTATATACTATTTAAGAAAGTTTATAAGTATAGAAGAAAACTATAATATATATAATAAGGAACTACTTACTATTATAGTTATACTAGAATATTAGAGAGTCTATATAGAAAGCTACTTAGACCTTCTAATCTTTTTAGACTATAAGAACTTAGTTAACTTTATAACTACTAAGGTCCTTAATTAATAATAAGTTAGATAGATAGAGCTACTAGAATAATATAAGTTTAAGATTATCTATACTCTAGAAAAAGATAATAGTAAAGTAGATACTCTTAGTTAAAGAATAGATATTATAGAAACTAAGAAGATTATTAAATTAATAGTCTTATAATAGTATAAAGATAAATCTCTTAGACTAGTATAAAGTATTAATAGCTTACTACTTATAGTTAAAGTAGAGGTACTAGAGAAACTCTAAGAAGAAGTTATCTACTAATACTATAATAATTTAGTATATAGATACTCTAGAATTATAAAAATAATAGAACTAATTTAATAAAACTACTAGTTTAAGAATATAAAGGATAAGGTATTCTTATATATTAAGAAGTATATAGACTATTAAAAGAATAAATATAGTACCTATATACTATATAGAGAAATATAGCCTATAGAACTACCTTAAGAACTCTAGACTAATATCTTAATAGACTTTATAATAGAACTACTACTATTAAAGGATTCTACTACTAGACTATTCTATAATTTAATACTTATTATAGTAGATTACTTTATAAAGTATACTATTATAATACCTTTTAGATAGAACTATATAGTATAGTAGCTAGTATATATTATTAAGAACTAATTAATTAGAGATTATAGTATACTAAAAATAATTATTAGTAATAGAGATAAGCTCTTTACCTTAAATTATTAGGCTATACTTATAGTAGAAATAAAGATAAAGTAAAAGTTATTAACTACTTATTATCTCTAAATAGATAGTTAAATAAAATAGACTAATAGAACTATAAAGACCTTTCTAAAAATATATAGTAATACTAGTATAAGACTTTATAGTAAATTAGTATATATAGAGTATATTAAAAGGTAAAATATAGTATATTATCTTATATAAGATAGATAAATTGCTAGTAAGCTCTAAGTAATTTATTAGTAGTTTATATACCTAGCTTAACTATATAATAGTATCTAGAGGCTAGAAAGCCTCCTTTATAACTAAGAATAACCTAAGTTCTAATATTATTCTCTCTTTCTAAGGAAGTTATCTTAACTTATATTAATAGAAGCTATAGGAGGGTATATAGTATTATACTAGATTAATAAGGTATAATTTAGGTTAAATTAGCCTAAATTACTCCTATAGAACTAGATTATTATCCTTTACTCTTACTAGGTAAGAGTAGAGTATTAGATTATATAGAGTTCTACTAGCTTTCTACCTCTAGCTTAGTAAGGCTGTAAGATATTTATACCTTTTAGTACCTAAACTTCTATTCTCTAGTTTAACTTTAGTAAGTTTTCTAGGTTTTTTTAAGTTTTCTATAGGTATATACTTAGCGTTAATTTAGAGTAATTTAAGGTATTTTAAGATAAATTAGAGCTAACTAATATATAAGGTATTAAACTTAGCTATTCTCTATAGTATCTACTTTTTTTACCTCTTACTATCTTTTTAGGCTCTAATTTACTCTAGATTAAGCTAAATTAACCTAATTTAATATAATAGGTACTATATTAAATACTATTAATATTAAGGGCCTTAGTAACTTCTATACTAATATATTAAAGTAGGGTATATAGCTTTATATAGGCTATATTACTAGCTTAGCTAATAGTTACTTTAAATACTTTAGTAGGCTCTACTATAGGTTCTCTATATTTACTATAGATACTACTAATCTTTATTTAGGTATAAACTCTATAGATAGAGAGGGTAAGGTCTATAAGGTTTATTACTACTATAGCTACCTTATTACTAGTAAAGCTTATATAGCTATAAGTATTATAGCTTTAGATAGCCTAAATTAAGCTAATTTAAACTAATTTAGCCCTCTAAAGCTATTAATAACTAGCTTAAGGCTATTACTAAGAAGCTTATAGTTATTTATAACCTCTTAAAGACTACTAAGTATAGTAATACTAAGTTTACTATTATAAAGCTAGCTAAGGCTCTTAAGACTTCTCTAGAATAGTAGGTACCTATATTAGGGTATTTTAGGCTAAATTAGAGTAAATTAATACTAATAATTCTATAGCGCCCTCTTTATTTCTTATTTAGTTTAGTTATATTTATATAATAGTAAGTATTACTTAGATTACTTTCTAAGCTTCTTAGTATACTCTTATAACTCTTTTAAGTTTAAGGCTTCTTTATATACCTATAATTAGTCTAACTAGGCTTATACTTAGTCTTTTATAGCTAAATACCTTAAAGTTCTCTAGACTACTTCTAGTTTCTATAGATATAAGGTAAGAAGGCCCTAAATAGGCTATTTTAGCCTATTTTAACCTTACTAACTTTAATAGTATAAGTATAATAATTAGGTAGCTAAATAGATATTAAAGAATACCTATAAGAAGAAGAGTAAGGCTAAGAATACTTATTAGGATTATATTACTACTACCTACTCTAAGAGTAATTATACTACTAAGGCTTAGAATAATAAGAAGAAAAAACTATTTAATAAGCTTAAGACTGCTTATTATAAGGTTAAGGACCTTAAGTTACTTTACTAGAGTTCTAGTTAGTAGTAGTTAGCTTAATTTTACCTTCTTTAGCCTAAATTAGAGTAGTATAGTACCTTAGAAATAGTTTTTAGTTTTATAAGAAGGAATTTTCTAGATATAGTTTAGTTTAGGTTAAATTAGCCCCCTTTAGGGTAATTTAAGAGGAGTTATATACTTAGGTATATACCTCTACTTATATTTTAGAAAAAATACTAACTAACTTACCTTTTCTATATTATTTCTTAAGTAAGATATAATTTTTAAATTTTACCTTAGCTATAATTTATTTCTATTTTCTTATATAATTTTAGCTATTAAACTTCTCTATAAACTCTATAGGAAGAAACTAAAAAAGAAGGTATTAAATTTATTTAGGCTAGATTAAGCTATTTTAGGTTAATTTATATTAATTTTACTCTTTATAACTAGAGTTACTCTTCTTCTTTTTTAAAGATTATTTTTAATATCTAGGTAGAGCTTTCTATACTAACCTATATTTTAGTAGAATATTATAGGTATTCTAGAATCTTTAGAGTATATTTCTAGATATTATAGTCTTAAGCTTCTAAGAGTTCTCCTCTTCTAAGTATTCTAACTATTTAATAAGATATTTTTATTCTTTTAATTTTAATTTCCTTCTTTTAATAATCTTATCTATATTATAGATATTATTACTAAAAGATTATAAGAAATTAGTAATATTAACCTTTAGGTAAGGTATATAGGATACTTTATTATATTTTTCTAATAGTAAGGTATAAAAGACTAAGTAGATATTTAATATACCTAATATACTAACTTTAAAAGTAGATTACTTAATCTATTCTTAGATAATTCTAAATCTAATATATTTTTAATTTAATTTCTTCTTTAGCCTTTAGAATTTAATATTCTTATTAGAGACTAAAACTTTATCTTCTACTATAAATAGGATTAGTAATTATTTCTTATTAGTATATTTCTTTTAATATATATTAGCTAGTTTAATATTTTTCTTATAAATCTTTTATAGGTTAATTACCTTCTCTACTAATTATAATTCTAAAGAGGATTCTCTCTTATCTAGGCCTAAATTAGGCTAATCTACCCTTTTTAGGTCTAAACTAAGGTTTACTTAGAAAGGTATAACCTTTATAGTAGTATAAATACTATTATTATATATAAACTCTACTAGTAGAAGCTATTAGACCTAGTTATTCTATTCTAGAGTATAGAATATTTAAAGGTATTATTCTAATATCTAGTTTTACCTTTTAGTCTAACTATCTATCTAAGAGTAATAAGTAGAAGTAAGTACTCTATAAGTATTTAGATAGTAGTTAAATATCTTCTAGTATTTTATATTTATTAGTAGCTCTCTATCTAAGATAATATACTTTAGTATACTATAGAGGTAAATAATCTCTCTTATCTAGATATAACCTAAATCCTTACTATTCTAATCTACTCTTACTAGAATATAGTGCGCTATTTTTATTAATTAGTTTATAACTACTATTATTATATTATATTTAGTAGTAGATTAAATACTAATAAGTAATTCTATAATAAAATTAAATATAATATTATCCTATACTCTCTCTAGTATAGGTAGAGAAGATAGAGGCCTATATAGCTTATAATAAGTAGGTATTAATATCTAATATAGTATATAGGATTAATAGTACTCTTCTATATTCTTTCTTATCCTTTTCTATTAATATTAATATTAAAGCTTCTAAATAGTTTTTCTAAACCTAAAATACTCTACTATAGAGTTATAGTATAATTCTTAAAGTACTCTTTACTTATCTTCTATAGATATAGGGTATAATAACTTATAATACCCTAACTTAGGTTATTTTAACCTATTTAGGGGTCTACTTCTTAAGTCCTCTTTATCTAAGAAGGAGAAGTTCTTAGACTCTATATTAGTTTATAACTTATCTTAGAGTATTATAGGTAATATAAGTATAGTATATTTTATATTCTAATACTCTCTTATAGCCTTATATAGATTAGGTTTATCTTTAGACTTACTCTTTAAATAAGTTATAATTACTTATACTAAGGCAGCCCTATATAGGCCCTAATTCTAAAGAATCTTCTATATAGGTTCTATAAAAGCCTAATTATACTTCTAAATAGGGCGCTAGGCCTCTACTATATAATCTAGGCGCTAAGATAGTCTATTAGCTAGGTTAGTAGCTCTAGGTTAATATTCTAAGGTAAAATTATATTGTATTAGTATTAGATATACTCTAACCTATTAATAATTTAAGGTTTTAGTTTCTATAAACTATTTTAGATTTATATAATTTATAAGTATATAAAACTAAATACTCTTAAAGTAGTAATACTAGTATTCTAGGCTTTTTACTATTATAAGTAACTTCTAATTATAAGTATTATAGTTATACTCTACTTAGATAAGCTTATATAAGTAAAAGTTTACTAGTCTCTATACCTCTAAAATAGGTTAATCTAGGCTATCTTAAGGCCTTCTTTAGCTTAAGATCTTATAAATAGCTCTACTAGATATATCTACTTCTACTTTTATTTCTCTACCTAGTTCCTAGTAGAATAGAATAGAAACTTTAGTAAAAGCTTACTTAAGAGCTTTAAAAGAAGCCTTAGCTTCTTCTCTAAGACTAATTTTAACTAATTCTTTTTACTTCTAGGCGCGTCCGCCTTTAGCTTAATTTAGCTTCTTTTAAGTTAATTTAGTTAATAGTAATACTAACTTAGAAAAGTTACGTATAAACTGCCTATAGTAGTTTATAAAGCTAATAAATACTTAAATATTATATACTATATATAGTATTAGCTATTTAGTAATTATCTTAATTTAATCTATATCTATCTAGATACCTTTAGGTATAATAATATAGTCTAGGTACTTAGTACGCTAAGTATACTATTTATACTTTAATAGCTTTATATAAAGCTTTACTTTATATAACCTTATAAGTACCTCCTTAATATAATCTATATACTCTTTCTCTATCTTAGAGAAGATTAAGATATTATCTAAATAGATAATATATATTATATTAACTAGTCTAATTAATACTTAGTTAATATATACCTAAAATTATATAAAAGTATTTATAAGGCTAAAAGGTATAATAGTATACTTAAAATAGCTATACTTTATATAGAAGGCAGTCTTTTACTTATTACCTTTCTTAATTTAAATCTAATAATATATATTATATATATCTAGTTTAGAATAGTACTTAGCTTTAGCTAAGTATTTTAAAAATTCTAATATTAAGAGTAATAGGTATTAATTCTTAATAGTTACCTTATTTAGACCTTAGTAGTCTATATAGAGGTATAAAGAGCTATCCTTTTTTTTTATAAAGAGGATTAGGGCTTCTACTAGTAATCTTAAATAATAAATCTACTCTCTCTTTAGGTACTTCTTTAGGTATTTCTAAAGAATATCTAGTTTACTAGATAAGAGATTATAAATAGGTTTATAGGGTGCTTACCCTTCTAGTACTATATTAATAGCTAGATTATACTAAGAATATTTAGCTAGTTTTCTTACCTCCTTATCTAAGTAAATATTAGTAAACTCTATATACTATAAGAGTAATTTATCTAAATTAGCTCTAATTAACCTACTTTAGTCCTTAAAAGTAATAATATATATAAAGATATATAATATTAGATTATATATACTCTTATTAAACTTATCTACTTTCTTAATCTCTACTTTAGCTACTAAGACTTTATTTCTAGTCTTTTCCCCTTAATAGAGTATTCTTTAAGAAGTAATATTTAACTTTAGTTTATACTTATTAATCTAAGGTAACCTAAAATAGATAGAGAACTTTTATAGTTTATATACTATAAAAAGTACTACTTAGTACCTCTATCTCCTATATAAGTCCTTTATAGTAATATCTACTAAAGTAGTACTATTAATAGGTATTTATAACCTATTAGCTGCCTCTACTTCTAATAAGAAGAAGAGATTAACTTTAAGTTCTAGTTCCTTTATAAAAGAGTAGAAATTAGATTTAACTCTAAACTAGTATTAATAAGGGCTTCCTTCTAGTTAGAATTACCTATCTTAATATTTATAGTTACTATTCTCTAAGCCTTAGCTCTAAAAATAGCTTCTAATATTAGCTCTTATAGGCTATACTCTAATTAAGAGATATAGGTAAAGAGAAGAGTACCTAGTTCTTTACCTCTTCTTCTTTTTCTATTTAGTTATCTTTAGAGAGTACTCTAGTCTTTCTTTTATTAGTATATATATTAGCTTTATATTTTACTTCTCTATACTTATAGTAGGTAAATTAAAAAGATATAGTTCTAGAGTTATTCTTTTAGCTTAATTTAGGTTAAGTAGAGCTAAACTAGCCTTTATAATTTTATCTAAACTTTTTAGAGTTTTTTATATCTTCTATTTTATTTATTATATTTAAAGAGCTTCTATTATTACCTTTCTTACTATTCTAGAGCTTAGAAGGTTAATAAAGCTATAGCCTTTACTATAATTAGTTTACTAGGTCTTTAACTTAGATAAGTATATACTTATCTTTATTCTTAGCTTTAGAGATATTATCTTAAATCTCTCTTTATAGTATAGAAGTATACTATAGAACTTTATATCCTTCTACTACTTCTTCTTATATTTCTTTCTATAATAGTTATAATATATCTAATAACTCTATAGGTAATTCTTCTAGTTTCTAATAGTATTAATTTAATACTAAGTAGGTAACTAAGTAATATTCTATCTTAGATTCTAGTATATTAAGTATAACCTCTTTAAACTCTTACTATATTAGAGGTGTTAGTACTATAATAGGAATTACTAGTATACTAAAGTTAGGTTTTATTCTATATATAGCTAGTATTCCTCTATCTTATAGCTAGGTATTCTATAAAGATTTTAATAGCTTAGTAATATATCTTTTACTAAAGTTAATCTTCTACTAATCTATAGTAAAGAGTTATAGAGTTTAGTTAAAGTACTATTTATAATTATACTTTTAGTAATTATATTATATATAATTATACTTCTTATACTTCTTTAGTAGATCTAGCTAAGAGAGTATAGTAGTTAGTTTAATAATAGGTACTATAGGAATCTATAAGCCTATAGTCTCTATTAGAATAGTAGTATAATTACCTTTCTTATATTAGTATTAATAATCTTTAAGGTAATATAGTTTCTTCTATCTCTATTACTTATTCTCTTATTATTCTAGCTCTTAAATCTAATAATCTATATCTAACTTATATAGATTAGTTTAGCTTAAATCTAGCTAAGTTAGGTTAATAGTAGAAGTTTTATCTACTTTTAACCCCTCCTCTATAGGAGTAAGTACTTATTTACCTTATTAAGGTAATATTTCTTAAGTAGAGAGTTCTAGGCTAAGCTCTTTAGTTTAGAGCCTAGAAAGGTTATTACTAAAGGTAAATAAGTTAGAGAGCTATAGTTAAGCACTTATATCTCTAGGGTACACTCTTATATAACTAATAAGTTATAAGTAATTTAAATATAAGACTTTATAGTAAATTAGTATATATAGAGTATATTAAAAGGTAAAATATAGTATATTATCTTATATAGGATAGATAAATCGCTAGTAAGCTCTAAGTAATTTAGTAGTAGTTTATATACCTAGCTTAACTATATAATAGTACCTAGAGGCTAGGAAGCCTTCTTTATAACTAAGAATAACCTAAGTTCTAATAACTAGTTAAAATAATTAAGTTTTACTATTAGTAATAGTATAGATAGCCTATAATAATAAAATATTAGAAGCTATAGGTTAGATACTATACTTTATAAATTATAGAAAATACCCTAACTTATTCTAAAAAATACTATCTAGCGTA
This sequence comes from Phaeosphaeria sp. MPI-PUGE-AT-0046c, assembly GCA_020747045.1. Lineage (NCBI taxonomy): Eukaryota > Fungi > Ascomycota > Dothideomycetes > Pleosporales > Phaeosphaeriaceae > Phaeosphaeria > Phaeosphaeria sp. MPI-PUGE-AT-0046c. The sequence goes on along the minus strand of JAGTJN010000010.1, from coordinate 1,066,768 downwards.
AGAGTAGATATAGTAATATTAGACGCTAAAGAAATAAAGAAAGTATATAACTTAATAAGTATAAAACTTAAATATTTCTAGAACTAGAGTATCTAATATACTAATAGAAAAAGAAAAATAGTACCTTAGCTAAAAGAAGAGGATAAAGTCTATCTTTATATAAAAAACCTTTAAATAAAATAACTAAGTAAAGGACTTAATAATATTAAAGTTAGACTATTTTTAATTTCTAAATATAATAGACCTGTTATATATATACTTAAGTTACTAAATAATATAAAAGTCTACCCTAGGTTTTATATTAATCTCCTAGAACCTATAGACCTAGATATACTACTTTAGACTAAATAGTACTACAAACTTAAAGAGGAAAATAAATTTAAAGTAGAATAAATAGTATAAGTATAACTCTAAACTTTACCTAATAGCCTAGAAAATATATACTTAGTAAAATAGGTTAGATACCTAAGTACTAAGAATATATAGGAACCTAAAGTAAACCTAGTAAACTATTAGTAGAGAATCTAAGAATTCTATAAGTAATATATAATACTAGTAGAAAAGTTTCTATAATATACCTATTTAGGAAATACTAAAGGGAAAGAACTATATCTATTAAATAAAGGTTAAACCTAGCTATTTTATAGTAATATATAACCTATAAAGCTATTAGAAATAAACTAGTAATAAATAAATAAGAAATAAACCTTAAAGATAAATAGAATAAGATTAAGAACTACTATAAAAAACAGAAATACTATTAGATTACGCTATAAACACTAGCGTATCTAGATTCCTAAGGGTCTCTTATATTATTAGTAAGAACTCTACTAATATATCTGCAGTAGAGTAGTTAACTCCCTATATATCTACCTTATTGCCTATATCTTATAGACTGTTTATAAAATACTATACTTTTTTAGTAGTACGCTCCTTTACCTACTAAAGAATCTTCTTATTATATATTAAATGCGTAACTATAGTAGCTAATAACTCTTTATCCTCTACTACCTTTTTTTTATATTTTTTATATATTTTATCTAAAGAAATCTAGAATAGGTTTATACAAGGATAACCTAACTTTATATACTCTATATACTTTAGATACTTTCTATTAACCTTTAGTATAGTAATATAAGTTCTATTAAACTTAAAATAGTAATTATAAGAAATTAGTGTAATAGTTCTGCTATAGTAAATTTTAAGAGTAAGATAATAATACTCTTTATTAAGGGGACCTAATATAGTTAATAGAGGAGTATACTACTTAGAGATAAGTAATAGAAAGAGAGAGATAGTATTATAAACCTTATAAGGGGACTAATAGGTTATAAGAGAATACTAAAAGTAATAATATAGTATAGGCTTCTTTAAAGGTTATTACGTTTAGGCTAATAAATAAGTACTACCTTAAGGACCTATAAGTTACGTAAGCAGCTTAACTACTAAGGTATAAGCTAAGGCTTAGTATACTTTCTTATATATAAGAAGTTAAGATTATCTTAACCTCTTTAATATAAGCTTATTAAGATAGATAGATCTCTTTAGTATATAGATCTTATTAATAAATACTTATTATTTATTATATTTAACTTAAGTTAGTTACTAGTAATATATTATTACTTGTTTATAGAAAGCTCCTGCCTTTACTATCTTACTTAATAATACTATTCTATACTCTTACTAGAAAGGAACCCTTTACTAGTTTAGTTAGATTAGATCCTATCTAGATACTCCTTACTCTATCTGCAAAAACTAATGCTAATATACTACTAATACTAGCTCTCTTATTATTAGCTACTTAGTAGGAACCTTAATAATTATTAAAAGAATAAATATAGTACCTATATACTATATAGAGAAATGCAGCCTATAGAACTACCTTAAGAACTCTAGACTAATATCTTAATAGACTTTATAATAGAATTACTACTATTAAAGGATCCTACTACTAGACTATCCTATAATTTAATACTTATTATAGTAGATTACTTTATAAAGTATACTATTATAATACCTTTTAGATAGAACTATATAGTATAGCAGCTAGCCTATATTATTAAGGATTAATTAATTAGGGATTATAGTATACTAAAGATAATTATTAGTAATAAAGATAAGCTCTTTACCTTAAATTACTAGGCTATACTTATAGTAGAAATAGGGATAAAGTAAAAATTATTAACTACTTACTACTTCTAAATAGATAGTTAAATAGAATAAACTAATAGAACTATAAAGACCTATCTAAAAATCTACAGTAATACTAGTTAGAATAACTAGGTCTTACTATTAGTAATAGTATAGATAGCCTATAATAATAAAATATTAGAAGCTATAGGGTAGATACTATACTTTATAAACTATAGAAAATACCCTAACTTATTCTAGAAAATACTACCTAGTATAAGAGTAGATATAGTAATATTAGATACTAAAGAAATAAGGAAAGTATATAACTTAATAAGTATAAAACTTAAATATTTTTAGGATTAGAGTATCTAATATACTAATAGAAAAAGAAAAATAGTACCTTAGCTAAAAGAGGGGGATAAAGTCTATTTTTATATAAAAAACCTTTAAATAAAATAACTAAGTAAAGGACTTAATAATATTAGAGTTAGACTATTTTTAATTTCTAAATATAATAGACCTATTATATATATACTTAAGCTACTGAGTAATATAAAGGTCTACCTAAGGTTCTATATTAACCTATTAGAACCTGCTAACCTAGAAATACTACTCTAGACTAAATAGTATTATAAACTTAAAGAAGAAAATAAATTTAAAGTAGAATAAATAGTATAAGTATAACTCTAAATAATATCTAACTACCTAGAGAATATATACTTAGTAAAGTAGGTTAGATAGCTAAGTACTAAGAATATATAGGAACCTAAGTTAAACTTAGTAAACTATTAGTAGTAAATTAAAGAATTCTACTAATAATATAAGATACTAGTAAGGGAGTTTTAGAAAACTACCTATATAAAAAATACTAGAGAAAAGGGGCTATACCTACTAAATAAAGGTTAAACCTAAGTACTTTACTATAAATATAAGTATAATTAAGAACTACTAACTAGTATAATATTATAAGGAGCCTTTTAAGTCTTAAGAGGAAAATCCTTAAAAGTACTCTAAGTACTAGAGGATAGATAAAGATTAAAACCCTCTATAGAACTCTTAGGTAATAATAAAATATCTAATAGAGTAGCCTCTTCTAATACCTTAATTTCTTATAACTCTACTATAATTATATCCTCTATATAATAATTAATTAAATCTATTTATTTTCTAAAATACTCTTTATATACTTATATAATATATAACTCTTTTAATACTTACTTATAAGCCTTAACTATAGTATTCTATATATCTACTAATTCTTTTATCTTTTATTATAACTTATACTTTAATAATACTAATAATAAAAACTTAAACTAAGTAATATAGATATTATACCTCTAATTTTTATAGTAATAAGTACTATATTTTCCTAATTATATATATACCTTATAAATATAACTATACTTCTAATATAAGAAATACTTCTAAACTATAATATCTCTAAATAGGTTAATAAAATTAGTAAGTTTATAATAATAAGTAGTGCTAAGAGGAACTTTAGGAATAGATATTAGAGAATAAAGTAACTTAGGTATAGTAAGGAAATATAAAGGTAGATATAACTTACTTATAATATAGGGTAACACTAGTTATAAGCTAAGATATTATATATATACTATAACTACTACTATATAGATAAACCCCTAGTACTAGTTATACTTTACCCTAATTAGAAATAACTTCTATAAACTCTATAATTATAAAAACTCTAGGATTCTATAAATAGCTAGATTATATTAACCTTCTACTTATATAAACTAATTAATCCTATAAGCTAAGGACTTATAGAAACCTAGCTTAAGGATAAACTACTAGAGAGAAGAAGGATAGTATTATAATTTCTAAGGAATACCCCTATTATTAGAACTATAGAAGTAAATAATACTATAGTAAGCCTGCCTTAGATATATAAAGTATTATATAATATAATCTATATAGATTAGAAGGCTTAGTAAATAGATTAGTAATCTATAATCTATATAATCTATACCTCTTAGTAAATAGATTAAATAGATTAGTAGAAGATCTCTTTTATATATAAATCTTATTAATAAACGCCTTTTATTTATTATATTTAACCTAAGTTAGTTACTAGTAATATATTATTACTTCTTTATAGAAAGCCTCTACCTTTACTATCTTACTTAATAATCCTATCCTGTACTCTTACTAGAAAGAAGCCCTTTACTAGTTTAGTTAGATTAGACTCTATCTAGATACTTCTTACTCTATCTGCAAAAACTAACGCTAATATACTATTAATACTAACTCTCTAATTATTAGTTACTTAGTAGGAACCTTAATATAGACTTATACTTTCTATAGTTCTAAAAAAGTAAGAGAGAGAGAGCTCTAGTATATATAGAATAAAACTTTCTATACTCTTATCTTTCTCCTATCTATTTCTTATCTCTTTATTATCTTTATAAATTAATAATTAGTATCTAACTTATTATTCTTTAGCCTATCTTTAGAATAGTAAGTATTTAATATAAAAAGATAGAATATATAGTAATTAGAAATAAGATAAATAATAATAATAGAAAGGATAAATAAATATAGTTAACCTCTAATTTAAAAGAATAAGATTAATAAGAATTTAAGATAAGATAAATAACTAAGTCTATCTTTAATTTATAAGAATAAGATAAATAAAGATAATAAATTAGATAGATTATAATAATATATAGGATAAATAAATATAGTTTATCTTTAACTTAAAAGAATAATCTAAGTAAGGATAATATAGAGGATAGGTAAGTAGCTAAGATAGGCAAGTAGCTAGCTCTGCTAAGACCCTACTAAAACTATAACTATCTACAGTATAATTATAATAAGTTAATAATAAAACAGTCTACTAGCCTTAAAAGAAGCTTAATTAAAGCTTACTTATAAGGCTATTAAATATAATGCAACTCTCTTAATACTGCGTACTATAGTAATCTATAATATTACTAAATAAATACTCTACTACTAATATACTAGAACTCTATCTTAATATAATTATATACCTAACTTAATAATTCTACTTAAGATAGAAGAGGATATAATTATTTAGTATATCCTTAACCTTAATATATAAGGATTTCTGCCTAGACTTACTACTATAAAGGATATAGCTAATTCTTTACTAGCTAAGTACTACTATAACTCTATTAGCTAGAAGTAGGCTATAACCTTTATTAAATATTACTCTAAGCTTAAGGTTAAATTTAATTAAAAGTATAACTATAAGAGAGCTCTCTATAAGGATTCTAGGATTATATAAGGCTAGTTCTAACTTATAGAGAATATAAAGGCTAAGTATAGTATCCTTAATAATAATATATATAACTTTAATAAGTTAGGCTTTATAATAGGTATAATATTAATAGGCGCAGTAGTTATAGCCTTAGAGTATTAAGGATAGCTAAAGATAGTCTAGTAGGGTAATTAAGAGTAGATAATAGTAATCTAGAGTATTAATATAATAGGATAGGTAATCCTACCCTTTATTATCTTTAAGGGTAAGTACTACCTCTCTACCTAGTATAAGAAGGGCAGTATACCTTATAACTAGGTTATTATAGTCTCTAAGAATAGCTAAATAATAAATAAGCTTAGCCTATAGTAGTTAAAGTACTTTAATAAGTATATAAAGAGGAGGGTTATTAGTACTTATTAACTGCTTATTATTAATAGCTATAAGAGCTATAACTTACTTAAATTCTAGTAGTATTATAAGGATTAAAAGATTATTACCCTCTATATACCTCTCTACTTATTATACCTCCTATAGCTACTTAATATAGGTTATTTTTTACTCTTAAAGAAGGTATATAGCTGCTAAGCTAAGGAGCTAATATATAATAAGATTACTTATATTACTAAACTAGAGTTCCTACTATACTTTAAAGGTACTTTTAATACTTTAATTATAAAGGCTAATATATAAGGAAGCTTTTAAGGTACTAGCTTAGTCCTATTTAATCTAGAGGTAGTATTATTAATACTTAATATATAGCTGCGTACTCTACTACTACCTACTATTAAAGATAGTCTTTAGCAATTATAAACTCTAAGTAATACTCTAGAATTTAGGTTATAATTAAAGCTAATTTAAGAGAGAATTTAAAGATATATAGATAGCTTACCTATATATATAGTTAAGGTAATTAAAAGCCTATTAAAAGGTATAGAGATAATAGCGCATTCTCTAGTATTAATAACTAAATATAATACTAAGCTTTAAGCTACTAATAAGGCTATAAGTAAGTATAAATTATATAAGAGGAAGTATATATAGTAGTAAGGAACCTTAATAATTAATAAGGGTATATAACTAATAACTTTTAAGAAGTTTAGGGCGTATAGTAATAGGAAGAAGGTAAAGAAGAGGGTATATATTAAGGTAGGTAAGCCTAGCTAATAATACTATAGATAGTATAACAGGACTAAGTATAATATATATATATATAAGCAGGCTATAAAGATAGATTCTAAATAGATTAGCCTACTATAATTATTAAATATAGTCCTTAATAGTGCTGTACAGTTATATATAGTACTAGTTTTAGTAGGGTCTTAGTAGAGCTAGCTACTTACCTATTCTAGCTACTTACCTATCCCCTATATTATAAGATAGAATAAATAAATATAGTCTATCTTTAATCTAAAAGAATAAGATAGATAAAGATAATAGATAGGATAAATAAAGATAGTTAATCTTTAATTTATAATAATAAAGAAAAGATAAGAAAGAGATAAGAGAAAGATAAGTATAGAGAAAGTTTTATACTATATATACTAGAGCTCTCTCTTAGTTTTATAAGATATAGAAAGTATAAGTCTACTACTTTACTATTCTACTACTCTACTACTTAACTACTCTACTACTTAACTACTCTACTACTCTACTACTTAACTACTCTACTACTTAACTACTCTACTACTCTACTACTTAACTACTCTACTACTTAACTACTCTACAACTTTACTATTTTTTTATTCTATTATTATATCTTCTAGAATTACTTTTTCTAAAGAAGACTTATATAGTCCTAATTTAGAATTACCTAGTATAGCAAACTTAGCTCCTATTTTTAGAAATAGAAAATTTAGTTCAGATCTTTTACCTTATAAAGAAGGCAAGATTAGAATATTTAAAGCTAGTTGTAATAGTTATAATTATAATACTAAAGTAAAGTAGCCTATAAATACTAGTAATTTTAATATATACTTTAAAACTAAATACTATAATCTTAATAAAAATAGTATAGAAGAAAATATAGAAGATAATTCTACTATAAATAGTAGTAGTATAAATACTAGTAATAGTACTTTAACTAACTATTTTAAATCTAATAGTATTAGAAAAAGACCTAGCTTTATATTTTTTAGTAAAGAAGAGTATAAAAATAATTTACTATCTTTTATATTAAGTAATAATCTACCTTTTAGTATAGTAGAAAGCTCTAGTTTTAATAACTTAATTAAATATTTAAAAGATAATATACCTAGTATAAGTAGAACTACTATAAAAAGAGAACTAGATATTTTCTATAATTTAGAAATTAATAAGCTTAAAGTATTACTAAAGAAAAATACTAGTAGATTTTCTCTAAGTATAGATAAGTAGCGAGCTAGTAATAGTATAGATTTCTTATCTATTACTATATACTTTATAAATAATAACTTTATACTTAATAACTACTTAATAGAATTTAAAGAATTAAATAGCTTTACTTCTTATACTAGAACTATTTTATATAGTATACTAAATAGTATACTAAAAGACTTTAATATAAGAAAAAATTTAATTAGTATTACTAGAGATAATAACTCTTCTACTAATAGTACTATAGATTTATTAAAGGATAAATATTATATAAAGTATAATTATAATATTATAGATATTAAGTGTGTTATATATATACTTAATTTAATAAGTAATAGCTTTTTAGATTATACTTTTTTTACTATAAATAATACTAAGAAATTTAATAATAGTTTAAATAAGATTATAGAAGAAATTAATATAGATTATACTATAGATAAAATTAGTATAGATAGAGCTACTAGTAATAATTATACTAGTAATAATACAATTGAGTTTATTAATAATAGAAAAGCTATAATTACTTTTTTAAAAATAACTTTAAGAAAGTAATAAAGAATAGTAAGATTAATAATTTAGAACCTAAAATATTAATTATAGATAATATTACTAAGTAGTTATCTACTTATAATATAATAAATAGATTTATTTATTTTAGAGAAAAAATTAATATAGTATTAAGTAAAACTAATAATTTATCTAGTACTAAGAAAAGAGATATTAATTTAGAGTCTTATAATATAGTATTAGAAGAGTAGAATTATATAATTAAAATTTAAGATATACTAAAGATCTTTAGAAAGCCTACTATTAAATTACAAAATAACTCTAATAATATTTATACTATAGTCTATATAAGTAAAATCTATACTAAGTTAAAGGACTTAATTAATATAGAAGAAGATAAGCTTTTAAAATAAGGCTTAAAATAAGTATTAGAAAAACTATTATTTTATTACCCTATTACTAGTTCTTATATAACTAAGCTAAAGGATCTATATATTATTACTTTATTAGATCCGCCTTTTAAACTAGAGATTTTTAAAAACTTAGATTATAATATAGAAACTATTAATAATATAGAGCAGTACTTTTTAGAAGTTTTTAGAAAGTATAGAAATAGTTTTACTTTTACAGAAGATAGTATAAATAATAGTAATAATATATAATCAAGTTTTAGTACTAATTTAGATATAGATAGTTCTAGTAATAGTAATAATAACCTATATATTAATACTAGATCTAATATATATACTTAAATAATAAAGTTAAAATATACCTAAATAAGCCTAGAGTACCTAAGGAAATTACTATAGAGAATTATTATAATACAAATAAAAATAGATTTCCTATACTATATAATATAGCTAAAGATTATCTAGCAATTTTAGCTACTTCTACTCCTTTAGAATCTACTTTTAGTAAAGTTAATAATATAGTAACTAAATCTAGAAATTAATTATATTAAAGGAACTAAATAGTATAGAAGATAAAGAAGAATTATTAGATAATAACTTATTATTTAAATAAGATAGTAATCTTAATAACTTAACTAGTTTAAATATAGAAAGAAATAATAATATAGAAGAAGAGTCTTTAAAAGATAAAAGTACTACTAGTGCTACTAATTATATTAGTAGTAATAGTAGTACTAGTAGTCTAGAAGAGGAGTAGTATATTGTAAAATAATATAAAATAGTATAAGAGTAAGATTAGAATATATAGTTATATAGTAGCTTAAATACTTAGATAGTAATTTATATATTTTTCTATCTCTTAAGATTTTATAGTTAGATCTTAAAATAAGCTTATAGCTAAAATTGCAACTTTCTTAGATACTAAGCCTAATCTAGCTAGTAAAATTAATATCTAATAGAATTATAAAACCTTTTATTATAAGGTTTCTAAATTAGTAAAAATCTTTTTAATAGACCTAATATTAGATTTTTAGTAAAGCTTTCTAATTTACTAGAAAGTTAAGAAATAAGCTAAGGTTAAGAATAAGCTCTTACGTATAGATTTAACTTTCTTAGACACTAAGCTTAATCTAGCTAGTAAAATTGATATCTAATAGAATAACAAAACCTTATACTATTAGCTCTCTAAATTACAAAAAATCTTATTAATAGGTCTAATATTAGACTTTTAATAAGGCTTTCTAATTCCTACTATATAACTAGGTAAATTTATTAGAATATAATAGCTAAGGCTTTTATTTAGTCTCTTAAGCTCTAATATCTTATATAAAAGTAATTATAGTAGGTTATAGTATTAAGAAAATATTATTAGAAAAATCTATTTTTAGATTAGTAATTACTATAGTAATTACAAGTAATTACCAAGTCCCTTTAGTAATAGTAATTACTATTACTAAAAAATATGCAACCCTACTATATAACATACTTATACTACTAATCTAACTTAGATTATAAGTATTATTATTTATACTTTTATCTATTACTTATATTTAAATAGAGTAATATAGCTTAGTTTATTTCTAAGTACACTAAGTAGATCTAGTATAAGATTAATTATATTAATAATCTAGATACTCTAATTAATATATCTAGTATAGTTATTAATTACTCTATATAGTATCTAACTTAGCTAGTTTCTAGTTCTACTACTTAGCTAATTTCTGCTTCTAGATTACCTACTTATAAATCTACTAATAATATAACTTAATATAATAAAGATTATACTCTAATTAAGGATAATTTTTAATCTTATAGCTTTAAATTGCTATAGGTATATATTAATCTAATTACTAGCTTATTTAATTATCTACTAATTAATACTTATAGAGCCTTATTACCTTTACTTAGAACTACTTCTATATTATCTAGTTTTTTTACCTCTTTTATAATTAGTATTTATACCTACTTATATAGCTACTTCTAGTCCTTAGGTAGCTATTCCTATTATTAATCCTAATAAGGATTAGTCCTCTAAGTAATCTACTCTATAACCTTTTTATCTAGTATAATTTAATTTATTATTCTTGCTTTTTAACTTTTAATTACTAATCTTATAAAGATAATTCCTTATTATCTTTCTTTATACTAATCTTCTCTAATAACTTCTTAACCTATAGTAAAGGATTAGCTATATACTACTACTAGTAATTAAAGTAGACTATTTACCTCTTCTACTCTATTTACTATTATCTCTATAGTATTTAAAGCCTAAGATAGATTACCTTTAATTAGAGGTAAGAGTTTATATAGTTAGAGAATTATAGATAATAGAGTTACTACTTTTATTTATAGTTATTATATAAGAATCCTACTAATAAACTATAGTATACTATATAATTATAAATATAAATAATTTAATTATTAGTTTCCTAATCTATCTAAGATTAAGAGTATTAAGGTTTCTAGTACTTTCTACTAAGTAACTAATAATAAGAGAGTTAGTATTAGTAGTATATTAGTATTAGTTTTTATAGATAGAGTAAGGTTATTAGAATTAGAGTCTAATCTAACTAAACTAGTAAAGGGGTTCTTTCTAGTAAGAGTATAAGATAGTATTATTAAGTAAGATAGTAAAGGTAAGGGCTTACTATAAAGAAGTAATAATATATTACTAGTAACTAACTTAAGTTAAACATAATAAATAAGATATTATAGTTTAGAATTACCTAGTAAATTAGGTAGAAACTTAATATAAGAGAATTAATTAGATTAAGCTTTCTAAGGCTTCTAAGAAGGTAATTATATAAGTATATATATAGAATCCCTCTAAATAGCTATACCTTTCTTAGTTAAATCTAGATTTAGGCTATAATTACCCCTAAATTTAGTAGAATTATACTAAAATTCTTATATAAAAGTTTACGCTAAGAATCTAGATTACTATATACTTTAATATACTTCTTAGATTTTAAATAGAAGTTTAAGGTCTAGTATTTAATAGTTATAGTATAATCTTTATAAGTTCTATCTTCTTAACCTTATATAATTCTATATAATCTTACTAAAGTTTAAGCTCTAAATCTTTAAGTTCTAAGCTTCTCTTAAAAAGAACTAAGGTAATTTTTTACTATTTTTAAGTTAAAATCTTTAAAGTAAGGATATTTACTACTAAGTAAGTCTTAGTATAGGCTTTAAGTAAGATTTTAAAATAGTAGTAAACTTTAGAAGGTAATTCTAAGTAGTTACTAAGGTAGTAGTATATATAATTTTATCTATTTATAAGTAAAAGTATATAATTATAATAATAATAATATATTCTACTTATATATTTAAACTTTTTACTACCTAGATTCTTTTCTTCTTTAACTATTAATATAGAGGATAGGTAAGTAGCTAGAATAGGTAAGTAGCTAGCTCTGCTAAGACCCTACTAAAACTAGTACTATATATAACTATACAGTACTATTAAGGACTATATTTAATAATTATAGTAGGCTAATCTATTTAGAATCTATCTCTACAGCCTACTTATATATACGCATATTATACCTAGTCCTATTATACTATCTATAGTATTATTAGCTAGGCTTACCTACCTTAATATATACCCTCTTCTATACCTTCTTTCTATTACTATATACCCTAAACTTCTTAAGAGTTATTAGTTATACGCCCTTATTAATTATTAAGGTCTCTTACTACTGTATATACTTTCTCTTATATAATTTATACTTACTTATAGCCTTATTAGTAGCTTAAAGCTTAGTATTATATTTAGTTATTAATACTAGAGAATATACTATTATCTCTATACCTTTTAATAGGCTTTTAATTACCTTAACTATATATATAGGTAAGCTATCTATATATCTTTAAATCCTCTCTTAAATTAGCTTTAATTATAACTTAAATTCTAGAGTATTACTTAGAGTTTGCAACTACTAGAGACTATCTTTAATAGTAGGTAGTAGTAGAGTATATAGCTATATATTAAGTATTAATAATACTACCTCTAAATTAAATAAGACTAAGCTAGCGCCTTAAAAGCTTCCTTATATATTAGCCTTTATAATTAAAGTATTAAAAGCGCCTTTAAAGTATAGTAGGAACTCTAGTTTAGTAATATAGGTAATCTTATTATATATTAGCTCTTTAGCTTAGCAGCTATATACCTTCTTTAAGGGTAAAAAATAACCTATATTAAGTAGCTATAGGAGGTATAATAAGTAGAGAGGTATATAGAGGGTAATAATCTTCTAATTCTTATAATACTACTAGAATTTAAGTAAGTTATAGCTCTTATAGCTATTAATAATAAGTAGTTAATAAGTACTAATAACTCTCCTCTTTATATACTTATTAAAGTACTTTAACTACTATAGGCTAAGCTTATTTATTATCTAGCTATTCTTAGAGACTGTAATAACCTAGTTATAAGGTATACTACCCTCCTTATACTAGGTAGAGAGGTAGTACTTACCTTTAAAGATAATAAAGAGTAGAATTACCTATCCTATTATATTAATACCCTAGATTACTATTATCTACTCTTAATTACCCTACTAGACTATCTTTAGCTATTCTTAATACTCTAAGGCTATAACTACTGTACCTATTAATATTATACTTATTATAAAGCCTAACTTATTAAAGTTATATATATTATTATTAAGGATACTATACTTAGCCTTTATATTCTCTATAAGTTAGAACTAGCCTTATATAATTCTAGAATCCTTATAGAGAGCTCTCTTATAGTTATACTTTTAATTAAATTTAACTTTAAGCTTAGAGTAATATTTAATAAAGGTTATAGCCTACTTCTAGCTAATAAGGTTATAGTAGTACTTAGCTAGCAAAGAATTAGCTATATCCTTTATAGTAGTAAGTCTAGGTAGAAATCCTTATATATTAAGGTTAAGGATATACTAAATAATTATATTCTCTTCTATCTTAAGTAGAATTATTAAGTTAGGTATATAATTATATTAAGATAGAGTTCTAGTATATTAGTAGTAGAGTATTTATTTAGTAATATTATAGATTACTGCAGTATACAGTATTAAGAGAGTTATATTATATTTAATAGCCTTATAAGTAAGCTTTAATTAAGCTTCTTTTAAGGCTAGTAGACTATTTTATTATTAACTTATTATAATTATACTGTAGATAGTTATAGTTTTAGTAGGGTCTTAGCAGAGCTAGCTACTTACCTATTCTAGCTACTTACCTATCCCCTATATTATACTTAATTATATATATAGTAGATTTCTAATATTTTAATCTATATTTATTATTATCTTATACTTATACTTTATTTATAATATAACTATAATTATAGTAAGATTCTACTTAAGATTTAATAAGTTTTACCTACTAATAGCTAAAATTAAACTACTATATACTCTAAAAAGAAGTTAATAACTCTTAAGACTTTAAGAAGCTCTAGAAATCTAATATAAACTTAGTATTTACTTTTAATACTAGACTTAAGATTCTATACTCTTTAAAGTATAAGTTAGCTAGTAATAAGGCTTAAGCTATAAGCTAGGGTTGCTATTTACTTAAGTAAGAGTAATTACTCTTACTCTTTTCTATAGTAATAGTAATTACTCTTACTATAGTAATTACTCTTAAGAAAAAGAGTTAGAGTAATAGTAAACTAGTAAATAGGTATAGGTAAAGTTAGAGTTAGAGTCTAATATAAGTAGAGTAAGGTTAGGGTAAGAGTCTTATATAAGTAGAGTAAGGTTAGAGTTAGAATCTTATATAATTAGGGTTAAGTTAGAGTTTAAGGTCTTATATAATTAGAGTAAGGTTAGAGTTAGAATCTTACTAAGCAAATCTTTTCTCTCTATAATAATATTTTATTATATAATAAGTACTAAAAATTTGCTTAGTAAGACTTTAACTCTAACCTTACCCTAATTATATAAGACCTTAAACTCTAACCTAACCCTAATTATATAAGACTCTAACTCTAACCTTACTCTAATTATATAAGATTCTAACTCTAACCTTACCTTACTTATATAAGACTCTACTCTAACCTTACCTCTAGGGTACCTAGTACCTATTTACTAGTCTAAGTAATAGTAATTACTTTTACTCCTTTTTTTCTAAAGAGTAAAAGTAATTACTCTTACTCTTCTAAGGTCTAGAGTAATAGTAATTACTATTACTTAAAAATAGTAACCCTACTATAAGCTAGACTTCTACCTATATTATAACTAAGGGTATACTTTAAAATCTTTATATAAAGTATATTAATTACTTTCTTAATAATAATAAAGTTAGAAATAAATACTACTATACTATAATTACTAAGAATAGCTCTACTTATACTAAGTATTATAATATAAACTACTACTAAGCAGCCTAACCTACTAAGCAGCCTAAAACTTACTAAGCTCTACCTCTATATTCTCTACCTAATATACCTTAACTATATAATATATTATTACTTAAATATAAAGAGAGGCTTTAGCTTACCCTTTAAGCCTACAACTCTAAATAATTTTAAAGCTAATAGGCTGCTGCTTAAGCCTATAATATTAAATACTATATACTCTCTTATTATACCTAAGGATAGTTCTTTTATATAGAAGCTACCCTAAACTACTATAAGCTTACTATAACTAAGAAGTAGATAGTTATTTAATATATTCTTAACCTTAATTTATAAGAATTTGCGCCCTAGCTATATAAGGTAGTAGATATAGCTAATAAGCTACTAAGTATATATAGTAGTAAGCTTATTAGTAAGTACTAGGCTAAGTACTTTATAATATATTTAGAGGAGCTTAAGATAGTATTTAATTAAGCTAAGGATAGGTAGAGAATACTGTAGGAAGATCCTATAGTTATTAGTATATAGTTTATACTAGTAGAGAAGATAAAAGTTAAGTATAGTATCTATAATAATAATATATATAACTTTAATAAGACTAGCTTCTAGATAGGTATTATAGAGTTAATAAAGGTTATTATAGGTATAGAGAGATATACTTAACTAGAGCTTATCTAGCTAGGCAATTATAAGTAGGTTATAGTAATCTAGAGTATCTATACTACTAGGTATATAATTCTACTATTTATTATCTATAAGAGATATATTTATATCTTAGTATAGTATAAGGAGGCAGATATACTATATAATTAGAAGATCTTAGTCTCTAAAAATAGCTAGATAAATAGTACGCTTAGCCTAGAGTAGTTAAAGTATTTTAATATATATATAAAGGCGTATTAGGTAGAGAGCTATAGGCTACTTATCTTAGATAGCTATAAGAGCTATCTTAACTAGAACTTTAAAGACTACTGCCTAAAGAATAAGATCTTAACCCTCTATATACCCCTCTATTTATTATATATCTTCTAGCTACTTAATATAGTCTACTTCTTACTATTAAAGTATAAGTACTCCTAGTATATTAGAGACTTAGTATACTAATATATATTCTATATTAATAAGGAAGGCTTTCTACTAGTATTTAAAGATATATTTTTTAATATATTTATAGAGTATAACTATTAAAAGGCCTTTAAGGTAGCAGAGCTAGTACCTATTAATATATAGGTTATATTAGATTACCTTAAAGTATAGCTATATACTCTACTAGAACTCCTCCTTCTAAAGATACTATAGTAATTAAAGACTCTAAGTAATACTTATAAGTTTAGATCTTAGTTAAAGCTTATATATAAGTCCTTTACTTACTTACCTATTACTATATAGATAGGCTTCTCTTAGCTTATAAAGGGCGCTAAGTTAATACTATACTAAAATATACTTTAAGCTACTTATATCTATAAGCTTAAAGAGTAATTAGTAGTTATAACTAAGTAAAAATTATATAAGTATAAGCAGATCTAGTAGAGTAGGACTATAGAGTATAGAACTGTAGCAGTATAGGTAGCTACTAAGGTATCTACAGTACTTTAGTAATTAAAGAAGGTATAGTAGTAGTAATTAAGAATAAGCCTAACTAGGTATATAGTACTGTAGAAACTATAGTAAGACTAGGTATAACGCCTATATATATAAAAATAATATAGAGATATCTTCTAAATTAGATATAAGTATAGTATATATAGGCTTACTATTTAAAAGTAAGTAATATAAAGTTGCAGAATATAAGTTAGCTATACTAAGAGATTTTAGGCTACTTAGTAGGTTAGGCTGCTTAGTAGTAGTTTATATTAAGTATAATACTTATATATATCTACCTATTACTAAGTAGATATTAGAGAACTTTAAAAAAATCTTTAATATTACTAAAGAAGATTCTAGCTTTAAAGTATAAATTCTTAGAGCTTATCTATTATATAATCTTACTTAATATTTTACTTTTTTCTAAGTTAAAAGTAATAAAGTTCTTTATAATATACTATACAGCTCCTATATATTTAAAATTAAAATATATAATAAGTATTAGGTAGTAATTATAGCTACTATAAAAGCCCTTAAAGAAGTAAAAATTACTAAAGTAAATAAGTAGAAAGCTACTTAGAAGGCTACTTAAAAGGCTACTAAAGAAAAAGAGCTAGTAGCTAAAAAGGCTAAGAGAACTTTTAAGAAATTATTAATAAGATTTTTACTTAAGTTATAAAATTCTATAACTTTATTTAAGGTATTTAGTAAGAAGTAATACTATAGGTTTCTTAGTTTATCTTTTTTAAAGGTACTACTTTAAAGTTTAATAAAGTATTATAAAGAGAATTTCTTTTAAGATTTAGTATTAAGTAGTAAGCCTTTAGTAGGTACTTAGTATTAGAGCCTATATATAGCTCTACTATTTTATTTTCTATTTCTAGTACTATAATATTCTTAGAATCCCTTCTAGTTTATAAGAAATTCTAGCTAGTATTATACTTAGTTTACTAAGTAAGATAGAAAGTATATAAGGTCTACCTATAATTTTAGGCCTTAGCTAGTATATAGTTAGTAGTAGTATAGTTATTATTATCTACTACTTATTATTTATCTACCTTAGCTCTATAATAGTAGCTATATTCTACTTCTAAGTAACTTTATAAGTTAATCCTCCTATAGATTCTTAACTTTATTAGTATAAATCTTAGCTAACTTACTATACTTATAGTTCTACTCTTCTATAAAGGCTTCTAATTCTTAACTATTTACTTTCTACCTAAAATCTACTATACCTCTATTATCTACTATATTTAGTAAAGAGCTAATCTCTCCTACTAAGATAGTTTAAGTATATAATACTATAGTTAAAGATAAGCTATATAGTAAAATCTCTAATTTTAAGGCTAAGGTTACTAGCCTTAAGGCTATTATTAAGATATTATAAATTTAGAAGTAGAATTTATATAAGATTTACTTTAAGACTATAGTATTAGATATTAATACTAATAAAGAAAGCTTAGTAGAATTCTAAAATTCTCTATACTATAATAACCTTCTTCCCTTCTATAAGAATAGTAAGCTTTTACTAGTTATTAGTAATATTAAAGATAGAAGGCTATCTTAGGTAATATATAGCTATACTTACTAGAGCCTTAATATTATTCTTAATAATATAGCTTATAATATCTCTCTTTAGTTAAATTTTAGTACTAGAACTTTTATAAAAGGTTATATACTTAGTAAGCTAAATAGAAATACTACTAGCCTAAAGCTTAAGCCTTTTTAAAGTTCTATTAAACCTAGTAAGACTTCTAGTAAAGAGACTATAGCTAAGCCTAAGGCTTAAAGTAGTAATTATATTATCTTCTTTAGTTATAAGTTTAAGAGTAGCTCTAATAATATTTCTACTTCTAAGCCTAATAATTTATAAAAAGTAAATACTAAAGATAAGGCTAAGCTTAAGAAAAATACTAAGGCTTAGGCCTTTTTAGAATAAATAGTATTTTATACTTAGTAACTTATTAATAAAACTCTACTAACTAGCCCTATAGTAGAAAGCTCCTTTTTCTATATTTAAGGCTAGCTAGAATTATAGTTATTAAGGTTTATCTATTTTAGTTTAGTATAATTATATATATTAATAAATATAAAGCTTACTCTTAATAAGTATTTATACTTTATAATTTTTCTTTACTATAGTAGTAGTAATTACTTATAAGTCTCTACTTATACTGTTCTTATCTTTTCTACCTTAATTTTACTTTATAATTATATATTTAGTATTATAAAAATTAAGAAATTTCTTAAACTTCTTAAACTACTTATAAGTAAGATTCTTTATAAGTATATTAGTAGGTATTAACTATATTTCTAAATATTTAATACTAGATAATTCTTTAGTATATTTTTAGTATAACTATATATTTTAGATATTTATATAGTATAGATAAGTAGTAATTCTACTATTTTTACTAACTATAAGTTAGATTATCTACTAATTATTATACTAGACTCTTTATACTTTTTTAAGATCTAGTATAAGTTCTTTAAAAAAGTATTTAAAAGCTATTACTTCTTTTACTAAATATTTAAGAACTATAAGTTTAGCTTTTATAGTTAAAGTAGTAATAGTAGATTACTTAGTAGCCTTCTAAAGAATTAGGCTACTAAATAGAATTACTATATACTTTTAAGAGAATCTCTATATTTCTAAGTTATTTATAAATAAAGTATTACTATAAATAATAAGATCTAATCTTATATATAATCTATATTATATAAATTATTATCTAGTATAGTATAAGTATATAATAATATAATCTACTACTTTATAATATTAAGGGCTTAGATTAGTTATAAGAAAGTATAAAAGTTTAGAAGTTATAAAAGTAATATATAGGTATATTATAATCCTAATATATAGAACTAATATAACTTTTTCTTAATACCTTTTAATTTTTTACTTAATAGCTTCTTTAGAATTCTTAATAAGATCTTTTAAAAGAAGAGGTATTAAAAAAAATATTAATTAGCTAGGTTAAACTTCTTTATAAATTTATTAATATAGGTACTATATACTAGTATAATTATCCTTTCTTCTTTGTTTTTTATTACTCTTACTCTAAGAAACTACTTAACTAGTCTTTTTACTTAGATCTTATATATTTTAGATATATAATTTTATAGTTCTATTACTTAATACTTATAGACTTTATAGAATATTAATAAGATATTATTAATATAGAAAAGTATAAAGATCTTCTAATTCTTACTAAAAAATAAATATAGTTCTTCTTTTAAGGCCTCTAATCTAATTTCTTATAATAATTTAGTAAACTCTTTATACTAAAAGAAAGAAGAATTTTTAAAACTATATAGTACTTATTTAAGTTATATATACTTCTTATTAACTTAAAATCTATTTTATATCTTATAAATTATTAAGTTTTCTATAGTAATTAAGGTATTAAGAAATACCTTTACTATATTATACTATATAATCTCTAGGTTAAACTTAGTAGTAATTACTATTACTATATAAAATAATTTTACTACTAAAGCAGTAGTATATATACTATTTAGAGTATCTTTATTTTAAAGATTACTTCTTATAATAATTCTAGCCTTATACTTATAAAAGAAACTACCTTAATTAAACTTATATATAAATACCTATTTTAATAGAAGTTAGTATAATTCTACTTCTTCTTTTAAGATTTCTATCTATATTTCTTTCTTAATTAGTTAGAAGATCTCTTTCTTAGCTCTATTTATCTAGAAATCTTATAATATATAGTTTATAACTTACTTTTATATATTTAGTAGGCTAGGTAGATTATCTTAGTAAAGATAATTCTTACTAGCTAGTAATTTTAATAATTATACTAGTAAATATCTACTAAGTATAGCTACTACTACTATTAAATTTATAGTTTTATAGCTTCTATATTATTTCTAAAGATTTATAATTTCTAAGAGCTAGGTATAGTATAGATTATAGTAGAATACTTCCTTATATTATATAATTACTATATATATATACCTATATTTCTACCTCCTATTTTATTATTATAATTCTTTCTTTTTTACCTAATTAAAAGATAACTATATATATTTTCTTCTTTAAGTAGTATATTTTAATAAAGTTTATACCTTAATCTAATAAGTAGATTTATAGTTTCTACTTTACTTAGTATAGTTAAGTTACCTAAACTATATTAAGAAGCTAAAGTAAGTAAGTATACTTATATTAAGCTCTATTAAAATCTAATTTAATCTTATAAAGATTATAGGCTAGCTCTTTTAAGTAAGTATACCCTCTATTAGCTATAATTAACTATTTAACTAATATTACCTACTTTTACTCTACTTTTTTTATAAGCTCTAGAGTTAGAAATAAAGTAATAAAGATATAATCTATAGTTTAGTCTACTAGAATTCTTAAATTCTTACTAGCCTTATAAGATTTCTTAGTAGTTTCTTTTTATAAGAGTATAAGATTATTTAGTTAGCTAACTTCTTTAATTTATAGGCCTTTACAATTCTTACTAAAATTCTATTTTTTAATAACTAAATTTAAATTTTTCTCTATAAATTCTTAACCTTCTAGAATTAAGGTTAGGTTTTCTAACTCTAATTCTATAGATTCTAAGCTTATTTCTTTTAGATTTTAAGCTATTTATAGCTTATTTTTATAAAATTTTATAATATTTTATAAAACTTTTAAATCTTATAATTAAAATTTTAAACTTAAATTTTAAACTTTTAGGGTAATTCTTTTAAGATTCTACCTAATTTCTTAGTATTCTAAGCTAATTTCTTAGAGTTCTTAGGTAGATAATCTTAAATTCCTTAGATTACTTAGTACTTTAGTAATAATTTCCTTAATTTCTAAACTTAGATTTATAAATATCTTATATAAGAAATTAGTAATATCTTTTATATCTTCTTTTAATATCTTTATATTATTACTACCTATATAGAATATTACTTTATAAAAAAAAACTTTTAGGTTATAATTACTTAATTAAGTATAGGTACTTAGATTTTATATATATTTAAGGTAATATACTCTACTTAATATTTAATATACTCTTATAAATTTACTTTAATACTATACTCTTTTTATATTACTATATAGTTTCTATATAAAAAGTAGGTATAATAGCTATAGGTAAAGATTCTACTTTAATCTAGCTATAGATCTATAATTTAGTAATAGATTATAGTAGGCTTATACTACTAAAAGTACTACTTAAACTATAAATCTAATACTTTATTTAGTAAGTAATACTTATATAAAATTATTAGGCTTATTTATATAAGTATATAGTTATATTTATAATTTTTAGCTAAAGTTTAGTAGAGAAATTTATACTAATATATATCTTTATTCTTTTAGTTATTAATTTCTTACTTATATACTTCTATAAACTACTTAGTTTATAAGTATATAATAAAGGAGTTTTAATTTCTATCTTTTTAGATTATACCTAGTCCTAGTACTATAATTAGCCTTATTATAGTATAGTTATAGTATTATAATTCTACTAGATTTTAATAATTTATAGCTAGTACTTTATCTTAATATATATATAAAATATAGTTATTATCTCTAGTATTTCTTATAAGGATTTTATATTAGTATTAAAAATATAAAGCTTACCTAAGTACTCTTTCTTAATAATTAATAACTAATTTTCTTTTATATAACTTTATAGTATATTAAAGAAATCTTAGGTAATCTAGTAAAAGAGCTATAGAGATCTTCCCTTTAAATATCTTAATATTATTTAAATTATATAAGTAACTATATAATATTTATAGTTAATTTATAGTATACCTATAATCTTAATATTTTAGGTAGCTTTAGCTAGTTTACTTAGAGCTTATAGTTCTAGATATTTAGATTAGAAGTACTAAAGATTCTTATTTATAGGATATTTTTAAGCTTTCTATAATCTTTTTATAGTATTTATATATAAGTATTTTAGTATATAATAAGAGACTAGCTTATATTTAAGAAAGAGGAGGCTATAGCTAGTATAAAGTATAGTAAGGATTATACTATCTTTAGGTACTCTATAATATATAGTATAATTATACTTATAGTACTAGATCTTTATAGCTTCTAGCTTCTATTTTAATATAATATTTATATAGAATTCTTTTACTACCTTAATATTTTTTAAGTAGAGATTTATATAAGAAAGTAGAGGTAATAATAACTACTTCTTAATAAATAGAAGAAGCTACTAAGAATAATATATAAATAAATAACTTAGTAATATACTAAGTAAGAGTAGTAAAGATAGTAGAATAGTTATTATATTTAATTTTGGGGTATAATTTAAAAGTTAAGATCTTATCTCTCTATATACAAAAGTATCCGCAATAGATTTAGATCTGAAATAATAGACTAATACTAGCGTAGCTACTTAGATATAGAAATTTTACTAATACTAACTTAATTTATTTAGTTTATTTTAGCAGTTATCTAGCTCTAAAATTAGTAATTTAAATATATCTAATTAGAGCTATTTCTAGGTCTAAGATTTTTAGAATCTTAGATTAACTAAATTAATCTAACTTAACTAGATTATTTAAGTTATAGAAATAATCTTATATAATAGATAGAAATATTATAAATAATATAGGGGATAGGTAAGTAGCTAGAATAGGTAAGTAGCTAGAATAGGTAAGTAGCTAGCTCTGCTAAGACCCTACTAAAACTATAACTATCTACAGTATAATTATAATAAGTTAATAATAAAATAGTCTACTAGCCTTAAAAGAAGCTTAATTAAAGCTTACTTATAAGGCTATTAAATATAATACAACTCTCTTAATACTGCGCACTATAGCAATCTATAATATTACTAAATAAATACTCTACTACTAATACACTAGAACTCTATCTTAATATAATTATATACCTAACTTAATAATTCTACTTAAGATAGAAGAGGATATAACTATTTAGTATATTCTTAACCTTAATATATAAAGATTTCTACCTAGACTTACTACTATAAAGAATATAGCTAATTCTTTACTAGCTAAGTACTACTATAACTCTATTAGCTAGAAGTAGGCTATAACCTTTATTAAATATTACTCTAAGCTTAAGGTTAAATTTAATTAAAAGTATAACTATAAGAGAGCTCTTTATAAGGATTCTAGAATTATATAAGGCTAGTTTTAACTTATAGAGAATATAAAGGCTAAGTATAGTATTCTTAATAATAATATATATAACTTTAATAAGTTAAGCTTTATAATAAGTATAATATTAATAGGTATAGTAGTTATAGCCTTAGAGTATTAAAGATAGCTAAAGATAGTCTAGTAGGGTAATTAAGAGTAGATAATAGTAATCTAGAGTATTAATATAATAGGATAGGTAATCCTACCCTTTATTATCTTTAAGGGTAAGTACTACCTCTCTACCTAGTATAAGAAGGGCAGTATACCTTATAACTAGGTTATTATAGTTTCTAAGAATAGCTAGATAATAAATAAGCTTAGCCTATAGTAGTTAAAGTACTTTAATAAGTATATAAAGAGAAGAGTTATTAGTACTTATTAACTACTTATTATTAATAGCTATAAGAGCTATAACTTACTTAAATTCTAGTAGTATTATAAGGATTAGAAGATTATTACTCTTTATATACCTCTCTACTTATTATACCTTCTATAGCTACTTAATATAGGTTATTTTTTACTCTTAAAGAAGGTATATAGCTACTAAGCTAAGGAGCTAATATATAATAAGATTACCTATATTACTAAACTAGAGTTCTTACTATACTTTAAAGGTACTTTTAATACTTTAATTATAAAGGCTAATATATAAGGAAGCTTTTAAGGCGCTAGCCTAGTTCTATTTAATCTAGAGGTAGTATTATTAATACTTAATATATAGCTGCATACTCTACTACTACCTACTATTAAAGATAGTCTCTAGTAGTTATAAACTCTAAGTAATACTTTAGAATTTAGGTTATAATTAAAGCTAATTTAAAAGAGGATTTAAAGATATATAGATAGCTTACCTATATATATAGTTAAGGTAATTAAAAGCTTATTAAAAGGTGTAGAGATAATAGCGTATTCTTTAGTATTAATAACTAAATATAATACTAAGCTTTAAGCTACTAATAAGGCTATAAGTAAGTATAAATTATATAAGAGGAAGTATATATAGTAGTAAGAGACCTTAATAATTAATAAGGGTATATAATTAATAACTCTTAAGAAGTTTAGGGTATATAGTAATAGAAAGAAAGTAAAGAAGAGGGTATATATTAAGGTAGGTAAGCTTAGCTAATAATACTATAGATAGTATAATAGAACTAGGTATAATATATATATATATAAGTAGGCTGTAAAGATAGATTCTAAATAGATTAGCCTACTATAATTATTAAATACAGTTCTTAATAGTGCTGTACAGTTGTATACAGTACTAGTTTTAGTAGGGTCTTAGCAGAGCTAGCTACTTACCTATCCCAGCTACTTGCCTATCCTCTACGTTAATACTATATAATAATTCTAATTAAATATATAGCTATCGCACCTAATATAAAATTAAAAGGGCACTTTTTAGGTAAAGCCGTCTACGCATGTCGATTATCCTCTTCAGCTATGCAGGTTCGTGTCGTGTGGTTATATCGCCTCTGCTACGCGTGTAGTGCTACGAAATGAGCAAGAACCGCGCAGCGTTGACATTCGGGGATGCATTACACTATTAGGATCTTCCCGGGTACTGCAAGCTACGGAAGTAATATCGCTCAAGATGCTGCATTCCGCAGCCGACGTTGATCTGGTGATCGTACCTCCAGGTTGTGGTGACAATGGATGCCATCCCGTGTGCTGCGTAGGGGAGCCCCATGACACAGATTTATGTCCACTGATAGTATTAGAAGACGTGTTTGTCGAATGTGCGGGTATGTGTTCCCATTCGTGGTGTATGCTGGGCCTGGAACGAGGTAAAGCTAAGGGAAGTCGGGCTGTAATTGCTACATCGCGCGACCGATCGCCGAATGCTCCAATATGGTCTCGTTCTCTGTTGAACGAAGAGGCATGTGTCGTTCGACTACTGCCAGGGCTCCTCGTAAAAATGCCTCCAGATATCATAGTGCTCTCGAAGGAGACCATCTTGGACTCGTCATCTGGTGGAGGATCGTACAGGTATGCAATCTTAGGATATACTCCCGTGCTGGAACGTCTCGAGCTTCTAGAACGTTGTCGTCGGGCAATGTATAGTACAGTAACGACGGCGAAGAGAAGACCAGTGGTGCCCGCTATAGCGACACCTGCCGTCTGTGACGTGGTCAAAGGCGGTGGAGGAAGAGTTGACCCTGTTTCACTTCCTGTGACAGCATGGATGGTGGTTAAGGTAGTTGTACAGGTCGTCGCAACCCGCCCGAGATCCTGGGTTGGTGAAAAACTAGTTGCTGCTGATGGATTATTGCCCTGTGAAGACACGTCGATAGCTGCAGGAATTGTCGACCGAAGGTTTGGTATGACCGACTTGCTCAAATGAAGCAGAGAAGCAGTAGGAAGGCCGGCATGAGAGCTTGTATCAGTCGCACTGATGACCATTTCCCTGGTTGGTGACACTGTGCTAAGGATTATCTTCGGGATAATGGCCGTGCCTATGCTTGATGTAGTACCGTTCCAGCTTTGGAAAACACTATGAGCTCTAGTATGATTCGAAACCATACTTGACTTGGCGGCGTTCGAGGAAGAAACAGTATTTGACTTCGTAGGCCGACTTCGGCTCCAGTTCTGAAGGTATTGAGACACAGGAGGCAACCGTAAGATTGTAGTTGGGCTTGCCCTTGACAGGTTGGTAGTGTTGAAAGATGCAGGCGGCCAGCCCGTTGAGAGTATGCTTGTACTTGGAGTCTCATGAGCAGGAACAGATGTGGTCGAATGTAATGGCGCTAACTTGGTGGACAGGCCAGTCCATGTGGAATTCCCAGCACGTGTTCGAGTTGAAGGAATAATTGGGAGAGACGACATATCATGTGCTGCGATACTGGTCGCTTTGGTTGCATGTATGATATTTATAGCCGATTGTGCTGCAGTTTGTCTGGGTGATAGTGGCGTAGCACAGGTACTGACTACTACTGAGGAGGAACTCTTGTAAACTCCTCGTGTTGGTTCAATGGACGTGACAATACTCTCCATAAGGCTTGCTGGACTGACAGTAGCACCTGGAGTGAGAGGCCGAAGCTCATGGCTGGTAGGGAAGGATCCATGGCTATTCTGTTGTGTTGGCACAAGGTCCTCTATGGCGAAGCTAGAATCCGTCGAAATAGTCTGTATTATCCTTGATGTTCTCGTCGAACTAGTAGACACGTTGAAATTCTGTATGGGTAGCCATCGTCGCCGAGAGACTGGAAGCGCAATCGGTTCTATAACATGGCTCCACGTCCATAATCTGCAGGCTATTCTGAGTGGTTACCATCGGAAATCTGTATTGCCCTGGGGCAAGATTTACCTTGATCGTTACAAGCGCTATGAGCGCTCACAATGAGCAATAGAACCAAGCCAACGAGTAGGTAAACGGTGAGTATCATTGCATAATCAAACCACGTCAGAAAACTGTACGCCGACTAGCTAGATGTACCCGCATTGAAAGACAAAAACGTCCACGCACATATCTATGTATTTCCCGAGATGGGCACCAGCATACTTAAACTTCCGTCGTCTCAGCGCAAAGACCGACGGCGTAGTGCCCATTGTGCGTTGCTTCGGGCCAAATCAGGGCTAGCCCACCTGCCAGAAATGTACATTTCGCCTTTGCGGCGTCTTCGGGGCTGAATTCGTAGAACCCCGAAGACATTGGCTACTCAACCCCGAGAAAGCGCAAAGTCGACACCTCGAGCTAGAATGTGCCATCAATACGTGATTCGCAGCTGGGAATATTCATTTGGTACATTTGTTCTGTTTTGTGTCGCTTTCGCAACGAATATGTCTTATCATTCACGAAACCGTCCATCAAATCGAAATAGCGGAGCAAAAGTATGACTTCGTTCTGCTTACGATCTGGGTAGGACTTGCCTGACTCGCATCATCGTAGCCGAAGATTCAACGACCGATGTCGCTTTAGCTCATATACCTTCAAAATTCTTCATGCTTCACATTCACAAGCCGTGAGGTTCTGGAGGGGTTCAAAGCTACAAGGAGTCCGTACTTTGACCATGTAGTGCCATAAATTCATGCCGTCGTTCCCTTTCCAGTCACTACGTGAGCCTGACTATCTCGGATAATTTCCTGTAGCCAGGCAGGCAGAGCGCGGATCTTGGGCGCGGTGACTGGACCTAGAATGATCTGCCCACTCTTCGCCGCAATGATTTGATCGACTATGGTTTTGGCCACATCGTCAGCTTCCAACAGCTTCGCTCCTACACTTTCAAGGCCAGACCGAATAGCAGGGTGCGCAGTGATGGCTGATTTAGTCCCTAGACAGCAAGTGCCCGGTTAGTGAGTTGTACCTAGGCGATCATGTTGAGCACGTAACTTACAGCCTGGATGGATAATGGACGTCTTGATCTGAGGACACTTGTATCTATGCTTGATTTCCTGTGCGAGACCTTCGTGAAACGATACAAGTGCTGCCTTGGTGCAGCTGTAGTCTACTGCGCCAGCGAGGGAGACAAAAGAAGCGAGACTTGCAACGCTGACGATGTGACCTTTTCCTTGACCGAGCATGGCTGGCAAAAATTCTTTGACTGTGCCCCAATGGCTCAATAAGTTTATATCGAATAGACTGCGCAGGTGTTCAACAGGTATGTCAAGGATGGTGTATGCATTACCGATGCCTGCATTATTGACAAGGATCGAGGGAGGTCCCAAGTTAGAGCGGATCGCTTCTGCGGCACGGTGTATGTCGTCCCATGACGCCAGGTTGCACTGGTAATGGTGGACATGCTCAAGTTCGTCTGGAAGATATTAGATTTGTGAAAATTTTCTAAGAGTCACGTACCTGTTGTAAAGCAGTCAGACAGAGGCGCAACATCAAGGACGGCGCATGTTATGCCGTGAGATAACAGTCTCTTCACCACGTGCGCACCGATGCCCTGAGCTCCACCAGTGACGACAGCAATTTCCCTTTTCCAAATCCACTGTTGTGCGTCATTCTTCCACAACCACTTGTTCTCAGCCCAGCTATTGAGCGTCGAGTTTACTGCAATCGTGGCCCATAGCGTTATGAGCCATTTCAACCAGAAGTGAAGGACATCACTCTGGGATAGATGTAGAGGTAGTTGATCTGTGGGTACCCAGTGCAGTGCAGCACACACGGCGATTAGTGCGAGGCAGCCAAGCAGGGCGGACATTGGAATGAGAGATGTAGTGTCAAGTCTCGGATCCCGATGTATCACTCTTGTGCAAGATGTATAAGCATCTGGTAGCGTAGGCACCTCCGCGTATCGTGATTGGCTGCCAAGCCCATATCTACGCGAAAACGCCGTCACCAGGCACTGGCTTTTCAATGCACGTACTATCACCGTTACTGTGCAGGTCCGATTCCATCCAGATCACCGTCTGGGCATCTCGCAGCAACGTATGATTCTCGCGCGTGCTTACTGCCTCCGTGGGACGTACAAATGGCTATTCCCGTCGCGCGCCCTGCAGCATTCGTGCCCTAACTCGACAGCCAACGCGCACCGACTCGATCCCGCTGCCGACGACTATTCGCTGACGCCTTTCGCTGACCGCTGTATCCTGACTGTCGAGGCAGGTGCTGGAGGTCATGGCTGCGTTTCCTTCCTGCGAGAGAAGTACATAGAAGAGGGGCCTGCCAATGGCGGCGACGGTGGCAGTGGCGGCAACGTGTACATCCAGGCGGTTCGCGGTGAGACATCGCTGCATAAGCTCGCGCGGCGGCGGCTCGTCAAGGCGGGCAGAGGGCGCAACGGACAGGGCAAAGTGAAGGGTGGCGAGCGTGGCTCTGATGTGCTCCTCACTGTCCCTGTAGGCACAATTGTGCGTGAGCTGCAGAGACATGATCCCATGACGATACAGGAAGCAGAGCACCGGCGCGCCGCTGTATACGGCAACGAGGAGCCCACTGAAGAGGGAAAGGGTGGCTATAATAAGGCGCGGTGGCTCGTTTATCCAGGCACGATACCCACGGAGCTCAACAGGATGACTTTTCCACAACTGCCCCCGCCACGAAGATCGCACCTTGCAGCCTTGGAGCCGCAAGCACCCATGTGGCTCGACTTGAACAAGCACATGGAGACGCCTCTGCTGATAGCAGCCGGCGCCATGGGCGGCCTCGGCAATCCCAACTTCATGACACCATATAATTCGCGACCAAAGATGGCCACTCGGGGTGATGAAGGCTTGAAGCTTTCTCTGCAATTGGAGCTGAAGATCCTAGCAGACCTTGGACTTGTCGGCCTTCCCAATGCTGGGAAGAGCACGCTCTTGCGCGCTCTGAGCAATAGTCGTGCGAGGATTGGCAATTGGGCCTTCACCACGCTTCAACCAAATGTTGGTACCGTTGTGCTTGACAACCACAAAGGCCGTCCGTTGGTCACATCGCGAAGATCAAACGGTGACATTCGCGACAATTTCACTGTCGCCGATGTGCCTGGCCTGATTGAAGATGCACACAAGGACAAAGGGCTTGGATTGGGCTTCCTGCGCCACATTGAACGAGCAGCAGTCCTTGCATTCGTCATTGATCTGTCCGCTGGCAATGCAGTGGCGGCACTTAAGCTGCTCTGGCGCGAGGTGTCGGAGTACGAGACGATGCGTGGAAAGGAGCTGAACGCTGAGACCGAACGCAGGATAGTGACCTACAGGCCTCCGAATGGAAGTTTGTCATCGCTTGATCCACTCTCTTCCGTCGACCAGCCGGCTCTAAACCCATCGCCAGAGCCTCTGCCGTTTCTGACGTCTACACCCATCTCATCGAAACCATGGTTTGTCGTCGCTACCAAGGCGGACTTACCAAACACACAAGCGAATTTTGGGTCTCTGCAGAAGTATATGGATGAGGTGACAGAAGAGAAACAGCCACATCCGAGCGGACGAAAGCACGCGTGGAGGAAGAAGCTTACCGCCGTGCCTGTGAGCGCAGTTAAAGCGGAGGGTGTGCAGACCATCCCACAAGTGGTAATGGATCTTTTGGATGAGTGACAGCATACAAAGAGCTATCATAATAAGCCAAAGTCTAGATGAACGGAGAGTGTGAGTATTGGTATGACAGACTTGCCCAACTAGGAAGTCTGATCTGACGAGTCTCCTCAAGTGTCAGAGCTTGTCACGAAGAGGCGCCCGGGATAACAAGTAACAAGTATCAATTTTGTCTCTCAGAGTACCTCGAGCAAGATGTTCAAGACCGTAACGGCGATCTTCAGTTGGTACATGCGTGGCTGAGGTGATAAGTCATTTCCTCACGCCCATGTCCTTGTTCACTCAACGTGCCAAACATGGCATATCTAGCTGATTCTAATGTAGCGATGCTCGATAACAATGAGGGATTACTATCGCAATTACGATTGAAGATGATCACGATGCAGAAGGAGAAAGTGGTGGTCTCGCCACAACTGCAGAGTATAGCAGTCCTACACTTACCCAACAAGGCTTTCCTGGATGATCAGTCGCCATCTCAGAGTCTTGTCATTTTCAATGTTCTGGATTTAGTCGCAGGCATAACGTGGACCATATGTACTCCGCTCAAGGCGGCTTCTCGACTATGTATGCAGATCTCGTGGACACATGGGATTTAATTAGACTAATCCGAGCGGCATGCACGACACAGCGCCAAACCTTCAGATTTTGTTCAGCATACGTGGGGCACATTGAGTGGCGAGGATCTCTGTCTAAGGTTGTTCGGTGCAGCGAGGTCGTCGCCGGGTCGTCGCCGGGTCATCGCTTCGAATCCGACAAACCGATCGTGCTTATCGAATCGAGCCCTGAAGACTGAACTTTCGCGAAGGGTCGTCGGGTCTGCATTGGCTTGAATGTGAAGATCTTCGGGATGCACCGCGATTCGTTCGCTGTGCAAGAGCCAAGGTCCTCAAGACATGGTTTTGACACATTTTATTCTGATCCGAGAGTAGCCCAAGAAAACTGCATGCCGATGCAACACGAACACCTATCCTATGTGGAGTAGGAGCTGATGCAGCACAGCTATCGATGTTGTACCTGCACGCGACAGCTGTCGCCGTCCAGCCATGCGCAGCCTGGTATGTGGGTCGAACATGATACTCACAGATCAGCAGGACAGGATGTCCACGCAAGGCAATTATATCCGGAGGAAGTGACACGTGTTTTGGAAGATGTCTCAAAGCATGTGTAGATTGTGATCCAATAGCGCATTTGAGCAATTCGCAAGCCTCGTCGCCGCTGTGCATGCAGAAGCCGTAGGTTGTCGCGTGCAGGCCAACGCATCTGGAGCCAGGTGATACAGTCGAATAGCGAATCGGTGGTTTTTGCATATGTTACGAATCCTACTAAGGGCATGAGATTCGATTGCTTCAGGAAAGGAGGCGGGAGGCCATTGAAACATGGGCAGGTGACCATGTTGCAGCGACAGCAATTGTTGCTGGTTGCGAAGATCATGTAGACTATGGTAAGTACAAACCTTGTGGATTGATGGACATTATTGCCAAAGAGATAAGAAGATATACTGTGCACTGATAAAGGCTTCCGCCTTGGGACGCTGCGGTGCCCGTCAAGGGAAACGTCCGTGGCAGATTTCGTTCGGAGAGCCGCAGAATGGTCGTTGGAACCTGCAGCGCGCTACCACAGCCTGCAGAAGCTTCTCCAAGGGAGTGGCCCTGATTCGCTACAATTATGCACAATGCCCGCTTGCGGCCTTAGCGCACATTGAATACCAGATAATCTCACGTGCTCGAATTTCGGAACTTTCGGGCACTTGCTCAGTGTGGTATGGTTGCTGTAGGCAAACTTGCGGTGGATGTGAAGAAAGACTATGACTGTTACAAGCACGTGGTGATTTGTGAGCGCGAGAGACCCTAGTCGATTCCTCGAGGCGTGGCTGCGTTGCGTCGAAGGTTTTCCTTCGAAGAGTCTCCAGATAGACAGGGGTTTGTGCCAAGCGTCGAGACAATCCGTCGGTCAGACCTCATTCGCTTCTAGACCTAAACATCTTCTGCGGTATCTCTCAACCACGAACCGTCCATGGTACCACCCACTCGGATGTATGTGCCCAGGGTAACCTCGTCTCGATGGACCCTGCAAACATTGTTCGTCGTGCGCCTTGCCAATATCAATGAATAATCAACACCCAAGTATACCACCGGACAGTCATTTGTGTGCATGGCCAAAGGAGCAAGGGACGGCGCGCAGCTCACGGCTCTTTCTGACTCGGCTGAATTGACATGCGTACAGGAAGCCCTGCAGCCCGGCGTCGTCTTCGATGGCCCATCGGTTGTGCTGGCGCGCTGTCTTGACCGCGGCCTCGGCACATGGATGTCTGATTGCGAACACGGTGAGATCCTGGAACAAACACGTTGCTCATGGCGGCAATGCGGAGAAACTGGCCACCATGATACAATTTCTTTTCGTAGTGCATACGGCCATCTCATGTGTGCATACGTACAAGTCAAAAGCGGTGTGCACAGAGCATAATGGCCTAATGTGGTTAAGCGCATAACCTTTGAAATGTCGCAAAAGCACGCCATGGTAGGTGAGAGGAATCGTCACCTCGCCATTTACCTAGCGCCCAATGCACTTTCCCCACAAAGTCCAAATCTAGTGCACCTGCGCCTCATATGTTCAACCGTTATCTATATAAGCTCCGTCCGCTCTCACTTGCGCAGCCCAAACCCGGTCCAACTCTACTTCATTCATATACCACCGCTGCTTTCCCTTGAACCGCCTGCCGAGCCTCCCCAGACTTGATAGTTGTAGAGTTGCAGTCAATCATATCTCAATAGACATGGCTCCAAGCCTTCTGTTGGAGTCCGAGTCGCCGCCGGCTTCGTACTCCAGCCCTCTTAGACAAGCCCTCAAGGCCGAAGGCGTTGTCTCACATGAAGCCCATACACCTGTGGGTGGACAGCACACTTTCCAAGCCCCATCCACCAGCAGCACCAGCAACAGCCACACGCATAACGGCTATGGCTCCCCACTCACCAAACGCTCTTCGGCTCGTCAGCGGGACGGCACAGACTTCATCACCTCACAAACTCTTTTGCAGCACTCCCAGAATAATTCATCGCAAACCCAAGCACAACTTGCAGGCACAAAACGTCCCAACATCCTCTATATCATGGCCGACCAGATGGCCGCTCCACTTCTGAAGATGAACGATCCGAACTCAGTCATCAAAACCCCTCACCTTGATGAGCTTGCTAGGACCGGAGTCAACTTTGCGAGTGCCTATTGCAACTCTCCCTTATGCGCTCCATCGAGGTTCACTATGTGCACTGGCCAACTTCCCTCCAAGATTGGTGGTTACGACAACGCTTCGATACTTGGCCCCGAAGTTCCTACCTACGCGCACTACCTTCGAAGGGAGGGCTATGAGACTGCTCTTGCTGGAAAGATGCATTTTATTGGTCCAGATCAACTGCACGGTTTTGAGCATAGGTAAGTAAGGAACTGCTGCCACATAACCCCATTTTAACATACATGTCTAGACTTACTTCAGACATCTATCCTGGAGACCTCGGATGGGCGGTCAACTGGGACAAGCCTGAGGAGCGGCAGGAGTGGTACCACAACATGTCCTCGGTGATGCAAGCAGGGCCATGTGTGCGGTCAAATCAACTCGACTATGACGAGGACGTCATGTACAAGGTCAGTCCTAGGAACACGCAAATGTTGTCCAAGCCTCCTACTACAAGCTGCTAACAATTTGTTAGGCTCAGCAGTATCTATATGACTATGTGCGGTCTGACCCAGGATCAAGGCGACCATTCGCCCTGACAATCTCCTTAACTCATCCACACGACCCCTATACCATGATCCAGGAGTACTGGGACCGTTACGAAGGTGTCGATATCCCTTTGCCCGATGTAGAGATTGCTCAGGAAAACCAGGACCAACACTCTGAGCGCTTGATGAAGACGATCGACCTGTGGGACAATCCTGTGCCTGACGAAGCAAAGATTCGTGCCCGCCGTGCGTACTTCGCCGCGTGCAGCTTTGTTGATGATCAGGTTGGTAAGCTTGTGCGTCTGCTCAAGAACTGCTATCTCGACAAGGACACAGTCATTGTGTTCTCAGGAGATCACGGCGACATGCTTGGGGAACGCAGTCTATGGTACAAGATGTCTTGGTTCGAGAACAGTGCGCGGGTACCAATGGTCATTAACTACCCACCCAAGTTCGAGCCAAAGACAGTAACGGAGTCTGTATCTACCATGGATCTTCTGCCGACGTTTGTGGATCTCGCAGGTGGTGATGCATCAGCGATTCTTCCCATTGATGGCGTTAGTCTCCATGACTATCTGGTGTCTAACGAGCCAGGTAAGGACGAGGTCTTTGGCGAGTACATGGGCGAAGGCACTGTCACTCCTACGTACATGATACGACGGCATCAGTGGAAGTACACGTGCTCTTTAGTCGATCCTCCACAGCTGTTTGATTTGGCCCAAGACCCCAAGGAGCTCCACAACCTTGCCTGCTCTGCGAAGCCTCACTATCAAAAGGTTCTTGCGAGCTTCGACGCCGAGGCGCGCGCAAAGTGGGACTTCAAGCAGATTCACATGGAGGCTCTCAAGAGCCAGCGCATGCGCCAGCTTGCCTGGAGTGCCCTGCAAATTGGCCGTAAGGAGGCTTGGGACTATCAACCCCCCTACAACGACAAGGATCGCTTCATTCGTTCCCATATTCCACTGGATGATCTTGAACGCCGTGCTCGATTTCCCGTTGTCGACCACCTAGGCCGCGAGAAGACGGCCGGTGCAAGCCACCACGGCATCGCTGGTGCTTTTGGTGAATGAATAATCTCGGCATCGTAGGTGGTGAATCATGCCTCTGCCTTACATTTCCGACGATGGAACCTGTGTTCTGTTTCAGCGATTGACGAATTAGCGAACTGCATAGCGAAGGGTGTCACGATCAAAAAAGACTCCAATTGAGGGTACAGGTTGCAGCAGCCTACTTGCCATGCCATGCCACAGTGTGGACATACACGCTTTAGGTTTAGCCAGAGGCGGCACCATCGGTGCACTCCAAGAATAATGCATGCATACGTGCTGAGATCTCAGGGTGCGCAACGTCCAGTCATTTATGCATTCTGTGATCAACATAGTGTTTGTAGTGCCTACAGACACACTCAACTCCCGCGGCGATGTGAAACGATGAAACGATGAAACGACAGATGACGGCGAGGCTGCCCTGCATGTGATAAGAACAATCAGAGCACGTGAGGTGGCGTTGCGGCAACCAACAACCGATCTAAGTGCGGTGCAACAGCGCCATTACCATCGTAACTCAACTCCCGAGCAGACAAGCCACCTCTACTCTTCGCCAGGCTACCATTTCCACGCGTGCTGTTACAACACCGATCCAGGTTTCGCTGCCATCTTGCTAGCCCAACATGTCTACAGCCGCACGCCGCCGCTTGATGCGCGACTTCAAGGTACGTCACTCGTACAGAGGCGGGGAGTATAAAGAAGGCATGGCACGATACTGACTCAAGAAAACACAGCGCATGCAAACAGACCCTCCTGCTGGTGTTTCTGCCTCTCCTATTGCCGACAATGTCATGACCTGGTACGGGACCCTCCACTCATTGCTTCGCACGCGACACCAATTCAGGCCTCTCTCTCTGTTCTTCGTGTACAATACAAGGCCAGTCACTAACACGGCGCAGGAACGCCGTCATCATCGGTCCCGCAGACACGCCTTTTGAAGACGGCACCTTCCGCCTCGTCATGCACTTTGAGGAGGCATACCCGAATAAGCCTCCGGGTGTGAAGTTCATCAGTACCATGTTCCATCCCAACGTGTATGGCACCGGAGAGCTATGCTTGGACATATTGCAGAACAGATGGTCACCGACATACGACGTTGCCGCAGTGTTGACGAGCATCCAGAGGTATGTGCCAGTCCCATGGCCCCAGGACGGGATATGCCCCGGGCCACATAAATTCATAGAGCTGACATACGACTCAGTCTGTTGAACGACCCAAACACATCGTCGCCAGCGAACGTCGAAGCATCGAATCTGTACAAGGAGAACCGCAAGGAATACACCAAGCGCGTGCGCGAGACGGTGGAGAAGAGCTGGGAGGACTGAAGGCGGCAGAGCAGGTTGAGCCCAACAGTAGCTACCACGGTGTAACGAGGCATGGACATGGAGTTATCGGGGCATGATTTCAAGCTATACCAGTGTATATGTAGGCGTTTGCCGGCGTTTTATTCTCACAACAATACGAAGGTAGTCTCGTTTTCGAGTCTCTTGGCTGTCCTCTCCCTTCTCCCCTTCGTAGCTGCCAATAAGGTACCTCTTCTTCTTGTCGGAACTTTTGTGCGACTGATGACCCCATCAAGGAATATAAGATAATGCAGGCTGCTGGACATGCAATAACAAGCCACTGAGGCTCTGCGTGCTGCTGCAGCACTGTACGAGCATGCTGCCTGTTGGTGGTGAAAGCGCGCTCGGACGAAGGAGCCGTCGAAGCGTCGCGCCAACGGTTGGTTTGATGTGGGGGGCAACATGGCCCGATCTTGGGCCGACGCCTCGTCAACACGCACCTCGACGCTGCACCGCCGCTCATATCAAACCTCGCCGACTCGCTGCACGTGTTCCGCACCACCACGTGCACTCGCTCCCCTTGATAGGGTGGCTGGCGAGCATAATCATCTCATCTACACTGCCCAGATTGCCCAGGTGAAACGGGTAGAGCTAGCCCTTTTGGTTGTCCTGTTGGCAGCAGCGGGGCTTTTAATTAGACTACCTTGGACCACCCACGCGCTGGATCCAGGGAGCCGTGACGGTACCACAACAGCTGTTTCACGTGCATTGTCGGCGTCCTCAACACCAACGTCAGAGCAGAGCAAGCAGAGCGCGGCCCCTCGGCCCGTACGCGGTACTGTGCAGCCACCATGTCGTATGTATCCCACATGCAACGCAAGGTCACGGTATGAGACATGGCTAACAATGGCCTTCTAGGGGCTCCAACACAATCAAAGGTGCGCCTCACACAGGCTCTGTATACCTCCGAATCTCTAAGCCGCACATACTGACCATGGTTGTATGCAGTCGTGGCGCGGTTCCGTCCGCAGAACAAGATCGAGATTGCTAGCGGCGGAGAGCCCATAGTCGACTTCAATTCTGAGGACACATGTACAATCCAGGTATGCCATAGTCCCCATAGGCTCGAAGCTTCTCTACACGCTCGGTGCACACTGCTGACAGTCATGGAACACAGTCCAAGGAGGCCGCGGGGGCCTTCACCTTCGACCGCGTCTTTGACATGGCCTCGCGCCAGGCCGATGTCTTCGACTACTCCATCCGATCTACTGTCGACGACATTCTCAACGGATACAACGGCACAGTCTTTGCATACGGCCAGACTGGCGCGGGAAAGTCATATACGATGATGGGTAGCGATATCGACGACGAGGCCGGCAGGGGTGTTATCCCACGTATTATCCAACAGGTCTTCGCCAGTATCATGGCATCGCCGAGCAACATTGAGTACACTGTGAGGGTCAGCTATATGGAAATCTACATGGAGCGCATTCGCGACTTGTTGATGCCGCAGAACGATAACCTACCCGTGCACGAAGAGAAGAACAGAGGGGTATATGTTAAAGGCCTGCTCGAGGTCTACGTTGCGAGCGATGACGAGGTCTATGAGGTGCTGCGCAGAGGTGGCACTGCAAGAGCAGTCTCGGCAACCAACATGAACGCAGAGTCATCTCGTTCGCATTCCATCTTTGTTGTAACCGTTTCACAGAAAAATGTCGAGACGGGTTCGCAGAAGAGTGGGCAACTTTTCTTGGTCGATCTAGCGGGTTCAGAAAAAGTAGGAAAGACTGGTGCAAGTGGGCAGACACTGGAAGAAGCAAAGAAGATTAACAAGAGTTTGAGCGCACTGGGTATGGTAATCAACTCTTTGACGGACGGCAAATCTTCACATATTCCTTACCGCGACTCGAAGCTCACACGAATTTTGCAAGAATCGCTCGGTGGTAATTCTCGAACTACGCTCATCATCAACTGCTCCCCGAGTAGCTACAATGACGCCGAAACCCTCAGCACTTTACGATTCGGTATGCGCGCCAAATCGATTAAGAACAAGGCCAAGATAAATGCGGAATTGAGTCCTGCAGAGCTCAAGGCAATGCTGAAGAAGGTTCAAGGCCAAGCGACAACGTTTGAGAACTACATTGCAGCCCTCGAAGGCGAGGTGTCATTGTGGCGTTCCGGTGAAGCGGTACCTAAGGAGAGGTGGATTCCTGCATTGGAGAACGGCACAGTCAGCGGTAGGAAACCACCCTCGACACCACGCGCAGGGACACCGTCGAGGCTTGATGCCACCAAGAGTTCAGAAGCCCCTTCGCGGCCCGATTCGAGGATGGATATGGAGCGTGCAGGCACGCCAAGCATTCCCCTTGAGAAAGACGAGAAAGACGAGTTCTTGAGAAGAGAAAATGAATTGCAGGATCAAGTCGCTGAGAAAGAGTCACAATTTTCGAAAGTTGTGGATCAACTCAACACGGCCAAGGATGAGCTGCAGTACTACAAGGACCGAGACTCTAAAACAAACAAGGATAATGAGCGCATGACATCGGAACTCAATGAGATGAAGATGCAGGTCGAGAAGATTCAGTTCGAGGGCAAGGAGGCACAAATTTCCATGGATGCCCTCAAGGAAGCTAATTCAGAACTCACTACTGAGCTGGATGAGGTGAAACAGCAACTTCTTGATGCGAAGATGAACGCGAAGGAAACAAGTGCAGCCATGGATGAGAAGAAGAGGAAGAAGGCTGAAGCCATGGCGCAGATGATGGCAGGATTTGATCTTGGCGGGGAAGTCTTCAGCGACAATGAGCGAAGCATACGAGGAATCATCGAACAACTCGATCAACTGCATGAAATGAGCTCGGCTGGGGAAGCAGTCGCTCCAGATGCTCTACAGGAACTTCGAGAGAGGCTTGTGGAAACTCAAGGCATCGTACGACAAGCGGAGCTGTCGCTTACAGCGCGAAATGACGATGATAGCGTGCAGAGTAAGCGTCGTGAGGCTCTTGAAGCACGATGCTCTGAATTGCAGGCTTCTTATGAGCAGCTACTCGAGCAAAATCTCTCAGAAGCTGACAAAGAAGAACTCAAGTCCCAACTTTCAGATGCTTATGCTGCTAGGCAGGAGGGCAACGTTGAGCTCGTCGACGACCTCAAACATGACCTGACGAAGCGAGCAGAGGATAATACCAAGCTCAAAGCAGAGATCGAGGGCTTACAACAACGGATCAAGAGTGGTGCGATCGCAAACGGCGTTGCCAATGGTATCAATGGAAAGACTGTGCAGCAGCAGATCGCCGAGTTCGATAACATGAAGAAGAGCCTGATGCGCGATTTGCAGAATCGCTGCGAACGTGTAAGTACTTTAACAAGTTGGAAAGTCCACATGCTAATCTTTGGTCCTTCCAGGTCGTTGAGCTCGAGATCTCACTTGACGAGACCCGAGAGCAATACAACAATGTGCTCCGTACTTCGAATAACCGTGCTCAACAAAAGAAGATGATGTTCCTGGAGCGCAATCTCGAGCAGTTAACTGTCGTACAGCGACAGCTCGTTGAACAGAATAGCTCATTGAAGAAAGAGGTCGCCATTGCGGAACGCAAACTCATTGCGCGTAACGAGCGAATCCAATCTCTGGAAAGCCTACTACAAGACTCACAGGAGAAGTTGACTGCGGCAAATCACAGGTATGCTTGTAATTCGTTCAGTCCGTCTAAGCCTCCTACTTACATGGACACAGATTCGAAGCACAACTCACAGCCGTCAAAGAACGTCTGGAGGCTGCCAAGGCTGGCTCGACTCGTGGTCTCGGCTCTCCTTCAGGCCCTGGAGCTTCCTTCGCGTTTGGAGGCGGTGTTGGTTCGAGGATCGCCAAACCTCTTCGCGGAGGAGGTGGGTCTGTGCAAGACGGGCCCATCCTGCCTGTCATTGGCAATCTACAGAAACAGGATGGCGAAAGCGAGGGAAACAAAGCCAAGCGTACGAGTTGGTTCTTCAACAACGGTCGATGAGCAGAGGTTACGTTTTCCTTGTCTATATGCAATGGGGGTGCAGCTGGTGTTCCGGACACATGGCGTCGCTTGTCGTTTGCTCTGGATAGAGATTGGGTGAATTATCCTCCTTGACGCGATGCAGGTATGGACGGGGACCATGAACAGACGAAGGCTACGAAGCAAAGTCTGATTGCATGCGAAGGGAGTTGGGCTTTGGGTTAGACAAGCGCTTATTTTCTTGCTACCACTATACCACGGGTCTACGAATCTCAATCAACATGACAGTATGATAGACTGCCACTTGAGATAAAAAACCACGTGTACCTAGACCTTCCGACCTTGGAGTAGGAGGGCATGAGGCATCCCTCCTAGCTATCGTTGTCGCTCGACTAGCGGCTTGGCACATGCAGGGCCTGTGAAGCGTTGTAATTACGGTTCCGAAGATTTACTTTCCTTTCTCAACCGACGAGTTCATGGCTCACGATTACTTGATTGAGGAGGCAACGAGTACGGATGCTGAGGCAATAGCAAATCTTTTCGGGCTCTCATGGATCTCTCCCTTATCCCGCCTCATGTTCGGGGACGGCGGGGCACAAGCTCTCACCTCAGCCATGGGCCCTCAAATTGCACGCCAAATGACGAAGTTGAACATGTTGTACTTGGTTGCCCGTGACTCTGTCACACAAGATGTGGTAGCTGTGGCGCAATGGACATTGCCAGTCGAAGACTCGAGCGGAACGAGCGAGAGTCAGCAGAACCAGGGCGAGCGACAAGAGTTGGACGACGAGATTTTTGCAAAAAACCTACCTTCTGGAAGTAACATAGAAGTGGTCATGGACTTCACGGTCGGGTTGAGGACGCTAGAGCAACAACTACTCGAGGGTGAAAAGCACTATTCGCTGGACAATTTGGCTACACATCCGGAGCATCGCGGACAGGGCTTGGCCAGTCGATTGATCAAGTGGGTTCTGCAGCGGGCAGATGAAGAGAGAACGCTTGTGTATCTGGAGACGGGCAGTGAGAATGCTGCGAGGCGGATGTATGAGAGGCTGGGGTTCAAGGAGAGGGGTGTGTACGTTATGGATGATCTAGGGCGGTTTGCTTCCAAAGAGAGGCTGGAAGCGTGTGGTGGGCTTACGGCGCATAGGCATGTTGCGTTTGTTAGAGATGTGGCAATGGAGTAGTTTGTTGATAGCGGCAGGGATGCATGATACACATGGCGGGCAGGCGTTGCCATAGAGAGCCTGGAGCTTGGTGCGCGCTAGCAGACGCAACTGCCGTCCGTTCGCGCCCCAGCCACCACTCACAATAACACGGCCAAATCACCAGCATTCGACTCTCTGCGCAGTGCGGCTCCTCTGACCGCGGCCTCTTTCGTTGCTCTGTATCCATTGCACGCGTGTCTGGACAAGTGCAGCTCTGGAGCCGGCCAATGTGGGCTGCAACGTGAGCATTCTCGGCCAGCTTCCCTCTGTCGCGTCTCGCGCAGCCCCTCTTGACGCATCCACGCTTCGACATATCCACGCATCGACAGCCCACGCATGTCCACAGCGGCCATCCCACCCGCGGTCCCGCTCCCAGTCCACGCCGCCATGTCCAGCCGCCGCATGCCCCTGGCAAGCTTGAACAATGCCACCAACTCGCCTCTCCGCGCGACTGCCCCGGCCGTGGGCTCCAAACGCCAGCGTTCGCACGCGAGCGAGCAGCGCGACGTCTTGTACGGCCAGCCCGCCCTGAAGAAGCAGATGATCCAGGTCGACGATGCTGAAGCGCGCCGTCATGGCCTGGTCCGCCGCACTGGCGCCCCGCAGACGGCTCTCACCCGCAAGCTCGAAGCAGCGCGCGAGACCAAGGCGCCGCCCAAGCAAACGCAGGCCAATTCAGACCTCAGCACCCTTGTCGCCTGGGTCCGCCACTACAAGAAGCTGTTTCCACAGTTCGTCTTCTACTTTGACAGCGTCTCGAGCAGCCACAAGGACAAGATCATGAGCCGTGCCCACATCCTGGGGTCCCGCGAAATCGCCTTCTTCTCCAAGGAAGCTACCCATGTCATCACGACGCGTCCCATTCCCGCCGACATCGATTCGAGCTCTTCGGCGTACGCCAAGGGCACCATCAACCCTAACCAACTCGACAGTAGGAAGTCTGCCTTCGACGCCGCCCTACAGAAGCAGAGCGGTCGGGGTGATGCCATTCTGTACAAGGCAAAAGAGCTAGGCATGAAAATATGGTCTGTCGACAAGCTGCAACGTATGATCGAAACCATGTTCAACAAGGAGACTGGTGAGGATCCCGCCAGTTACCAGGCACGCCATGGTACAGCCACCGCTCAGCCCAAAGGACGTCCTGCAGACCTGCAGAGACTGCTGCAGAACGAAAAGATGGACCGTGATTACACTCTGGCTTCGCAAGAATTAATTGCCCTCCGAGGCTACTATGTTTATGTGCACGACATGGACGAGGCCACACGACCTGTCATGATCCGCGAGTACCAAAAGGTAGAGAAAGAAAAGGGGAAATGGCCACAATTTCGAGCGTCAGGCAATGGCAAATGTCCTTTCGTCGACGACCCTCACGTTGGTCGCCGTCAGCAGGAAGAGGAGGCTCGCCGTCAACAGAGGGCTGCGGCGGCTGCTGCTGCACCGCGCACGCGTGCAGCCTCGGCCATGGAAGAAAAGGTTGCGCTGGGTGAGAACGACAACCTCGCAAGACGACCCAGTGCTCCTGCAACCTTGATCAAGGCTGAAGACGAGGAGGACTCGAAACCCTTGGATCCTCCCAAGGCTATTCCCACCAAGCGTGCCTCTACTGATAGCGCGCCTCCTATGTTCGGCAGTGCCCAAGCCAATATTCGAGCCATGCCCCGCTTTATCGCTGGCGAACCGATCGCATCTGGCCTGCAAGCATCCAATATCACATCCGCCATCCGCTCCCAGATGATATCC
Organism: Phaeosphaeria sp. MPI-PUGE-AT-0046c; assembly: GCA_020747045.1. Classification (NCBI taxonomy): domain Eukaryota; kingdom Fungi; phylum Ascomycota; class Dothideomycetes; order Pleosporales; family Phaeosphaeriaceae; genus Phaeosphaeria; species Phaeosphaeria sp. MPI-PUGE-AT-0046c. The sequence continues at coordinate 1,023,106 of JAGTJN010000010.1, read as the reverse complement.
TCGACCGCTGCAGCACCTCGTGCCGGGAACAGCAAAGAAGTGAACGCCTTGAAACGAAAAGTTCTTGAGAAGAACAGTGTGCCATCTGCAAACACGAACAGTGGGCATTCGTCGGCTATGAACGATGTACGCGCCATGCTCAACCAAGAGCACGTGCCGCCCGTGCGAGCTGCAAAGCGCAAGGCTCAAGAGACCCTTGGCTTGGGCAACGACGATGGTGAATCCGAGAAGCAGGCGAGGAAAGCGGCAGCACTGCGGAGACGTAAAACTGCCGAGAAGGAGCTCAAACCCGGCTACTGCGAGAATTGCAGGGAGAAGTTTAACGACTTCGACGAGGTATGTGCAACGATATTTATGCCCTGCGTACCCAACTAACTTGATCACAGCACATCGTCTCCCGCAAGCATCGCAAGTTCGCAATCACGACCGAAAATTGGGCTGAGCTCGATCAGCTCCTCGCACAGCTTGATCGTCGTTGACCATGACACGTGTTATGGCAGTCTACGCAAACATTCTTACCAGCGGTCAAGCACGACCTAATAACCACGACACACGTTTCTTTACTGTTCACTTCACTTCACCACGACACTTTGGTGTGTTTAGCTGTTTACTCTGCAAGCGAATACCCGTTATACCAGCATTTGGGTCCTGCAGCATTTTATGGCGCAACATTTTCTTTGAAGGCATAACTTTGGGTACGAGAACCCTGATTGGCGGCACGATTTCGAGTTTTTGAGACGTAGGATGCATCCGTCACTGTATATACTACTGTGGTATGAATGTTGAGCCGTTCTGCTGGTGCTGTCTGTAATGGCAAGCTGGCTGGCCTCCTGTTATGTTGGAGGATTAGGTATGGTTGAGTGGTGGTCTGGTCAGTTGTCGTCAGACGGCGAAAGGAAGGACGTAGCAGTACATGTGTCAAAGCACGACGGACGATGATATGTATCGCTAATAAAAATGAAGATACTATTGAAAATAATAAAGTTGATTGCCTATGCTGCGCATCATGGTCGTTGGTATGATATGTGACGTTGTTTTGGTGTAGAGACCTAGGTTGTGATTGGCCGGATAGTCGGTCACAACGTGCCTGTCCCTCTCGCACTCACTCTGCTGTACCTTGTCAACAACAAACGTTACTTTTGCATGTTGCGCGATCAGTCTCCCACTCGATTATTCTCAAGATCAGCTTGAACCTTTTCCGGGACTACAAGGCACCCGGCTTCGCGCAGCTTAGTCTGGTCAGACTACATCATGTCCAGCCCAGCTGAAGAGAAGATACCAGACGAAGATGAGACGACCGAGACCCCGCTCACAATGGCGGCATCGATAGTGCTGAGCAACCTCCCCCGAGACGCATCCAAAGCCCTCGAAACAGCAGGGAACCTCTCCATCCAAAAAAGTAAGTCGGCCCAAGTGCATATACACTTGGCATTCCTGACTCTATTTGAAATGATCCAGTAACGGTCCGCCTTCAACCTATCGGGTCAGCCCCGCACCTGACGCAGCGCGTCTTCAAGCTCTCGACGAACCAGCGCTTCGACACGATTGTGCGGTTCTTGCGCAAGAGGTTGGGCATCAGGGAGCATGAAAGTGTGTTTTGTTATGTGGGGAGCGTGTTTGCGCCGAGTTTGGATGAGGGAATTGGAAATTTGTGGACGGTGAGTTAACTTTGAGCTGGACATCTAGATGGGTGAAGTGTGTGAGTTTGTGTGTGCTGATTTGGGTTGCAGTGCTTCAAGCAGAATGAGGAGCTGGTGGTGGGGTATGCCATGTCGCCGGCTTTTGGGTGAGGAATGCAAGAATGGCAACAAGCACGTACTGGATAGATGTGATCACACAGGCAACGCGATCCCAGTCGAAGTTGGCTCGGTCAAGGTGGGAGAGGTTGCAGTAATGGATTCTTTGTTATTGTTACATAGTGCACATGGTAGATGCTGAGATGATACAACTTCTTCCAACTACCGACGCCATATGCTACACAGACAAGTGGTGCTCACAATTCTGTCTTTCGCCTCGCTTCAATCAACTTTGCAAACTCACTGACTACATGCTCCTGTATTGGGTATGTATGCTCTGGTGCGGGATACGATCGATCCTTTACCTCGAGTCGATACTGCTCCATGGCACGTTTTGCCTCCGCCCACACATTACCGTATTGCTTGACAAACTTGGGCAGGAATCTTCCAGGTGGGAAGTTACCTAGCATGTCGACTTGAACCAGGACTTGGCCGGAACAGCCATTACCAGCACCGATGCCGATGGTAGGGATACCCAGCTCCTTGGTCACCATGGCAGCGACCTCGGCTGGCACAGCTTCGAGCACAACAGCAAATGCGCCGGCGTTCTGGACAGCAAGGGCATCGTCAAGCAGTTTGGCAGCCGAGGCGATGGTTTTACCTTGAACGCGGAAGCCACCAAGAGCATTCTGTCTTTGGGGTGTCAAGCCAACGTGGCCAAGCACAGGTATGCCAGCTTGGGTGATGTTGGCTATTGTCGGTGCCATTTCTCGGCCACCCTCGAGCTTGATGGACTTGACACGGCCTGTCTTGATCATGCGGATGGCCGACGCCAGAGCCTGTTGGGGCGAGACTTCATAGCTTCCCATGGGCAGGTCGCCAACCTGTAGTAGGTCAGCGAGAGGTAGTGAGAGGTAGTGAGAGGTAGATCAGTGAGGGTATAGTGGCAAGAAAATGGCAGGCATACAGTAAAGGCAGCCTTTGTAGCGCGAGCAACCGACTTGCAGTGTAACAGCATTTCCTCCATGAGCACCTCACTTGTATCCTCCATGCCGAGGGCGACCATTGCCAGACTGTCACCGACGAGGACCATGTCCATGCCGGCATGGTCGGCAACATGAGCACTTGGGAAGTCGTGGGCGGTGACCATGGTTATTGGTTCGTTGTTGCGGTAGAGGCTCTGGAGGGTATTGATGGTGACGGGCTTGCGCGCATGGGCCGGGGCAACGCCCAGGGGGGAGTGCGAGCTCGAGCGAGCGTGCGAGACAAGTGCAGGTGCGGGGGCGCATGATGGCAGGCATGGTGTATGAGGGGCCGTGGGTCGAGTGAGTCGAGAGGCATATCGCGAGGGGTAGGTGAGTAGAGCACGCGACATGGTGGTGGATGGGGAAGTCAATCGTGGTGGAAATGGCGGGTGATCGAGTCGGACGGTGGCCGGACGGGCAGTAGGGAGGCAGGGGCTTCAGCCATGGTTAGGGCGGCGCGGGTTGTTTTTGTGAAGCTGTACAGAAAGATGCGCTGTAGAGCTTGTACTGCGGGCTCTGGTGTGGTCACTCGAGAACGAACCGAGGGAGTCCGAGCGGCTGCAGCCCTGGCCTAGCCCGCGCGTGCCCTTTGTCGCTGTGGCTGGGCCGCCCGCGAGTCGAGCCTTTGGCGTCGCTGCATGTGCTGGGGAGCTGCGGTTGCGATGCGGCAGTCTGGACACCCTGGACACGCTGTGCACGCTGTGCGCCCTGGTCGCCCTGGTCGCCCTGGTCGCCCTGGACAGCCTCGCCATGGCAGAGTCGGAGACACAGGCGGGGCACAGGCCGAGGCTCGGGGGAGATGCGGCATTGCTGGCATGCCATTGGCGACGATGCAGTGCCGGGCCACATCACGTGGTGCGCGTGCTCGACTCGTGACTGACTGCGACGACACACGCCTCTCCGCCACGCATCCATGTTCAACACACAACAAACGCACAAGACAACGGCACAGCCAACACGCCCCTCGTCACCCACTTCGAGCGCCATTCCCACACCACGACACCATGAGTTCCCCAAAGCGGCGCATCGAGACCGATGTCATGAAGTCACTCTGGCCCTCCCCAGCTTGCTGCCCCACGTGCTGATGCAAGTCCAGGATGCTCATGAGCGACTATGAGGTTACCCTGGTCAACGATAACAGTATGTCTCCCCCCTCCCCCCCCCCAACTGTCTCCATGCACAGTAGCTGATGTCCTACCAGTGTTCGCTTCCACCATGCACCGTGGCTTGCCCGCAACATGGCTGACTCTAGTCTAGGCAGGAGTTCTACGTCCGCTTCAAGGGCCCCGAAGAGAGTATGTGCCTGCTGCCTTCACACCCGCGCCGCACCTCTGACACTTATCAAGCACCCTTCCAAGGCGGTCTTTGGAAAATCCACGTCGAACTACCCGATCAGTATCCCTACAAGAGCCCCAGCATCGGCTTTGTGAACAGGATATTCCACCCCAACATCGACGAATTATCCGGCTCCGTCTGCCTCGACGTCATCAACCAGACATGGTCGCCCATGTACGACATGATCAACATCTTCGAAGTGTTTCTTCCTCAACTCCTCCGCTACCCAAACCCCACAGATCCGCTCAACGGCGAGGCAGCCGCACTTTTGATGAGGGAGCCCAAGAGCTACGATGCCAAGGTCAAAGGTTTGCATGACGCTATCAACCCTCGGCGACCACAGGTGGACTGACAAGGCATTACTGCAGAGTACGTTCAAAAATACGCCAACAAGGACACTGCCGAAGACTCAGATAAGGATAACGACGATGACGACGAAATGAGCTCCGTAGGCAGTTACGAATCTGGCGACGAAGACGAGGCAGCGGGCAACATGGAAGACATCTGATCATCATACCCCACATATGTCTTCGTCACTTCTCTCATGCGATTTTTTTGGTTTCACTTCGGCCTGGCATGGTTGGACTATTAGGCGCACAATGGCGTGTATCTAGGCTGTAACATGATACACAACTACACGGATGTCTTCTTTGGCGTCACTCTACTCGATTTTACTTCATCTCTCTACCCATTTCTCGTCATTGGCTTTGAGAACCTACGGGTTCATGTGAAACAGATTCCTCTTGAATCGTTGCGTTGTAGACTATAGTCATCTAAACTAGGATAATTAATTGAGGTGACATGTACGGTGTGTCACGTAAACTGGGTCCTTGGTGTTGCCATTTCACTTCCCCTCTCGCATCACTTTCACCGTGAGATCCAGAACGGTGCCCGGTGGTTGTACATGCCGACGCCTCTTTCCAGAACTATCCGCGCGTGCCAATGTATACAAACATGGTGTTGCACGCTCTACCTTTGTAACCACTTTTTGGCTACCCTAGCAACCGACTCTGCATCTTGTCTGAATCGCACTCTCAACTTTCTCGAGATAGATTTAGCTCGCTCGACCCAACAAGATCGAAATGGCTCCTGTGACCAACGGCATGGCTCAGCGCGGCGACGGCGGTGGGGGCAACACTGCTCGCTCTCGCCGCAACGCCTTTACGAACGCGGGTGTGAACCGTGGCCGAACAAGCAACTGTAGTAGTTCCGATCGCGCTCTTCACGCATCTTCAAAGCCAGACTTAGCCAGCCGCATCACATATGGCGGTGCCGCCTCTCAAGATCAAACAACACACGGCAGGACGACTATATCACACCTCCAGACCCCAGATGGCGATGCTGCAGCTGCTGGAGAAGCCAGCAAGAGCAATTTCTATGGTGATGGTCATGTTGGTATCGACATGGACATGGACATTGACGACATGCTCTTTGGCAGCCATCAGAACAACAACCTCAGCCAGCAATCCGCATTGTTCTGTGGTTTACAACCCACCCAGCGGACCAGCGAGCCATCAAGTCCCATGCCTTCAGCATCGTCCCCATCTACCTCACTTCCTCTCCGCATGGTACGTCGTCCCTGTTACAAAGTGTGAACTGTCCCCCAAACCGAGTTCGGTTGGCTATATCACGCCCGCACGACTACAACCCGTCAGTGTTTGGCCACATTGCTACTCTGGGAGAGGCAGTTCGCACGTGTCCTTCCCATCCTCCAACACATTGTGCTGACCAAGTACAGACCGCTCAGTCCCAAGTTCATTTCCCTTGTACATCGTCTCGATGCACCTCTCTGCCCGTCCGCATGTTCAACCAATCCCCTAGCGCCCCTAATCCTACTCCCAACAATGGCAACAGTAGCCACATGCTCCCCAAGCGCCCGGTCAACACGTATCGCGGCAAAGATCCCATCAAGCGTCTTGTGCAGAATAAGAAGCTGCAGGCCATCTTTGCTGACAAGCCGGTGCCAAAGGAGCGGATGAAGCCCATGGACGAGAGAATGGAGTTGAGGATGGGCATTAGTAGGGTTTTCAAGTGAACGGAGCTCGGACTATTTCATTTTGGCCTGGTGAATTCCTCTCCTTTTTTCATAAGATGGAATCAAGTACACACTTTTGTGAGATTGTGCTAGGCTCGAGATTCTTTATGTGCCTCTTCTTGTCTTCAATAACTGTGGAGCGCTTCCTGATGGACTGATAGCTTCTTCTGGCAAAGATATGGCCGGTGTTGTGGTGACTCACACCATTCCCTAGATGGTCACGCCATGAATATGCATTCTATCCAATGTATCCATCATCGTTTGTACCAAATAATCTCATCGCATTGCATCTCGGAATTTCTACGCTCGTAGCAATATCATGCAAAGACTGATCATGATGCATCCATATTTGTATCCGTAGTCCCATCCCTCCTGTTCCCTACTTCTACACTGCCAACCCCAGGACGCCCAAAAGAGCAGCCTAAGATCTGCAATATCTAACGCCGGCCATAGACGCTGTCGTCTTTTCTAAACCCCAGGCTACCAGCCTTCCTGGGCGGCCGCGGTGCAGTCGTATCCGAACTGCGCTCGGTTCCCTTTTCCAGGACCCGCGTGCGTCCATACATGTTTCCATCTTGCATGTCGTCAACGCTTGCAGGTTCGTATTCGGCTTCACGCTTGAAAAGGGCGAGAATGTCCTTCATGCTCAGCTTGCCAATGGCTTTGCCACCTTCGATCGCGGCTTTGGCGAGCTTGCGTTTTGCTTCTTGAAGGTCAAGAATGCGTTCTTCAACCGAATTATGTATAGACAGCCGGTAGACTGTCACATCGACAGTCTGGTTCAGACGATGGACACGGTCAATGGCCTGCTCTTCTACAAACTACAATCACATTAGCATGCGACTTAACATACGCAAGAAATTAGTACAACGCCCACGGATATCAACTTACAGGATTCCAAAAGGGCTCCATGATGACCACGCGACTGGCCGCAGTCAGGTTCAGCCCCAGACTTCCACATTTGAGACTACAGAGTAGCACCCGTGTACGCGCATCGTTTCGTAGCCTATCCAAACTAGCCTCGCGCAAGTCGTTGCGCATTTTCCCGTCGTAGCGGGTATAATTGTACCCTTGTCTCTTCAGGAAAGGTTCGATGAGATCGAGCATTGATGTGAACTGTGAAAACACAATCACTTTGTGATCTGGGGTCTCTTTCTCGAGTATGGATAGTAGCTGCCGAATCTTGGTTGACGGCACGAGATCGGAGGCATCGTACTCTGGCTCGGACGCTTCAGTGTCAGAGTCAACCTCTGATTCCGCTTGTGGGTCTGATTCGCCGTTGGATGCGGAGTCATCATCCGAATCGTCCGAGTTGTCCGAATCGAGGCTGATGATTTGGGATTTTTTCAAAGACTTTTTGCGAACCACGGACGCGTCTTCCTCACTGTCGGTATCGTGAACGATGAAGGAGTCCAAGTTGCTCTTGCTCTCCTCGTCATCGCTTCCGGAAGCATGGGAATCAACCGAGGCAATCGTGTCTCCACCACCTTCAGCGTCCTCGTCGTCAGTGCCGCCGGCCTTCCCAAGGTTCTCATGCTTCTGCTGATCTTCAGGGACGATCCATTCGCCTTCTGCATCGTCCTCATCATCGCTATCAACAACGACCCGACGCCGTCGAGGCTTACTTGAACGATTGAGCATGTCCTCGGCCGCGGCTTCGTCTGAGTTGCCGACTGACTTGTTCGGTTTTACACTTTTGTGCTTGTGAGACCGGTGTTTCTTCTTGTGCTTCTTGGGGTTTTTGCCTGAAGCGTAGAGGTCTAGTTCGCATTCGCCGCATCGTACAGCACCAGCATCGGCGTTATCGCGAGTCAACTGAACTTGGCAGATATCGCAACGCTTCGTCTGTACGCTAAGTCCACCCAGGAGGTCCGCAAGGTCGTCCGCATCGTCTACGGCAGCCTTGCGAGGCGTCTGTAAGCCTTGTTGCCCCCCCTTAGATCCCGTAGTCAAGGCGTCTTTGTCTTCTTTGACATCACTTTTGGTCAGGTTAGGATGGTTGCACGCTTGGCGTAGTCGCAGAAGCAACACCAATGCTCCAATGTAATCCTGCTTGGCGCCACCCATCATCTCGTCGAGACGAGACTGTGCGCGATCAGACAAGCGGTCGTAGAAAGCGCGCTCCTTGGCCGTAAACTCTCCGATGACGGTCTCGACGTTTCGCGCAACGATCTGAAAAGCGGGCTTCTCCTCGCCATCTTTGGGCTTGCCCCCAAAATTGAGAGCGCCGTCTTTCTTGAGTACGTCTTTGGTCCGACGCTTCATGAATGCCTTAAGAAATACTTGAAGTCGTCGCATGGCAAGATTACCACGGCCGTTCTTCATGGGACCTGAGATGGAATCCTTCCAGTTTGACATATCACTGTAGGGTAAAATACGTAGGAATTTGATTAGGCTCTGCAACTCATCGAGATTGTTCTGCATAGGTGTACCAGTCAAACACCACCGATAGTGGGAGCGCACATCGTAGCATGCTTTGGTCATTTTGGCGTTGCGGTTCTTGATGGTATGTGCCTCATCCAACATGATTCGATACCAGTTGACAGCGAAGCAGCCTTTCTGAAGACCGTCTGGCCCGTCACCGCAGCTTGCGTGTTCTGAAGCAAGAACCTGATATGTAGTAATGACGACATCGTATTGCTTAAGTTTCTCTGCCGACTTGGTGCGACTGGGACCATGGTGTACGAGGACCTTGAGTGCGTGCGACTTTGAGACCTTGGAATTGATTTCAGCCTCCCATTGCTTGATCAATGCCAGTGGAGCGACAACTAGTGTGCCCCTGCCTGTAGCGTCGGAGATCTTGTTTTTCTTGTTCTCGGGCTCGGCGCCTTTCTCTGGCCGAGGGTTGGAAAGAATCAGAGCAATAGACTGTACAGTCTTCCCCAGACCCATGTCGTCGGCCAGGATACCACCTTTTGGCAGTTTGGCACGCTTGTTGTGTATGCCTGTCTCCTTCTCGAGCATCCATGCAACACCGTCGACTTGGTGAGGTAAGAGCTTGACCTTGAGTCCTTCGACCGTGCCATCCTCCTCTTCCTCTTCCTCCTCGTCGGCAGACTCGGGCTCGGGCTCCTTGTCCTTGACCTCGAGGGCTTTCAGTCGATCGGCTAGGGATGCGCCTATAGGATCCTCCTGATGCTCCTGATGCTTCTTCTTCTTCTTACGAAGACGCGTGCGGGGGATCTTCTCTTCGTCCTGGTCGAAGGCGCCCTCCAACAATGCCTTGATGTTCTCACTAGCCTGTCCCGAGTCGACATAAGCGTACAAGTCTGGTGCACCGAATCTATTGCCTTCTGCACGGAGGGCGGCATCAGGGTCGAAATCGTCCTCGTCGTCGAGGATGACCGTCTTCCGGGCAGGCTGCATCGGGTTGTGTGCGCCTGGGTGCAGCGGCGGAAGGCTATCGGCTTGGCCCATTGAAGAGTACATGGGTCGGGGAGGGGGAAACGACGTGTGCGAGGGCGCATTGGTCGGGCGGGCTGCGAGTACGGGGGCTGCTTGGGACGGTCGGGGCTGGAAATGCGAGGCAGGAATCTCGGTGAAATCTGAGCCTGTCGACGAGGCAGAGCTGTGGCGTGGAGGCGGTTGCTGGAAGTGCTCTGGGCGGCGCTGACCTGGCTTGGGCTTATTGAAAAGGTGGGCATACTCGTGATTGGCCCTGGCCTGCTTCAGCGGGTTTCGTAGCGGGCTTGTCTGGCCAAACTGTGGTGCTGGCGCCTTGAGTTCGTCGAGCGGCTTAGAGGCTGGCACAGGTGCTGGCCGCTCCCGCTCCCGCTCTCGCACCATGTTGGGCGGGCTTTCGAACAGACTGCTGGAGTCGCCTAGATGGGTTGCAGAGCGGTCGTTGTAGTCGACGCTGTCGTCGTCGTCGTTGTTGTCAAGGTCGTGTGCGGCAAAAGTGGGCTTCTGTGGTGCCGAGAGTGTGTTGAGTGGGCGAAAGGGTGTGCGATGTTTCTTGCGAGGGCTGTTGGTCGTAGTGGTCATTACTGAAGGTCGTGGGGGGGAGGGCTAGGCAAAGCATCATCACCACCATCATTATCATTATCAGATGGTGGTTGCCGGGGCTACTCGGCGTGGCTTGGCAACGTCGACGCGTCTCTGTTCAGCACGCTCGCACGCTATCACGGGATTAGCTTAATCATAGAGCCTCCTGTCGCCCATTTTGCACTCGAAGCAAAATGTCGCATGCTCGGCTTGTCAACTATCTGCCAGCCCTGTTAGCACCCACTGATCACCGCTTCGCCGACGCTTTCGGGCGATCTTCATCTTGCTCGACGGTTGATCTGCAACATGCCATGTGCCAGAGCCCATGACCCGTGACCCATGAGTCGCACGCACTGCATCTGGGTCACGACTATCCGAGTACTGAGTAACACCACTCGCCTTCCAGCAGTCCTGTCAGCGGTCCACATAATCTCCACCTCGCCTGATTTGGGCGGAGCCGTTGCTTCCTTTCTAACTTCTAATAGTGCTGGCGCGCTGTGTCAAAAGTGCTCGTTATGCACCTCGGCGTGTCACTCACACGTCGTATACAGCAGTACGTACCTTGAAAGTGCGTCAGCCCTAGGGTGCAGCGAACCAGGCACCCAGGGCTCGGTTGGGCCGGATGAGCACGTCAGGTCGGTCCGAGCTGCTGTCGACGTGCCGCCTGAAGACCTACACTCATCGTCTCTTCAGAGCGGCTCCAGGCGAAGAGGAACGAAACTCTTTATAGGATAAGAGACCGAGCCAACTAAACAAATGAATGGCTGCTTATGCGTTTCCTCGCGAACTCACGCTCGGTTGTCCTTGCATCGATGCAGGTGGTATCATCCACACGCTACCCATCGTATGTACTTTCGTAAACTGGCTAAAGTCTGCATGAACCCCAGACCCTGTCACCAATAAAACCATTTGTACACATTAAACGACGAAACACGACCGTCTCAGACCGGGGTCCTGCCCAGCTTTCCGTCGATCTCGAGATTCATGAGGACACCGCATCGTCGATAATCGCCCACACCTCCTGCATCTTGAGCTTTAACCCATCGCGGAACATCGCAACGATATGCGGTGCAACATTCCCGCCGTCGAAGTACTCTTTTCGAATACGCCGCCAGAAAGCTGCATGACGGACAATGCCTACAAATTGGGTCTTGTCTTAAGGCAAGCGAGGAATCGCGAAACAGACCGTGCCCCAGGTCTGTGTCGTATGTTCCATTATGCATCTGGCGCACATTACTGTGGCGGCACAGCACCGTTTACCCAGCATTTGAAACCCCTCAAACCCACGTGTGTGCTTGTGCGAGATCGTCGAACTGTACAACCTTATTGGTGGCACTGTCATGCTTCAACGGGACCCCGGAACAGCCCTGGCGATGCTTGCCTTTTTTGGTGTTCAGTACCCTGGTCTTCACTTTCTCCACGGACGCTAACGTCAAACTTTATATTTCCATTTGCCAGTCTCGGTCGCACCCGAGACTGTACTGGTGCGCCGCACAGAGTCTACCTTAGGTACTTCTACCGTCCATGGTGCCTCAGTCCTTCAGTTGAGCTCCGTCCGTCTATTTCACCGACACCATGCCGATCGAGAACCCTCGTGGCCGCCAGGCCCTCGAGATATCAGCAGCTTTTACTGCTCTCGCATTCATTGTTGTTGTGCTCCGTCTGTATGCTCGACTCCATCTGGTTCGCTGTGCGGGCCTCGAAGATTATGGCATTGTACTCGCAATGGTCAGTCTACCTGATGACTGACTCACTCCTTTCTAATGACATCAGATATGCTCCATCGGACTGACCATAGCTATTGGGTATCGTACGTCTATCATAATGCATAATGCTATTAACCACGCGTGACTGACTTTCACTAGAAGCGAAATGGGGCATGGGGCAGCACCTTGATGATATCCCACCAGAATCCGTCCGGATGTCGTTACAAGTAGGTTTACCTTGAAGAACAACAGAAATATGCTAATCGAATAGGCTTTCTGGGCAAGCTTGATAGTATACTATCTTTCCTTGGGTCTAACGAAGACTTCAATCCTACTTCAATACCTCAGAGTCTTCACCACAAGGAAGTTTCAGATCACCTGCTGGGGATTGATGGGTGTTGTCGTTGTGTATACCATCTGGACCGTGTTCAGCAGCATCTTCGCTTGTGTTCCCGTACGAGCATTCTGGACTCGAGAACATGCTACTTGCATCAATCAATTTGCCATGTGGTTGTAAGTTCACGTCATACTCAACGCCATCGACAGGATACTGATGGATATTGTAGCACCAACGCTGGAATAAACATAGTCACAGATTTTGCCTTGATTGTCCTGCCGATACCCGTCATCCGGAGCTTGAACCTTGGACGCAGACAGAAGATCGCTTTGATCTCCATCTTCGCTGTCGGAGGATTGTAAGTCAACACTTCCCCATCGTCTTCCAGACATATATCGCAACCTGTATCATCTGTCTGCACTGCCCCGATACTGTCGTTATCGTCTTACCGCATGCGGTCGAGTCTGAAACGCAGTTCTCGCCTGGCGCACACGTGCCACGTTCCGCAACCACGCCTACGTCCGCATCTACTTCAAGTTGAAACTAATGCGTGACACTACAGCGTTTGCATCGTCTCAATACTGCGCCTGCAGTCGCTTGTCGCCATATCTAACTCTACCGACCCGACATACGACAATCCACCTGCTGCAACATGGAGCTCGGTCGAAATCAACGTCGGCATAATCTGTTCTTGCCTTCCCCTCCTTCGACCGCTCCTCACTCGCTTCTTACCTGGAGCTTTCACATCGCGCGTCCGCACTAACAATAACGACGTTGGACCAAAGCATTACGCCACCATCCGAAGCACGCATGGCCGAAAAGGAAACCACTCGCGCGACGACGATTCGTTGGAGTTGACTAAACATTCTCACGAAGGAGGGAATGACATTCAAGTCGTGACTGATATATCTGTGCAGGTTGAGGGTGGCTCGGGGAGGTTGAGCGGATGGAGAACGTCAACATCGAAACCCGATTGGGGACATAAAGAAGACACGAGAAGTGACCTCAATACGCCAGTCAAGGACGTCGGACATCTGGTATGACCGCTGTATAAACAATAGAAAGTATTTAATAGATAACTAATCTTAATCAAAATCATGCTCGTGGGCTTGCGAAGTGATGCGAAAGAGGTGAGTGTTCGAAGTTATGTACACGGTTCCTCTTCTACGTAGCATAATGTGCTGAACTGTAATGTCATATTTCAATTGAGCCTGTATGTGCACATGGTGCTCGTAAAAGCCTTATCACGTGGATGGTACCACGGCCTTCTTCCTTCAACGACTATGCTTGAGATGCCAAGAAACTGGTGTTCTATCAGGTGTTGGCGATGAAAAACACAACCACGTGACCAACTTGAGAGGTGGAAAAGTCGAACTGACCATCTCCATGCATCACCTATCGTCTATAGTAGAATTTCTCGAGGTAAGATGGCATGTCAGAACTACGCAAGTGTTTCCTCTGGAAGTCCCAAGATTTGGATTAATGATGCTGGATACAAACAAGCCAATAGTGTTATTCACTAACCGTGACACCTGCTACGACAATAGCAAGAAGTGTACGCACACATCTCTCGATCAAAGTCCCTACTCAGTATGCGCATCCTGATACAATATTGTCATATATCGTGGCGACTCCTGCTGCTATCACCCGAGCGTTGTTTTCCAACCGTCTGCAATCCGATTCTCATCACTCTCATCCTCCATTCCCCGGTCAAACAGCGTCGTGAACTGCGAATTGAAAAATGGCGCATATTGCATTTGTCCGAACTGAATGCCGCCAAACGTGTCGTCGACTGAGTTGGGGCTGGGCGCTGCTTCATTGCCACTGCCAGAGTAGACATGGTGGTTGGGTTGTAACGGATATAGGGTTGGCTGAGGTGCATATTGCTGAGTATGCTGGGAATTAATAGTCAAACTGGGGTTCTCCTCGAACATGTTGGCATTGTGATGTGAGAGCCCGACGGCCTCGTCGGCCAGCCATCGCACGGGTACTTCGTCTTTTGCGAAGCGCTTGTATTTGCGGAGCATGTCGCAGACAAGGCGATAGGCGTTTTCAGCTACGCGGTCAACTGCTTTCAGCGTCTCGAGCCACTGCACGAGGTTCTCGACGCCGGCGAAGATGTGCAATGGATCCTTGGAGAGATTGCTCGTTCTCTGCGTCAATTCGAGGAGAAGAACTGTGATAGCTTGCATGACTGCATATGGTCAGGCAAGGAAAAGTCAACGATGATCAACGACGTACTGATGTGTATGCTTGACCACCATGGCCCCATTCCATACATCCAGCGATGGCTGGTATGCTTAGGTAGCCCAGATGATATATTTAGCGCAGCCTGGATACAAGCATCGGCTGTGTTTTGTATGAAACTCGCAGAGCTTTCACCCTGGTTGTCAACACGTCGATCGAGCCTACACAAACACGGTCTCGTGACGCATATCCGTGCACTCTGATAGTAGAAGAACAGCAAAGTTTTCTCTCTGGTCTGGTCTGGCCCTTGTACAACCGGATTGCCAGAGGTTACGGTTGCGAGCGCATCTTGTGCCCATTCATCCATCTCCATCAGTAGCGAGGAGATTTGTGTCTGTATAGACTCCCAAGAGCGTCCAACAGTTCGCGGCGAATAGAGGCGGGCTAGAACCTTGTGTTGAATAACATCGAGTCTTGTCCACGCAGCGAGACACTTATCCATGTCCATGATTGTAAGCTCTTCATTGGTATCAAGCCGACCTACTTTTGCTACTGGGGATGTAGGCGTCGTCTGATTGCTGAGAGCTTGTATGGGTCCCTTTGTTCTGAGATCGAGATTAGTGAGCAGAGGAACAGTGCAGTCTTGCGGGTGTACAACACGCGGTCGACCCGTGATAGAAGTGAGAATACACTCTGCGGAGTGTAGAGCCCACCAGATCTGTGCCTTATATCTCGTCTCCGTGGCATCTGCCAAAGGATCTTCATTTTTCAAATGAAATCCAGCTGCCTGCGCATGTCGAAGAGAGATACCAATCATGTGCCAAGCTCTACGGAGATTAGCGAAACGTTACGATATAGGGTAGGCTGATGCCTTCGATGTTTGTACGAAAGCCATGCAAGAATCGCATCTTCAGACACGTACGTACCTGTTTACATAACCAGTCACCAACAAGTATATTGAAAGCAGCCCAGTGGCCTTGGAATGATCAGATATAGTGATTCATAGCAAGATATTGTCCGGGCTTACCTGAATGAGAGATTGATTGGGTGAGCTCGTGAAATTTGCTATATTGTCAAACCCGAGCAAATGCACAGCCCTTGACATGTATACATGGTGACTTTTGTCCCCAACCTGCAAAATTGCACCGATCAGATGTGAGAAGTAGGATCCAATGGCGAAAACAAGATTCAATTTGGCCTCCCACCTTGGGCAGATGTTCTTCACAGTGCCGAGGTGCACCATGTCGTAGTATGTTCGTAGTTGTTCTTCGAAGTGACCATCGAGGATGCGAAAAGGCGTGTGGACAGCTTGCTGGTACGCTTTGAAGAGATGTTTCGCTGTTTCAGCAGGTGTAAAGAAATCTGGATCAACATCGCCCAGATTGTTCACCAGGGTGTCGTCGAGGTAGAAGTAACACTCCTCGATGGGTTGTGCGACGTTTATTTCCTGCAAACGTCCACGAGGGGTGTGCGGTCCCCTTGCAACAGCTTCTTTTGTATCGCCGTAGGAAGCAAGAAGCTCATCTTGCGACTCTCCCAGCTTGCGTTGTAGCGTACGCATCCACTGGACTTGGGAGTTTCGACCTAAGTAGCCTATAGAATTGGGTCCTTGATCAGCCGCCACGTCTCCGTCAAGTCCAGTAACTCCTGAGGTCGGTTCGATGGTATTGCGGCCCATATTGTCCGACATAGGTCGTGGTCGCTTTTCCATGGACCTGTTTGGCAGTGTTGGCATTGATGGGGGCGTATCATCTTGGAACTGCTGTAGTGTCACATCGACCATAGAGCTATGTTCCTCATCAAGACCACCACGTACATCATTGAGCAAAGCAGTGAGAATTTCATTCTTGAGCAAAGCGCTTGAGAGGGTCAATAGTGCGCATCAGGAAAAATGTATAAGACATACTCTCGTAGGCGGTCGCGTCTTGGTTGTTCATACAAGCATTCGTCGTCGTACTTATCACAGCTTGTACAACGCGGCCTAGATCCCGAACATTTTGTCTCTGTCCAATGTCAGCGGGTACATTTCACCCGCACGACACCACGGGCAGCCGAATCGCGGGACAGAAAAGATCAGAGCCCACTGCGCTTGCGGCACCTCATGCACTGATTGGTGTCAGTCTCTTTCATGAGAAGAAGCTGCATAACCCACTGCCTTATTGACCGTTTCCAACCTGACACGGGGAGCCTTGGAAGACGAAGTAAGCTGCTGGCCAGATCTTCTCAGCCGAGGAATGGCTACTTTGGCACTGGAGCCAACACTGTCCTCCATGCTCGTAGGACGGATGGTAGAATGTCGCTCGTGGGTCGTGTCGCACGAATGGCGAATGAAGAAGACTGCAATTGTGGAAATCGCTCAGCGCAATTGCGAAAGAGCTCAACATGTCGTCCGAGTACTGATGTACGTTACCCCATCGCCGTGCTGTGACGTCTGCAATCGGCAGGGCACGGAGCAGCACACCGAGCTTGTGGGCTGTTCCTGGTACGGTGTTATTCACCGAACCCAATCAGAGCATTCGCGCCAAATGGAGGAGGATCCGGTCTGGATTACCTATCCTACCTTTCACTCAATAATCCCAAATTTATCTCACCTGTCATCGCGGCTCTAAGGTATGAGATGCAGACAGGTCTCATATTCGGCTAGGCTGTACGCTTGACCCACATGACACTGCAACAATTATCAACGATCATGCCTCCTTGGTGCACGGGTTTGTGCGACTCGGATATATGCGCCATCGTCCTGCTTTTGTTTTTTCAGTGAGCTCAACTCAGTGTCCTGAAAAGCCATAATATTGTGCAGAGCTCAATAAGGGCACGAAAGAGAAACAGACAACTGTTCACGCGGTCCACTTGGATATGTTGTTCGGTATGAGCTTCTTGAACATTTCAAGTTGCTTGACATGGACCGCCATCTTCGCCCTGAGTAGCTCAGGTCGCATCTGTAGTGTCTTGTCACTTCGCTGCTCGGAGCCGCTATACACGACAGTGAAGTCGGGCAGGCGTGTATTAGGAGGCACGAACGAAGAGGGCGAGACGGTGCAGTACTAGTCGTAGCCTTTTTAGTAAGGGTTAGGAGAAGGCAAATAGGTGCATACCCTTCCAATCACACACCCTCTGCCCAGGACTGCGCCGACTTCGATGACGCTGCCTTCGCCGACCTCGGCTGCTTCCACAATGGCATTCGATTCCACGACGACGTTCCTGCCCAGCAGAGTGCCCTCGCTCCTTGTAGACGCACTGCTCCTTGCCGACGCCATGGAGCTGCGTCTGCTCTCAGCGTCGAGCTCCGGACCCATGCCGACACCAATCCTGGCCCTTTCGCACACGACAACGCCTTCTCCTAGCATGACAGGTGCTAATGCGCTGCTGATCCTGCTGTGCGGATGGAGCACTGTATTTGGACCGAGTGTGATTGGATGTGTGCCTGTCAATTGCGCATGCTGCGCAATGAGGGCCGAGGGATCCAGTGCAATGGATGAGGGCTTGGGAAGCATAGACGTCCGCTTGGGAGCTGTAGAAGAGCGCCGATCGGGCCCTGGGCGTGCTGGTGCCGGTTGCGAAGCCATGTTTGCATCAATGTCGATTGTCAAGTTGGGTGGTTGTGGAACGCGGAGAACGTGTCGGCACGCGTTAGTGGTCGCGTATTGTGTGTGCAGGTCTTAGTTCGACGCCTATGCACGTGATCTATCAAATGGAAGCCCACGGCTTCACAACTCACACTACTGAAGTCATCACACGTAGTTCTTCACCATGGTTATTGTATGCCATACTTCAAAGAACCAATCCATAATTCTCGGGGATTCATAAAATTCGTCATATAGCCGTGTGACTAGTCTTCGTAATCTTTTCCATGATCTTTTTCATACTCATCTTTTTTTTAACTTCGTCAAGGCACTCACAACATCAATTTGAGACCAAAAAATATTCACCTCGAGCCAAAAAGAAGGAAACAAACATATCGCTAAAACGCTTTGAGACCGTCGCTATGCTGCGCTGCGGAAACGGGATACAGAACTTGTGGTGGGAATAGTCATGACACAGCCCAAGTAGAATGCTCAATGCATGGAAAGGAATAAAGAAGCGAGGATAAGAAGAGAAGAGATGAGAGACAAATTGGGAGGCCCTAGTATCGTAAGGCAGATTTCCTGCCGTCGTAAAGATGCATGTCGTAATCGTCGTCATAAGTGGTATCGTTGAGCCTGAGCTCTTCAAGTCTTTGAGCTTTCGTAAGGTTGCTTCGTCATGGTGTTGTTGCCGTGGACGTTACAGGGTGCAAAAGATAGTGCACATCTCCTCCAATTAGACCTGGTAGCCAGCGTCTCGGAGGCAGTGTGTGCATCGCTCGTAAGCCCGAACCATGCCTCGGCCACAGTAGCAGTTCGACGGTGAGCTTGCAGAGGATTTGCTGGAACGACGGCCGACTGCATCCACTGCATCCAGTCCGTAATCACTGTTCCTCGGGCTCGTACCGCCGCTCGAGCTGCTCGCACTATCGTAATCGTTTGATGAGCAAGTGTTTCGCCTGCCAGTACCAATGGCTACCGGTAGACCCTGGGGTACTTGACCGGGACGTTGGCCAGGATCACGCCCATCGTTGACGGAAAAGTTGCGGCAGATCATGTATGCTCGGGTCGCAGCAGCGTTCTTCGCGAGTTCATCCGATTCGTAGTCGACATCTGTGGAGTATTCACGGTTGTTGACACGAACCGTGGCGCCGTAGCCATGGCGAGTACGGTATGTTTGGAAGAGAGGATCCGGCCAGTGGCGTCGTTGACATAGACCTGGGAATAGTTAGTAATTGCATCGTCCAATGATCTTGATCCCCCCTGCAGCAATTGGTGACATGGAGGCTACTGCTTCCGATCTATGCATGTCCTGCCACGATCTGCTGGTCTGTACAGGGTTCGTATGGTATGGTACCATGATGGATTAGGGATTTTTGTCGTCTACATACCTGTGAGATACATGATGTAGAACATCTTGGGCGGTTGCAAACGTGTGTTGACGTGTCTAATCTGGGCAAATAGGCAGGTTGAAGTGGATTTCGATACCAATGAGGGAAAGGCTGGGACAGTGTTCTGCTGAAGTGGCAGATGCTCGTTGGTGGCGACGGCGATTGCAAACCGAGAAAGGAAACCGTGGGTCCTGTTGTGCGACGACAAGTTACGCCTGGGGCTTGACAGTTGTCAATGTATGTATTGACAGCTGTACCGAAGTAGACGGGAGCTATCGATGTATCAACGAGAGCTAGGAAGAGGACGTGGCAGGCGGGGATGGGCGAAGCATTTGTCTCCGAAGTGGGATGGAGTCTAATTTATTGCGGCAGGTGAATGCAGCAGGCATTTCAGTACATGCAAGCGCACAGTCTTCGCTTACAAGCAACAGTGGAGGGCAATTGGACGTATGGAGATGAACAATATGCGGGTCTGTTGCGGCTCTTCAGTAACAGACCCATATTGACGTGGCGTGGATTTTCGCCAGTGGGAGATTTGGCCAGTGGGAGACTACTAGGTTCCAGAATTTTTAATCCTCAAAGGGTACAGCTCACCGGTCTTCGCCAGAGAGCATACCACTTGCCACAATGCGTGCATGCAGAAGTAGCGCAGGAAACGGCTTGACGATCGGTTCCCATTCTTTGCAACCCGCTTTTCAAAGGCTAGAATAGACGATCGGCGTCTCGAAGCGGCGGTTTACAAGGGTAGACATGGACATATCGATATGCTCTCTTGGCAGAGTAAACAGAGAGGCTGGCATTCATGCAGTTTACACGCTGTCGTTGCAGGTCCTAGCAGTGCAATGATGCAAAGGAGGGGAAGAGCGCAGGTTAGCATAGATACCGCACGCTCCCTACAGTGTTTCGTGACCCAGATGCATGTGTTTTGATCTTGGCAAGACAGTGGTTGAGGTTCGCGGCGGATTCTGACGGGGCAAAGTTGGTGAACGGGCTCACAGACCCGACGATACGATTCGCAGGAAAAATGGGGGATGCTAGCTGAATCAGGTACCCACAGTAGCAGTAGGCGCGGAAGTCGCGCTTGGGGCAAGATGATTCGAGGTGAGGTTGACACGCTATCGTGACTGCAGGTCGATGCAAAGCATAGCGGCTTTGAAGCGGAAGAGCGTCATACTAGGAATAGCAGGCTGCTCCCTGGCGGCAAGAGCCAGTCGGGATACGATACGATTGATTACTAGAATCGAGGGGTCAGATAGGTAACTAGGGTGTCACCAAAAAGTGTTGTTGCGACGCGGAGCCCGTGCTCCATGCATATGTGCGATGAGCTGGCAGACTTTGAACGTCAAGCTACCTGCATGCCGAACCAAAAAAGGCGAAGGACCAACGGTTCTGTACGGCATGCTTGTCGACATGGATCGGCCGTTGTGGAGACAATTATCGGTGCTCGAGCGTCGCATGCAGACAAGATGCAGTCCCAGTGGCTCTCAGGTGAGGCCACCAGGGCACTTTGTAGTTTGACAGGGCTGTCCCAAGAGACCCTTTTCCTTAGGAGCCAGAGACGCCCAGAAGTGCTCAGTAGCCTCGGAGTGTATTGACAACGAACAGCTTGTGCCAAATGCCGAACCATGGTCACATTCAGCAGCCTTGATCTGACAGCGTCACACAATGGCAGCCAGAGCTTGAACAATGGCACTTCGCTCTGCATTGGCTTGAGGCTTTAGCAGCGGGAGGCTGCAGAGCGCCCTGGATCGGACGAGTGAAAATGCGCACAGCGGGCATTTCTACGACCCTGCCGAGCAGTCGTCGCCGGAGAAGCATCAGCTCCGGGGCACGTTGAGCAACAAAGACTGCAAATGATGGCATTGCGGACTCGGCATCTCGATACTCGATAGGCCGGGACCATGCAACAGCGGCCTCGCTTTGGCGCCGGTCCAATGTCTTGGTTTCGAGCCGTAGATAGGTAGCGCAGCAGGCGGGATGCAAGTCGTAAGTATAGAGTGATCCATGTCATGGAGACTAGCACAACAGCAAGCTGTTTAGGATGAGGTTTCGCGCTTCACCGCTACTTTGCTATCTAGCCCTACTAAGCGCCCATCAAACCTGTGCGTCCAATGCTTTGTCAAAGCAGCGAGAAAGGCGTTAGGTCTAGCTTTTAATCAACGTGTGCAGAGATATCGTTAGCACGGAGAGACGTGACGTTCGCGTCAGCTCACCGAGGGCGCTGATGTTGTACACGGCATCTTCGAATCGGCCTGATTCCTTACTCGCGAAGCGAACGACCCCACGAGTTCTTCTCATCTGTCCACCCAAGAGCGTGCTGACCCTCCCTTTCAGCCCTGGCCCTTGAAGGGTGAGACATGGTGCCATGCTCCCTACTCGGCCGCCTCTGCGCGCGCTGCAGGGTTATTGCCGAACGAGGCCTGGAGTATTGAAATCCAAGTACACAACACGCCGTAGCGCCTCCATTTCACCAGGCTTGCACAATGACTGCCCCACGATCCATGGTATCCAGGGTTCTGCTTCGCTTCCGGCATCTGGCGATGCTGGGTGAGGGGTAATCATCTCCTACCACCAGCGTGACGTCTGACAGCGTGGGGACCTCGGGATGCAATCCTCAGCTGTCGGGTTGTTATGTCCACTTAACATATCTAACTCTGAGCCATACTGATAATTCGTATCAAGTGTGACCGTAGCCTGATGCTGTTGATCTTTTGCAAGGGGAACCCGAACTCATGGCTCTCCTCACACACCCGAACGAGCCGCTTCGGAACGTCACGCAACTGACTTCTCATTACACGCGAGGAAATAGACTACATATAAGCAGTACATAGCAATAGACACCCTCTGCACCACCACAATCGACTGCCCATTAATACTTGACATTTTCCACTACCATGCCTCAAATCAACCGCATCACTCTCCTAAAGCTCGCCGACCCCTCCATTATCCAACAAGCCGTTCAAAAATACTCCACCTTAGCCCGAGACGCAAAGAAAGTAGGTTAACGTTCCTGTTCCTTGCCCCACAGTTCAGGTTCTTATCCCACGCATACCCGCTCGAGGCAACACGTCGTCGGAAACCCGTCTGCAGGTCGCACATTTCATCACACTGCAAAGTGCCCGACCGCCACTTTGCGCCGGAAATACTTGCACCATTCGCTCGCTTCGACCAAATGTGGGGATGTGAGGGCGCAACACATCGCTTGTGATGAATTGGTAGCCCGATGGAAATAAACAGTGTTGAGCTGACAGGATGCAGGATGGCAAAACTTATATCCTAACAGCTGCTGCAAATCCAACGCACGACGACGCTAGGAATCAGGGCTATACACTGGTAGCGAGGACGGTCTTTGCGTCGAAGGAGGACATGTATTTTTATGATAATGAGTGTGAGGCTCATGGGGATATTAAGGCTCTTTTGAAGCCGAACGTAGGTGGGCCGCCCTTGGTTGTGTATATGGATGCCACCGAGTGAAAAGACGTTGTATGAACATGACGAGTAGCATTTTAGGAGAGAAATTCGGATAAATCTGCATGGTGTGACAAAAAGTGTCGTAGCTCATATTTCTCAGAGACCCTCACTCGACTCAAAATGCCTCCGACACTCGTACACTGACCTATAAGGTATTATGAAAACGGGATGCACTGTCCGAACCACATCTTCGGGATCCCAAACCACATCTCCTTGCTCATGCGCCATGTCTGTCTTCCAATGATACGGTGCACCTAGATTGCGCTTTCCTATGTCCTTGTTCACATTCGAGTCGTACACATACTTGTGTTGTGCTGCACTCAAACCTGCAAGATTGTAGCATGTGTGATAAGCATCTGGGCTCTTTCCAGGTTTGTCTTTCAGCCCACCCTTCTTCTCCTGACAGGCCGCTAGTATGTAGCGTGCAAGCGCAGGACGGTTCCCGAGTTGTGTGCCTAAGGAAGCGCTGGATGTTGCGGCTTCGACCAAGGACCAGCAGCTACCGACCCAGTGGGAATAACACCCATCGACAAGCTTGTTGGTGCGACCGTTGTAACCGCCTTCGGGACTGCATTGCCGTGAAGATAGCCACTTGTTTAAGAGTGGCAGGTCTAGATACTTTGGTAAGGTCTCAGTGGGTGGTCCAAGAATCGACAGACATCCAAGGCCACAGAATGCATAGGCACCGTGGGCCTCATTCCCGGGCGCCGCAGAGATACCACCGTCCCACGATTGACATGTAGAAACCCACTCCCCGATTCTATCTGTGAAAGACGTGACCCCATCTTTGCGGCTCGGAGCGTCTGGCGGCAAGTCGAGAGGCAGGTTCAAAAGTGACAAGACTACGAGCGCACAAAAGGCGCCACGAATGTCTTCCTCACCGCCCTCGCACATGGTGAAACCTCCGTCGGCTTGCTTCATTCGGCCAAGAAATTGCCACATGGTCTTTCGGTTGATTGAATCGTACGTTGGCGTACTACCTGCCATCGCTAGAGACAGTACACCAGCATAAGTACAGGCAAGATGCGGGAGCTGACCGTAGCCACCCCCATAACCACCTGTCGGATGCTGAATGAGAGCGAACGTATGCGCTACCCTACTGCAAGTCAGTTGATGTAGATCAACATGGTGTTGCAAGCAGATATGGAAC
The DNA here is from genome assembly GCA_020747045.1 of Phaeosphaeria sp. MPI-PUGE-AT-0046c. Classification (NCBI taxonomy): domain Eukaryota; kingdom Fungi; phylum Ascomycota; class Dothideomycetes; order Pleosporales; family Phaeosphaeriaceae; genus Phaeosphaeria; species Phaeosphaeria sp. MPI-PUGE-AT-0046c. The sequence continues at coordinate 999,186 of JAGTJN010000010.1, read as the reverse complement.
ATACCGTTTCTGATAGGGATGAATATCAAGTCCCAATGCTGTCATGCTTTGCAGACCCCAGTAGACTATCCAAGGTCTCGCAGCATCCATTGCAGCAAACTGCGGAGGATAGTCGCCCAGAGCCTTCTTCAGAAAAGTAGCGTGTTGCTGTCGCTGAAGCTTGGGGATGCCAAAAGCGTTGAGCATGAAGTCATTTGGGTTCCCCTCCAAGAATGGTAAGATGACTTTGTGAGTGGCATCTTCCACTATCGAAGTCTCGGTCTCATAATCATCTTTGATAGGGATGCGCACGCTCTCCAGATACGCAATGTTTGCCTGCTCTTCTGGGGTTGCAATACCCATGTCTTCGTAGTCGTCGTCGGTATCGGAAAGCTCTTCAATTCGTTCTGATCCGTCGAGTATCTCCTCAAGACGGGATATGGGGGATCGACTAGAGGCTCGCAAGGGTAAAGCCATCTTTTATTCGCAGCTGTCGCAGCATCCGAATGAGGAATGAGTTGTACCGCTGTGCGTGGCTTGTGCAAACAATGGCAGCCCACTGCGCTCTTACTATTGTTCGTAAGCGCCCTCGGCTATAGTGGCAGAGCTTCAAATCATCACAGCCCAAATTCGACAAGTGGCTAGATCTTCTGATCGCAGTGTGAATATTTAAGGGTCTCCTTGACGGTCTGCTGTTGTGAATTTCACGGCTGCGAGGTGGAGCAAGTGCACGTGGTAGAAGACCCAATCGGGCAGCAGGGGGCTTGGCGACCATGGCTCAATTTTGCTACATGGCGAAATGGGTGGGAGTAAAGTTTGAGCTCTCATACTACATACTAAGCAATTCCTCAACCTTTCAGTCCAATCAGTCCGACGACCGTACTCCAGCCATGCCTGCCAAATGCTCACCAAACTCTTCGCCCGCGATACTCAACGGCTTACTCTCCTGCAGCACAAACAACATTCTGGCCCACTCATTCTTGCTATTATTGATCCATTGATGCATGGTGCCTCGCTGGATCGCAACGTCTCCCCGTTTCATGACACGCTTCTCGCCACTATCAAGCAGAAGCTCTACCTCGCCTTCGAGAACGCAACCGTAATCGAGACTCACGGTGCGGTGCATCTTACACGCAGTCTCAGGAGGAACGTCGACATGTCGCAGTACAGTACCACCTGACACGACCAGCCCTGGAGGACTTTTCAGAAACTCGCCATACACATCAAGATCTTTGTCATTTTCCATGTCGACTGGGAAGCCTCTCGTGGTGAAGCTGAGCGCAAAAGCTATCCCGTCATCATTGGCCTTCATCTTGCTTTCTTCGTTGAATGCGCTGCTGAAAATGGCTTTTCCATTGTCGTTGTGGGCAGTGATGTATCTTTGAATCTTGGGGAGTGCCCCAATATGAGCCATTGTGTGTGGTTGGATTGGGATGACTTGTTGGGTGATGGAATGATGGATGATATATGATATCGGGGATGTATGACGCGCGGAACAGAGTGGTATGCTCGAGCCTCCTGTTGGGTAGGGTACAGTCGGATCTATGCTGTGCAAGACCAGAGTCCCCACAGACTGCTATATCTGCCATTTCGACTTTGGTCACACAAACCACGGGAGATGTACATGGAGCCGAAAGCCGGCGGCGGGGCGTCCCCGCAAGCCGTGATCGCCAACAAGTCTATGCCTGCGCGTCTGTATCTTTGATTGTAACACGGTCTGGGGAAAAGTTTGAAGCTTGTGCAGCCGTGGGTACTTGACCATCCACGGGTGATGTGTCTTACGATATCAGAAAGACATGGGTTATTGGGTCGCTTTGATGTCTCTGTGCGTTGTGCCATCATGTCGATGGCCAATGGTGTAGAAATATTGGCTTAATCCCTGACATGTCAGAGCTTCGTATGTCCATGCACGTTGTCTATCAGTAGAGCAGCGGCTTGCATTGAACTGAAATGGCTTGCCACAAATATATAGTCGCACTGAAATTAGGGCATACTTTGCCCGTTATCTTTACGCTTATTACGCTTATCCGCTTGACTTACAGGTGCACAGAAAATCGTTTGACAGAGGAATAGTGACGAAAGACTCTGCAAAGGTATACAACAGACATTGCTGTGCGCAAAAAGGACGATTGGTGCGCAGCATAGGGCAAGACAGATTGCACTACGGGCCACCTGCAGCTATTGAGCGACGTCACGGTCATGTCTGGCGTAAGACAGAGCGGCCATATCGAATCGCGTTGTGCGCCAAGAGTTACCAGATTGTGGATGCGCTGGAAGGTCCAGCTGGGTGCGACTCAAGCCAATGCCTTGCATGCAGCTGGCGGTGATTCGCATTGGATCCACCGATGGCGTCCGGAAAGCACACGCTTGTCTACGAATAGCTGCTGTGCGACTTCAGCGGCAGCACAAGCGCCATGGAGCGTTGTGAGCACGAGGAGAAGACCGAAGTTTGCTGCCGAAGCGTGGAGGCAAGCAAGGCACAACGCTCATGCTATGGGCAACGTCTACTGCGCAGTGGAATGTACGATGACGGCGGGTAGTGTTGACGCGGGCCTTTGGAGATGTCGGTGAGTTTGGCGAATCGACGGCGGCGAAGCGATTGTGAGTTGCATACCAGGCCATGGCAGTGAGGCAAATGCGGGCAGTGCCCCCCCTGGCCTATTGTAGCATCCGCTATTACGACGTCGCAACTCAGGTATCTGTCAAAGCGTGTGTGGTCAGCACGTCTGACGGCGAGCCGGGCAACTCGTCCTCGTCGCCGTGGTTGCTGGAGAGTAGTCAGTGTTTATTAATTAGCATTCATCGTGGCGGCGCAGCTGAAGAGAGGCGGGCAACGGCGCAGATGTATAGACGGTAGACTGTCAGTCGAGTCCCGCACCGTCTTTGGTTGCTTCTTCAGCGCCCTCGAGCGACTCCGCATGCTGATGTCGAGGATTGCCGGCACTAGGCCCAGCACAGAGGGGCAGAGGCGAATGGCAATGGGCACGGCATGCACTTGGGGGTACACAGCGCCAGTACACCGCACACCTATGCCCTCGAGCACCGGCAACTTCCAACTTCGCAGTGCAGAGGAGCTGTTCGCGCCCCCGCGGTTTGCGCGATGGCTGCGCGGATCGTCGACTCGAGCACATCTCCCGACTGGGACGGACTGGGCATCCCCGTCGAGGGCGCGGGTGCATGAGGGTTTTGCAGCGCCCTCAATTGCGAATCGCGCGGTCCGCTGGAGCGCTAGCTGGGCCTGGAGTAGCTCCTGCAGGCTGCCTCTGCGCAGTGGGGCGTCGCCTGACCGCCATTTCATCGTGCTTGGCATTTCCCGCACCTAGACACTCGGACGCCCTCACCTCACCGCTTCGTGTCTGGCAGAGAGGCTGAACACTCGACCTCACCATCTCACCCAGGCCACCACCATGGAGAACCAGAACATCGACTTCGACGGCTCCCTCTACACGGCCGAGGGTGTCTTCGATGCCAACTACGACCCCACCCGCACCACGTACAACTTCTCCCAGACGTGGCCCATCCCCGTCTCGCCAGCCACCATGTCGCAGAACCACCAGAACAACAACAGCAACAACAACAATAGCAACATTCACGGCCAAAATGACGGCAACCACCACCACCACCAGCAGCCACGCCGCGTGCACACAGTCGCGACCTCGACTGCAATCCCGAGCACCACAGGCACCATTGCTCCGCTGCAAACCATGGGCCTCGGCTTCCCCACCGCCATGCAGGCCATGAACCCGATGCTGGCCAACTGGATGAACGTCCACACCGACGGCTTTGCCCACGACGCCTTCACCCAGAATGCCATGAGCATGGGCATGGGAGCAGACTTCAATGCCACGTACGGCTCCCAGCTGCAGGCCTCACCCGTCGACTTTGCCATCAACACCTCGCAGGCCGCCATCATGTCCTCGATGAGCATGGCACCCTTCACCATGATGCCCACCACCCTCGACATGCCCGGCATCCACGCCGCTCCCTTCCAGATGGCTGATTTCCAGCAAGAGTTCCACAACACCAACCTCACAAACGCCGACTTCACCGCTCCCTCGGCCACCAGCGTCTCGACTGGCTCGCCTAGCGAACAGTGGCTCGAGATCCGCTCGCTCCCCAGCAGCGACAACGGCTGGGTCGACCTCGGCCACCGCAATTCATACGATTTCTCCGACAACTCCGCAATCGTATTCAACCCTGCCCAGTCACTACACATCCGCACAAACTCGGACTCGACAAACTCAAATCAGTCCGACGTCCCCCGCTCAGCCCACTCCTTCAGCAGTTTTGAGGAGATACATTCCTTCATGAACTCGCCGCAGTCAGAGACGGACAACCACCTGGAGCTGATTCACTCCCACGCCCACTCCCATACCCACTCTGATAACTGCAATCACGGCCACGGCCTTCCGCTTGAGCACGACTTTGCAAACTACATCTCACCGAACCAGTCGGTCAGCCCCCCTATCGCTCGTGCTGAGCCCATCATCAAGCAGTCTGCTTCAAGCACGGCCTCACCAACCTCCTCCGCCGTCAGCTCACCGCCGGCCGCAGCGCGTCGGAGAAAGTCACCTGTTGGGGCCAAGCCGGCCAAGACCATTGTGAAGAAGACGCCCGCGCACACCACCAAGAAGGACGCCACTGGCGAGAAACGCGTTGGAAGACGGCGAGGTCCTCTGCGGCCCGAGCAGCGACAGCAGGCTCATGAAATCCGCAAACTTCGCGCATGCCTGAGGTGCAAGTTCCTCAAGAAGACCTGTGACAAGGGCGATCCGTGCGCTGGCTGCCAGCCATCCCACGCTCGCCTGTGGCAAGTCCCCTGCACCCGCATTGACATCAAGGACATCGCCTACTTTATGAAAGACTGGAAGGCCGATTATGAACGCCATGTCAGCCTCGGCTTCTCCATCGGCAACATCAAGGGTTTCTCGCCTCAAGAACGGCCCATCTATGTAACACACGGCTATGGCCACTACTTGCCCATCATGGCTCGTGAGGTCTACGTCCGAGACGAGAAGTGCTTTGGTGTCGACTGGTTCGAGACCCTCAACGGCCTCCATTTCGAGATCAACACCGCCAAGCTCTCTGCAGGCATGGAGGGTGTCTCTCGAGCTATGCTGTCCGATTATCTCGACCGCCACATCGACGGTGGCTTCGAGAACTTTGTTGATGAATACTTTGAGGGCACTTATTTCTTGACTGAGCTGCTCAAGACCGCATACCGCTACTACTGTCGCGAGAAGCTTCCCGTCATCCGCAAGGCACTGAAGCTCGTTCTTGCCTACAACCTGACCCTTCACGTAACCATGGTAGAAGGTCTTGGTGGCGAGGAGGAGGCCAACCTCGGCAAGGTTGAAGATTCACAGTCCAAGTTCTGCGGAAAGACCGTCGCACCTGTAATGATCAACTTCCAAGTCAAGTGTGCTCTTGCCGACATGTGGCGTGAGCTGCAGAAGGATGTTCTCGAAGAGCTCTCCTCATTGTATCAGTCTGTCTACAGTGGCGATAAGCTCAAGAACTGGCCCACCATCTTCATGCTCGCTGCCATTCTTCTCGCAGTCTGGGAGTTGATCCAATTCGACTGCCACTACCGTGTTCCTGATCAAGGTGCTGTAAATAGCTTCTGCTCCGAGATGGAGGGTACTCCTGTTGGTGTCATTGTTGGTCTCTTCTCGGCCATCTCACAGAAGCTTCCGGCTTTCACCGAGTGGGACTCGAGGAAGCACCACCACCTGCTCAACTCCAATCCGGCTGTGTGCGATGCCATGACTGAAGTACGGGCGCACGTCACCAAGTATGGTAAGTTTGAACGCCACCCATCGCATTCTTGTTCTGTGCTAACGACACTTTCAGAGGGCTACATGCGCTCCCGAAGTGACTGCAAATTCGACAGATCGGACTTTGACTCTTTGTCGAACAAGTTCCTCTCCAAGCTCGTCATCCGGGCCAACTAAGGCCTCATTGCTCAAGCACCACCTCTTCGCCACTTTTACCTAATCCTTTATCCTCACTAAGCTGCAACATAATCTTCCGACCACATATCTTTTAACCTTCACTCACCGACCGACATGAAGCAGCTCGCTCGACGACATCACGAGACGATATTCACACGACAGAATGCGTCTCATGCTTGCGCTATAATGGATCACGACTCCTCCCAAAAAAAGATGATGTATGACTTGTCCTTGCATTTTTTGCGATTCCCCGGCGCCTGAGGACGCCATGTTAGCAAACCACCATCCGGTGCCCACACTCCAACTACACAACACTCTTTTTGCGCCATCGGCTTCTTTTTCTTGTTCACTTTATGAATCTATTGAATGTTTCTCACGCCTGGCGACGAAGGCACACGATTGATGGCCACGACCTCACTTGATTTTTGTTGCAGAGCAGAACACGTGTTCTGCCAAGAAGTTTTTTTCGGATGTTATGTTTGGATACAACAAATGATGTGAAATCATCAGTATTGATGTTCTGGTCATTATGTTGCACAAAACAAATCATTTCCATATTATTATGTTTTCCACGATTGTGTTATTGGCATAGCGAGCGAGCGAGCAAGCGATCTTCATCACTGTATAGTGTGAATTGCGCTTAAGCAAAATTTTTGAGTGGACAGGATAGTCTCATAGTTGAGATCTGTCGGTTCAAGTTTCTTTGAAGAACGATTGTGTATTTATCAGATAAAGTGTCATGGGAAATAGGAATTATCATTAGTTACTTTGCATTTCAATTAATCTTGGCTTGTGTGTACCTGTCAACACAAAGGGTCCTGCGTGCACAACATTTGGAGCAAGTACACTACATCCATACGTGCTCAAGACCGTTCACCAGGCGCAGAAACATCCCATCCCATCGAGATCTAAAGCTTTAGTGCCACTCTACAACTGTACATACCTCGCCGCCACTGGCCTGACCTGCACCCGCCAAACTGTCCGGTGTCCACCAACCATTGACTCAAACCAGCCCAGTGCAGTCCCAGTCCCCCGTCTCGAGGCCCCCCTCATCTGTACATAATGTCTTGTTAGTTTCACCTAGTCACTCTAGCCCACCGGAAAAACTCATCCCACACTCACCGCCCATTTATTCCGAAATCTCCCGCCCCGGACAAGAATCGATTTGGCTCGAAATCGTAGATCATTCCCGCGGATCAACTACGGCACGTAGCCGAGCTGAACCCACTTGGGAGTCGCATGATGTGCATATGTAACGGTGGGTATGCGATTGAATTGAACGGTGTGTAGCACGCTAAAAAAGGTACGAGTGTACAGTGCGGGGCAGACGGATATCGAAGTGAGGGGCTTGACCGGATGGAATGTTGGGTGGGTTTGCTACATGTGCACATTGAACAGTGAGATGCGTAAGTCGCGTGTAACGTGGTTTGACGTTTGAAAAAATGCCGTGAAACACTGCAAACCGCTGCACGAGCAATTGGTGGCGTGAGTGTTTAAGTTGGGGCTGGGATGGCGGTGAAGAGTCAAGACGGTTGGGATGATATAGATAGCGCAATTTTTCATATATGGTGCATGGTGTTGAGCGCGCGCAGGACTCGAGTACGATGAAAGCAATCTAGACGATACTGCATTAGATCGAATGAGATCTACGTAGTCGGAGAGAAGGATGTGGTTTGCGATGCCGACATGTCAGCCGGCTTACTTTGGGTGACACGCGATTTGAGACATCGGATTACAGTTGGGATGCTCACGAGCCAAAAAAGGAAGTGCTTGCTGCACCAAAGAGGAAAATGCTGACGGATACATTTGCGTCTCTGTGCTATGGTGACGGAAGGTTGTCGAAGCTCCATCACTGCTCTGGCTCTGATCTTGCTACCCTCTTCACTTCAACGAGCATCTAGAATCCCTGCCTCTCCTTTGGAATATACGCTTCCTCAAGATACTTCGCATCCTCATCGCTTAGCTTAAAGTGCACATTCTGCACAGCTTCCTCAATCCGCTGCTTGCTGCTGATTCCGATAATCGGGCATACGCCCTTCTTAATGCACCATGAGGTAGCGATGCAGGCCATGCTTACATTGTGCTTCTTTGCGATTTCTTCGACGCGTTCAATGATCTTTTTATCCGCTGCAAACTCGCGCTCGTAGACGAGCGCAGAAACGAATTTGTCGGTCTCGGCGCGTTTTGACGAGCGATCGCTAAAGGGGCGTGTAAGTGCACCACGTGCGATGGGTGACCAAGGAATGAGACCAACACCAGTGTCTTGACAGTATGGGATCTGGGAAGAGTCAGGTTATCAGCAATGAAGTACGTAGCGAAGCCCAGTACGCACCATCTCGCGCTCCTCCTCTCGGTAGATCAGGTTGTAGTAATTCTGCATCGAGACAAACTTGTGCCACCCATTCTTGTCCGCAATGTTCTGTAGCGTCTGGAATTCCCACGCTGCCATTGAGCTGGCGCCAATATATCGCACCCAACCCTTCTCAATGACATCATTTAGGGCCTTCATAATCTCCTCTCGCGGGGTTTCTCGGTCCAAGCGATGAATCTGGAGGACGTCGATGTATGTGCCGAGCCTCTCGACGCTCTTCTCTACTGCATCAAAGATGTGCTTGCGGCTTAGACCGACCTGGTTCACGTTCTCGCCTTCGTTCGTATTCGACCGGTTGATGGGCAGACCGACGTCGTCTTCGTTGACGCCAAAGTAGCATTTTGAGAGGATGACGACCTTGCTACGCGGGATATTGAATTGCTTCAGCGCCTTTCCTACAATTCGCTCGGATTGTCCGTGGGAGTATATATCGGCCTGAAATGCATACCGTTAGCTTATGGAAGTGCTTGAACGCAGATGGCTTATCTTACTGTGTCCCAGGTGTTAATTCCGCACTTGTACGCATGCTCAAGCAGCGGCAGGCTCTCTGCCTCATCCAGTACCCATGGCTGCCATGTTGAACTTCCATAGCTCATGGCGCCCAGGATAACCTTGGAGACCTTCAAGCCGGACTTGCCCAGACTAGAGTAGGTCAGCTTTGCCGCGTAACCTATATACTGGCACTTGGACGCACTTGACGTATTCCATCTTCTTGTCTGCCATATTCGTGGGTAGACTGTTCGCAGATGGATGTAGAATGAGACGGAGGGCGAGCAAATATTAGTTTAAAGGCGCAAGAGTGACGCTTCGTCTGGTATGACTGGTTGTTCAGGTGCTCCCTGGCTACGTTGCTCGCTTCCTGCGCTCAATTGTCGTCAGTTGCACCTTTTATCGTTGTGCAAAGATTGAACACTCACTGTGTTGAATATTTATGGGAGTCTTGGTATAGCACCCAGTTTATAAAGGCGTGGTATGAGCGGTATTGGGCGCGGGCTTTGGAGTTTAGGATGAAGCCACAGAGCTATGGCGGAGATACATCGTCATTATTGCCGACAGGGCGGGGCAAGGGCTCATGGTTAGTCTACCGTGATGAGTGGGGATTGCCGGGGCGGTGGCGATTACTGTCACTTCCATTTCACGAACTTGGTAAATACGAAAAGCGATGGTGAGATATCAGTGAGATACAAGATGTCAGTGTTGAGAAATGTGTAGTCATCAGCCCGTAGGCATGCTTTTTGCATTGATTGATGAGCGGCTTAATTCGCCTTGTGAACTATGAATAACCCGTGTCTCGATGACCAGCCCGCAAGCCGCTGTCATGCCGTAAACTCCATGCGCAGAAATCAAACAACCTCAAGCACCTACTGTCCACCACGCAGGCGGAGCACCAAGTGCAGAGTTGACTCCTTTTGAATGTTGTAGTCCGAGAGCGTGCGGCCGTCCTCCAGCTGCTTTCCAGCGAAGATGAGACGCTGCTGGTCCGGAGGGATACCCTCCTTGTCCTGAATCTTGCTCTTCACGTTGTCGATAGTGTCGGACGATTCAACCTCCAATGTGATAGTCTTACCGGTGAGCGTCTTCACAAAGATCTGCATACCACCGCGCAGGCGGAGGACCAAGTGGAGCGTAGACTCCTTCTGGATGTTGTAGTCGGAAAGGGTGCGGCCATCCTCGAGCTGCTTGCCAGCAAAGATGAGGCGCTGCTGATCCGGAGGGATGCCCTCCTTATCCTGGATCTTGCTCTTGACATTATCGATAGTATCCGAAGACTCTACTTCCAACGTGATGGTCTTGCCGGTGAGAGTCTTGACGAAGATCTGCATACCACCACGGAGGCGGAGGACGAGATGGAGGGTGGACTCCTTCTGGATGTTGTAGTCGGAGAGGGTACGACCATCCTCAAGCTGCTTGCCGGCAAAGATGAGGCGTTGCTGATCCGGAGGAATGCCCTCCTTGTCCTGGATCTTGCTCTTGACATTGTCGATAGTATCCGAAGACTCTACCTCCAACGTGATGGTCTTGCCGGTGAGGGTCTTGACGAAGATCTGCATACCACCACGGAGGCGGAGGACGAGATGGAGGGTGGACTCCTTCTGGATGTTGTAGTCGGAGAGGGTACGGCCATCCTCAAGCTGCTTGCCGGCGAAGATGAGGCGCTGCTGATCCGGAGGGATGCCTTCCTTGTCTGCGGTGACACGTTAGCAGGCTGCGCGATGGAGTGGCGGGGCTGCAGCGCTACATACCCTGAATCTTGCTCTTGACATTGTCGATGGTGTCCGAGGACTCCACCTCCAAGGTGATGGTCTTGCCAGTGAGAGTCTTGACGAAGATCTAGAGAGACGAAGAGTCAGCGAGTGCGATGCGACGAGGTGGCGCGGACAAGAAGGTACTCACCTGCATGGCTGCGGCTGTGTAGTGTGCTTGTTGGGTATGTGTTGTTAATGTGAGGGTGCAGTGTAGGCTCGGGTTGACAGTGGAGAGGGGTGTGGGAGAGCGTGTGCAGAGAGAAGAGAGGAGGATGGAGCGGCGAGGTCTTAAGTGTTTGGGGGAGCGCCTGCCTCCGCTAGCGGCAATCCATTGCGCCTCGCTGATGACTGATTGCGTTTACGTCCGTGCGCCATGCACCGAAGCTTCCCGCCACTTCCACCGCTGCAGCCTGTAACTGGATGGCCGTGGTTTGCGAGCTTGTATTTCACCTCGGCACTGATAATGCCTCTGCAGTACCAAGTTTCTGCTTCACGAACAACCCGCGAGTTGCTGTGTCGCGCTGTCGCTGCTGCATGCGCGGTAACCAGGACTTCCCCGCAAATGGCCGCGTGACGTAGCCGACCGATAAGAGCGGCCCTACTGACTTGGTCCAGCCCAAACCACGCAGAGAACAACAGCAAAGTACACAGACGCATAACCTGTGGCGCACTGGTGTTACCAGCGGCCTTGCTCCACAAGAGATATATTCCACATCGCAAAAGCACCTTTCAACGCCATGTGGCTGTGTAAGTGGCGCAGGCCGACGGTACGTGTTACACGCATCGAAGTGAATTAATGTGATGTCATGACCGTGCCCACAACCGTGCCTTCAACGACGACGACTTTCGGATCACTGCCGAAGGAATCGCCGAACGACATAGGAACTTCATCGTCGACACATACACTACCGATATTGTTGCGCATCGCCATGACGACCCCAACGCTCACAAACCCAGCAATCACTGCTGCGATATGGTAAATGTCCCCCACTATCGACAGTGCCGAACCCATCATCAGGAGGTTGCTTGCACTTCTCCAACAAAAAGCTGCCTCATAACGCTCCTTCACCATACAAACTCTACTAATCCCCCTAGCGCCCTCGAGCACAGGGCGTGGGCTGCCCTCTGCAAATCCGGCACCGACCTTCTCCCCCTCCTCTCCTCCAATCCTGTCATGATCTTCCCAGGCGACTTCCTTCTCACCGCTGTCTCGTCGCCATCTGTTCATGAAATGTTGCAAGGCCCCGAATTCAAGCCATGGCAGTCTTATTCGCTCAGCCATGACGAGGTGATTCCGCTGGGAAAGGACAGCGCCATCATCTATTACCGCGTGAGCGCAACGAGGAGCGATGAGACGTTCAAGGCTATTTGCTCGAGTGTTTGGACTATGGACGGGGCTGATAGTCATGGTGTCACTGGGGGATGGAAGATGACGAGTCATCAGCAGACTTTGATGTAGAGTGGAGGATTGAAGAGCAGGGGTCAAACAAAATACACTGCAATACTATGTAAAGGAGCAGCGATAATTGTTACTTTGTTCTGGTGCAGGAGGTAGATGTTCCCAGTTGATCTAGTTCCTCTTGACTCCCGTCTTCTTGACGACGCTACAGTCACCCACCAAGATGTGCACTCCATGTTCTACGAGTAAATGGCAATACAACATCGACGAGCTGAAGACATGATCGATATCAAGACTACGCACTCCACTCGGATCGCCTTACTCCACATTTATGTCCCGATGCGCTAGCGTAAGCGGATCGTTCAGTGACGTATTACGTCCCCATATCCATTCCTCAACCGCACGGAGAATCTGCAAATCACGTCCAAACGCGTTAAGAGCTCAACTTGTCCACCAAATACATGCTGATCTACATCCTGAGGCAGCCTCGGAGACTTATCCTAGCTTGTTCCACGATACGCAACATGTCTGGCGGCATCTCATATGCAGCTGCCGTAAGCACGCCAAACGGCGCGCTGCGGCAACCTCAGATCCAGTCAAGAGTGTGCTCAGACCCTGATCTCCGGTCCTCGTTCGAATTGGAGACATCAAAGAAGACGCAGACGAAGCCTCAGCGCCCTGGTGCGGGTATTAGATCGAAGACCAGTTTCCGTGGATGGACGTCCAAAAAGGGCCAAGAATCTGGAAATCAGGAACGAGGCGCCATCCAGGAAGTGCAGAGTGGCTTCGTGTCGCGCGCTGAACATCAACCGAATACCGGTGCGGAAGAGGACCATGTCTACGTGCTGACTATGAAGCTGGAGGACAGTCTGTCGGCGCCTATGAATGACCTACGTCGGCAGTACTTTCCCAAGCGTATCAATCGGACTCCAGCCCATCTAACGCTATTCCACGCACTCCCGCATTCGCACATGGACGCACTCGATCAGACACTTTATCACCTATCATCTAGTACCAAGCCTTTCCTGGTGACCACAGGAGGGCCTTTCAGAATGCGCAAAGGTGTTGGTGTGAATGTTGATGCTGGCTACCGCGATTTGAAGGAAGTGCATAGCCAGCTTCAGTCGCAGTGGATGTCATTTCTCAGCGAGCAAGACCAGGGCGGTTTCCGGCCTCACTGGACGATCATGAACAAGGTCAATGAGGAGGAAGCGGTCGAGAACGCCCTGAGTGCGGTTCGTCAAGAATTGTCTCAGAGCACAAAAGAAGGTCGAGCGACCGGGCTTGAGCTGTGGAAGTATGATCGCGGTAACTGGATATGGGCCAAAGAATACAACTTTGGTGTCAAGGTTGCAGCGCCGACTTCTCCACCCTCGAAGAAATCTGGCACCTCTGATGAGAAGTCGGGTGCAGAAGGATCAGCCAAAAGACCAGGCATGAAGCGCGGCAGCAGCGTGGCGGATGCGTGGAGATCGATGAGCTTCCGGCGCAAAAGCTGAAGCGTGGCAGCACGGAAGCTGTGGGGTTGGTCCGTCTTGTTGTTTTTTCACGTCAGCTGCTTGTGAGTAGGTTTTGCATCATGTGGTGTTCCATAAGCCATGGCGCTGAGGGGCTTAGATTCGGTGAGAGTGTATATTTTGTGTAGTTGGAAGGACGAGCAGCAATGAATAGCAATGGAGAGAAGGATACAAATTGCATGACACAAATTGCATGACACAAATTGCATGATGAAGAGTCCAGGCGAGGCGTGTCGGGATGGGTGGGGATATTTTCAGGGCGGTCCTGAAATAGTTCGCCATGCAGCGTGTGGAGCTAAGTCAGCTTCTCGTGAGCGGCCAGCGGCGGTGGAGAGTACGGTCTCGGCACCACGATACGACACGCGTCTGAACACGAAGGTACATTGCGCAGGAGCATCGCGAGGTGTTATGCGACCGAGGTCATGTGTGCGCGCACAGCCATGTTGGAGCGAAAGTGGTTCTGCATACACAGTACACCTACACCTACATCTAGACACAGGTTGGACTTCACCGAAAAGGAAATTGTGCGCCACACGCAAGCCAGCCAACCGGCGAATCGTTGCGGACGGGGCTCTGGGACTTCTCCGCGCGGGGGGTCAGGCGCAGGGAAAAGATGGGCTCTCGAACGCCTCTCATTTCGTGGCAAGTCGCACGTGGGCTCCAGCCAGGACATGCTGCAGCGCAAGGCGGAGACTCGAGAGGGGAGCAGGAATGAGCCGAGCAAATGGCGTGTACCTGCAGCATGGTGCAAAGGGCCACGGTAATAGGGTCGCAGCGAATTGGTACGAGGGATACGATGTCACCCCAGGAAGTACACCGTGTACACGGGAGGGAGGCATTGACAGAAGCGAGCAGACGAGGCTCTGGGCCGGCGAAGCACCGTTGGAGCAAGGGCTGGCTGGGCCAATGCGGCAGGTAGCTGGCTGCGCGGTAGCGGGCGTAGCGGGCGTAGCGGCCAGAGGAAAGGAGAAGATCAGTAGGCCAATTCCGTGAACCCTGAATCTCGGCGCCCGCGAACTAACTCGCCATACATGAACACCTGGCCGCCCACGATACCTCCCTGGCGTGACCTGCTCTTCTCTGGCGGTATATAGTCGTCTCTCTGCCCACCATCCCCGTGTCCAGAGCTCGAGTGCTTGTGCCCTGCACTTTTATCGTCATTTTTGAGCTTCTCACCACACACTCGACCGCTTCTACCACCACCACACCGCCAACATGAAAGGTGAGCTCCCTCAACCAACCCAATTGATTATTCCATCGTCTAACCTGTGCCGCAGCTATCATTCTCGTCGGAGGGTTTGGCACCCGTCTGCGGCCTCTTGTATGCCCTCCTGTTGTCCCGTGTGCACCGTCGGCAGCCCCCATGCCCCGCGGTGCATCAAATCCAAGCACGCAGCTGACAACAGACAGACCCTCACATACCCCAAGCCGCTCGTCGAGTTTGCGAACAAGCCCATGATTCAGCACCAGATTGAGGCTCTCGCATCAGCTGGTGTCACCGATGTTGTCCTCGCTGTCAACTACCGCCCCGAGATCATGGCCGAGGCGCTGAAGACAGTGAGTAGTCTGCTCGCCCAATCTTGATGCAACACACAACTAACCCCTGCACAGTACGAGAAGCAATACAACGTCAAGATTGAGTTCTCCGTCGAGACTGAGCCCCTCGGCACCGCCGGCCCCCTCAAGCTCGCCGAACGCATCCTGGGCAAGGACGAGACGCCCTTCTTTGTACTCAACGCCGACGTCACCTGCGACTACCCCTTCGCGCAGCTCGCCGAGTTCCACAAGCAGCACGGCGGCGAGGGCACCATTGTTGTGACAAAGGTCGAGGAGCCGTCAAAGTACGGTGTCGTTGTACACAAGGCTGGCCATGCCTCCATGATCGACCGCTTCGTCGAGAAGCCCGTCGAGTTCGTGGGCAACCGCATCAACGCCGGTATCTACATCTTGAACCCAAGCGTCCTTCAGCGCATCGAGCTCCGCCCCACCTCGATTGAGCAAGAGACTTTCCCTGCCATTGTCAAGGACGGTCTGTTGCACTCTTTCGACCTCGAGGGCTTCTGGATGGACGTTGGACAACCCAAGGACTTCCTCTCTGGCACCTGTCTCTACCTCTCCTCGCTCGCCCGCAAGAACTCCAAGCTGCTTACCCCAGCATCCGAGCCTTTTGTCTACGGCGGCAACGTCTTGATTGACCCCACAGCAAAGATTGGCAAGAACTGCCGCATTGGTCCAAATGTCACCATTGGCCCCAACGTCGTCGTTGGCGATGGCGTGCGTCTGCAAAGATGCGTGATTCTCAAGAACAGCCGCGTCAAGGACCATGCGTGGGTCAAGTCGACCATTGTCGGCTGGAACAGCACTGTCGGCAAGTGGGCGCGTCTCGAGAACGTCACCGTCTTGGGCGATGATGTCTCCATTGGCGACGAGGTCTACGTGAACGGTGGTTCTGTCCTGCCGCACAAGTCCATCAAACAGAACGTCGACACTCCCTCGATTATTATGTAAACTATCCCAAGATGACGAATATCTGAACAGACAGCGCCCACCTTTAGACCTTCTAATAACCTTGTCATTTCTTGTATATCCTGGGTACATGGGTATGGCGGCAACTGCACAATAGACTGCAGGGGCATTCATGGCGTCTTCTCTTCTGTCACATTTTAGCATGGGTCCTTCAAAAAAGCGAACAGGTCTGGCTAAGATATAAAGGTGTTCGGGCGGCATATATCAATACATATGCAGCATTGCAAGAATGAAAGCTTGATACGAAGATGTGTCTCAACGATTGATTGCAGGTCCTGAACCTCGCACTAGATAAAACTTGTGTCTTGAAGGATATATACTGGATACGACTTGGTCTTTCCTTCACTGCAGTCCACTTCTACCTGGGAGTCCAGAGTCCGTTCGTCTTCTTTCCGGCAGCAGCCTCGTCTATTATCTTTAGCTGACCGGCGCCGATGTCGTAAATGAGCCCATGGAGTGTCAGACCCCGTTCACTAATTGCTCTCCTAATGGCAGGATGCTGCTTGAGCACTTCTATCGACTGCTGCACATTCAGCTCAGCAACGCGAGCAGCGCGCGCATCGTCGTTGGGCAGCCTTTCCAGCTCGGTCTTGTGCTTTCTTCGCAACCTATTGAGCCGAGATTGATCAGCAAAAGTTTACAACAACAGCATGCAGACATTGACTTCACTGTTTGGGGCATCAAATAGAGAACTTACTCCCGCACAGGATGCAACCACGTGTTAAGTGTCTGTCCCAAATCCGCATCCCCAAGTGCTGCAGCCGCGCCTCCGCACTTTGTATGTCCACACACAACCACCTTCTTCACCTTGAGATGCGCAACTGCATACTCGACTACACTTGCAGAATTCAGGTCATTGCCATGCACCGTATTCGCAATGTTCCTATGCACAAAGATATCGCCCGGCTTGCAGTTGCAGACCGTTGTCTCAGGAACGCGGGAATCTGCGCATCCTATCCAGAGAATTTCAGGTGCCTGACCTTTTGCTAGGTCGACAAAGGTGTTGGGGTCTGCCTCGGTGGTGCGTGCAATGTAGTTCCGGTTGCCGGCGAGGAGGGTGTCGAGAGGATCTGGGGTGGCGTGAGTTATCGTATGTTTTGTGCGGAGGGAGCATCCTTGTGGGAGGCATGGGAATGGGTGGGCCGACGGGCAGCAGCGCCAACTTAAAGCGCGGAGATGCCCCCCGTACGTGTGCTGGTTCGCGCGCATCTTCTTTTACATGATATATCGAGGCTTTGGTACAAGGTAATAAAAGGAAAAAGCATGCTCACCTATGTAGGTCGCCATCGTGGGTGCAGGGTGACTCGGGGCGCTTTCTTCGACCAGCGAGGACTCGAACAGGATTCACAACCTATCTCTTCAAAGCAGTGTAAAGTAAAGAGACGGAATCAGCTTCAAAGCTCAGAAGGAGACGAATGTTGAAAGGCAGCGCTGACTTGTTACCAACAAACCGCCGCGCTGCACCACCCCTCTTATCTGGGCTGGCTGACTGAGAGCCCACAGTCTGGGGGAGCAAGCCCACGCGGAGACACTCGCATTCTAACGGACAGGGTACGCAAAGGGCATCACAATATGCGACACATTCCCGTTGCAGCTACCAAGACATATCTTGGTCCAGCACCAATCGAGGACCGCTAACCTGCACCCGTTGCCGCGAGCGAACCATGGACCAGGACCAGCAGCAGCGGAATTGGAGACAGATGATGCAGTTGTGCCAGAAGCACGCTATCATGTCGACATTTTCCAGCTCTCTCATCAGCATACCGCAGAACATGGTCGAACAATAGTCCGGAGGACCTAACTACGCCCCGTACGTACACCTCTCGGGCTACACCTCGCCCTTCCCTCACTGCAGAGTCCGACATGGGCAAGCATTGGCGTGTTGTGCCCCCCGCCTCGTCGCCCAGCCTCTACTCATGCCGTGAAGCACTATGAAGCATTTAATAAGCTTGGGCCGTCCCCACCCCTTGCGCCCCAAGACTCTCGACTCCCGTCCTTGGTACTTCATTACATACTTCTCGGCGTGCCTTGTGTACGCGTCCGCGGAGCACCGCCGACGCTTTGATGGCCGAGTCGTCTGTCTGAATGATGGATGACCCGGGCCCGCGCGGGAAGTGTACGAGACTATGTAGGTTTACGGAGAGAGATGCATGAGAGGCAGCAGGGGTGTGAGCGCAAGCGAGCGGTATCAGCCTCGTTGGCGGGCTGAGGTGCCAGGCCACGTGCTGGATTCGCAGACGCGACGAGGTCTAGACTCTGGACCGTTGTAACTGACGTCGTCGCCTGCAAGGGCGTAGGTTGAGACAGGACTACAATGATTCTTGGGCGTGCGCAGGTGCTGAGGTATGGTATCAGAAACGTGCCTCCGCCGATAAGGGTACGAGACTTGAGGCATTTATCTCAGACACTCTTTCAGCAGAAGCTGCGTGATTGTCCCGGAGTCAAGGACTTGTGCTTGTTTCTTCTATTAGGAGTGCGTCGAGGTAATTTGGTTGCGAGTAAGAGGCGAGTAGATGCCGTCTTCTCTCATGTTGCAAATAGGTATGGAAAGTTTAATAATATGAGATTAGTCTAGCAGATCAAAAACGTATCCCCGAGATGTGTGTTATTATATCTGTGTTCGGTCGTGGTTTCTACGAAGCACGTGAGAGGCTTTCGAAGCAGACGCAACGAAGATCAAATCGCCACGTAACATTTACTACAGCGCCTCCACCTTGCAACAGCAATTGCTAGCCCTCCAAAGAACAGACTCCCAGCTGCAACGCATGTAACAATCTTCACACCTTCCTGAATGTTCTCGACGATGAATGCCGAGGTTAAGAGTCCAGCAAACGCACTTCCTCCGCACAGCGCCATTACGATAGCCACGCGTACAGGCATGTCTGGGTGCCACACCTTCTTTTCGTGGTGGAAGACTGTGCAAACCTTGATGTGTACTGCAAATACCGCTCCAAGGCTTATGCCATACCCACCACCACAGACGAGCGCTGCTGTCAGATTGGGCATCCACGTTGGTAAGATCGAGACGGCGCTCGCGAAGACCGAGGCTGCAATGAAGGTGTCCACAGGACCGAGGCATTTGCGGAAGGTACCATTCGCGCTAACACATGCACTGATCGCAGCGGTAGAGTACATGGTGAGCAGGACCAAGGCTCCAAGATTGGGTGTGATCAGTGCTGGTGGTTGGCTGAGGATGGCGGCGATGTATGTTGGGAACACGAAGAGTCCGAAGAAGATGAGCATATCTCCAATGACGAAGAGGCAGGTACCTTGCTCTTTCCAGATCTTGAAGAGGCCTTGTGGATGGGTCAGCGCTTTTTGAGATATTTTAGTCCTAGGTAACGGCTCAACTGCTTCGACTCGTCGAATGAGTATGTGAGCTGTACATAACATTACGAACATGATGCCAGCGGTTGCAGCGGGGGCAAAGACTCGAGCACCAAGACCTTGTCGTGCTATGACTGTGTATACAACAGCACCAAGGAAGCCCATGAAGCCGCTTTGCATCGAGGCCAGCGGCAGGTTAAACTTGTAGTGCGAACTGAGCACTAAGGTGCTAAGCGTAAACAACGTGCCAAGCGCAGAACCGAGGACCGGACCTTGTAAGATCATCATCAAAGTGTACGACTTGATCCATTGTAGTGCGAGCTGAGCACCGAAGCTCACCAAAATCGCGACAAAGAACAAGGCCCTCCAACCTGGTTGTCCTCCTCGCCCATAATAGGGCCACCCAGCAAGTAGCGGCGTTGCCAATAGACACAGTATTTGCAATGCAGGTATGGTAGACAGTGCGCTGAGTTTCCAAGTCGGTAGCACTACGTTGTAGTAGTACTCTACATACACGCCTTGGCAAAGTGGTATGCCGACAACGTTGAAGAGCACAAGCGCTTGTGCCCACACAGCCCGGTTGCGGGAACGCGCGTACCTGTCTAGAAGCTGCGCCTCGTTGTCTGCTTTTATTCGCGCATTTTGGGGGACGGAGGCTGGTCCGAGAGATCCAAGATCATTATCGTTCGCGGTGTAGAATCTCCGCTGCACAGCAAGGTTGCTTAGTCGATTTCCTGGTCTCGCTTGGGTGTTCCTTGAGGCATTGTCTGAGGTCGAGATTCCTAGACGCCGCATATACATTCTCGTACCAAAGATGGCGCGTGGCAGATACGGTGACCTGTGCTATGAGAACACAATCTGCCTTGTTATTACGGCTTTATGAATGGAGGGTGTGCTGCAAAAAGTGTCTATTAATGTGGCCGCATTCTGAAAGAGTAGTACGCAGTGACTTGACGAAGGGCACGTTCAAATGCGTTCGCTCGTCGTGTGAGTAATGGCGCCGTTTGCTAGTGGCTTGATTGCGTGTGAATAAGAAACAGTCCTATGAGCAGCTTTCTTCAGAGAAACAGGTTGAACGATGGGGGGCGGGCTAAAGTCATGTGTAGAGACAATGAAGAAGATTCGAGATTTTCCACAACTAAACCCCTAAAGGATAAGAAATACCCAAGTCCAACGTGACAGCCGTAACATGAGCCCAGAAAATTGCATTCTGAGACGGCTCTCAGTGGTCTCAGAGCAAGGTTAGCCAAATGATGAAAGAAGCCGACTTAGCGTGCAAAAGATGCAGTGACCCGTAACGCCGATGCCCAGACCTGGACCCTTGTCCGCAGGCGGCAACAGCCTAGAAGATGCTGTTGACAATGTTTCCTCCGATGGTAGCGCCTGAGAGTGTCAACTAAAAGATGCCGTTGACGATTTTGCCGCCAATAGTCGCACCTGCTCCGAAGATGGCGGCGTTGCCGAGCTTCTTGCCAAACTTCTTGCCCTGCTGCTCGGCCTTGCTGGGCTCGTGGGGGGTTTGCTGCGCGCCGTTGGAGACGTCGAGGGGCATGTTGCCGTAGTTGGTGGGCACGGGGGCCGAGGGCGGGCTCATGGGCACCATGGCCTTGTCGTCCTTGCGCACGTAGCTGGCGGGGAAGATGCCCTCCATGCCGGTGCGCTCGTTCTTTCCCTTCCACCACTCCGTGTTCATGTACTCGGTGACGGTGACGCGGTCGTTGGGCAGGAGGGCAAGGTCGCCGGCGTCCTGGGCGTTGTACTGGTACATGGCCGCGGCGTAGGCAAGCACAGGCGGCCCGGCGGGCGCGGCGGGCGCAGAGGGGTAGGCTGGCGGCGGTGGGTTGGCGCTCTGGGAGTCGGCGTAGTAGCCCACGTTGGCGGCCTTCTTCTCGGGGGCGGGCGACGCGGCGGGCGTGGGCTGGCTGTTGTTGTTGATGTTCATGTGCGACAGCGCCTGCGTGGGCACGGCGGGCAGTGCGCGCGCGCGGTTCTCGGCGGAGACGGGCAGCTGCGAGACGATGCTGTCATGCTGCGCAGACGTGATGACGTTGGATTCGACGAGGAATTGGAGGTTCTGCGGTGCATAAGGGGGCTGCAACTCGACCTCTTTGCGGCAGACATACATACGTTCTTGATGTCGCCCAGGGACCGGTTCACCATGGCTTTCTGGAAGCTGTCCGACATGATGGGCTGTTTGCTGCACGCCCATGTTAGCCACGACACCGCCAGCAGCATACAACGCAAGAACCGACCTTTTCGATACGAAAAACCACTGCGGATAGGTGTTGTTTTGTTTGCGTGCGAGGTCAGGTCGCCGTCGACGTTGAGCATCGACTACCGTGTGGGCTGAGGTTAGGGTGCACGCTACGACGGCAGACGGCACAGCACTCAATACCAATGGGGCTGTGCACCCTCGTTATCGTATTGCAGCACATCTACGCCATCTTCATCATCACCCCGTGAAACAGTTCCTGCCGCTTCTTCTCAAACGCCTCGAATGCCTTGCCCACAAACCCTACAGGAATCTGCTCCTCCCCTTTGCCTTTGGTCAGCCCCGCCCAGGCCGCTTCCGTGAACTCGTCCAAGGGCATACCCAAGCTGCCTCCGTCCTTGATGTCCGGCTGATGCTTCTCGTCGTGCAGCTCCGTCTGTACTGCCGGCGGGAAGATCTCAATCACTCGAATGTCCCCCGGACCTGCCCGCAGCTGCTCGCGGAGCACCAAGATCATGTGGTGCAGCGCTGCCTTGGAAGCGCTGTAGTTGGCGCACCGCGGCAGAGGCAGAAGCGCCAGTCCCGAAGTCGTGTATATAAAGCTCGTCGCCTTCTCCTGCTTCTGTAAAAATGGTGTGAATGCCGTCGTCAGATACATGTAGGATAGGTAGTTTGTCCTAAACTCCAGCTCGAGCACCCTCATCTCCACAGTCTCTGGCTTGGAGAAGTCGAAGCCGCGCTGCATGCCCGCATTCAGAAAGACAGAGTCGAGATCCGGATGATCATTGGTCACCGTCTGAGCAAAACGGGTGATCTCATCGAGGTTGCTGATGTCGAAGACAATGGTGTGGACCTTGTCGCTCCCGTGTTTTTGCTGAAACTCGTCCAGCCTCTCCTTTCGTCGACCGACGATGACCACCTGTTTACCATCTTGCACAATCTTCTCCGCAAGCGCCCATCCTATTCCCGAGGTAGCACCTACAACAAGTGTCTTGCCATATGCGTAGGACATGTCGGTGTGAGTGAGGTGATTCTGGTAGAGATGTAGGCGTGCGTTAGGCTGAGAACTCATCTTTGTAGACGGCTGCCAGAGATATTGGTTATCAGTTACATCATGATCATCCAAGATGTCATGACAGAGAATTCCTTGCTCATGTTATCTTCCAGACGGCATGCTTCAAGCTTGACGCCATAATGCGAATTTGCCCCACTACCTCGGCACTTGTTCTAGTCCAAGTTTGCCTGCGGAACAAATCCCTTGTCTCTGTTTTGTGCAGTCAATGTTCCGCAACGCTGCGACAATCGGGGTGGAATGGTAGGTTGGGCAGATTTACCGCTGCATCACTTCCTCACATTGCTCTACGAAGAGGTACCTCCCCGACGCACAAACCCTCTACTTCTGCCTAGATGTCAGATCACGATAGAAGTAAGGCCGAACATCCACGAACATGCCGCCGTTCTTTCACTACCAACACGTGTATAGTAATCAACAGTCTTGGGGCAGGAAAGGGGCTCGTCGATTGCAGAGGTGCCTAGCCCAGTTTACATCTGCTACTCAATACCAAGGCCATTACCCCATCAAACTACGGCCTGTCAGCGCGCTCCTTTACCACAAGCGTCATATTTGGCACACTTTGGAACGGCAACACCCGCCAATTACGACTTCTCATCGCCACCTTCGTAAACTGGATATTGCTAAATCATTGTACCGCATCCACAATGTGTGATCATCTCCAGGAACGATCCTAGTAGTCGACAGGCAAATATGTCGCCAACTACGATCCGCACAGCGATAGCCTTTCTGTACCCGTACACTATTGCTCTCCTCTTACTCCGCGCCGAACCATGATCTGCTCCTGTTGCTTTTTTTTTGTAAACTTTCAATCGTTATCAAGCACCTCGACGCTCTTATCATTGGTCATCGTAAATGTGCAAATATGCAGATACAATACTGACACATGTCAAGTACGATGCGGGAAAATGTCAGAACGGATTGGTCGGGATCCCCTCTTTCCATCTGTCACCATGCCATAGCGGCTTACATTGCTCTCCTCGACGCCCTAGACAACTAGTCACGTTTGCGGGAATACTGGAGATTTCAATACTTGAGAACGTACAGGGTCCGCCAATCATGATCATTCAAGGAGGTCGCATATACAGAGTGGATATATACGTGAGAGATTCTCAGTTTCGATAAAGCCTCCAGCCAAAATCGCGGACGACGAGGCGCACGAACCTCGTTCTCGACGAGGATAATACATCAGATCGGAAAGGCATTGACTCTCGATTACCGAGCCGCCGTGAGGTGGTCAATGCCAACCAGTTCCTCCAATACGGTGGAAGTTGGTCACCAGCATACTTTAATACTTACCAGCGACAAGCATTGGCAAATGTACGATCTTGACCATCACTCCGGGTTTCGCCGTTGGTACAACCCGAGCAAGAAAATGGAACATTCCGCAATTATCAATAATGCCTGAGGTCGATCTTGGTCGCCGGACAGGGAGATGATGATCGACACTTCATCTGTGTCCAAGATCGTCAGCACCCGCAACACTAGGCCGATATCAAACTTCAACACGTCTAGTAGCTAGCCTTTGTTGTCCAAGACATATCACACTCCTGGTAGCTGGTACACAACGTGGGGACATGCCTGTCAACTCTATCTCGTTAATGCGGGCGAGTGCACGGGAGCCTTTGCGGGCTCACTGTGCACAGATATTGAAGAGAGCAAGATGAAGAAGATCGCCACTGCTGCTGATCGTGGCCAATTATTACACCGGAAACGCAGTCCCATGGTTCGGGGGATGGTCGTGATGGTAGGTATAAGGAGCACTAACGCTTGCAATAATTCGCGGTCCAATATATAAGCTGAACATTGTCCAGCCAGCAAGAACGACAAGCAACCAAAATGCCTCAAATCGTGCTCGATAACACAGGATGGACTTATCTGAGTCTGTTCATCTTCTGGAACATTGCTCTCGCTGGTGGGATGGCATTCCTTTGGCAACACCGGCAACTACCCTCTCTACGCATGCGTAAAGTTCCATTACTCCTTGCCGGTGTCTCTTCACTACACGTGTACGGAGCGCTATGTGTTATAGCATACCCATTCGGCGCATACTTCTCCTGCACTGTCGAGTTCTGGGTCATGAGTATATGGCTTCCTCTCGGAATCGCTCTCTTTCATGCGGCGAACAGCCAGTTTCTACATTTGGCTAGTCGACAGAAACAGTTTGCACATATGAGCATTCTCCGGCCACAGAAATCTATCGATCAAGAGAGGGCAGAGGCCATCGCGAACAGTCGCTGGAAGAGGGTCTTTGCTGGGGTGGAGCGCGCCGACAATATCGATAGAACGCTCATAATGATCGGTGTTGGGATGTGTGCTCAGGTCAGTAAAACGTCAGCAACTTATGATAAGCTTCAATTGATCATGGTTCTAGTTCCTCCTCACGTTGTTTGTTTTCTTGAGCTCCAAGAAATTCCACCCCGGCTATGGTCTGTTTGACTATACGATGGGGGATACCCGTATGGAGGCGCGCATGAACTGTTCAAAGGGCTGGGAATGGTGGCTCTCCATTGTCTGGCAGCTGTTCTGGGCCTGGATCTATGCGCCTTATCTGCTGTGGAAGTCTCGTTGTGTCCGTGACGTACACGGATGGAGACTACAGACCATATGCTGTTGCGTGGCAGGGTAAGCAATCCTTTCTCTGACAAAATGTGACGCTAATCGACACAGTCTACCAGCTTCGCCTCTCTGGCTTTCGGGAATGTACGATCCTCGCTTCGCACCATTGAACGCGTGGTTGCCGCCACCAACGTGGTTCTCGGTCTGCATATTCTTCATGGAGGTCTTCGCCATCGGGTTCCCGATTATCGACGTCATCAGAGGCAACAGTCTTCGTCAAGAGACTCTCGATGCGATTGCAAACTGGGAGAAACGTCAAGCTGCGAACGGCCTCAATCCTGATGGCCCGCGCCTTAATCCAAGTGAATTCTCTGTCACTACTACCCTCAAATCGCCCAGTGACTCTACATTCAACTCCAAAATCTCCTTCGAGTCTACCAAGTCTGACATGCTGACCATGACGGCTCTTGACAACGCCTTGAGAACAAACGCTGTACCGCTCCTGGAATTTGCTTCTCTAAAAGACTTCTCTGGGGAGAACATCAGCTTTCTCACTCACGTCAGAGATTGGCGGTGTCAATGGTTCTCCCCCAAATCTTCGACCGCCGAACATCGCCGCAAGCAATTCATCGCTGCAGCACGTATCTATGCTAACTTCATCTCTGTCGAGTTTTCGGAGTTCCCCATCAACATTTCTTTCAAAGAGATGAAGCGACTACATTTGGTCTTCGGAGAGGCAGCCAATATGCTGTATCGGACTAAGTGTGGTTCGATCTCGTCCGCGACTTCCAACAATGCCACTCCATTCGACAATCTACATCCAGACGATGCTTTAGAATTGCCTCTGGACTGCAGCGGCTCCTACACCTCGACGTCAGAGCTAAGAACATCGACTATCAACCTGGACACATTAGGCCGCGCGAACCTACGAGCTGCTTCGCGCATGCAAGATGAGGAGTCGGATGAAACTTCAGTGGAAACACGGATTCCGGACCACTTCAACGAGATGGTATTCGACTCAGCAGAGCACGAGATCAAGTATCTCGTGTTGACTAATACTTGGCCAAAATTTGTGAATATGGGGCGGGCCAATAGCCGAATCAGCCACGATGTGGACGAGGAGAAGGGGGTTTCTTGGCCGAGAAGGCTTTTGTGGTCTTCGTGAGGGTTTTGTGGTGTGCGATTACGATGGTCTTGTCTTTTGTGGCAAAACGTATCCGACTTTGTAATTTACGCCTTGAACTATCCAGGGCTCTTAACCATAAGTTGAATACATAAAGAACGATGTTACTTAGAACAGACAATGCATCTGACGACATACATGAAACGTCCACCATCTCGGAAAACTTTATCATCGTACACCAAGAAACCCCTTCCTCAACCCACCTAGTACCTCGACTTCATATAATCTTCGCACAGATCATCCACCATCACCCACTCGCAATCATGTTCAACACCCCAACAACGAACAAGAATTGAGTTATGGAGAATATGAATCCCGCTGCAGGACTTCAGCTCTGACGCAAGACCCTTGGTACCATTCTCCTCGCCATATGCTTCCGGGTGTTATATGACAATTAAACCATCGTCATCCACAACCCAGAGTCAGCGTCAAAGCCTAGCAACACACAACGCCTGAGTCGGGATTTTTCAAAGAAAGCAAATCTCCAAGCCAACCTATGCCTGCCAATGAAAAGTGCAAAAAAGCTAGATGACGCGCAAACATATATTGACTCGGATGCCTTCCTCATCCAGACTAGTGCTGTCAACCATTACCTTAACTCCGGGCAGTTCACCAGCACACAGCTTTCCCCATCTCCTTCAACACCACTCAAAATGACCAAAGAAGGGATCAATCCAAGACCTGCACCAGCCCCAGGACTGCCACGATGGCGCCTGTTGCTTGGTATCGTCCTGTTTGTGTGGGGTTTCTCGATGCTGCGTCGCAGTGTCGTCATGGTCTACCATCTGCCAGAATCAGATCTCGACACCAGTCCGCAGACAAAACCTCAACCGCGATGCCCTCAAGTTGAACCTCTTGTCCCATCGAAAAGCTCGGTTGAACTAGATGATATGCAAACTTATCTAGTATCCGACGCCTTTCGGAGCGTTGCAATTGAGCGCTTGTCCGGCGCCGTGCAAATCCCGACACAGAGCTTCGACGACATGGCTGATGTTGGCGATGATCCGCGATGGGAGATATTTTTCAAGTTTGCTAAGTATCTTGAAGAGACGTTTCCGTTGATTCATGCGACTTTGGAGCTCGAGAAGGTTAATACGCATGGACTGTTGTATACGTGGGCGGGGAAGGATAAGAGTCTGAAGCCGAATCTGCTAATGGCACATCAAGATGTTGTGCCTGTGCCGGATAGCACAGCGAAGAGCTGGACGCACCCACCCTTTTCGGGATATTTTGATGGGAAATTTGTTTGGGGAAGAGGGGCGAGTGATTGCAAGAATCAACTTATTGGTATCCTGTCTGCGGTGGAAGCTTTGTTGTCTGCAAACTTCACGCCGCGGCGAACACTGATCTTGTCGTTCGGTTTCGATGAAGAAGTTTCGGGTGGGCGAGGAGCTGCACAACTAGCAGAACATCTCGTCTCAAAACTTGGTCACAACTCGGTGGCTGCCATTGTTGACGAAGGTGCGGTCAATCTGGAGAATTGGGGCGCTGACTTTGCCCTACCTGGTGTGGCAGAGAAGGGATACATTGACGTTGACATTGTCATCCGTATGCCAGGCGGTCATTCCAGTATTCCACCACAACACAACGGAATTGGGGTTGCCAGCGAGCTCATCACTTTGATCGAAGGCTCGACATACGAGCCTCATCTGTATGACGAGAACCCGTACCTGGAACTGCTGAACTGCGGAGCCGAATACGCGCCCCACTTCCCCAAGAAACTCTCTAAACTTCTAAACAAGCGCTCTTCCACGTTCCCAACCTGCTCAAAGAAGCACAAAAAGGATGCTCTAGCCCGCGAAGCAGCCAAAGCCGGTCCAGCAGTAAAATATCTCTTCACAACCTCCGTAGCCGTGGACATCATCAACGGTGGTGTCAAGACCAACGCTCTGCCCGAACGGACGATAATCACAGTAAACCACCGCATCAATGTCGGCTCCAACTCAGCGGCTGTCGAAACGCACATCACTTCATTAGCGGCGCAAGTCGCACATAATCACAACCTTACCCTCCACGCATTCAATGGCACCGAATCACCATCTAGCATAACTCTCTCCCACCGCTCCACCGTTCTCGAGCCCGCTCCCATAACGCCTACATCCCTTCACCCATCGTCGAACTCCTCACTTTCAACACCGTTCAGTGTTCTCTCTGGAACAACACGTGCCTTGTA
The DNA here is from genome assembly GCA_020747045.1 of Phaeosphaeria sp. MPI-PUGE-AT-0046c. Classification (NCBI taxonomy): domain Eukaryota; kingdom Fungi; phylum Ascomycota; class Dothideomycetes; order Pleosporales; family Phaeosphaeriaceae; genus Phaeosphaeria; species Phaeosphaeria sp. MPI-PUGE-AT-0046c. Next base: position 970,668 of record JAGTJN010000010.1, on the reverse strand, counting down.
CGGTAAAGAGCTGCTCGTGAGTCCGGGCATCATGACAGGTAATACAGATACGAAATATTACTGGGACTTGAGCGAGCATATTTTCCGCTATGGGCCCGGGTGGGATAAGGAGCAGACCGGGTTGGGAAATATACATACTGTGGATGAGAAGATGGGGGTGCAGGCGCATATAGATACAACCAGGTGGATGTGGGCGTGGATCAGGAATATGGACGAGGCGGAATTGTAGGGCACTTGGAAGCTTGGAGATTGTTCAAAGACATGTTGATGAGACGTACATGGGTTGGTCGGCGGAGAAAAGCAAGTTATGTAACCATTGAAGCTATAGAAGCTACGTTGCTCATCTTATGTTTAGCATGATGGTCGACACACGAAGAGGTTGACATTTCTGTAGCTGATCTCTGAAACGGCAAAGCCGTCGTTCTACAAAGAAGCTACTATTTGGTGGTGCACTGTATATGATAGACTCACCAGAATCGACCCTCTGCTCACTCCGCAACACAATTTAACAATACGAGTGAGAATGCCAACTGAATAGTTCTGTAGTGCTTCGTAAGTGTATTCGGAGAAGTTTCCCCAAGCATAATACGTTGTAATACTTCTCGGTAGAGTTGTGAGCATGAGGTTGCAGATGGTGGCCAAAGCAGTGCATCGCCATCAGTACTAGATACTTCGTGCCTCACATCCGCAAATGTATGAATGTTTTCAATGTCAAGTGCGTCGTGTTGATTCCAACTTTTCTGGATATGTGCTTCTTCTCTTCCGCGCGATCAATCGCATAGGTGCACAATTCTCCTTTAATGTACACTCAATCTCATTCTGACCGGTTCAGAGGTTTTGTAGATGACAAATAGCCGGAACCTATACCCAAACTCCATCGCTATGCAAGACAAAAATGACGACTACTTCCGCATCCCCGAGAAATCCTTGAGGATATGGGCCATGTGCGTGTTGGTTTGCTTACCACCGCGACGCGGGGCGCGCTTCTTCTTCTGCTTGGGACCACCGTTGTTGACCTGTCGCGGAGCGCTCGCAGCATGCAAACCCACATTCATGAGTGTAGCACGCAAGTCGTCGGGGTTGGCAGGAATGGCGATCTTATGCCACTCGTTGCGAAACTCCGGGTCCATGGTGAACATGAGCGACGGGTCGTTGTCCCAGACGGTCTTGGGCACGCCGTCCTTTGCGCGCTTCACTAGCACCTCCTTCTTGTCCTCCATAGCCTTGATGTCGTCGGCGACGGTAGCCCAGCCATCTTTGAGATCCTTGATGGCCAGGCCCTGTGCAGATTTTTGGTTCTGCAGGTAGCCCTTGAGCTGCGCGGGGTTGCGGATGTCGAGCTTCGGCTTGTAGCGGTACGTGTCGTTGGACGAGTTCCAGCGGATGCGGTTGCCCTCGCTGTCGGAGCGAAAGAGGATGCGCAGCTGCTCAACCTTGGGATCGGCGGGATTGATGCTGAGAAAGCTTATGATCTCGTCGAATGTCCTCCATTGCTGCTTTTCGCGCAGGTGGTCGATGGCGTAGGTGAAGTGGGTGTAGACGTGCTCGCCGGTGCCGAGGTCGGTGGGCTGCGAGAAGACGACGTTGGATGCGCCCTCGGCGGGTCGCTTGCGCTTTGCGCCGCTTGCGGACGAGTTGGAGGGCGTGGGCGAGGGTGCGTTGACGCGCGAGGCCGAGGAGGCTTTGAGGAAGGACATGGTGGTTGTTGTGCCAAAGGCGGAGGGCGAAGGAGAGTGAGAGCTTGGCGGTGCAGCGTCTAGCTAAAGAGCCGCGCGGTGAACGGAGAAGGCACGGGTGGGGGAAGGGTGAAAGAGGAAGTGAAAGGAAGTAGAAGGAAGCGACAGAGGAAGCGAAAGAAGCGTGGTCGCGGGCAGGTAGCAGGCGCGGGAGCTATGATGTGCGTCTGTGCTTGGCACTGATTGTTAGGTTGCTAGTCAAAGAGCTTCGTTCGCGACTCGCGACTCGCCCTTGTCCTCATCCTCTGCTCCACCACACAACGCCTCTCCTTTGTCCTTTCTTTCTGCAACAGCATCTACTCGGCCCCTCGTCGACGATGCCGCTGGCCTTGCACACCTGATTCCACCCACACCATGGCGGCAGCCACCGTAGATGTCGGCTACCTTGCCGCGTCCTATTCCGTCCCCGAGACAACCCTCCAGTCCTTACTATCAGAACCCACCGCCGACCTCGTCCAGTCGCTGCTCGCCCAGATCGAGGCCAAGGCGCGCCAATTCGAGGACCTGCAATCAGAGAAGCTCAAGGCCGACGTGGAGCTCGACAATGCCATCCAGACTGGCGAGCAGCGCGCGCGAGCCCTGAAGGCTGCGGCCGAGAAGGCGCAGAAGGAGACAGCAGAGCTACGCCAGAAGCTCGCCGAGGAAGGTGTGTAGATGAGTGCTGACATTGCGTCGACTGTGAGCTAATATTGCGCGTGCAGAGACGGCGCGACAGCAGCTCGCGGCACAGCTCCACGACATCCAAACAAGCACCGCAACATCGTCGTCCCAGGTCGACGTGCTCGAGTCACGCATCAAGACACTCGAGTCCCAGAACCGCGATGCGCTCGCCACCTACGACACCAAAGCGACCGCATACGACCGCCTCGCCAAGGAGCTCTCTGAGCAGCACCAGAAATATGTCGACCTGCGCAAATCACTGTCCAATTTGGAAGAGAAGAACCAGTCCCTCGAGAGCGCCGCCAACAACGTCAAATTCCGCGAGACCAACCTGCACCAGGAAATTGAGCTCTTGCGCAAGAGCAACGACTGGTATGAGGCCGAGCTCAAGACGCGCAGCAACGACAACACCAAGTTCCGCAAGGAGAAGAACGCGCAGATCGCTGAGCTCCAGCGCGCCAACGCCGATGCCGCCGAGACCATTGATTCCCTCCAACGCACCGAGACGCTGCTCCGAAAGCACGTAGAGGAGCTCAAGGCAAAGGCCGAGGAGGACCGCATGCGCATTCAGCAATTGGAAGACGATGCCGCCAACAGCGAGGCCAACTTCCGCAGCGAGCTAGACAACACCAAGCGACTCGCTGCTCTCCAGGTCAAGACTGCCGACTTGACCAAGAATCGTCTAGCTGAAGTTGAGGCTGAGCTGGCTGGCATGCAGGATAGCGCCGCCGACGAGGTAGGACGATTGCAAGCCGAGATCGAGTTGGAGCGCAACAGGGCCGCTGAAGCAGAAGCCAGCGTGGCCAACCTCGAGTCCCTCGTCGAAAATCTCGAACGAGAGGCCAACCAGCTCAAGAGCGCCAGCAACAATCCCGCCACACCTCGACGCCCCACCAACGGTGCTTTCAGCACGCCAGGGCGTGCGGGCTCCCCTGCCGTCTTCTCGCCTGGCGGCTCGCAGCTCAAGGGCATGACGAATACCAAGATACTGGCCGAGAACAGTACGCTCAAGGAGCAACTACGTAATGCTCGCGACGAGAACGAAGAGAAGTCTACCATGATACAGAGCATGATCGATGAGCTGGAGCACCTTGCACCCTCTATCGAGGAGCTCCGCCGAACCAACGAGAACCTTACAGTTCAAATCAGCGAGATTTCTAACGACCTGCAAGAGGCTGTAACAGAAAAGGAAAATGCTCAGAAGGAGGAGCGCAAGGCTCGTGGAGATATCGGTGGCGTCGAGCGCGAGCGCGACCAGCTACGACAACACGTCCAAGACCTTACCGTACAGCTTCGATCTCTCATGTGGCGACAACAAGCTGCAGAACAGGGTCTCCAGGCACTTACTGCTGAGCAACAACAGTTCATTGTTCACTCTGCGCGGAACGAGCTGCCTGAGAGTGAAACCTATGGAGACACTGCAACCGACGCTTTGATCTCCCGACACTTGGTGCTGTACAAGGGCATCTCGGATCTTCAGGAGCAGAATGCCAACCTTCTCCGCACAATTCGTGAAGTCGCGCAGCAATACGAGGGAACCGAAGCCCGTAGCCAAAAAGAACAGCAAGAGAGGGATCAACAGGAGCTCAACAAACTACGAGTGCAGGTCAATGAGTACGAAGACCAGCTCAAGTCGCTTAAGACGCGTGCACAAAGCTACAGGAAAGAGCGCGACATGTATCGCCAAGTTGCAACCAGTCGAGGCGCTGCGCCGCTCGAATCCGATGCGGGCTCGACATTCGCACAATCCTTCAATAGTCAGATGCCAATGACGCCTCTACGAGGAGCTGGAATGTCACAACTCGGCGAGCAGGCATCGCAAGTAAATCAAATTCCTGGCGTTGAAAAGCTTGTAAAGGAGCTCCAAAGTCAGGTTGACATCCTCAAGGAGTCAAGCGCAACCGATCGCGCTACTCTGAAGTCGCAGGTGGACATACTCACCAAGGACAACAATCAGCTTCAAAGCGAAAAGGTCCGTCTGGACAGCCAGATTCGTCGTGAGCAAGATCACTATGCTCGGCTCGAGAGCTCGGTCAAATTACTGGAGTCCGAAAAGAACACACTCCAGGAGCGTTATTATAGTATCCAGACGACCCTGGCTAAGCAAGACGACAAGGTCATAAGGGCGGAACAGGAAGCAGTAGATGCTCTTGCTCGCGCTGAGGGGCTCGATCACGAGCTCGTCAACCTTAAAGCATCGCAAACCATGTGGAAGACAATCGAAGCGCGTCTGACAGAACGTAACCAGGAGTTGTTGGACGAGCGAGATCGACTGAGTAAAATGGTTACAGACGTTCAGAGTCTGCGAAACGAACAAGAGTTGACCAACGCTGAGAATAGACGACGCCTACAAGACAGGATTGATACCTTGGAAGCAGAGCTGCATGCTGCACAGCGCAAATTGGATGACGAAATCACCGAACACAAGAAGATAACTCTGCAACGTGATTACGAGCGGTCCGAAGCGCAGAAGAGGATCGAGGATCTCATGAAAGCTAGGAACGAGGCCGATGTCCGATGTGCTTCCGCAGAGGCGGCTCGCCAGCAGCTTGAACAACGCTTTAACGAAGTTCGTTCTCAGCTCGATACTGCCGAAGAGCGCGTGCAGAGCCTACAGTCATCAACTGAGTCACGAAGTGTTGGAGCTGCACACAATGAGGAGGTTTCAACAACACAAGAGGAGGAGCTCGCCACTCAGATGGCTGACTTGCGACGCAAACTTGATCGCAAGCAAGAGGATCTTGAAGCTGCTACTGCCCAGATTGAAGGATTCCAAAATATTGCACAGGAGGCCGAGGAGGCTCTTCACAATGCTATCGAGACACGCGACGATTTACAGACAGAGCTGACACGCGTGGAGCAAGAGAAGGATGCCGTCATTGCAGATCTGCAGCGCAGAGTGGACGAGATCTCATCCGAGTTCACCACTACCAACACGGAATTGACTGAGCTCAGGGGCCAACACGAGCAAGATACCATGCGCCTTAATCAAGAGAAGGAAGCTTTAGAAGCGGAAATCGTTAACTTGAAGAATGATGTAAGCGACTACAAGGCGGAGGCAGAGAGGCAAACAGAATACGTCAAGTCACAAGCAGAAATTGCTACACGTGCTCGTCAGGATTATGAGCATGAACTTGCCAAGCATGGTGAAACCATGAATACACTTCGAACCCTCCGTGAGGAATACAACGGAATCAAGTCGGAGGTCACGCAGTCCAAGACCCACGCCGAAGCCGCTCGCGCTGCCCTTGCCCAAAACGAGGAGAACCTGAAGCTGAGTCAGAGCCAGTATGAAGGCCAACTTGCAGAGGCCAAGCGTACCTACGACGACCTGAAGCACCACAACAAGACTTTGCTGCAGCAATTCGATAATTACAAGGCTCAGATCACTGACTTGAAGAACAATCGTGCCACAGCCACTGCCGATGTGAATGGCGATGGAGCAAGCTCAAGCAAATTGGACGAAATCACCACTTTCCTGAAGCAAGAGAAGGACATTTTGGAGGCTCAGTTGAGCGTCAAGGACTCTGAAGCTAAACGCCTGAACGCAGAGCTTGCGCACGTCCAGAGCCAGCTCGACCAGACACGCGAGAAGCTGCACGCTGAGCAGTCGCGCAGCCGCGGATCACTTGGTGGAACAAATCTTCAGGCTCTCCAGAATCAGATCGAACAGCTCAATGTCTTCCGCGAGAGCAACACAACATTACGAAATGATGCCGCGCGCTTGGAGGCAAAGCTTGCTGAGAAGAACAAGGAATTCGTGGCCATTCATTCTGAGCTTGAACCACTCAAAACACGAGTTGAAGAGCTGGAGGGTGAGCTCGAGTTGACTACAGGCTACCTCGAACAGGAGAAGAAGCAACGAGACTACTGGGAGAAGCGTTTTGACAAGTTCGTCAACAAGTCCGATCACATCGATCCAAAGGAAGTGGAAGACTTGAAGAAGTCCAACGACGACATCAGGGCAGAACGCGATCAGTACGTTGAACAGATCGGTGGTCTCAATGAACAAGCCACCGAACTTCAGGAAAAGATCAAAACTCTCGAGTCGGGTGTAGAGGCCGCTGTCAAGGCTGCCACCGAGGCTCAGAAAGAGGAACTCCGTGGCAAATTCAGCAAGAAACATAAGCAGCTGATGGAAGCCGCCAAGGAAACCATGCAGACCGAGATTAACAGTCTGACGGCGGAACGCGATCAGCTACATACATCTCTGACTACTCTGCAACAGGAGCTTGAGACATCACGCCAGGAAACTGTAGCTGTGCAAGCACAGGCCACTCAATCTCAACAACAAGTTACCACCACGCAGCAACAATTAACCCAGCTGCAAGCTCAATTTGCTGCACTACAGGAAGAGGTCGAGGCGACCAAGACTGCAAATCACGAAACTTCAGCTCCTGCTGCTTCCGACACAAACACGAGCACGGATGTCAATATGAGTGAAGAAGGACAAGTCATCGAAGGCGATGCCCCAGGGTCTGAGCAACAAATTGCAGACTTGCAACGAAGGCTTGAAGAGATGAAAGCTCAATTGGCAGAAGCGAAGAATAGAGCTTTCAGCGCAGAGAATGATTACGCGGCACTGAAGGTGAGGGAGTCTTTCATGAAAAGTCAGGTCAATAAGCTCGAGAAGGACGATGTAAGTTTTTACTATGACTTGTGTAAGACATGTCTAATATCGATGCAGGCTGAGAAGGCTAATCGCATTGTTGAGCTCCAGGAGCAGCTCACTGCGGCCCAGAACCAAGCTGTGCAATCTGATTCGAATGGAGTTGGCAATGCTGAACAACTTGAGCGTACTTCGAGCGATGAAGTGAATACGCTCAAACAAGAGCTCTCAGACGCACGCAAAGCATTAGAAGACGCTCGCGCCCAGGCTGAGAGCACCAGCGCCAATACAAACGGCCCAGCAACAAGCTCTGAGATTAAGACAGATACTGCACAAGATGACGCCCAGATGTCTACGTCGAAAGCGGAGCTTGACGAGCGTGAGGCTAAATTAAACGACGTGGAGGCTGGGTTGGCGCGACGCGAAGAAAAGGTCACCACTCGTGAAGGCAAGACGGCAGAGATCCAGAAGAAAGCTCAAGACAGAATCCACTCAATCAGGAACGAAAGCAACGAAAAGATTGCCGTATTAACGAAAGAGAAGGACGACGAAATCGCACGGCTGAAGGCTGAAATTGTCGAGTTGCAAGCAGAAATTGCCAGGCTGAAAGAAACGTCTGCCACGACCAACAGCGCCACTGTCGTCTACAAGGATCTTCTCGACGAAGAAACCAATCCTGCCTTGCTCAGCAAACCAATTGACACGGAAAGTCTACCGCGGCCCAGTGTTACAGCTCAGCAATTGAAGAGCTGGATCAACAGCAATCCTGTTGCAAGGACAGCCATCGCCGAGCAGATCAGGAAGCACATCACTGCACAGTCAGAGCAAGTGAAGGCAAAAGAAGCAGAATTGGAGAAGCTTAAGCAAGAAGTCAAGAACGCCACCGAAAAGCAGAGCGAAAACATAATGAAATCTTCAACTAACCAGCCGCAAGGAGCTGGTCAGGACGTGGAGGAGGCTTTGGCCCATGCTAAGGTGGAGCACGAGCAAGCCTTGAAAGATGCACTGGAGTCTCGTGAGAAGCAGCACAAGATGCATCTCCGAGCCAAGGTCAGCTTGCTCCAAAACGGACAGAATAAATGGACGGAGGTTGAGAAGATTGCCAGGGAAACTCCTACTATGGAGGTGGGCAAGGCGGTAGTGATGGCCGTGGACGAAGCGAAGAAGCCGAAGCCAGCACCGCCAATTCCCGGACAACAAGCCGTACAACCGCCGACAGTGGTCGGCCAACCTCCACAATCACAGCTACAGCCAACATCGACAGCAGCGAGCAATGTTGCAGTCGTCAACAATGCCAACGTGGGTCCTGCTGCCCTTGGTCAACGAGCGGGCACCGCGCCACAACCAGCATCGACCAGTCAAGCAGCAAACAGCCTGGCATCCAACCCCTTCATCGCTGCGCAATTGGGTCGGGGCCTCACCCCTCCGGGCTTCACTGTTACTAGCCAACCCCAGGTTCCTCAACACACACAGCAGCAGGGTGGTCGTGGTTCAGGCATACCACGTGGCGGCGGTAGCAACATACCTCTTCCTGGAGGCCGTGGAAGGGGTCAGCCTCAGCAGCAGCAGAATCCAAATCAGTCTCTGCAAGTCAACACACAGAACGCCGGCGCCTCCCAGATCGGGCGTGGAGGTGGCCGTGGTGGTCGAGGAGGCCGTGGTGGAGCGCAGCCCAACCAAAGCAGTCCTCGCAACAGCTTGAATCCTGGTGCAGCTCAGTTCCAACCACAGGTTGGCGCAGGCCGAGGGCAAAAGCGAGGTGCTGAAGACGAGGGCGAGGGTGGCGCGAGAGGCGGAAAGCGTCCTCGTGGACGAGGCGGACAGGGTGGTGGTGCTGGCCAGGGCGGTGCAGCCCCTACCGGTGGAGAGTAAAGAGAGCGTACGTAACATGGTCAGGTCTAGGACGGATCCCTGCAACATCATTTTTTTCCCTTTGTATGTGTGTCTAGTAATGTTGGCTGCGATAGTAAAAGTGGTATGCGGAAAGGAGGCATCTGTAACATAGTCTAGCATTGTGGGCGTTTATGCATTGTCATTTGATTCACATGAGTCCGTCGCAACGTCCCTCATTCAACTTTTCATATGCTCATCTGGGCGGACACGCGTGAACGCGAAAACACGTGATGATGAAGCATTCCGCTGCGCGGGCAGGATTGTCGAAGCGAGCACGGTCCGCTCCATAGCCTTTAGCCTGCCCTCGGTCGCAGGGTCGTCATCAGGGCTGAGCTGACGCCGCAAGCGCATATCTTGAACAAACAACTCCACCCCTCGGAGCTCAACGCCTCTTCACACCTTTGACGCTCTTCATGGCATATCTCCTGCTCTAGCATCATCATTACCAATTGGCCGATATTCCGGAGCATCTTCCCCGGTTAGAACGCAAGGGATCCCGCTGTTTGTACTCCCGCAGGGGCTGTGGGCAGCATGGCTCGGAGCGCTTCGCTGGGCGGAGTGTCCATGAAGCACCTTTCGCTTGTTACAGTATGGATACCTCTATATCAACACAAGGATAACAGTCGATGCTGACCCATAGCGCAGCTCACCTTCCAGAATTCGGCGCTCATTCTGGTATGACGTCCCATCGCTTTGAACGGCCGCCTCTTGACCTCTCCATATCCAATTGCAGAACGAATCAGGCACGGCAATGGAGAGGAATGCGCTGCAGCACCATGGAGCACTGAGACTGACCCGTTTAGATTATGCACTATTCTCGAATAATGCCGTTAGTCGATGGCCAGCGATATCACACCAGCACCAGCGTTTTCCTGAACGAAGTTATAAAGCTGGGAATCAGCTTGGCTATGGTATGTTGGGGGTTGGTAACATCTCAGGATTGAGACTGATATTTTTACCAGGCGCTCTACGAGATGTCGCAATCACTTCCCGCGAACACAACCATAGCCACCTATTCCTCGACCCTCACAACTGCCGTCCTCAGCAACGAGAGCTGGAAACTCGCGATTCCAGCACTTCTTTATACCATACAGAACACACTGCAATATGTAGCTGTCAGCAACTTGGATGCTGCAACTTTTCAGGTCACATACCAGCTCAAGATCCTCACAACCGCCATCTTCAGTGTCCTCATGCTGGGCAGGTCATTGTCGGCTCGCAAGTGGGTATCACTATTACTGCTAATTGTCGGCGTATCCATCATCCAAGTTCCTCAGAGCATAGCCCCGTCCTCGAGTACCGAGTCCAAAGCATGGCCACAGACCCTTGAAGAGATCCGCAAAATGGGCAGTGAAGCTGCAAGCAAGCTCTCTCAGTCTGCTTCGCACCAAACCACACAGACAGACGGGACTGCCGGTATGGATCGCAGGGTTGGGCTCGTCGCTGTTCTCGTTGCATGCGCACTCTCTGGCCTTGCAGGCGTCACATTTGAGAAAATTCTCAAGACCTCTACTTCGGCTAAGAATACAACGCTCTGGGTGCGCAATTGCCAGCTCTCTTTTTGGTCTCTTTTCCCATCCCTCTTCTTGGGCGTAATGTGGAAAGAGGGCGATGCCATTGCAAAGACAGGCTTTTTCGCGGGTTACAACTGGGTTGTCTGGACCGCCATCTTGTTCCAAGCTGCTGGCGGCGTCATCGTCGCGCTCGTCATCAACTACGCAGATAACATTGCCAAAAACTTTGCTACAAGTGTCAGCATTGTGTTGAGTTGTGTCGCTTCGGCATATTTCTTCGATTTTGTAGTCACCAAATCGGTACGTTTACGAAATCGGTAAAGCGCTTGGAGCATTCTAACCGTATCTCAGTTCTTTGTTGGTACCTGCGTGGTCTTATCTGCAACATATCTTTACACTAAACCGGATCGCACACCAAGCGAGACTCCTGTCAGGTATGCGGAACTTGAGCAGACTGTCTCTCCGCCTGCTACCCATCGTGGAGATCCCTTTGCTAGTATGGCCAAGGGCGCATCTGACCCCCTGTCCGCTACCCAGACGAATGGCGATGGCTTTCAATCAAAACGAGAGTCTTGAAGAGAACATGTAGTTGAAAAATGTTACGGCCTTGAACAATAATACCCCGGACAAGATAGCCATATCAACAATGTGAAGGAAAGTTAATTGGACACCGAACATTGTATATACTCCCAATGAGACGCTTATAATGACCTGCTGATCGTGGTGAGTGACATACAAGGTCATGGTCCGGCAGTAGTCTGCGGCTTCTCCCTCGTGCCTTCTCTTTCAGTCCACACTCTCTCACCTCACGCGCTATCTTCGTTCTCTGTTCACCACCACCACCTTCGTCATCCCGTCGATTTCACAAAAATGGACGAGGACGACAGCTACTACCATATCGGCCAGCATAATCGCGCAGGTTCATCGAGGCGGGAGTCGCACTTTCCAGTTCTGCAGCCTAAGTACAGAGAAGAAGTGGCGCCGATGCCAAAGCGCCATCGTTATCGGGATACGCAGAATAGCGTCCCTGACGATATCGAGGATGATAGCCCTTTCTCTCGAGCAGAGGACTTTTGTTACAATTCATTTGGTATGGGACTGCATTGGCTCAGTCGAAGAGGCAGTCATAACACTTTACAGGTCGTGCTCCCCTACAGCCGTCATTTCCCAATCGCCAGCAACAGGCTGTACAGGGCAGGGCACGATTATCATTTGCTCCCGGGCCTTCGAAATTATCCAGCAATAACGTGCCTTCACAGTCGCACGCATCTCTCTGGCCTCACGATATGTCGTACAACGAAGAAGTGGAGCATCCGAACCACCACAATCTGAGTCAGTATCATCACTGCGAATGTGCGAGCTTTACTAATCGATGCAAGGTCGTTTCGCATACAATGAGTCCAGCTCCGATGCCCATCTCGGTCCATCGTCATCTCCTGCTCTCAAAGCGGGTCGCCGACGAGCTGAGCATGATACCTTTCTGCCAGAACAGCATGAGCTGAAAAGGAAGCACCTTCCTTTCAATGGTCACGTCGATGAGAAACCACACCAAATCAGAGATCTTGAACATCATGCCTCCACTGGTCGGCAGGCACCGTCTTGCGAAGAACAAGCACTTGATGCCTTTTCATACACTGTGCCAAACTCGCAGTTTCTAGACAAAAACCATGGACCTCCTCGGCCCCCGCCAATACCGATGCGTCTGCCTCATGCTCCACTAATGTGTCAAGGCATTCAGCTCGTGCCTGTATCGACCCTGCCAGATCGCCTCCGTACTGTATTTCCGTATCCAAATTTTAATGCGGTCCAATCCAAATGCTTCGACAGAGTTTTTAGAACAGACGACAACTTTGTACTCTCTTCGCCGACCGGAAGTGGCAAGACTGTTGTCTTGGAGCTGGCGATTTGCCGAGCCATTGCCACCAATGCCACTGGTCAGTACAAGATGGTGTATCAAGCACCAACGAAGGCGCTTTGTGCCGAACGCCAGCGAGATTGGCAAGCCAAGTTCATGCCAATCGGGCTCACATGCGCCGAACTCACTGGAGACACGGACGTTATAGATGTACGCAATGTACAGAGTGCGAACATCATCATCACTACTCCCGAGAAATGGGATAGTATCACCAGGAGGTGGAAAGATCACGAGATGCTGATGCGACTGGTCAAACTCTTCCTAATTGACGAGGTCCATATCCTGAAAGAAGACCGTGGTGCTGTTTTAGAGGCGGTAGTATCTCGAATGAAGTCCTTCGGTACCGCTGTTCGTTTTATTGCCCTTTCTGCGACTGTTCCCAACTTCCAGGATGTCGCGAGTTGGCTAGGCAGATCCTCATCCGAGCCTCACATCCCCGCGGCCAACGAGAAATTCGGTGAGGAATTCCGCCCGGTCAAGCTTCGGAGGCACGTCTGTGGCTATGTATCCCAAACCAGCAGCGACTTTGGTTTCGAAAAAGTTCTCGATAGCAAGCTGCTAGAGGTCCTCACAAAGTATTCAGAAGGCAAGCCAATCATGATCTTCTGCACTACACGAGCTATCTGCATCAAGACGGCCAAACTTCTTGCGAATTGGTGGACGTCAAGAAACGCAGCGGACCGCAAGTGGAAGCCACCAATCAGACAACTCGCAGTTGCTAACAAGGATCTCAAAGAAACAGTTCCATCCGGTGTTGCTTTCCACCATGCAGGTCTCGGCATTGACGACAGAACACAGGTAGAACAGGGCTTCCTGAACCATCAAGTCAACGTCATCTGCTGCACCTCGACCTTGGCCGTTGGCGTGAATCTTCCATGCCATCTTGTTGTTATCAAGAATACGGTCACTTATACCGATGAAGGTCAACAAGAGTATTCCGACTTGGAGATGATGCAAATGCTTGGCCGTGCTGGCCGGCCCCAGTTTGACAATAACGCTGTGGCAGTCGTTATGACCCGTTCAGCGAAGGCCCGCAAGTACGAGATGATGGTCACAGGCCGAGAGCCACTTGAAAGCAGACTGCATTCCAACCTCATCGACCACATGAATGCAGAGATAGGACTCGGGACGATCCATGATCTGGTGTCTGCTCGGAGGTGGCTCAAAGAGACGTTCCTCTACGTACGCCTCCAGCAGAATCCAAGTCACTACAAACTCGAAGGTGCACGAGCTGTTCAAGGTGTCGAAGAACAGGTTGAAGACATATGTTCTCGAGATATCGACCTGCTCCGTGACTACAATCTCGTCACTGGTGATGACTACTATCAATGCACCGACTTTGGCCAAGCCATGGCCCGCTACTACGTCCGTTTCGACTCGATGAAAGTATTTATGGGCATACAACCGAAAGCGACAGTATCTGAGATCGTGAGTTACTAGTAGACCTCCTTTGTGTTGTAATTAATTATCTCAAAGCTATCTGCAATCGCACAATGCGCAGAGTTCTCCAGGGTACGATTCCGTGCTGGCGAGAAGCCACTCTACAAATTGCTGAACAGGTCTCCCTCCACCCGCTTCCCGATTCCTGTCAATCTTGATTTACCAGCACACAAGGTGTCCCTAATCATCCAGTCCGTTCTTGGCTCTGCTGATATCTCCTGGGATGCCGAGACAACTAAACATAAAAATCAATACACTCTTGAATCGCAACTCATATTCAAGAACATCAACAGCTTGATACGATGTATTGTTGATTGCCAAATCTGTCTCAATGACTCTATCAGTATTCATAGCGCTTTGATGCTAGAACGAAGCGTTGGTTCGCAAGTATGGGATGACAGCCCATTGCAGATGAAGCAGATTGAAAACATCGGAGTGATCGGTGTGCGCAAGTTTGTCAACGCCGGCATACGCAGCATAGACGACCTCGAAGCATGTGATGCACATCGTATTGAAGCGTTGATCAACAGGAATCCGCCATTTGGTATGAAGGTGCTCGAAACAGTCAAGGCCTTTCCGAAACTTCGTGTGTCGCTACATGCATCTCCTTCTTCAGTAAGTCAAATTATTTTCGTTACAAAGTCATACTGATGAAAGTGCAGGCCAAGAAATGTTCAGACGGTGTCAAGATCCAGGTCAAAGCAGACATCGGATTTTTGAACGAGGTTCCACCACAGCGCTTCAATGGGAAACCTATTTACGTGTGTGTGCTAGCGGAGACCTCGGATGGTCGTAAAGTTCACTTCGCACGTATCAGGTTCGTTCGTTCGTACCAATATATATATTGGTAGAGACTAACGAGAGCAGCAGTCAGAAGCTCGGTCGGGGCCAGAGTCTGAATTTTGCCGCACTATTGATGGCCACAGATCAGAGCATTAACTGCTATGTCATGTGTGATAGTATATGTGAGCGAAGAAGGCCGTAGGCAACATTATTTACTGACTGTGAACAGCGGGTAGCTTGCGTTGCGCAACTGCGAAACCACAAATTGCACCCTCGATGTTTTCACTTACTAACAAAGTTCCCGAACCCCTTGTACAGCAGCGATCAAATACGTCCAAGCGGAGAGCCGAGCCAGCCAAACCCAGTCGAAAGAAGTCAAGTACAAGCGATGACTTTGGCGATGATGGGATCGACGACGATGAGCTCATGAAAATGACATATGGTGATTTGGGCTTTGAGCATATCGACAATTTCCCCAACCCAACTGATACACTTACACGTAAGAGTACCGCGAAGGAAAACCCGACAACCAACGCTAGGAGCCAGACGAAGCAAGGAAATTCGGTCGTTGACGACCAAGATCAAGAGGCAGTGCAGCTGAGCAATGGCAAATGGGCGTGCAAGCATGCGTGCAAGGATAAAAATGCCTGCAGACACCTTTGCTGTAAAGAGGGCATGGACAAACCTCCGAAGAAGTCTGCCATCACAAAACATCACGGACCCGAGAACGAACGCCATACAGCATCACAGATCATGTCAAAAATGACGCCAAAGAGCACCCAGAGCAAGCTTCAACTCACTGTTACTAAGAGGAAAGTTCCTTCTGTGATCGAAGAGCTAGACCTGACACAGGATGAGAAGAGCAAGAAGATGATAAAGGCAGATTACGGCACACTTGCGCATCGCAAACTTGATCAGCTTCACAAGGTAACCCAGAAGAGATATTCACCATCGAATTTTCACTCGGTCATGCATAGCGAGCTGGCAAATTGCTACTTGCAGGGTGGAGAGCACAAATCATCGTTCTTGCAGCAGCCTCCAACTCTTCAAACAGAAGAATTGAGTGACTATGGTGACGATACACTCAGCCAGCTAGCATCCGACTTCGATGCAATGGAAACAAATCTCATGCAACGTGGCTCTACCGAGCTTGATACTGACAGGAATGCAAACGACTCGACTACGGATGCTACTTTCCATCCTGTCGCATCCTACGGCACGGACACTTTCAGTGATGACGATTCGCTCCTCGGCGAGGCTATGATCGGACTTGTGGACTCGCAAAATTTGCAGAGAATGAATGATGCCAATACAGAGACATGGCAGTCAGTATATCAGGGCGAGAGTACGTGTCACGATGAAGGCTTTGACGTCGATTTCGAGGAGAGCACATTGGTCGACGACGGCTTCGACAAGACGAAGCAATGGGCCAAGCGTCAGGCACCTATTCACCAAATTCCTTCCCAGAAGCCTCAAACTAGCCCCGAATTCCACGATGGTACGAGCAGCTGTGGCCTACTTGCAATGGAATATCAGCCACTTACATCTTCATTGGTGGGCCCAGTGCTGAAAGAGCTCGATGTAGTCAATGCCGGTTCTTCAATAGTGCGCCCCAAAGCAGGTCTGAAGTCCAAGGTGAATAAAGTGGAGTCTCTGGATCTGCTCAACGAGACAGGCATTTCGTCTACCGAAGAGAAAAAGTCAGTACCGGACGCATTCGATGACATTGAGCCCTGGCTGTTCCAGGAGTATGGAGATGTGGTGGAGCTTGTTGATTGAGGGCATTATTGCAATGTGAAAGGACATGTATACCTCTGCGCGACAAGCCTGCTTTATATTACACGCAAAGTAACAAAGTATTGAGGAGTAACAAAGGGTATGTTATTTATGGCATGATGATGGTCAGACTGGCGTATCATTCTCACATGAGTCATTTGATATGAGAACACAATAGCTACGGCAGGAACTGCGGCTGCGTGCAAAGTGCTAGCAACCAAGATATTCTATAATTCTACATGCAGAAGGGCATACATCAAATATTGCCCAAAGTCATCATTCGTATCGCGTCACTCTCCCATCTCATCGCCTTCCCCCATCATCTAACAATTTCTCGTACATCCAAACGGAAATGGCAAAACTGCTGGACTCTTCCACCCTCCCTTGCCCACGCTTCTTATCCCGAAAATCACGTTATCCTTGTGTATCGTTGTACTCGTCAAATTGTACCACTCCACGTTCCCAACCTCAATTACATTCGTCCAATGCGGCGCATTCGTCTCTCTATACACAATCTCATACCCCTCAGGCTCCAACCCCTTTGGCTTAGTCCACTTAAACTGGCTAAAATTATCAGATGTGGTGACGTTGATTCCCACATTTGTCGGCTGCGCAGGCGCGTTTGCTAGACTCCAAACCGTGCTCGCAACAACTTTGGCAGCGCGCGTGTTGTATTCAAAATCAAGCCACTCAACCAGATCGCCGTATTGCTTGCCGTTTCGCACAGTGACGTTCTGGTGCTGCTGCGTGTAGTCTTCGTTGGGCTGGACGAAGCGCACGCCCGTGTACCCGGCTTCGAGGAAGGGGCGATGGTCGCCGCCGCGGGAATATCTGTCGAGGCGGTAGATAAGGCGCACAGTCATTCCGGTTAAGGCGTTGGAGGCGACTTCGTAGATGTGTCGACCGAGGTTACGCGCTGGGCTATCGTTGTCGCCGCCGATGCTGAGGCGGGAGGTACTTGTGGTGGAGTTTTCGGTCAAGGGAGCACCTTGACAGAAGAGACGGATGTTGTAGGGGTCGGAGGTGCCATCCTCGGCTTTGGAGCTAGAGATTGTGTTAGATATGGATCGAATCTTGGAGAGGCATGGACTTGCTTGCCAACCATGTCGAGGTTAATCATGCCTGCAACGTTGACAGAGTTGTTTTTGTATGTTTGGGCTAGATGCTCTGCGCCGAGGAGACCTTGTTCTTCGCCTGCGAAAGCGGTGAAGACGATGGAGCTCTTGGGCTTGTAGGAGGCAAGAATGCGGGCAAGCTCGAGGGAGACCGCGACTCCGGATGCACTGTCTCAGCGTTAGCACCGACTCTTAAAGAAGCAGAGCGGCGTAACAGAATTACATACTCGTCAACGGCACCCGGTGCGTCACCTTGGTAATCAATCGGATCGCTATTCCTCGAATCGTAATGCCCACCCGTGACATAAAGCCTATCGGGATCCTCGCTGCCTTTCAAGGTAGCCACAATATTCGTAATGTTGACAGGGAAAATGATACGCTCGTTATCGCCAGGATATTTGATAAAGCTATTCCAGTCAACCGTCATCCTTCCCTCACTCGCATCCGCTGCTTCTTGAAATTTGGTAGTCAGCCATGCCCTCGCTGCCCCAATACCTCGACTACGATCAGTTTGACTTGAAAGTGTGTGACGGGTACCAAAGGATGCGAGTTTCCGGATCGTGGCTTCGATGTTGGCCTGCGAGACCTGCGAGAGTATGCCTTGGAGTTCATCATCTG
Source organism: Phaeosphaeria sp. MPI-PUGE-AT-0046c (assembly GCA_020747045.1). Classification (NCBI taxonomy): domain Eukaryota; kingdom Fungi; phylum Ascomycota; class Dothideomycetes; order Pleosporales; family Phaeosphaeriaceae; genus Phaeosphaeria; species Phaeosphaeria sp. MPI-PUGE-AT-0046c. The sequence goes on along the minus strand of JAGTJN010000010.1, from coordinate 952,609 downwards.
GCATTTGTGGCTCTAATGGCTTTCCGACCGTGGCAAGCGGCCATTGCTCAGTGTTCGGGAACAATTGATGCGCGTGGCGTGCATGTATGGGCGATGCGATTGTGGATTGCAAGATTGTACTTGCGCAGAGTACCACGGCTGTGGATGACCACATCTTGAATTCCCGAGAAGTTACCGCACCCTCGCGAACAATACAAGTTACGTGCTGCGCTATCCAGCCTTTTTATGCTTGACCTTTCTAGCATCCCACTTTTTACGTCCTACATAGGCTAGCAACGACCATCGTCGCAATACCGCCAAGTCTTCCGTCATCGGAGAAATCAGGCGTTGTTACCAGGGCCGGGATCTTCGCGAAGTTATATCGTAAGCGGAAGCTCGTAGTTGTTCCAAGGCGCCAAACGATGAGTTTGGGAAAACTCCATGGTTGGATCTGCATACTGGACTTGGCAACTGCAAAGGCGGTGCGGGGTTCTCCTTCGAGATGCCGAATGACATGTATTTACGATGTGAGTAGATGCATGTTTGTGTTGGCGACCTCTGTTCTCGCTGCCGAATTCGCTTCTACGTGAGGTTGATAATGAATCAAATCACGCACCTTTCCTAACTCGTACAATTCCGGTTCGGCTTGCACCATTGTAAGGTGACCTGACGCGTATGTTCGAGAATAACCTTTGATGTCATTGTATCCGCCGTAGAACATGAAAAAACTTGACACACACTCTTGCGACGATTAGGGTCAACGACAATTACATGCCAAAGAAGTGAACGTGCTGAGTGTGCTGGGTCCTGCATTGAAGAGCTATCGTCTGCATTTGGAAACTACGAAGTGCACGCTTTGTGGCTTCTGATATCATGGGCTGCAACGATTGAACCATTCGTTCTCTTACCAAGCTGTATCTCCAATACTATTGCTCGCTCAGCATCGCTAGGCATCATCTACAAATCCTTGTAGACTCAAACCCAAACGAAGTGCCCGTCCCAGACCAACGCGGAGGTGGAGCAATATCCTGGGACTGGGTTTTTAACGAGGTTGTCCCGACCTCGGCTGTTGAATTGAGGCGGTTGCGGTCGTCGCTGAAGTGCGTGAAGCGTCGGTTGAGTCGTGCTTTTGATCGAAGGAGTCGCGGGCGCATCCGGTCGTGCGTTGTCACTTCGATGGTCGAGAGCTTTCCTGCTCTGGCCGTCGCAGCTCATCTTCTTTCGAAGACCGTCAGGCACAGAACAAGAAGCTGAAAAAAAGAAACTTTGCGGGCGAACCCGTGTCGTCGATGAATGGTCGAGGACTTTCCTGCTCTGGCCGTCGCAGCTCATCTTCTTTCGAAGACCGTCGGGCACAAAACAAGAAGCTGAATAAAAGAAACTTTACGGGCGAACCCGTTTCGTCGATGAATGGTCGAGGACTTTCTTGCTCTGGCCGTTGCAGCTCATCTTCTTTCGAAGACCGTCGAGCACAGAACAAGAAGAGGCTGGAATTCTTGCGAGTGAATACATACGCAGTTTTGCTCAGTCGTCGATTGTTACCCAAGTCGGTGGACCCAGGTCGTGCTTCTTGTTTCACCCGTCTCAGCTCATCCCCGAGAGGACCGTCTGGATAAAACAAAGCAGAAGCATGGCAGTACCACAGCGACGCGCAACCTCCACCTCTGACCATGTCCCTCCCGATTATCTCCGAAAAGACCGTCGGGATCAAGATCAAAGTGTGGTTGCGAGAACACCATGGACTGCACATAGGAGTTCGAATTGCCGTGCGCAGGCTCCTCAGTCGCCTTGGTTTTGCTGTTCGCGGCGCGCGTTTGCGGCTGCTCTAGCTTTGTGGTCAACTTGTCGACCTGTCAGGCGCCAGTAAGTACCTTGAGCAGGTGAGGTTGTTGATGATCACAGCATAGCCGTTGATGGCTGTACTGTCTGGGTCACCGCTCATGCCCTGTGAAGGCAGAGCGTGTGACATTGTCGGCGACCGCATCGTGAAAATTAGACGTCTGACTGGGCCTTTTTCCATTCCCGTAGTCCTGGGGAGCGCGGCAAAATGGACCGTCGTGCCGCGGTGCGGGTTGAGAGAGCCAAAGTTGTGGTGCGGGAAAAGAGAGGTTCGAGTGAGCAAGAACGTTTCAACCAAGTTGGCAAACGCGTCGTGAAGTGAGAGCACGGACTCAAAAGTAGATGCTCATGGCCGGCTGCTTATTGTGCGTTTGCCATTGATTAGTAATGATAACGTAGAGGTTATTGTAGTTCACTACAGACATGTTTTAGGTAAATTGAATGGATTTCTTGCTCGGTTTGTACTAGCTATATGCGGAAACGATCACTACAGTTTCATGCAGCGACTATGACTCAGAGACCTTCACCTTGGATGCTACAGGCTGTAATGTTACATATAAGCCTCATGCCGATTAGTGAGTACGGGATTTTGGTGGCAATTCTGTATCTTAAATCCTAGGTTGTGTCTGTACTAAGTTAGCTCGCACTCAATTGAGAATGTCAGAAACAGGTAACCACAGCCCATGCATCCAAAGGCCCTGTGCTGACTTACACCAAGTCCCCGAGAATCTCAAAGCAAGAGTGAAGGCATCTTACGATGCCATCGCCGACGCATATGCCGAACGTTTCACAAAGGAAGACGATCCTGTGCGCCTGCGCTACATTCGCCACCTCATCGAGCACTTCAGGAAGGAAGCCACCTCAGTCAATGTTCTCGAGCTAGGCTGCGGATCTGGCATTCCTGCCACCAAGTACATGCTGCAGAACGAGTCGCCCAAGATTACCGTCACAGGAAACGACATCTCTACTGCGCAGCTCAAGCTTGCGCGATCAAATCTTGCGGCGTATAAAGACCGAGTGACGCTCCTCGAAAATGATATGCTGGGTCTCGACTTTCCATCAACTACTTTCGATGCTGTCACTGGCTTCTACAGTATCATCCACCTGCCTCGGGAAGAGCAGACGCAGCTCATGAAGAAGGTTTTCGCATGGCTGAAGCCGGGTGGGTACTTCCTTGCGAACTTTGCGGTCGAGGAGGCGGCTACGCATGAGATCAAGGACTGGATGCAGCATGAGAAAGGGTGGATGTTTTGGAGCGGGTGGGGTACGGAAGGCAGCTTGAAGATGGTGGAAGAGCTTGGGATGGAAGTGTTGCTGCAAGAAGAACTTGAGGAGGTTGCCGATGCTACATTTTTGTGGATTTTGGCTAGGAAGCCAACTTGAGACTTCGAAAGCATGGCAAGTGGCCCGATACTCAAGATGAACAACGTATGCCGACCTGTTGGAAAAAGAACAAGCGCGAACCTTTTCAAATCACGAAGGTCCACCTCTCGGTCCCAACGCACTCAGAACCTCAAAATTAGCCATCTTCCCTTGCTGTACGCCCAGCCCTCTCCTCTTGATGTCCATCTTCTTCTTCAGTTTCCGTCTCCTGTTTTCCCTCCAATCAACGAGCCTTTCCATGATTGACCCACCATAGAACGCCAGAAACAGACTGAGAGCCATCACGCCTACAGTAAGACTACCAGCAACAACCCAAAACATTCGTTGCGTCTGCTCCATATCTCGAATATCCGAAAAGTTCATGCCGAAGAATGATGAAATGAAGGACAGAGGAAGAAATATCAAAGTAACAATGGTGAACACAAGAATGGCTTTGCCGTGGTCTTCGAGTCGAATGTTGACAAGTTGAATGGTTCGATTGATAAGTGCATTGCTGTTCTCGCGTAGATCGACAAGATCGGAATACTCTCGCTGTAAGTTCTCCAACAGCTGAGCTGCTGGATCTGAAAGGCGAGAGAACGACATCTGACGGTAGGTAGCAATATCAGACGGCGGGACAGCACTCAAAGGGTGGCGTTGATAGATTTGCGCCCCAACGTGTGAGAACTTTCTGTTCTCGGGAGTGACCGTGTTACCCTGAACGCCCGCAACGAGATCCATCTGCTGCTCCATGATGGATATGATGATATTGAGTTCTTCTTGCACTTGTAGGAGATCCATGACAAGCTTCGTGCTTGGACTTCGGTGCAATCGGTATTGTAGATGGCCCAAGTAGCTCGCGTATCTGTCCGACAGACATAACGTAATATCTGTCCAAAAAGAGCGGTGCAACATTCCAAGAGCGCCACTCAGAGCGGTGATAACATGCATTGACGATGTGTAGTCTTGTTCACTGGCCGCTGTACTGACTAAAGCATTGCGAATACCGCGGAATGAGATCTCCATGATTCGAGCGCTCAGCTGCAATGGTGGCCAGCGAGATTTCCAAGATTGATTGCTCGAGAAGGTTACAATATGCCTGGAATCAACCACAAGAATCCAGAGCTCGTCGACATTTAATGAAGTAGGGTAATACCCATACCATCGACGAACCTTCAAGTCCAAGCCGCGGTCAGAAGTCCATGGTTTGTGTTTGGTAAATACCTGTTGGACCTCTCGATCGCTTGTATCTTCCAGGCGGTAAAAGTGCTGCAGTATGGATCGAATGAGGTGTGCAGAGCTTCTGGCAGACTGGTAACCTTCTCTTGGGTCGATTTGATATCGTAGAGGAGGCGTGTTTCCCTCAACTGTCCAGTCAAGGAAGGGAACACTGAGCAGCATGGGACCATCTTCTCTTCTCGATCCATCCTCGTCGTAACAATCTTCAAGATGTTGAGAGAACGGGGCAAAATATCGTCCATGCTTAGAGAATCGTTCCTGTTGATTGATGGTGTGGTCAAGCTGTTGAAGCGCCGCGGCTCGTCTTGAAGGACTACTACTCCAATCTGACAAGCCTAGGAGACACCCAGGTAAGTAGTCTGAGAACTTGGAAGAGATGTGTATCCATCTTGTTTTGGTCCGATCTTGCGAGCCATTGCATCTCAAAACATTCATCCATCCGAATTCATTCGCGAGTCGTTTCAGCTGCACTTGCTCATTTCGGTTGATAGTCGCTTGTTCGATAGGTAGGTTGTTCGCGAGATTGTCTCTTCCTCTCAGCTCTGGCAATAGGAGCGACGAGAGGACCTCGCGCATCTCCAACATCTGACCCACATCATGTGGCCGCTCCTCGAGTGAAACATCATGAACCTGAATCTGTGCTGGCGACAGGCGACGATTGCGCCAGTACGGATCCGAATGCCAGTCGAACTTGGGTTCGGTGCCTTTGGCATCCATCGGCGCGCGCGTGTTTGGAACATGTTGCGATGCAGCTGAGGTCTACAGGGGCTGGAAAACGAGCGTATCACAGCCACGCTATGTGGATGACGCCGAGTGTCCTTGACTAATCCACTTTTAGCTGACAGCTTGAGCACGTCCCGCGAATATCACTGTCCTGCATTCGGAGCACCCGCATGTAAACAAATCGATGACGACAGTCTCAGACGTTCTCAGAGGAGAGGATGCATCTGAGGTGACGCCAGTATATGATTGGTTGACGAAATGAGAGTCCGCCATCGCGCGTTCCACGAGAGAGGAGTTCGGCTCTCCGCAACTTCGGCGCCTCTCACATTCCTCAAGCTATAATAGTTTGAGGTTATTCCAGCACATCCTGTATCCTTCTTCACACCTCAGACCCGAGACAACGACTGTAGATCGAACAATCACCAAGATGAGCCACCCAGCGCATCCAGCCACTGTCCATATACCCATCACAACAACTCTCCTCACGGGGGGGCTTGATGCGGTGTACTTTCTGTCAACCTATGCCCCGACAGCTGCACTCGTGGCGTCTGCTTGTAAGTTGATCGAAGCACTTCGATCATGCCCATGCTGAACATGTCAAAGTCAAGACACTTGATATCGCGATACAGCCCTCGCTTTTTCCAATGTTGTCATACTACGCCACTATACTTACACTCCTCTTCTCGGCGCCCGCGGTAGCCACTGGAGCTCAGCAACTTATGCCAATCATCCAGAGAGATGGGTTTTCCTCGAAGAAGGCGAAGCTCGGTGTTATGCATGCTTTGATAAATGACATCACTGTCGTTGGTGCCTTTTACAATTGGTGGTCAAGGAGGAGCACCGCTGGATTCATACCCGATTCCACCAACTTACTGGTGAGTATCCTGCTGGCAGCACCAGCAACCTTGTATGCTGCATATCTTGGAGGCTCCCTCGCATACGTTCATGGTGTAGGATTCCGGAACATGAACGTGAAGAAGTCGCAGTAAAGGTTGGGTTGATTGGGCGTGTTTCCTAGCTTGGGGGGTTTCGCGCATGCCCGCAGTACCAGCAAGTTGTGGTCCTAACATCATGCCCACATTTCGTGGCTGTGTGCCTCCAACGGGCGGGGCGTCGGGCGAAATATGCCCGCAAAGCAACCGAAGTAGTCGCCGAAATGCAAGGGCTATTTCACACGACTCGCTGAATATCTTTAAATCGTGACAAGTATCAATTGACTAAAAACACGGCAGACCCGTGTCTATGGTTGATCGCAGTCTGATTTCGGCACCACTAGCGCTATGTGCCACGCTCCTATCGCTTACCGAGCCGCTCCTCAACTCCACTTCCCAAGTTCCTTATCTCTGGGACCACGGCTTGTTGACATTTCTCATGGGATTCGTCCAAAGATATCTCTACTTGGTGATATCCAAGCCTTTTACGTGATCGCGCATGTTGGCAGGGCCTTGGCTAGCGTTCCTGCTCGTAATTGACCTGTCGGTGCTCGTGGTTACACAGGCTTATCGTTCCAAGACATTCAGAAACGTATGCAAATGCTCAGCCATCTTGTCAGACACCGGTCCGCAGAGCTGCTCTACCACGGTACCTTCCTAAATTAAGCCATGTCGATACTGTTAGCGTAGCTTGTAGAGTCTGGGGCGCGCCATGGTGACTTTTTTTGGTTCGCAAGATGCAGTCTAGTACATGAATTTTATGGTACCTGCCTGCCGACACACAACGTATAAAGTCTGGCGATGAGCTGCAAGATTCTTGTTTACTCCAAGGTCGACGTAAACCGGCCGTAATGGGTTTTCTTCAAGCCTTGAGCGTTACCTCGCTCGCCCTTGCTTCTACCGCCAAGGCTGTTGTGTCGTCTACTGGATTTACTGTCTCCCTTGAGGGCGTGGATTACTTCCTACCTCCCAAGCCAGCGGCAACCATCTCGGGATGTGAGGAAATTAAGGCTTCGTTCGAGGACGGGCCTTTTGTACCGATTACCGTTGTCACAGATAGCTCTGTGGATGTAGCGTCATACAGCGAAGATGATGTTTGGCAGCGAGCTTTCATGGAAGGTACGCGAGCAATCTTGATATTTCTCACCTGGTTACTGACTGAACCAAGCTATTTACATTCAAGACAGTGCCCCGGCCAACTCATCATACACGGTACTTAGTGGATCCATGTCAGGCGCACTGAATCCCGGACCTTATTTTATCAATGCGGCAGGGCAAGTTTACGAAGCTTGGAGACTGTTCTCCGACGTCCAAGGAGCCTTTACCGAGTCTGTTACCTCCAATGGAGATGGCACCTACTCTGTTCTTCCTGCTGGTACCGTCGGGCAAAAGATTGCTATTGCTGTGCCATCGCGCCTCTATTACACCAAGACCGCCGAGAAGCCACTGGCTGGTGTCCGCATTGGCATCAAAGATATCTACGACATCAAAGGCCTCCGCACTAGCAACGGGAATCGAGCTTGGTACTGGTTGTATCCTCCGGCAGCCAATACCGCACCCCCTGTGCAGAATTTGATAGACGCGGGGGCGATTATCATCGGGAAGATGCTTACTTCGCAGTTTGCTAATGGAGAGAGTGCGACGGCTGACTGGGTTGATTACCATGAATCCTTTAATCCGCGTGGTGATGGCTATCAGGATACTTCATCAAGCTCTGCTGGTGCTGGTGCTGGTACAGCGTCCTACCCTTGGTTAGACGTCTCGCTCGGCTCAGACACCGGCGGCAGTGTGCGTGGGCCTTCGCAAGTTCAAGGCCTGTTCGGAAACCGCCCTTCGCATGGTCTGGTCTCGCTCGATCACACCATGCCGCTCAGTCCCGTACTCGACACACCTGGTCTCTTGGCTCGCGATCCTGTTGTCTGGATGGCGGCTGCTCAGGCCATGTACGGCGCAAATATGACTCTGACCAGCGCATACCCAAAGACTATTCAGACGCTTGGCTGGCCAACAACCACGAACAGCGTTGCAAACCGGCTCCTTGTCAACTTCCTCGGAAATGTCACAGAGTACCTACAAGCCAACGTATCGGCCTACAATGTTACAGCATCCTACAGCAATGACAACCCCACTGTCGCGCCTCTGGTTACGCTCATGAACTTGACATACGCAATTCTTATCACGAAACAGCAGACTGAGCTCGTTCGCGCGCCCTTCTACGCCGACTATGCGGCCAAACACGATGGGCGCCGACCCTTCGTAAACCCCGTTCCTCTTGCGCGTTGGGGCTGGGGTGACAATCAGACTAACACCGTGGAAGAGGCAGTTAGTAATAAGACTGCCTTCATGGACTGGGCCAACTCTAAATTCCTGGCACCATCGCCCGAGACTTGCTCAGAGTCACTTGTCATGTATGTGGGCTCCACCGGCCAAGCCAACCCCCGCAACGTATATCTCCGCGAGCCAGGCGTTCCATTTGGCTTTAGCAACAGCCGTATCAGTGTTATGGCCGAGGTGCCTGACTTTGTTGTTCCAATTGGTGAAGCACCGCACAATTCGACCATAACCGGACATGTGGAGTACTTGCCCGTTACTGCTAATTTGATGGCTGCAAAGGGGTGTGATGGCATGTTGTTCAGCTTGATTGAGGCGTTGCATAAGCAGGGTATTGTCAAGCCTGCCTTGTCAGGACGAAGTGGGATTACGGGTGGAGAGATTTTGCTCAGGAGAGGAGCTTGGGGACACTAGAGATGCATGATGGATGAACTCAGCACATAGATACGAATGCAACGCAAATAACTTGTCGACTGCGATTGATATGAGAGAACTCTCGCCGCTTCAATCCCAAATTTGATTGAACATATGTCGACATGCAAGTACAAATCTAAACTGCTTTGCTAAATGTGAACGCTTCGTCTCAAAGATGTATCAAAGCCTCCAAACAGGCACCTGACGTCATTACTCTAAGTCGCGCCCATTTGACGCGTCAGATGCGGGACTTTGCAACAATATTGATAGTTCGCAGACATTTGTTCCAAGGGTTGATGTAGACGCGTGATCGTACGCGTGGTACGGGGCAGAGGCAGTGTTGGGGCTAGTGTCAGACACGAGAAGGAGTTGCAGAGGTACGGTTTGGCGTTGTAGGCAAGAACCGCCCACCGGAGATTATACGCGATTCTTCTACTACACCCTGTCTCGGCGGCGCATCCACTACCTCCCGTCCCACGAATCCGACGCGTCAACCAAATCTATCCTCTACATCGTGCGCTTCACTGACACCTCGTCGGTTCTCCCTTTGCGCCCGTTATAGTACACCCAGTACACGAATACACGCGGCGAGCAGCCCAAACGGGCAACATGGCGCGGAAGAGCAATGCCGACTCGGATGGCCCTTCAACGGCTGACGTGTCTGCCAACGAGGACGTCGAGATGCAGGATCAGGAGAATAAGATGAGCGGCTTCAAGAAGTTTGGGGTAAGCGCGACCGATGATTCCCTCACGCTTCGCGACGCGGTCATGGAGCGTCATGCATGGCGCACTCCAGTTTACAAGAAGAGGCTAACGATACAACCGCAGTACTACCAGGATACGCCCGACTACACTGTATGCCACCCGCCCCCGCTACTCCTACATCTGCCGTCCCGCGCAAACACTGACCCTCAACCAGGATTCCGATACCAACCCCAACACCACAGCCAGCAGCGTAGCGGGTGACGCGCCCGTCGACGGACGGAAGAAGCGCGCAGAAACCATGAACATGCGTAAGAGCATCTACGGCAAGAAGCACGACCGCTTGGGCGCGTCAAAGGTACGTGCAACAGCAGCCGGCGCATGGCATCTACGAGCGTAGCACTGACATAACTTGACAACATAGGAAGACGACACAATTCGCCGCTTCCGATACCTCCTCGGCCTCACCGATTTGTTTCGCCATTTCATCGATACCAATCCCAACCCTCACATCAAGGACATTCTCGCCGAGATCGACCGCCAAGATGCCGAAGAGGCCAAGAAGTCCAAAGCAAGCAAAATGCGCAAAGGCGGCGCTGGTGCTGAGCGGCGGCGCAAGACCGAGCAAGAGGAAGATGCAGAGCTGGTCCGTGAGGAGAAGCATGGCGGGCACAATGAGACCATTTTCCGCGAATCGCCAGGCTACATCCACGGTCAAATGCGCGACTACCAAGTCGCAGGTCTCAATTGGCTGATCTCTCTACACGAGAACGGTATCTCAGGTATCCTAGCCGACGAAATGGGTCTTGGAAAGACGCTGCAGACCATCTCTTTCATCGGCTACCTTCGCTTCGTTGGCGGAATTACCGGCCCCCACTTAGTCGTGGTACCAAAGTCCACACTCGACAACTGGAAGCGCGAGTTTGAGCGCTGGATTCCAGATATCGACGTCTTGGTTCTGCAGGGTAACAAGGACGACCGTGCCGAGCTTATCAAGGATCGATTGGTTGACGAAAAGTTTGATGTCTGCATTACCAGTTACGAGATGATCCTTCGTGAAAAGTCGCATTTGAAAAAGTTCGCCTGGGAATACATCATCATTGACGAGGCACATCGTATCAAGAACGAGGAATCCTCCCTTGCCCAGATGGTCCGACTGTTCAACTCGCGAAATCGCTTGCTTATTACCGGTACTCCATTGCAGAACAACCTCCACGAACTGTGGGCACTACTCAACTTCCTCCTCCCAGACGTTTTCGGTGACTCCGCCGCCTTTGACGACTGGTTCTCGCAGCAGAATGCCGATTCAGATGCTGTTGTGAAGCAACTGCACAAGGTTCTGCGACCATTCTTGCTGCGTCGTGTCAAAGCGGATGTGGAGAAGTCGCTGTTGCCCAAGAAGGAAATCAACTTGTATGTTGGTCTCTCGGACATGCAAGTTTCGTGGTACAAAAAGATCCTTGAAAAGGACATCGATGCGGTCAATGGTGGTACAGGCAGCAAAGAGTCCAAGACACGACTGCTCAACATTGTCATGCAACTGCGGAAGTGCTGCAACCATCCCTACCTTTTCGATGGCGCGGAGCCTGGCCCACCATACACTACGGACGAGCATCTAGTTAACAACGCTGCCAAGATGGTCATGCTCGACAGGCTTCTCAAGCGTATGAAGGCGCAGGGCAGTCGAGTACTCATCTTCTCACAGATGAGTCGTGTGCTTGACATCATGGAGGATTACTCGGTCATGCGAGGTTACCAATACTGCCGTATCGATGGTTCCACCGCCCACGAAGATCGTATCGCGGCAATCGACGACTACAACAAGCCCGATTCGGAGAAGTTCTTGTTCTTACTTACTACTCGTGCTGGTGGCTTGGGTATCAATCTAACTACCGCAGACATTGTCGTCTTATTCGATAGCGACTGGAACCCACAGGCCGATCTCCAAGCTATGGACCGAGCCCATCGAATTGGACAGACCAAGCAGGTGTACGTTTTCCGGTTCGTTACCGAGGGCGCAATTGAGGAAAAAGTTCTCGAGCGCGCTGCTCAGAAGCTTCGCTTAGACCAGCTTGTCATTCAGCAAGGCCGTGCACAGCAGCCGGCTAAGGGTGCCGCTTCCAAGGACGAGCTTCTTACCATGATTCAGCATGGTGCTGAGAAAGTGTTCAACACCAAAGGCTCTATTGGACTAGCTACTGGCGATAGTGCAGCCGACGACGATTTCGAAGCGATCATGAAGCGCGGAGAGGAGATGACTCAGGAACTCAACAAAAAATATGAGAGTCTCGGACTAGACGACCTGCAGAAGTTCCAATCTGACTCGACGTACGAGTGGAACGGTGAGACGTTCGAGCCTCGCAAGAAGAACGTTGGGCTCACTTGGATCAACCCGGCGAAACGTGAGCGCAAAGAGCAGAATTATGGTATCGATATGTACTACCGCAAGACCCTGGTGACTGGCGGTCGAACCGAAAACAAGCAGCCGAGGATACCACGTGCGCCAAAGCAGATCTTGATTCATGACTATCAATTCTTTCCGGAGCGGCTTGCCGAACTTCAGGACAAAGAGACTGCATGGTACCGGAAAGAGAATAACCTCAAGGCACCTCTACCTGAGGGAGCTGACGAGGATCTTGAGGCGCGTGAAGCGGACCAAGAGCTTGCACAAAAGGAAATCGACAACGCCGAGCCTCTGACTGAAGAGGAAAAGACAGAGAAGGAGAAATTGATTGCAAAGGGTTTCCCCGAGTGGAACAAGCGCGACTTCCAGCAATTCCTCAACGGCTCTGCTAAGTACGGTCGTGCAAATTACGATGGCATTTCTGAGGAGGTTGATGGCAAGACTGCAGATGAGATCGCCGACTATGCCAAGGTGTTCTGGAAGAAGTACAAGACGCTCGACAACTGGCAAAAGCACCTTAGTGTCATCGAGGACGGTGAGCTGCGCGTTCGACAATCCGAGCAGAAGAAGGAACTTCTTAAGAAGAAGATTGGCATGTATCGAATGCCACTCCAGCAGATGGTCATCAAGTACACGGTTTCTACCACGAACAAGAAGGTGTACACCGAAGAGGAGGATCGCTTCCTTCTTGTGATGCTGAACAAGTACGGCGTCGAGGGTGAGCAGATCTATGAGCAGATCCGAGATGAGATCCGAGAGTCACCACTATTCCGCTTCGACTGGTTCTTTCTGAGCCGCACACCACAAGAGATCAGCCGTCGGTGCACCACACTCATCCAAACTGTCGTCCGTGAGCTTGGTGGTGATGACGTGAAGAATGGCAAGGGCGGCAAGCGCGCGTACGAAGATGAGGACACGGAAGAGGAGGTGGAGGAGCCAGTCAAGAAGAAAGCCAAGAATGGTGTTAAGGTTCGTATGAAGCACAAGTTTTGTCTGACAAATGCTAATGTATCGCAGAACAAGCAACTCGATGTGGTCAAGGGCAAGGCTTCTCCAGCGTCTGCATCGACTTCTCGCGCCAGCAGTGTCGTCTCCAACGGGTCAACGACCAAGGCGAAGGGCAAGGGAAAGAAGAAGTAGAGAAAAGTAGCATTTTCGACTTGTCTGGCATTTTCTATGCGGCGGGGCATGGTGTTTGGCGCATATGGGGAAATAAGGGAGGACACTTGTGCACAGTGGCGTGGGAACATTTCATGCGTTTTTTGCACGATGAGGCGGGCCACGGTGGCCAGAGGTTTCCGCGGGCAGCTGTTAGAATAATCGATAGCAATGTGCAACTCACTTGGACCTGGAGCATTCCATCATGTGCTTCTGTAGAAGCGACTGGGCTAGATGACGCACGAGTAGTGGGGCAGCAACTTTGTTGTGGCACACTCTCCACGACGTGCAGCGTGCTACTCTTCACACTTCTCAACTGGTTGTCTGCAACTATACGATCCAACCGCATCTTGACCTATCCTCGACGAGTGTTGCACAAAGGTACGCGTCGCGTTCCGATCTTGCATGAGTGTGCCGAAGCTTCGGGAAGCTTCTAGGTATCAGACGCAGTACCAGAAACTGACTCTGCCCAGAAACCGACTCATTGAGTACGCGCCTGTAAATTTCTTGCCAGACAAAAGTCCCCGTTGTCTATCGCGCAACCATGGCGTCGGCAGCGCTCGTCGATTCGGACATGGAGCCGACGCTTCAGTCCATCCTCGACCAGAAGACGCTGCGCTGGATCTTCGTTGGTGGTAAAGGTGGTGTGGGAAAGACGACTACATCCTGCTCTCTCGCCATACAACTCGCCAAACACCGCAAGTCGGTGCTCCTCATCTCTACCGACCCTGCGCATAACTTGTCGGATGCCTTCAATCAGAAGTTTGGCAAGGATGCGCGACTCATCAACGGTTTTGACAATCTGAGCGCCATGGAGATCGACCCCAATGGCAGCATACAAGACTTGCTGGCAGGCGGCGGTGAGAGCGGAGAGGACACCATGGCAGGATTGGGTGGTATGGGCAACATGATGCAGGATCTGGCATTCAGCGTGCGTTGCGCATACCTCCCACATCACACAGCAAATCGCTAATATCGACTAGATTCCTGGTGTCGACGAGGCCATGTCCTTCGCCGAAGTCCTCAAGCAAGTCAAGTCAATGTCCTACGAAGTCATCATCTTCGATACGGCACCCACCGGCCACACCCTCCGATTCCTGCAGTTCCCGACTGTCATGGAGAAAGCGCTCTCCAAAGTCTCACAGCTGTCCCGTCAATTCGGTCCGATGCTGAATAGCTTCCTCGGAGGTGGAGGCAGGCTACCAAACGGCCAGAACATCGATGAACTAGTGGAGAAGATGGAGGCATTGCGCGGCACCATCGCCGAGGTCAACGGGCAATTCAAGGACGCAGATCTGACCACTTTTGTGTGTGTCTGCATTCCCGAATTCTTGAGCTTGTACGAGACAGAGCGCATGATTCAAGAGCTAAATAGCTACGAGATTGATACCCACTCGATCGTCGTCAACCAGCTGCTCTTCCCGAAAAAAAGCAATCCGTGCGAGCAGTGCAACGCGCGGAGAAAGATGCAGAAGAAGTATCTGGAGCAGATCGAGGAACTCTATGATGAGTTTAATGTGGTCAAGATGCCGCTCCTGGTGGAAGAAGTACGTGGCAAGGAGAAGCTGGAGAAGTAAGTTTTCTTGAGAAGTAACGAGCCTGTCATACCGTTGCTAAAAATATCTACAGGTTCAGTGAGATGCTTGTGAATCCGTACGTGCCTCCGGAGTAAATCATGGTCGCTACTCCCTACCCACACCATCCGGATTCTACTATACCTGCTTTGGAACACATCCAAACAACAGTACATGCAGAGCAGAATACCAATAGAGATCTACTCCCTCCACCCATCCTTGTATTCCTAATCAGACGATGTGTACATCACACTCTAGCTTTACGTTGTAAACGACACGTTCAGCATAAAGGAGATGTTCTTTCTTGACATGACTAGCCCCTAGAGAACACGGCAAGATACTCGAAGAGTTTACCCGAGGTCAGCCACCATATGCACATCGAACGTCCTTTCCTGTTCCTTGCGCACGTCCGATCAAACAGCGACTACGCGCATCCTACTTCTACAGCCACGCATGAAAAGCGGATCTCCACGATTGACCTGGCTCAAAGTACCAGGTACATTTAGCCAGCCGCAAACGTGGACACTATTGGCGATCTGCAGCCACACGCATGAACGCATGAACTACCTCCGCGCTAACCTGATCAAGTATTGTCACCGAACGGTTCCTGTTTATCGACGATACTTGTCCCTGCACTTCGAATCTCTCCTCAGGGCCCTCCTGCCTGAAATTGCGCCCTCCGAAGTCACGCGACCATTGACAACGACACCATGTTTACCCCGCAAAGTTAAAGTTCGATCGCGATGTCACGGGCCCGAGCTGTGTGGCAAGCTTAACGGGTAAAACGATAAACTTGCAGTGACGGATTTCAAGAACTTTCAAAATGGTAGCTGGTGCAGGAGCTCATTCTGAATCAGTCTACTACTCATGTGCGAGAAGTTTCGTCCCTTGCCTAATCGCCATGATAGCGATCTGGACGCATATGGAGCATGCATGAATCGTTCATCAGATCGTGCGTCGCGCAAGGGCCACCATAAGATTAACGCACGTCAGAAAACGTTTCGCGAATGCAGATTCCCCATGGCACTGACAAGCACAGCCTTGTCTTGGCCATTGTCCAAAGTCGTGCTGTGACTCTGCGAACAACGAGCAGAGGAATCCGCTGTCAATTGTAGTATTTTGGTCCTTGATCGAACAGCTGTCATGGCTGTCAACTTTTTGCGCTGAAGCTATTGCGCGAATACCTACGCCGGCCCACCCTCGGCTGTACCTGAAGGTCATTGAGACACGTGAATCTCTAGTAAGCACGGTCGGGCAAAAAGAGACACCGCTCATGAACCACTGAGTATGTTCGCGTTTTTTGGGCTCGGAGATAAGTCTCAGAATAGAAAACCACCCTCGAGTAATGCAAGAATTACCAGGGCTGTGAACGTGGCCCACACCCAGGAGTCAGGACCGGGGCAGTGACCAGGATTGAAGCTACTACCACCACACCGGAATGCCGATTCTAGTAGGTAAGGTCAGCTACGGTAGGTTGAATGTGGGGATGCAGGCCGCTGTCTGGGCAAGTATAAAGATGTAGTGGGCGCGCCTATATGTTGCTCGCTATCGGATCAAGCGGTGCTCATTCATTCCTCCGTCTGTCGTTCAGTCTACTCGTTCATTCTTTTACGACCTCGCAGAAGAGCTTGGATACATCAAGGATAAAACCAAACATGTCGCCCATTCTACGACTAGCAGCAGTCTTGCTCGGTGCAGTTAGCTCTGTCACCGCGACGCCCGTCGAGCTTACCAGCAGAGGTATGTCAATGATCATTCAAATGTTGTCAAGATACGCATACTAATTCCCACAGCCGTCTCACAAGACGTCTTCTCCCAGCTCCAATTCTTCAGCCAATACTCAGCTGCCGCCTACTGCCTATCAAACAACAACTCACCCGGCAACAAAGTGACCTGCGCCCAGGGCAACTGCAACCTAGTTGAAGCCGCCACCACCAGCACCCTGACTGAGTTTGAAAACAGCATCGCAACAGACGTCACTGGCTTCATCGCTCTGGATTCCACCAACAAGCTCATCGTCCTCAGCTTCCGTGGCTCCCGCAGCATCCGCAACTGGATCACCAACGTCGTGTTTCCCGTCGTCCCTACAACCATCTGCCCAACGTGTGCCATCAGCAAAGGATTCTGGTCCAGCTGGCTCGAGGCGCAGAAGAACGTACTCGCCACCATTGCCGCCGCCAAAGCACAACACCCAGACTACAAGATTGTTGCAACAGGCCATTCACTCGGCGGCGCACTTGCATCCATCGCCGCGGGCGTTCTCCGCAGCCAAGGCAATTACGTCGATCTCTACACCTACGGCGCGCCTAAGATTGGTCTTGAGAGTGTAGCCCAGTATCTTAGCAGTACCACTCTAGGCGCTACGTACCGCGTAACACACAAGTACGATCCTGTCCCTAAGCTTCCTCCTGCATTCCTTGGGTACAGGCACATCAGCCCCGAGTACTACGTCACTAGCGGGAACCAAGTGGCTTTCTCGCCATCAGATATCAAGGTTCTTCAAGGAACTGTCAATCTGGAGGGCAATGAGGGCGACTTTGGACTAGATGGAAATGCGCATAATTGGTATTTTGGGGACATCAGTGGGTGTGAGGGTGCGCCAGGTGTGGAGTTTAAGATATAGAGCTGCCACTTGCATGATCGAGACGATACATAATATTTGTACCTTCTAATGTATATTTTCATGATATGAGATGATCTTGTTCTGTTGTGCTCGAGGTGGAAGTGATGTTATGAATGTAATGAATTGTGTTATGAGAAGGGAAGTGAGGAGTCATCGGACTTCGCAGCCACAGTCTACGCATATCCCTACTAAGGGTTTTGGCGTCGGGTGAGGTACTCTTGGTACAACTCTTTGTCCCGATCTGACGGGCAAGTTTGTCCGCTCTATCCTGCTCATTAGTTCTTGCTTCTCTCCATTCCCTGGCAGCCCTACCATCTCCAAGCCCTCTTTCTTCTGTCCCACCTTCTCCATCCCCTCATTCGCCTTTCCTGTCCTCTCTCTCGATATCTTTTTTCTCATCTCACTGCTCCTACGCAAGATCCAGTAAATCAGAAACGAACTCCTTCCAAAGAAATACCTCATGATTCATACTCACATCTTCATCCCCTTGACACCCCCCTTCTCTGGCTCTCCCTCCTCATTCTCGTACAGCCGATTGACTTGAACCTCCCTCAACCACAGCCTAAAACTCTTATCCTCACACTTCTCATTCATAACTTTACACGCGCTTGCCTCCTCCTTGCTAAGAAACGTGACCCTCTCCCAATCCAGATTCTCCGCCGCCAACGCCGCCGCCAGCAGTTTGCAATTCGCCTGCATATATATCGCGCGATAGAGCGCTTGCTCCACGCTCGCCCCAAATGTCGTGAAGCCATGTTTAGCCTGCAGCACGACGGGCTGAGCGTCGGAGAGCTTGGATGCGAGCGCAGCCCCCAATTGTGCGTTGTTGATGAGCTGGTCTGGGGAATGCGAGGACATTTGCGCATAGGTCTCTGATGCTTTGTAAACGGGGCACGCATCACTTCCCATGAATCCCGCCATGTGATAGACAGGCCGAACCCCGTGTCCCCGTTTCCCAAGCGTAAACGGCACCACGGCATCAGAATGGCTGTGCACCACACATTTCGCGCCAGGGAACCGCAAATAGATCTCCCCGTGAATGAAGCGCTCGCTGTAACCCTGAGGCGCGGACGAATCGACGGGCGTGCTGTCGGCAACCCAGTATGCGATGAAGTCTTCGCGCGATTTCACAAGTGCGGGAGCTCCAGGATCATAAGCCGCGATGAGGTATTGTTTGCGGTCCATTGGGTGCCGGATCGAGATGTGCCCGAAGGCGTCGGCGAGACCTTGGGAGTGGAGGATGTGGTTTGCGCGGATGAGGAGGCGTAGGTGCTGGAGGAAGGGTGCGGGGATTTGGGACGTCATCTTGGTCGTTGTTGTTGAGTTGGTGGTGAGGGTGTGCTTGTGGTAGCTTGAACAAGATGTTCGAAGAATAAAGTCACAGGTGGTTTGTTGTTGTCGAAGACTTGATGAGGTCGATTTGGCACTTCTATTTCTGGCGTTCGTGGTGATGCACTGGTTGTTTTGTTTCCTAATTCCTAGCTCTTGCGCGATGTTTCATCGTTGGGCTGCGTGTCGTCTCAAAATAGTTGGTGATGTTTGGGCCCTGGATAGGGGACCTGCAGCTGAGTCGCTCACATCATGTTTCCTCTTGACCAGCTGATGCACAGTTGCGCTGGCGAAAAGTGATAGTATCGCCAATGATAAGTTCGTGTGGTGACACAAGGTTGCGGGGAGTGCGTCAGATACAGTCAGTGAGGGGACCCGAAGCCTAGCGCTTCAATACTTCCACAATCTGAACATCACAATCATAACTCAATCCTAAAACTGTGCACAGACTAAGACGATAGATCGTTCAACGTCAGGATCAGGCTTCAGCTTGAATTACAAATCAGGCATGGCAACACAATATGTCCTCCCAGGCATCATAGCAGCCGGACTAGTATTCTGGTATGACTTCACGAGTTGGAAACGCTTTGGTCAGTATTGACTTTGCTCACGGTCGCTAGTCCGATCATCTAATATCTTTCAGGAACTGGGGGAACTCCACCAACTCTCCAAGGCTACGTAAAGATCCGACGATGGGGCCTTTACCTACTCTACAACAGACAGAATCTCCTCGATCCATCGCCAATTCCAGATACTGGCCCATCCTACATCAAACCCCAAAGAGTCTCGTATCGCGTAGGAAACAGACCAACTCTCACACGTTGGACCTTACCACAGCGACAAGCACCAGAGAAAATTACAGCAACCGCATCTTCAACCCTGCATAATTTGATGCAAGAATTTGTAAGCACACCAGCTTATGCAGCATACATTGAAAAGCGCCCCAGCAAGACTGAAGGAGGCACTGGACCAGCTATATATGTCAAACCTGATGTGAAAACTATCAATCCGGTCGCGCATAAGATTTTCTATGAAGTCGCGCACGTGCATCCTGCTGAAAACTCGTTGCATGTATATGTTAGTCCGCAGGATGCGAAGTTGGTGATGAGGAGAGGATGGGGTCAGAGATTCCCGGTGACATGGCTTGCGCCACCGAGTTGGATAATGGTGTATGCGCCGAGGAATGAGCAGGAGGTTGAGGTTGTGAG
Organism: Phaeosphaeria sp. MPI-PUGE-AT-0046c; assembly: GCA_020747045.1. Lineage (NCBI taxonomy): Eukaryota > Fungi > Ascomycota > Dothideomycetes > Pleosporales > Phaeosphaeriaceae > Phaeosphaeria > Phaeosphaeria sp. MPI-PUGE-AT-0046c. The sequence continues at coordinate 932,792 of JAGTJN010000010.1, read as the reverse complement.
AGAGATTGTGAGGGCTGCAGTGTGCTTTGCTGTTGGACAGGAATTAGGAGGCAGTTGAACAAAATATGGCCAGGTTGGAAGCTGCAAGTCTACACAGAGGTATCATACCATTATAAGAAGGTAATATATACAGCCTATGAGTGCGCGGTCTCCGAATGTGCGTCTCTTTAGGAAACTTGCCTATGAAGGAATCCTACACCCTTTTCTGACGCCTTATTCTCAAGACTTGTCATAAGTAAATGCATGAACAATACCAGAGTTAAAAGTCGAGGACTTCTGGGAGCTCGTTGCTGTCACAGCTGATACCGATCTGATAGGCTTGTGGCCAATGCGAGTATGCCGCTGGATGTTTACAGTGCGGAGATTCGGCGTGGTGCACGCAGATCCAGAGGAGGGATGAAGCATTTGCACTGCCCCTCCCAAAAGCACGAGAGATCAACATTCGCAGGCTAAGAGTCTTACGTGCTGTGCAATTGGATGTGAAATACAGCATGAAGTTTTGGAGATACGAAACAGTCGAAAAAGGTAGCGTCAACGTGTATCTCAAAGATGAATCCATGTGCGAGTGACTTTGTGCGGCGATGGAGTTTATGCCATGACCTTCCATAGGTCGTTCACAGGAATGTGCCCAATGCGAACTGACTCCGTGTTTCAAATCGCATCCGGGGTGCCAATGATGCATTTGACTTCGGGCACTGTCTCGTTAAAAGCTTCACAAGTAGAATCCTCAGTCCCGAACGATGCTGTCACAGCATATGATGAGAGCATTTGGAAGCGTGGCGCGAATGAGATGCAGATTTCGAAGACACAGACATTCTTTACACATGACGGTTTGGAGAATTTGATAAATAGTCCTGTGATGACATTGGGCACCAAGCAAAGCCAAACGGCGAAGACAGAGGAACATCAGTAAGAGATTTACAACGATATGTATAGAACAGTACGCGATGTAGATCGGGACGAGACTGAAGGAACTACCTGCTAGGTTGGTTCGATAAGTGTCGCAAAGAGTGATTTTTCCCATGATAAGTATGGGCGCCTGATAGGGCGTGTCAAGTGAGATGTTAGAAGAAATGGGGGAGAAAAGCAAAAAGTACAGCAACGAAAGTGCCCAATCACCTCCATAATTTGAACCCGAACAAGCTTACATCAGCGTTGCGTGCCTTGATTATGTCCGCTGCTTTTTCCGCTACAGCGTACATAGTAGATTGCAAATGCGTCGCAGGAACTAAAGGAATGATACTCGCGTCCACAACACTCAATTGCCGTGTGCCGTAGACCATGAGGTCGCTGCTCACACAACCACCTAAGGACTCAGGCATCATCGAACAGGTACCAGACATGTGGGCAAAGGATGCTGCAAGGCCCCCTTGTTGAATCAATGCGTTGATGATCTCGTCATCGGTCTGGAACTGTGAACCAGGAGAGGTCTCGATGGGAGAGTACATGGAAAGCTCCTTCTTCGCCCAGTGTTTGCGTGTCCAGCGAACCATCTCGACGATGATCTGTCTATCGACTGGATTCGAAAAAGTGTTGAATTGAACAATTGGGTTACCATATTTGTTTTTTGGGTCGATATTGATTGAACCTCGAGATAGTGGGCGTTGGAGCGCGCTGACGGCTAAACCGAAAGGTGCCATGGGTATCTCGCCAACAGCTGCGTTCAAGCTGGCGTGCAGGTTCGCGATGATGTCGCGCTGCTTCAATATACCGCGCAAAAGGTTTTGATCTTTACTATAGATAGCAGGAAGATAGTTGAGAATGTTCTGCGACTTGATCGTGCGGACGATCTGCGAAGCTTTGTCGGTGATGCTGCTGAGACTGAGAAAAGCTAAGCTGCTACCATGAGCTTGCGTGATGGGTCCTGATTTTGACTCGTATTCCTTCCATGCAGTGGCATTTGAGGCAGGGTCCTGACCGCTGAATACGTTCACTTTGGCCAGATTTTGCAGATCGAACATAACGTTTGCGTTGGGATGATCCTGCATGTTTGCGCCTACGGCACCGAGGTCTTTCTTAACTCTGATCCCTGCAGCCTGAAGTACATCTCTTGGCCCAATGCCACTGAGCTGCAATAGTTGAGGGGTGAAGACAGAGCCGGCAGCCAAGATCACTTCCCGCTTCGCCCACACTTGGCCAATGGAACCATCCGAATTGGACACGTACTGAACACCTGTGGCCTTTGGGAAAATCCATGATAGGAAGCTCTGATCGAAAAGCACCTCATTAGCTTTCTTGCCAGTGGCGAGTACGAGATTACTGCGTGTTTTTACGGGATCGTAATATGCGTTCTTCGCAGACGAGCGAGTTTGTGTCTTTGGTTGAAGTGCAGTCGGAATCCAAAATGCACCAACAGCAAGTCCCGCTGCATGTTCCTTGGGCAAAGGGATGTCGTCAGCCTTGAATGCAGCCCAAATATTTTTAGTGTCCTGGTACTCGAAGTTAGGGAAGGAAGCCTGAATTGGGCCATTGGTGCCATAGTACGATGCATCGTAAGTAATCCCGAACTCCTTGACGTTTTCCTGAGATGGAGGCGTGAACGTCGTTGACTTCTTGAAGTATTGAAGAAGATTGTTCCAGTTCCATCCAGGGTTGCCCAACTGCTCCCAACTATCGTAATCGGCAGCTGACGCACGATCGAATGCCATCCCGTTCACCACTGATCCACCTCCTACGACGTTTCCAACGTAGACTGGATAAGTTTTGCCGCCAGTTTCCGCATCTGGAGCGGAGGTAATGTCGTACATGAGTCTCGTGTTGATGGCGTTCGCAAAGCTCGGAACCTGAGTCGAGATATCGTCATTGATATAGCCGTTCTCGAGGACCAAGACGGTTCCTGTCTTTCAGTTAGAACATCGCTTTCTGCTCCGAGATGGTCATACCTACGGCTTGTATCTTCGCTCAATCTGTTGGCCACAGCGAGGCCAGTGAGTCCTCCTCCAACAATAATATAATCAAAAGTTCGGCCATTGATACCTTGCTCGCCATTGTCGGTCGATGGACCTGATGCGACCCATGTTTGTGGAAGGAATGAACTGAAGTAAAAAAACGCTTTGATTAGGGAGCCCATGACGACAACAAGTGAATGAGTGTCAAAGGAACGGAAGAGAATGAAGGTTTCGATGATCGATCTGCGCTCGGAGCTAACATCAAGGTCCTCGAGATGCTTAACCAGCGGACTTAGCCACAGGAGAAATTCGTATCCAAAAGCCTACCAATTGTGTCCGAGCTCTACAAGCGGATGGCCTTGTCTCCACTTCCACGTGGAAAGCTCGAACGACGGCGGTTGAGCGGCTGGGACTGCATTGACCAGGGAGCTCCCGAAATTGCGCCATCGCTCCTTGCATCTAGATCGCGAGCAAACAAGGCATTTGTGCATTCTCCTATTGAGCTTCCCGCAAGACCTGTTCTCCCAATGTTTCGTGGACTGAGGGTCACACGTGGTTTTACCCCGCTGTGAGCATCTAAACATCTACACTGGAGTCTGTTGTATACAATCTCAAGATACCATGTTCGGCGTAGTACTTAGCCATAAGCAGTGATCAATCGTTTGGTACGTTCGTTGTAAGTTTAGTTTTAGCCGATCAGGATGGCAGCTGCAGGAACTAGTGGAGGCGTCGTATGAGCAGGGTCCACTACAATAAAGCTAATTGGAACTTTAACACCCAAGCAAGATGTGGCTGAGTGTCTAGATCAGGGGTGATGGCAGTCGTGCCGCACTTCATCGACGCCATAAATTTCACTAACCTCATTGGGCCGATTAAGCGAAAGTCAAGCGAACTCTAGTCCATAGCTCAGGTTATGAAACTGCGTGAACACACCTGGCCTTCGGCTCCTCCGGTGCTTAGTATCCATTCAAATATGTCAACCTAGCCATCGCCCACGTGCTAATCCTGCCATACAATGCAGCATGCAGGTCCAAACTTTATAGCTGCGGCCAGTGTACGAGATTTCTATACCTTACTCGTCTCTCCACGATGTCTCTGGACATATCGCGGCACCTTCCCTGGAAGGTTACAAGAGTTCTCAGAGTTGCATCACAGTATCTGCGCGTCCACCTGCCTTATCACCATCGGTGGCGCACCAAGAGTCAGTGTACCTTAGCCGCAACCTCCACCGACACAGCTGTACTAGCACGCTTTCTTGGTATCGTCAGATGATTGAAATGTTGAACACTCTGTATCTAATGCAACAGCTCCCCATCAGTAATATCTCAAAGGATATGTTTCCGTGAGATAGTGTAAGTTCAAATCCAGGTCTGGTCTATTACAAATATTGGAATCGAAATTGGTGCAATAGCTGATTTGATCTTTAGAACAGAGGCTCGCTGCAATTATCCTTGGTAGGTGATATCTCCGGTCCGGCAAACTATGAAAAGCTGATGTGGCTGATCTAAACTTTGGAGTCGGGGAACTTTAATGCTAGCCCCGTCACAAGAACGCTCGAAGTTCAACTACGCGAGTCAATATGATGGAACCACGTCTATTGGATTGGAACCTTCACTTGACAAACTTGACCGCAGAGCACTCTCCTAGCCTGACGCTGATCAATGGTGATGAAACGGTCGAGTGGCCCATTGGCAATGACCAAAATTGTGCATTTTGCAGATCTCACTCAGTATGTCTCGACAGAAGTTCCCGAAAAACAATAAGATTCTTGGGAACTCGCGGCATTTTGGGATCGCTGGTCGCTGTTAGCTGCGTTAATGTACTTTTCATGAACGGGCAAGCACGTCCCGGTAGCCAACGCCTCACAGCAGTGACAGCAACCGGTTCGGCACACATGGCGCTTGTGAATGCTGCAAACTCAGCACTGACTTGTGTAACACCGGTATGCAATCCGCAAACAAGTATCCTTGTTTGACCGACATGGTCTGGACCCATTTTGAGCAGCTCATAGGCCCACGTTTGTGATCGATCATAGATAAGCGGCGCATCCCTCGGAACAGTACATCCTCCTACGGCCGTCCCGTTCCTATCGCACAAGCCGTCATCAGCCAACGCCAAATTACCCTTATGCTTGTGGCTTGAACATATTTCCTTTCATTATACCCCTCTCAACGACTCCATTATCTTCCTTTTGACACAACGTTGCGTGCAAGGTTGCAAAGCATGGCTACAACAGATCAGGGTCCTCCACCAGACCTTCCACTGAACGATAGATCAGACTCTTTGAGGATACCTATTGTTGTGCTTATAGCGTTCAGCTCAGTATTCGTCATACTGCGGCTCGGTGTGAGTATTCGGAATAGAAACTTCACACTCCTCACAGACCACTTCCTTTGGGTTGGCCATGTACGTATATACGAGAAACAGCTGGAGGAGAGGCCAAAGCTGACAGATAAAAGGTTCTGGCTATTGCTGGCGCATGTTGCTGTTATAAAATGGCAGAGTACGGGGGAGGCAGGCATATCTGGGATCCTATTTTCAAGAACCCTGCCAACTTGGAGAACTACATGCGCTATCTTTGGATCGGCCAGTTGCTTAATCTATACGGCATGGCATTAGTCAAGTTGAGCATTTGCGCCTACATCTTCATGCTCAACTTCTCAAAAAGTTTTCGGATACTGATATGGACATCTGTTGTCGTCCACATCGGCCTTAATTTTGTGTTTCCAACGGTCATCCTGTTTGGAGAATGCACTCCGTATACCAAGCATTGGGACATTCTAGGAACACAGCCAGGCTCCTGTTGGTCCACAAAGCCAAAAGTCATATCAGGTATGAGGCACTCAACCATGCAAAGAAGTACCACCAACTTACAATGTTCGTAGGCTACATGGGCGCAGCCACCAATATCGGGACGGATCTTATCTATACGATTGCACCCCTCATATATCTTCGCCGTGTCAAGTTGAACAAGCGCACCGTGTGGGGTGTACGCATCGTGTTCCTCCTTGGTTTGATGTAGGTGTACAGCAACTTCAGGTTGGCAGCGCTAACAAGGTTTGCAGTACAACGGTAATCTCCGCACTCAAGCTCTACGAGATGAAGTCCCTCAACAGTTCACCTGACCCGACATACTCCTCGGTCAATCTTAGCATTTATGCAATTGCTGAAGTGTTTGTTGGAGTCTTCACTGCCTGTCTTCCACCATTACGCAAGACCTTCGACCAAATACTACGCAAAATATTACCCACTGGCCTTATATCCTCTCGTACAACTAAGTCACGGGATAGCTATGCCCTACAAGCAATGAGTAATCCGTCGTCAAATGCCGCCAAAAAATCCAAATCGGGGCACGAGAGTGATGGAGACAGCGACTACGCGATACTGGAGGAGAATACGCTTCAGGCGCAAGGATCAAATGATGAGATAGTCAAAACCACGCAAGTATCAGTGACCGTGGACGATAAGGCTTCAGAACGAGGTAGAAACGATGACTGGGTATAATGTTAGACCGAATTCAATTTCATGTCACGCAGATCAAGAGTCCAGCATAAAGACGGTTCACTAGTATCTCGTTGACCACTGCAAAATCTTAAGCAGATTTTCGTGCCATAGAAGTGCAATTCCGTCACATGATCACACCCATGTTATGATGTTGAACCCACAAAGGTACGACGGCTGCAATTCCCCAAGGTTAGAATCTTTTACTTACCCGTAGCTATTTAGATAGTAGGCTTTCTTCATATAAAACGTGACAAAGCCTTCGCCTGCGATTTCGAAACCCTCATTTTACTTATACGGAACGTGATTTTATCTTTGTACCCAATGTTACGGTAAAAAAAACTCTCATTCTATCCCTACATCCTGGCAGCTATGCGGCTATGAACAAGGGAAGCTCGAAGTTGGTTGACCATATCCTTGCTCATGGGAGACAAAACTCTCAACCAAAACTAACATCCCGCATATTTGTGGTCTCTCCCTAGGTGGTCAATCCTACACACTTCTCCATGTGTAAGGCACACACTTGGTTATATATCTAATCAAAAGCTGCTCGAATGTGCCCACTTGGAGATGACTATGAACATGCAAGCAAAGTGTAAAGAAGGGGACGGACACATGACACAAGCTAACGAGGAGAGCTCTAGAGAAGTGAATGTGACCCACCGGATAGTCTCTTGACACAACGGCTTGTTACGTACTCTTTAATCATTAAGTGAGTTTTGTTTCCACACGAAGTAACTTTCCGTGGACTTTCGCTCTCTCTGCCCGCGACTAAGTTTCCAGCTGCACTCCCCACACCACGCGATGCACCACCACTCGAGATGAACCAACTTGCCACCTCCGCATCACTGCCCTTCCTCCCGTCATCCACTTGAGCATCGAGATAGTTAGCACTGTTGACCAACACCACAGTGTTTGCACTCAGCAATCACGCAGATCTACAAGATGTAAGTAACCCTCTGACGAGATCTACCCTGCTTGAATCCACAGGTAAATGAAACCGAACGAACATCCTGTGTTTATTGTCTCCTGTATGAAACATACCGAGCATGCTCGTTCACCGCAATATGATGGGGGATCCGAAGTACGTAGGAAGCGAACTTTCAGTACATGATTCAATTGCTGGCATACCCAGCGCAAGTTTGAGCATAATACTTATGTTATTCCAAATTGGTTTTATCAGCGAGCGTTGCGGAGCTCGAGGCTTCATAGATTCAGCGTGCATGATTTGAAGCTGTATAGAGGGCGGCAGGGTCCAGAGTCCCGAGTCCAGTGTCCAGTGTCCCCCCCTTCCCCCATTCAGCCTAGCACCAAGGCCCCTGCCCGCGTTGCGACACCTGTACAGTTCGCGATTAAAACAACTCCAAGCAATCTTGAGCGGTCCCTCCCACAAGCTCGACGAACACACCATGGACCGGTTATCACGACTCTTCAGCTGCGTGCTGCTTCTGTTGCTACCCCTCGCCGCAGCACTGAAATTCGACCTCCACCCGGTCTCTCCCCACGATGCGGCCAAGTACGAGCGATGCGTGCGCAACTTTGTTGCCAAGGAGCAATTGGTAGTTGTTACCGCGATATTGGACGGGTATAGAGGGGACGGCCAGAGGGTTGATATGCATGTACGTTGCTCTCCACAATCCGTCGTGGAGCCCCGTACCTCAATTGTTCTCAACACCACCGACTGTACCGCACAGGCATGAAGCCGCAAGAGAGCACGCGAGCTAATGAACCATTGTCCGCAGATCCGCGATGCCATGGGCAACGACTACCACCGTCCCAAAGACGTCGTCGGCGAAAACCGCTACGTCTTCACCTCGCACGCCGACTCCGCCTTCGACGTGTGCTTTGAGAACGTCTACACGGGCGCCTCCAAGGCCGGCAACCCGCGCCACGTCGAGCTCGACATCGACATAGGAGCCGATGCCAAGGACTGGAACGCCATCAGCGCCAACGAGAAGCTGAAGCCCGTGGAGGCGGAGCTGCGCAGGATCGAAGAGGTGGTGGGCGAGATTGTGACTGAGATGGATTACTTGAGGGCGAGGGAGCAGAAGTTGAGGGATACGAATGAGAGCACGAATGAGAGAGTGAAGTGGTTTGCGTTGGGCACCATGGGATTGTTGGTTAGTCTGGGCACGTGGCAGGTTGTGTATTTGAGGGCGTACTTCAGGAGCAAGCATCTTATTTAGAAGGCTTGGGTTGGATGGGATCGAGGTTCGCCGAGTGGACACAAGATTACCAAAACGGAGGATACGCGAGGACGAAGAGGCAAAATGGTGGTGGAGGGCGAATAAGTGTACGAACACGGAGTTTCAGCGGTATTCATTGCATGCCTCTCAGCATCTCACTTAGGCTGGCGTTGATAAAACTATCTCGAAATCATTGGATGAACGCCTACAAGACTCCCATTATGGCACTCGTATGCAGCCCCCAAAATGCTTACTGATAAAGAATACCGACAGATGCAACCTATCAACGCCAAAAATGTATCCTCTTAGAATTCGCGAAGCTCCGCGTCCACTTCAGAGCCTTCGAGATCCTCGTCCTTCTTAGCCTGGAAGATGTACTCATCCAGCTCCTGAATCTCCCCCGCCACCCTCTCCACATCATCCAGCTCCAAAACCCCCAGCTCAGTCACGTACGAATCGATGAATCTGGCAGGCACCCACTCAAACCACTCTCCAAACACCTCGACATTGTCCTGCTCCTCGAGCCTGTTCCTTGCATCAGGGGCCCATGCCGACGACAACTCGCGCGACGGATGGCTCTCAGGGACATGAGCTTCCAATTCCGGCGCAGCAATCTTATCAATGTCGCTGACAACAACGACGGCGACGTCCTTGTTCTGCTGCTTTGCGCAGAGAGCAGCGGCCAATGAGCCGATTTTGTTGCTGACGTCCCCGGCGGCAGAGATTCGGTCGGCGCCGAGGAGCACAATGTCGATGTTGCGGGTTGCAGTGCCCACGGCACAGTCTGGCATGATGCGGATGGACAGGCGTGATTTGTCGCTGGCGGCTGAGAGGATCTGGTTCGCCATGTCTGCGCCCTCGCAGCGCGGTCGGGATTCGAGTATTGTGAGGTGGAAGTCGAACCCTGTGAGTGAAGCGAGCGCGTGCAGTATGGCTGATCGAATGGTGCTTGAATTGCTGAGCGCGAGAATCCGCACTGTTGTTCTGGCTGGTGGTTGCTGAGACGGCGGTCGCTGGGACAGTGGGCGCTGGGGATACGTCACTGGCAAGACTGGAGACGAAGCGATGAGCATTGAAGATACGTCGTTGTAGTAACACTTCAGCCAGGAAGTGAAATTTTCATCAAGATGCACGCTGATCTGGCGCCGCTCTTTTCGAATCTCGTTCAGGAGGGCCCTTGCAATATTTACCAGGTCGGTTGTGTTTCGTTGACCCCTCTCCTGCTCATCGTTCCATCGTCTAGCGATCCGCTCGAGAGTGCGAAGCAGGCATGATGTGATGGCGGCACTCATGCTCGGTCGTGCTTGGCCGAGCTGTTTGGCTGCATGAACCATGATCGCCCAGAACCTTCCCCAGGTCGTTGCTACGGATGCTCCAATCTCGGTGATACGGGCGAGATGACTCAAGGATGCGTCGGCTAGCTGCCGTGCGCCTGAGTGAAAGTCATTCTGTAATAGCTGAACGGCTTCTTGAAGCGCAACTTCATAGTTGCTAATGTCGTGCTTTGGAAGATATGTGTCAAGTGGTAGGATCGGTAAGGGTTTGGAAGTGACTATCAAGGGTATTTGCTGGTGAGTGACCCTAATTGGCGTCTTCTTCTCAGGTTCCTCCTCGAAGTGAACCTCTTCTGGCTCCGGCGGTGATGGTGGATCGGGCGGTGTGAGTACAGGGCACGACATGGTTCCAGCATACATCATCCAGACTTCCTCGTCTGTCGCCTTTTTCTTCTTCTTGAACAGACTCTTCAGGGTTCCGGAGAATCGCGGAGGCCTGATAGAGGATCGAGAATTGGAACGGGGAAGCTTGTTTTCCGTGGGGTATGGTACAGTTTTCCTGATCGTTCTGTCAGCATCATCCACCGCCGCACACATAGTGAGTCCTCACATCTTGAAGATTGTATGCGTTTAACGTAAAGGGGTGGAACGAGGCTGATGACAAGCAGGAGAGATCATAGATTGTTTACTCGCACTAGCGCTGGCAGCAAGGAATTTGCCATCTAAATAGTCGCAAACAAACAAAAGGTGGCGATCACTGGGGGAAGGGGTAAAGATAGCATGGTCATGAATTCCGGACCACGCACAGTGTACGACGGTAGAAGAAAGGACAGGCTTTACACAAATGAAGAGATCGATTCTCACCACATATACCTCAGTGACCATCAATATTCCTCGTCGACCGTCGAATTGGATGATGCCTTGAAGGAATGCTGTATTTTGACGCTCAACTAGTCTGGCTGGTTCCCCGTGAACAAGCGCCTGGAGACCCGGCAACCATTCGCTTCATCGTCAGCTTGACGCATGCATTCCTCGCGACGACCTAGCCGCCGCATGCGAACAGAATCATTCTTCGGGTCGAGTTGCCGCTTGATCGATCGATGCTAGTCGAAAGGTGAGCAGAAGAGTCGTCAATGGATGAAGTACTGTCGTGTGAGTTGTGATAGGTTGACTAGCCTGCATCCAGCCATTGCTGCTGATTACACAAAGCACAACTTATTAGCTCTTGATCACGGCTAGCTCCAATCAGACGTTAAGTACCGGAATTACGCGCAGATAATCTCAAGAAATAGTGACAAAACCACCAATGACAAGTGCGGAGCAATTCCGTCCGTTTCGCTTAACAGCCTCGTCGGCTCCTCCATGCTGATTCTTACTAAACACCGGACGAAGGATGCATGACTAACCGCGAGAAGCGACATACACCGGTGAATGGTGCGTCTATGTAGGTCTTTTGAATACAGCATGAGAAGGATATCCATTGACCTAGGCAGTAACACGCAGAGACTATATATTTCAGGCATGTCCAGCTTCACCAAATGCTCACACATCCACGTTCAATCTTAATCTTCAACCTGACCTCATTCTGAACCTCCATCTAGATAAAATATATAAGATGGCCCGAACCAAACAAACTCTCCGCAACCCAACCCCAACACCCCAAACCCTCGTCCCCCTCCCTCCCTCCACACAACCCATCCTCCGTCAAGGTTCCTCAGCAGTAGCATACCACATTCCTGACTCCCCCACCTCATTTACCGAACCTACTCTCATCACCACAATCGCCCTTCCCCGGTACTCGCAATGGACTTCAGAGCTTCACTTCCACACCTCCCACACCGAGTACTTACATCTAGTCCGGGGCTCCGTCTACGTCTACCTCGACGGCGGGGTCAAGATCCTCAGCGCAAAAGCCGGTGGGGAAATCGGTATATGGGACGGCAAAACGAAGAGCAAAGGCTTGGTAATCGAGGTGCCCAAATACGCGCGCCATGAGTGGATGCGCGCAGATGCGTGGTATGCCCAATCATCGCGATCAGCGGTTGGTGCGAGGAGGGTGAAGCCGGAAGATGTGGAGGATGAGGTGGTGGTGGAGGAGTGGACGGATCCAAGCGATTTAGGCAAACCGCTGTTTTTTTGGAACTTGAATGCCATCATCACTGCGTCGGAGGATGTGGCGCTGTCGATGCCTGCACGCTGGCTCAAGGCGTTGTTAGGGAACTGGTGGATACCATTCCAATTATATATCGTGTTTTGGGATTTGGATAACTGGCCGGTGTTCATGTCAGCATGGGTAAGATTACATCCGTGGATGGAGTATGTGGTGACGTTTCTTGTGTTATTTAGTGCGAAGGTATTGGGCTGGCTGGTTGGAGTGCGTGCGGTAGAAGAGAAGAGAACGCCAGATGCGATCTGGCAGGCGTACAGAAAGCGTGGGATATCAGGATGAACCTAAATTAAAGACCATCCCATCGCCACAGCTCTTGCACATATTAGCATTCAGACACATTGTTTGGACATTCTCATGTAGTCATGAACAGGTATCATTTTGCTTTTGGCCTATGAGCTTTTCCTTCTCTTTGGATTCCTATCCGCCCATAGATGAAGCAAACACACCAACGCCAAAGATCCGATGAGAAGACAAGACATATTACACATTGACCTCTTTCCTAAACCAATCCGTTATCATAATCGAGTCGTCATCTATTTGGCGTTCTCGGGGCGGAGAGAGCGGACGGCCTTTCCGGCGCGCCAGATCTCAAGGTCGTCAATCTCCTTGAGCTCGGCGTTGTACTTCTCACGGTAGTCAGGCTGCGAGTTGTACTCGAGCGAGCGCTTGGTCTCGCTGCCGTCCTGGACAGAGGTGTAAAGGTCGTCGAAGACGGGCTTGAGGGCATCCTTGAAGCGCTTGCTCCAGTCGATGGCACCACGACGGGCGGTGGTAGAGCAGGCAGCGTACATGTAGTCCATGCCGTTGGCACCGATCAAGGGGTACAAAGACTGGGTGGCCTCCTCAACAGTCTCGTTGAATGCCTCAGATGGGCTGTGGCCGCGCTCACGGAGGACCTCGTACTGGGCGAGGAACATGCCGTGGATTCCTCCCATCAAGCAACCACGCTCACCGTACAAGTCGGAGTAGACCTCCTTCTCGAACGTTGTCTCGTACATGTATCCTGAGCCGACGGCTACACCGAGGGCAACAGCCTTCTCCTTGGCCTTGCCAGTGACGTCCTGGAAGACGGCGATGGACGAGTTGATACCACGGCCCTCACGGAAGAGGGATCGGACGGTGCGGCCGGAGCCCTTGGGAGCGACGAGGATGACGTCAATGTCCTTGGGGACCTCGACCTTGGTGAGGTCCTTGAAGACGGGGGAGAAGCCGTGGGAGAAGTAGAGAGTCTGGTATGAGTCAGTTGGCTGAATGTGAATGTTTGGCGTGGTGGGATGCTCACCTTGCCCTTAAGCTGGGGCTTGATCTGGGGCCACGTCTCGGACTGTGCGGCATCTGACAAAAGGTTCATGACAACGGTGGACTTGCCAATCGCCTCGTCAATACCGAACAGGTTCTTGCCGGGGACCCAGCCGTCTTCGAGAGCCTCCTTCCACGACTGGCCGTTCTCTCGCACACCGACAATGACGTTGAGGCCATTGTCGCGCATGTTGAGACCCTGGCCGTGACCTTGGGAGCCATAGCCGATGAGGGCGAGGGTGTCATTCTTGAAGTATTCCTAGCTCCATTGTCAGCTCAGAGTTCATTTGAAGCAAGTTTTGGTGCCATTGAGGCGGGGTACACGTACAAGAAGCTTCTCCTTGGGCCAGTCGGCACGCTCTGGTTGCTGGTCAGCTTTTGCTCAGACTGTTCGCGTCTTCTAGTGCAATTTACCGTAGACAGTCTCCTTGGTGCCGGCGAAGTCAATCGTCTTGACACCACGGGTCTGCTGGAAGCGCGAGGTGACAGCTGCCTTGGGGCCAGCAGTGACGCCAGCGCGCACAGCAGAAACAAAATGGCGCTTCTGGGCAGGAGCAGCCACCAATTGGCGGGCGGTTTGGCGCAGAGCGCGAGCAGCAGGTCTTGAGGCCATTGTGAATGTGTGAGGGGGTATCTTGAATTGAGAGAGAGCTTGTGTGGGGGATTCACGCAGCTTTAAATCACTTCGTTTGCTGGGCCTGGAATTTTGGTGGGCACCAGCTCGCTGCGAACATCGGCGCGCGGTTCGGAGACGAGCATCACCCCCCGAGACGTGCTGCTTCGCTGATTGGCCAGATCCGAGCGCTGCCGGACTCTGGATGAATACACAATTGCCATTGTACGAGCACAGTCATATTGCAGGTGGATCTTAGGTCGGTAGACTGGTGGAGACGTCACCGTGTGACGATATGCTCTCCGTGCTCTGTTCCCGCCTACCTTTGGTGAGGATCTGGTCGTTGCCCACCTCCCGCCTCAACATGGATCCTCCACAGCTGGTGTACTGTAACCTTTCGTACACATAATATTTATGTACCAACCTAGTCTCCCAAGGCGGTCCTTGTCGATGGAATGTCAACAAGCCTGTATGCATTTCGGTGTCGAGATGCATGCAGCCGCTGCACAGCCCGCGAGCTCAGCCACAGCCTGGCACGTCTTGCATTCCAGCCTACTTCAACAAAGTGCTTGATTTTTTGGTTGTTTCCAGATACATGCGCGATTCCTCACGATGAAAGCACTCGATAGCCTCTCTGTCACTGCTAATGTCCTTCAGGTGATCGGCTTCCATGCAGACACGGTGTTTTGCCTCGGACAAGGCCTGTATGAGTTAATCGACAAGGCCAGACTTGCTTCTCAAACTATCACACTGCTACTTCACCAGTTACAAGCACTACTCTCGGTTGTGGCACTTGTCAAGATTGTCATCGATAAGCACCAACATTCTCCCTTTGCACATGAGGACGGGCATGGGCTACCGAACATTCAAACATTGTTGTTGCTCATAGAACAGGACTTTCGACACTTGAAGAGCATTTTAGACACCACTGCAGGGTCTTCGCAAGCGGGATGGTTTTCTACATTTCATACTAGTTTTTGGTGGGCTCTGAAAGACAGAGATGTTGTAGACGCAAGACAACGGTTGTCGCAGTACACACAGCAACTGTCTGCTGCATTATCTGCCGTTGGAAGGTGAGGATCATTAAGACAGGAACCTTGGATGTGATTTGACTCACGAATAGACGCAATGATATTGTTTTTCGAAACAAGCTTCAGAGTATCGAGGACAAGTTACACGCCATCTCGCAATCCAAGACGACCAATGGCTCAAGCCAAGGAACGGTGGCACAGCGTACACATCAGAAGCCTGTCGTTCGTGTTCCAAAGCGATCAAAGAAGCCACCTGTATCTTTACAGAAGAAGGAGAGTCAGAAGAGACCGAGCATGAGCTACCATAGCACTGACACAGCTCCCTCCTGCCAGATGACTGAGGACTCGAATTGCCCTGAACTCAGCATGTATGAGCAAGCAGATAAGACTCTCATCATTGAAACTAGCAACTATGAACTTGGCCAATTTGCTAAAGCACTTTTCCTCCTTCGGGATTCGTTTGTATCGTGCTTGGGTGGCGGTAGCTACAGCATCAACCGCGTCGTGAGCATCAGCAAGCCGCAAGCAGATCATCTCGGGATGCTTTTTGATTTCCTGGTAGCTTCTGCGCATGAGTCTTCAGCTCAAGCAATCATGAATAAGTATCAAGATGCAGCAAATGTAGCTCCATCGAGGGTGCAACTGGCGACGAATTTTGAGAAAAGGCAGGACGGGAATGTCAATGACCGCAAAGACACACAAAAAGCGCTATACCTCGTCGAAGAAAACGTGACCATGGAAACTAACATCGGCGCCGTCCACGCACGAATACTGTCCGCACGCTCAAGCAAGGGTATGATGACATTGGGCTTCGAGTTTCATTACACCGGCCACCAAAGCCTAGCGCTGTCGCCCTTCGCCATCAACTACATGTCCCATGCAGCCATGGACTACAACACTAAACATAGCTTATATCAAAGCCTGGCGGTACCTCCCTACGATTTTCGTTCCTCATGCCATCCAGCTCGGAACTTTACCACTGCCAATAGGCATGGTCGGGACAAAACAAGGGACAAAAGGTTGCTGTGGATACCTAAGCAGTTCTGTAGCACTCCAGAGGTAATTTTCTTCATGGCAATGATGAGCTCGGAGACTAAAATAGCCAGGCTTTCAACGGGTTTTTGTCCGTGCTTTCGAATGACCTGGATGTGCCCGAAATCGCTTCCATGCGCTTGTGGGGCAAAGTACGTGATGCTCGATTCGGTCGGAAATCGCGGATATTCTACTCACCAGCTGCGGAGTGTGGAACCTAATGTTGCGTACTAGATGGCTTTTTCATGGTTAATGTGCATGGGCAAGTGCTGGACAAGTATTTGCCTGATGTCTTACTCGTAATCGTACTCGTGATCGTACTCTCAAGCATGAAAAGTGTATGTGTTTGCCAAAGACATCACAGCAAGGTCACAAGCCTGCAGAATTACTTTGATCGTTCGCAATCTTGGTCATTATACATCTTTGACTGGCTCCTAATATGCCGCACATATGCTAGATCATGAAAATCAAAGAGGCCTTGAAATGTACGAGGCGCTCAGGCTCTGGTGCTACCCCAGATACGCTAGAGACAGTATATCCATTGAGGATAATATACTGCCGCATGCTCTCCGTATGTCTTGCACTCCTGCCTGGAGATGTGTACCTCTCGCTCAAGCCGCTGGAAAGGCTGAATAAGTGCATATGTTACAATGACGTCCAACAGAGATCTTGATCAGGTAATCCCATAGTATACGGTGCCCTGCTCACTTGAGCACACGGTCGAAGGTCTGTCCCTTGACGCTGCCACCACCAAGCGACGAGCGCACGTTGCGCTTGAAGCCCTCGCGGTTTTGCTTCAGGTCCTCAGCGGCCTCCTTGTTCAGCGGGTCCGACGCATTTGGTTCGAGAAAGAGAAACTAGGCCTCGTTAGCACCTACACGGTTTCCGTCAACTTCAAGCTGCCACATACCTGCAGACCAACGACCACCGCGTTCAGGTTCAGCACAGGCTTCCAGTCCTCTCGCAAAATGTTCAGGCACACGTTGCCTTCTAGGTCGATGTTTGGGTGATAGATCTTTTGTGTACACTTGACTTTCGGCGGGTCGTGTGGGAAGTTCTGGTTGATCTTAAAGTCGAAGTCGAAGCGGCCGCCTTTGTACATGCCCTCGTCGGGGTCGATGGTGAGTTTGAAGTTAAGGATATCGTCGGGGTTGGGGAAGTGTGTCTTCATCGTTGAGCCGAGTGATAGCTCTTCGAGATCTGGCCAAGATCAGCTTGATGCAAAGCTTGGTAAGATGTAGTGGTGCCATACCTTTCTGTGCGCGGAGCTGTGCAGGCGTAACCTTCTTCTTCTTGCTTGTGGCAGCAGCAGCGGCCTCATCTTGTTGCTGCTGCTTCTTCTGCGAGGCTGTCAGTCTCCAACTCGATCGCGACGCTTCGAGGCACACCGCCTAGCATGCAGCAACATACCATAGACCATATTTTCATCATCTTGGCGGTATTGGAGAGGGAAGTTGTGCAGTCACTAGGTGTTGTGTGATTGCGTGGGTTGAGTTGTGATCGTGAGTCTGCTTTGGCGGCGGAGCAGATCGTGGGGCGAAGTCGCGATAGCTTTGTAAGAGAGGCGGGAGTCGAGGTATGCTTGGGCTAGAAGAAGAGGAGACGCAAGAGAAAGCAAGCGTAAGAAACACAAACGCCAAAGAGAAGCAGATAACGAGGAAAGTCTACAAGCCAAAGTGATAGCAGCCTACAACCTTGTCATCGGGCAGCGGTGGACTACGTGGGGTCTCGCACCGAGGTTTCTCCATGAGCCACCTTACCAAGTTCACGCTAGCATCGACTTAGTCAGCATCCCCTTCACCCAAACTCTCGAAAGCAGCTGTTCCCCAAGAACACGAGACGTTACATCAAGCACACTGGAATGAAATGACATCAGATACTTAACCACTCAAAAGGGGAACCTTGAAAAGTGTTTTCGCGGAAGCTACATGGAGGACAGTCACTCATTCTTCCAACTCTCAATCGCATTGCCATCTTAACTCTCCCAAAGATTCATCAGAAAGACTGCCATTGGAGACGGAAAGTAAATCATCTGAGAATCTGATTCAGAGAGTGGCCTACCAATGATCGGTCGATTGCTCGTCACCACAGCCAACCGCGAGCCTCAGATTCGAGAATCAACTGCGAGAAAGACGTAGTAGGATCAGATACCATCATTTCACCCACAATGTCCCAATCAATACCAGCCCGCGACGCTCTCCACTTTCCCCCCAGCTCTGCCCAACACCTCACTCCCTACCTTCCACGACAACCTTCTCAGTCCCTGCAACCCACCAAACATGCCACTGCATCCCCACCCAAACCGTACATAACCCTAACCTTCGCAACCTCCCTCGACTCCTCCCTCTCCCTCGCTCCCGGCCAACAAACCCCGCTCTCTGGCCCAGCCTCAAAAGCAATGACCCACCACCTGCGCTGTCACCATGACGCCATCCTCATCGGTGTCGGCACAGCCATTGCCGATGACCCGTCTTTGAACTGCCGGATCGCAGGCGTGGGCGGATATGGTGGCCAGGGACTAGATGGACAGCCTAGGCCCGTGGTCATTGATCCGAGTGGGAGGTGGCATGTAGGAGCAGAGAGTAAAGTTGTGAAGCTTGCAGGGGCGGGGAGGGGACGGGGGGTGTGGGTTGTGAGTCGGAAAGGAAAAGTGGGAGCCGAGAGGAGGAGCGTGATTGAGGGGGTTGGGGGGAAAGTGCTCGAAGTGGGGGATAAGGAAGAGGAGGGGAGTATTCGGTGGACGGACATATTGGATGTGTTGGCCAAAGAGGGAGTGAGGAGTGTGATGATAGAGGGGGGTGGTGGTGTTATCAACGATTTGCTCTCACAGGAGAATATCGAGCTTGTGGAGTCGGTCATTGTCACGATTGCGCCGGTTTGGTTGGGGAAAGGGGGAGTGCAAGTTTGTCCGGCTGCGAGAGTCGAAGGGGGTCGGAAATTACCAGTCAGTAGGCTCAAGGATGTGCGTTGGCTGCCGTTGGGAGAGGATGTAGTGTTGTGTGGGAGGCCTATTGTGACCTCTACCTCCAACTCAAATGAACCCACAAGCTAGACGAACGCAGTCCATGATATATATGTGATAATCTTGTTGTTATCGATGGAGCAAACCTAACAGACGCTAAACAAGGACCAAACTCCAGGTCCTGTCTCCCAACACCATAACCTTGATGACGCCAGACGCCAGACGCTCGTACAAAGAATAGGCCAACAAATCCGATCCATAAACTCCACGCTCTGTCTCGCCTTTGTCTAGCCAAATCGCAATGCATGACACGCGCAGCTCGAACAACCACGGTCCTGGTCCGTTGACATCCTATGAACGATCCGCTCAACATAGAATAAAAAAAAACAAATCCATCAACATGAGAAGCGCATGGTCTCCTTGACACTCAATATCCTGCTTCTTCAACCTCATCCTCACTCTCTCCACCTCTTGAGATGGTGGTACGCTTCCCCGACCCTCCATATAGTTGTTGTAGCACCTTCTTCTTTTGCACATCTCTTACAGTCTTCAGAGCACCATACGTGCCCGATAAGTCCTGCAGTTGTTGCTCAAGCCCAAAGCTGTTGCTTTGAGCTCGACGAATGAGTGGACTAATGAGATTTCTCCGTGTCTTGTCGAGTTGATCCTTGACACTTCGAATGATTTGAATGTGCGACTTGAGCTCGAACTTGTTCGTCAACGTGGAGGAACGGACGTCTTTGAGAAGCTTGAGGTTCTTTTCATATTTCGCAATTTTCATCTTATTCTTGACGTTATGACGCCAGATCGAGGCAAGAAATTCGTCCTGCTTGTTTGCAAGCGAATCCTCTTCCTTTGCGACTGAGCGGTGCAAGGTCTGAAATTGGCGATCAACGCTCTCAAAGATTTGGAAGAGTGTGTCGGCGCGGGCGAGCTCGTTTGCAATGTTCTCTTCCAGAGTGGAGAGAAGATGATCAAAGGTTCGTTGCAGCGTATCCTTGGATCGTTGTTGTCGAGTGTGACCAAGAACATCCGTGACTATGCGCCCGACAAATGTGGGAGCACCGTCGTGCTCCAGTACACCAACTTTACTGAGGCCACCGTGAACATTTCCTATGACAGTATCGATCATACCAAAGTTCAGACCGTTAATGCTCTGTAGCTCGCGCTTTGTCCATTCCATGGTGACGAGGATGCTATGCATATCAGTATTGCTTTTGAACCAGCAGCTGAGAAGCTACCTACGAATCGATGTCCCCGTCGACGTTTGTAAAGAAGCTCGTAAGCTTTTCTGAGAGTATCCTCAAGCTGTCGCCCAAGTCATCGAGCTGACTTATGATGACAGTTGACGCTGACATATTTGTGGCGCGCACGCTCTCCCCAAGATCTTGCACGGCAATGCTTGCTTCAGCCAGTTCTCGCGATCGCGGAATGACATTCTCTGAAGCGTACATCAACGGCTCGAACTGCTTGGCCATACCTGCGACATTTGCGATGTCTGGAATCAAGGTGGCGGTCCATGGCTGGAGTAGTATCCATGATAGCACAACAGTAGTGATGGTACTGATGAGGCTGATGCGCGATCGGGTGAGGAAGTGAACTCCGGTCGCAAAGCTAGAGATGGTTTCTTCAATGGGCGCGGTACGGAAGAGTGTCTCTCCACGGATCGCAAAGCGCACAACTATCTCCATCAGTGTCTGTTATGCCCATGGCCACTCACATATACCTACACCCTTCATGCTGACCGCCATCATCATGATGCGACAGCGCCATGTCCTCGCCTTGTTGCGCGCCCAATCCTGCCTGTGGTTCGTCTGAGGGGCTCTGCATTCGTGACGCGATGTTGTCGGGCATATATGACTGCTCTTGCTCTGACATGGGCTCTGGGCTCGTTCGCGGTGTTTGCTTGAGCGGAGATTCGGGTAGAGGAATGCGGGACGGCGTAACCTCACGCTCGTAGGGCGACCGGCTTGAGCGCGTTGCGCTTTCACTCAGATGTGACTTGCGCAGCCACTGGTTATTGGACTTTTGCCACGCTGGTGGTGCCCATGGCCCGTCTGATTCTGCCTCTGACTCCGGGTCTTCTTGCGGAACGCTCCATCGCGACGAGTGCATATTAGAGCGGGCGCTATAGGCGGAGTACTGCATGCTTGAGCCTCTTTCTGGGTCAAAAGCCTCCAGAGACGCGCTCAACGAGGGTATATCGTGGTCGTAAATGCTTCCGCGACTTTGGTCCATCATGTTTAAGGTCGGCGATGTGATGACGTGTAGTATGTCGGTGGTAGGAATGACGAGATCAGTCAAAAGGTGCATTCACGGTGGTTGCACGAGGTGGATGGGGCTCTGCGGGCACATGGGCGCAACCTTGTGACGTGTGAGTGATAGCCCGTGCCTGGTGCCTGGCGATGGAGGGAGCGACTGTCGGAGACAGTGTGCTCGCAGTGAAATAAAGGCCATTCCCATCCTCTTCAGCCATCGGCTAGCCCTTTGCCCAAGGATGAGCGGCCAGCGTGTTTCCCAGGGCTGCAGTGGGGTGAAACGAGGGGGCTGGGACATGGTGGATGATTGGGTGTCGTTGGTTTGGCTAGTGCGGGGGAGAGCGACCGCGTCCACAACCTAGAGCACGCGTCGAGGCTATCAGGCATCCTTGCATGCGCATCGTAGTCTACGACTTATGAACAAGGGGGCATTCACAACAGACTCCTAGCAGAATGCGAGGGCTGCCATGCGCGATGTCCTTGGCCCGCAGAGGCACCAGGCAGGTGTCTGCAGGGCATCGGTGGTGTGCGGTGTTGCCTCGCTCTCATTGGTCGAGCCATCAGATGCGATCTCGAGTGAATGAATGTATTTTTTCTATCTAAGTAATGGATGTGCAGTACATCACAGCGAGCCTGCGACCAGAGTAGCACTAGTGTACCAACAAGGAAGAGAAAGAAAATACATGGGGTCGCGCAGTCCCCAGAGGACATGTTGAACTGGCACCGAAAGTGTCCGGTAGTAATGAGCGGTGTTGAATGTGCTCGGGCAGTCATCAGAAGCACGGTTGAACGCGGTATCGATGTAGTAGACTGAAGAAGGTGGCCACTGCCTACCACACAAATTCAAGAACGTGTGCCGCAGAGATGACCACTTTACCATCACAGCACTCAAAACAAGAATGCAGGATAGTAGTGTGGCAACAATGATGTCGCTGAATGGCTCAGTGAGCCCCATCACTTGGATGGGAAAGTTCGTAAAATGCTAAGGGGTCGCTGCTTAGCTTAGTGGTATGGGACAAGCTCCAAGCCCTAAAGGTAGTACATCGACTCCATCAGAGCAGGATGGACATCCCTTTGCCACTCGGACGCGGAGAAAGTGGTCGAGCCATCACCTTTGAGCACGCTCTGGAGGTAGGAGCGACCACGTTCGCACAGTAAGTCGGCGTAATATGCTGGCGGGCAGATGCTGACGGATCGCGTGGCGCGGGCGAAAGTGTAGCATAGGTTATGTGTGAGGCTTTGGAGCTGGTCGGCACCGAGCTTGATGTCATCCTTCAGCACAACATAGTGCGCCGGCTTCGAAGTACCCTGAAGTCCTTGGTGTGCGAGCAGGAAGAAATCGAAAAGCTTCTCGCCAGTGACACCACGATCAACCACAGTGCCCGGCTGGGGATTACCAGTCTTTCCATCGGTATCTTCATCCTTTGTAGGATAGAAGCGGGTGTGATGGCGCTTGCCAACAACAACGATGGAGATCCTGGGGTGCTTGCTCTCCACACCGTAAAGCTTATCGAAAGCCTTCTTAAAGGAGGGGTACTCTGACTCCAAGACGATGCGGTACTGGCCCTCGGAGACACCGTCACGGTATACGATGACCTTGTTCGGCAGCTTATTCTGGTTTTCCTTCTGCCATACTTTAAGGCGCTCAATGATCATCTCCTCGAGCTCCTCCACCATTTCCTGACGGCCACGTTGCGTGCGCATGCTCGCTGGATATTGCGAGAATTTTTCGTCCATTGAAGCAACCACACCTGCAATGCTTGGTGCGGAATCTGAGCTCCCTGGCGAAGGGTGAGTCACGTCGATACCGAATAGAATTGTTTGGGCGTCTAGCGGGGCCATCTTCTTCAACTCGACTGTGTGATTAACACCACCTAGTTTTTGATTAAACTTCATTGCTACATTGGCGAAGTATTGCATTTGGCCCTTTTCCTTGGAGAACTTGCTGGCTACGTTGCAGATGTTGGGCACACCAAGCTGGCAGTCACATACGAATTTGATGCAGTCGTACAAGACTGCGTTGTCGCTGGGCAGCAGGATGAACAGGAAGTTTGGCTTCGCTTTGAACTTCGTACGTAGAGTGTCCTGGAGTTGTTTCTGGATCTTTGAGACATCTTTGTTTTGCAAGTCATTAAACTCGGCGTTCATCTGTACGGGTGGTTGAACAGGGCCGGGGTTCAGCCCGTACGTCTCCAGCGTATCTCGGAAGGCCGTGAGATGAAAATTGACGGCTTGCAAGCCGCCTTGAACTGCATCACGACCAGAGTTGATCACCAAGGTATTCCATGAGCCCAGTGACTTGGCCACGCGGAAAGGTTTCTGACCGAGCTGGCGCGGGTCCAGATTCCACGCACCGTTTCTGGGGTTGCAGGTGGATGATGCTCTGTACAGTAGTTGTGGAGGCGCAAGAATGCGGCCGGGGACGGTGATGAGGGATGGGTTGACCTTTATACCGTACTGACTCAGTGCAGTATTGAGGCCGTTGGCAACAGGATGAATTTTCGAAACCAGTAGGCCGTCACCAGTGATCGACTCGGCATTCTGATATGGTCGTCGAGCGGCGAAGCGAATCATCTCACTGGTCTGCGGACCGAGTAGCAGACGCTTCGCCAATTGGCCCGGTAGGACAGAGCATAGCTCCGCTGGAATCCACTTGGGTTCTTTTGCTTGGCCATAATTGACCAAAGGAGCCTGTGGGCTCGCAAGTGTGATATTGTACTTAATTCGGAAGTACGCCTGGACTGAATCCTGAGATACAGCGCCGTTGGCGTCAGTGTACTGGAACATCTCATTCGTGGCATTTCGGTCAAATCGAGACAGATCAGTTATTGTATGAACTTTCTTCTTGGTGAGAGGCTGGCCGTTGGCCTTCTTCTTTGGCTTGCCACTCTTGTCCGTGTCCACGATGTAATTCGTTTCGAAACGCAACTCGCGCACAAACGCAGCCATTCTTCGATACTGGACAACGTTATTTGGCGAATTTCCATTCCCAAAATCCCTCATTACATCGAGCAGGGGTCCGGACTTGTAGAAGGCTCCTGTAGCAACGTTTACGTTCACAAGAATTCGGTTGACGCTTGTGCGGACGCTGGTGAAGTAGCCACGGAGTGCATCCAGTCCACCACCGAGAGGCGTGATTTGAAGTTGGGGGTGGTTTCCGAAGGGGAAGAATTTGTTACCCCCAGTTGTGGTAATGTTCCGATCACTGCTTGGTCCATGGGCCATAATCACGTTCAAGGCCTGGATTGTCTCCAACTTCAGCGGGTAGTTGGAGGTTGGCTGAGCAAGGTCGTTCAACAGGTCTCGGACCGAGACTGTTCCAATATCCTCAACCAAGGCTCGATGTGTGTTTCGTTGACGTGATTGCGCGACTTGACTCGATTCCCCTGGAGTGAACGCGGGGAGCGGCTCTCCATCGGCCGGCCACCATTCGACTCTGAAGTCGGCGCGCTTGCTTTCCAGAGGGATCTTCTTCGGTGTAACCAATATCTGTGCCCAATCACTTGCGATGGGAAGGCCTGCAAAAGGCGGCAATTGCAACAGCAATTCCACAAGTCGCTTCTTCTTTGGCTTCGGTAACTCGTTTCTGGCTGGAAGGCCACAGAATACCTGTATAGCTCGGTAGTTGGATTGATGCCCTTGAGCTCAAAATAATTGGTGTACAACACAATCCCGCGGCCAGCAGTACCATAAGCGGGTCGCGGTGGAAGCTTGATGTCCAGCGAAGATGCTGCAAGCGCGGTACTGAGATCGCCTTTGACCATGGCATTCTCGAGCTTGGTGACTTCAGCATCAGGCTGAGGGATGTTGGT
Organism: Phaeosphaeria sp. MPI-PUGE-AT-0046c; assembly: GCA_020747045.1. NCBI lineage: Eukaryota > Fungi > Ascomycota > Dothideomycetes > Pleosporales > Phaeosphaeriaceae > Phaeosphaeria > Phaeosphaeria sp. MPI-PUGE-AT-0046c. The sequence continues at coordinate 907,766 of JAGTJN010000010.1, read as the reverse complement.
GCCACCACTGCGAAATCACGTTAGACAGGATGCAGTCTTGACCATAAAATGAACAGCACTTGCCCAAAGACCTTGGGTCCTTCAAAGCCCCCTCGACCGCCACGAAAGCCACCTCTATCACCACCACGGAAGCCTCCTCTATCGCCACCCCGAAAGTTACCTCTGTCGCAACCACGAAAGCCTCCTCCACCTCGGCCGCCACCATCGTAGCCTCCACCTCCTCGTCCGCGAGCACCGCTGCCATCGCCTCTACCACGGCCTCGGAAGTCACCTCGGCCACGACCGCGGTCAGCCATGGTGATTTTGATGTGAGAGTATTATCGTAAAGACTGTTTTTGACGCTGTTTTAGACTCGAGAGAAGTCTTCGAAAGGTGTATGAAATGATATGCACTCAGAAGCCAGGATCGAAATAGCCTTCTGATATAGCTTAACAATATGAGACCATAAAGCATGTGCACTAAGACAAGCTGAAGTTCGACGATAGAGAGATACTGGGAAATAGGCATGCACAAACGAGAAATTTCTTGTCACTGTGCCTCAAAACTCGCCCAAAACGAGACAATTGGGTCAGGCTGAGCCAATTATCGAACCAAGACAATGAGGTCACCCACCAATTTTGAAGCTAGCAATGGTCTCGGCAAGAGCAGGAGCTCAATTGCAAGAATATCGTAGGTATCCAAAATGCTATACGCTGAGACAAAAGCCGAGGACGTAGCAAATGTTCACGGAGAAAGGGAGGAAATGCAGAGCGTATGTGAAAGCAGCGAGGTGACGTTTGACAAGTGCACGCTAACGTTGTGCCCTAACGCGTGGGCGACGGGATAACACGTTTGTTGCGAGGGTCGAGGAGCGGGGAAAGATGTGGGGTTGTTCAGCCTTTGTCTTATTTAACAAATTTGGGACCAGAGGAGCACATTGTTGAATAAAAGGATTGTCTTGACAGCAAACGATGGCTGACAAGCCACTGTGGGTCCTGTCCATCTCTTGTTCGCGGGTGTGGAATTTGCTTTGCATGGGAACGCCACGACTCGTCACATCCGACCTTTCACATTTCTCTCGATTTTCCCTTCACCGGAAAGTCTGCATACTGTGTAACCGCATTCTCTGCTGCCTCGAACGGAACGAAAACGTACCTCCAATTGGGTTGCTTTGATCGGCGGGTATCCGTTGGCATGGGTTTGACTGATACACTCTTTGCCAATTCACGTCGAAATTGGTGGCCACCCGTTCATTCCCCGCAGAGCACACAATTGAAGCATAAGGACAGTCGGAGAAGTGATGCCACAGCATACAAAGTACATCATAATTGAATTCAAAAGCTGTGATAGTGCGGCACTAAAAGCCGGGTATCGAATACATGGATTAGAAGTAATGTACAACTTCAAATGAGCCCTCTTATCGCTTTCTCGGTAGCACAATGTTGGCCCGAGCAGCGACTCCCAGTTTGTGTATGGCGTTGCGCCTATCCCAGATACCACTCCGTCCCTCAACTACAGCGATGAGTTCTTGTGCAATGCGCTGTGCGAAACTACCTTTGCCACTGCCCACATTTCTCCGCTTTGATGCCGCAGACATGATCCATTCTACAGCTGCCCGCCTTCGTTGCCTCTGACCAAGAGGAACGGGAATTTGGAGCGCAACACCTCCACCAGCAGCACCTTTCTGGGCTCTGATGCGCATGAGAGGTGCAACGGAGTCTATCGCGAGGGTGAGGTATAGAATTGGATTCAAAGGTAGGTGCGAAGGAGGAGGGGCACCAGGGAGGAGGGGTTTTGCGGGGTTAATGGTCGGGATCGGCGATGTTCGCAGGTGTTGCAGGATGAGTGCCATGTTCTGCTGCGTGTTAGAATATGCTGTGATGAACATCTACGGTGTTGCGAAACGCACCGATTGAGCCACACTCTTCTTACCGTGTCGCATGAGCAAATTGGTAACTTGCTCGACCACGGGGTCGTATCGGTGCTTCACGTGGCCGTCCTTTGGAATAGGCAAGGATGGCATTTCAAACTTGAGACCCGGGACTGCAGGTGCTGTGGAAATGGACTGAACGTCTACAAGGCCCATATCGAGTCCACCGCTTCCAGTCTGCGTTGCCATGGTGGAGTACGGACGGGAGCCTTTGGGCAGAGTTGCATTGGCCTTGAGCTTATCTTTCATGACCTTTGGTAATTTCTCCTGTGCTTCTTTGTCGCCTTTCACGATCTGGCAGGAATTAGCTCTAGTCGTGCCCGTACCAAGCAATCCTTCTCACATCTTCCACGGGAGTGCCGCGACTCATATCGGGACCTTCCTCGCCCATGATAGCTGCAGTCTTTGCTGCCTCCTCTGAAACGTGATCTTCGGGCTGCGCATCAATTTTCTTAGACCGATCGTTGGCTGCGGATATCTTCGAATCGGAATATTGGCGACATTGCGACGGCGAAAACTGTGTGGCGGGTCGGACAGCCCACGGCAATTGTGTCTTTGGCCTCAATGGCATTGATCGCGCAAAAACGGACATAGACAATCGTGGAGGCATGATGTAATGTGTGCGGGTATGTTACGTTGGGAAGCGGTGGTGACGAGCAGAAGACAGACACCAAATAGATGCGCTAAATGTCACGTCACGTGCATCGAAACTCGAACTCTCTCCGCTATCGCTCGACTTTAGCCAAAGCACCTGCAAAACCACGTCATTGCAGACCATAAGCTCTACAAGATCGTCATGCTAAAATGGGATCGATGGGAACTCAAAAAGGATTCCCTATGAGCATTCCTACACCACCAATGGCAGGCACAATCTCTTATATAACTGTGCGCGTATATGTACAGCCTCAGGTATAACGCAATGCAGATAGAGTTCACATGTGCCCCAGTGTGGCTCTCTGACATTGACAATTTCATTCGTCTTGTCGTAACCAAGTCTGATCCTGGAACTTGACCATTGCAATGCAGAGGGATGAAAAGATGGGCTGAAGCGCGACAACTTCCGCCCCCACCTTGAACGCGATTAGAATGCCTCTTCCCACCCCGCATCGTTGAAGTCATGCTGAGACGTCACCGTTATTGGTTGTCTCGATGGTCGAGCCCTCGTCCCATTCGCAGCTCCACAAGCAGTGCGCAGCACAGCCACAGGCTTCCTGCACTAGCCGCCGACAGTCTGCCATGTGAGAGCCCATTTTCACAGGCTTCGATCTGGGATCGTGAATCAGCACGAAGATATGCAGCTCATTTTCGTGAGAAGTTGCATATATGTCGCAATGCTGAGCTGCTTCATGCTGCAGTGAAAACATCGCGGGCTGGACTCTTCATTCATGTTCAAGTCCTGGCGTGCAGCTGCGATTATCAACTTTCGCCAAGGGAGCCAAGGATATGAGGGGTTTGGGTTCCACCTCACGGCCATCACTCTCGCCTGGATCAAGTCTCCACGAACGTATCGTGTCGCGCTTACTGTTCCCGAACTTCTTCCTCCATCTCCCGCTCTTCCTTTCTTCTCCATATGTCGTCCTCCTCCACCAATTTGTTCGTCTACTTCGACAGTGGTTAGAAACACGGTCCGGCCCGCCAACAGTCTTTCGATTGCTACCCCACAATTACTATAGTCCCCAGCCATCCATCACCCACTCACCCAGTACCGTGCTAGATTTCAAAGTTGAATCGCCGCGCAGCACTGAGTGATTCACGTCGTCGAACGCGCCCGCCTATGACGCCACAGAAATATCAATTGTAGCCTGCTAGACCCACCTCATCGTTCGACAAGCATTACAAACACACACCTCCACCTACTTGGTAACGCCAAGGTCTCCATCGCGGATTTGTCTGTCACACCCTCCTTGCGCATACAACAACCATGGCGTCGCTCGAAGCAGCGCTAGACGAGGAGATGAAGGAGGTTGTGGCCCTGCTCGAAGGCAAATCGAAGGGTTCAGGCTCAGGCCGTCGCGCAGACAGCCCATCCGTGTCGCAGCGCGCACAAAGCCCCGGCTCCACTGCCTCGCCCATGCGCAGCATGCTCGATGTCGATAATAGCCAGCGACGCAGCTCAAGTCGGGGCAGCACAGGCATTCCGTTCGCTATGCCTTCTCCGCGCAGGGTCAATCCGGAGTCTGCATACAAGTTCGACATGCTACCTTCGATAGACGCCCAGGCCTTGCCCAAGCGGGTCTCTCAGGGTTCATACAAAGACCCAAAACCTCGAGCTATGTCCTCTGTGTATGGTACTTCATCAGGCTTCATGAGCAGTGGATCTGCGAGGGATAGACATAATTCTGCCAACGGACCTTTTGCGAGATCAAAATCAGGCTCGCCAGGCCCGCATCGCTCAGCCTCTCCAGGCACGCGCTTCCTCAGCCCAAGCCCTGGGCGTGCACCCACATCCAACAACACTTTGGTCACAGATTCTGGGAAGCGGATTGATGGGGATACGGCATATCGCAAATTGTCAGACTCCGCCCTTGCACGCTCAGAGGGTGCCTTGTCTGCTCTCCCACACCGCAAGGGCTCCGATCCAGCCGCAGGTACCACAACGGCGCCGGGTGGAGGTGTTCGCTTAACCACAGACGATGATGGTGATGAAAGTGCCGCGGTCGAGAGTAGCGAAGGTGGATCTGATAGCTCCGATTGGGATGATGGGAGTGCTTTCGCTAGCGCCAGCAAGAAAAAGGAACGAGGTCGCCGAAGGACTAGGAAAGAGTCTGGTGGTACAGACAGCATGGGCAGGGAGATCGTAACGGCTAAGAGCTTGTTTGCTTCCGCCATAGAGGAAGGTACATTACGCAGCGTGCTCGGTCCAGTATTGCTGGTGGCTAACACATAGCAGGACGAGATCTATCGGCTTCTTACAAGGTCCGGGCATCGATGCTCGATCCAAACATCACTGTCACAGGCCCAAATGGCGAGAGGATGACTAGGAAGAACTCATCGGGAGTCGTTCATCCACACACCAGTTTTGACCAGGGCGGTTCTGGGTTTTCGACCCCAGTACATTCCGATCATGAGGATTCACTCGCCGAGATCAGATCTGCGCAACAGCTCTCGCTGAACATATCACCAATCCAGTCGAGCCCAGAGGCCCATCGGTGTGTGCGACAAGTTGTTCGTGGAGACTACAGTCAGTTTGCCGAAGACGCGCAGAAGGGTTTACGGCGACAGCGTGTGTATTTGGTGTCCACTGATCTCAGTGACGAAGCTGCATATGCCTTGGAGTGGACCATTGGCACTGTACTACGTGATGGAGACACTCTTTTGGCTGTATATGCCGTCGATGAGGAAACGGGTGTGACTACTACAGATGCGTCAGGAGCCCCAGTTAGTCAGGGCACAACTGGAAGGCAAGAGTCAGATCACCTCAAGAGGACTCTTTCGAACCACGACGGCATACCCACTCCGCGCTCTGGTGGTTCTCCGTCGCCTCTAGCAAATTCTATCATGTCCACTGAGGCAGATGTGAAAGCAATGGGCAAAGCAGAGAGAGAAAGATACCAAGCGTGTGTGGAGGTGTCTGACCGATGCGTGAAGCTGTTGAGGAAGACGCGATTGCAAGTGCGCGCCGTAGTCGAAGTTTTTCATTGCAAGAGCCCAAAGCATATGATTACGGAAGTGGTAAGTAACTGCCAGTGGTTAGTGCTACTAGACCTCACGACTGACAAATAACCCCAGATCGACTTCCTTGAGCCGACTCTTGTTATCCTGGGATCCAGAGGCCGCAATGCACTCAAAGGGTAAGTCTGCCCGATGGTGTCTGTCTTGCATGATGCTGACCGTAACAGCGTGCTGCTTGGATCTTTCAGTAACTACCTGGTCACTAAGTCATCGGTGCCGGTCATGGTTGCCAGGAAGCGGCTGCGTAAACACAGCAAGTACAAGCGGCAAAACGTCCGGATGTCTAACGTCCTGGCCAATCCCAACGATCGACTTGCGAATGCTAAGATCGATTAAGATGTTTGTCTGGAGATTTGTCAGGTCGATTCGGTTGGTTTGCACCCGCTGTGAATGAGCTGCCGTGGTGGTTCGAGTGGTGGGCTCGCGAAACACGTACAGTTTGGTCGAGGCGAGGAATATTCTTGGCGTTGTTTAGCTGGAAGTTTATGTACGTTTCTTGGTGCGCGCGCATTGCTACTTTCTCCCAGATTCAAGGCTACCATGTTCGCCTGATTTCTATTCTCGGTTCGGTCTCCCGCAATGGATGCTTCAGGATAGTCGTAGCTCACACCTCTCGCAAATGCTCAGATGTTCTCTCTTGCGCGGTACATTGCAGCACTCTTTCCAAAAGCAAGCTGACAAGAACATGGTGATGTACCCAGCAGAGTGTCCGACCTCGATAAGATTGAAGGACTTCTGCAGCAGAAATAATTGTTTTTTCATTCGAAAACTTCTAGCGTAGCTGGATCGAATACTACCCATGTAGACGACACTGCATATGGACGCTCGGAAGCATGCGCGTTTCATCTCGTGTATTGCTTTTGCAAGCAAATGGCGGCGGCTCTATGGACCCCAGCAGCATTTCTGATTTGTCAAACAGAGATGCGGGGACGTGCCCGATCCGATTACCTGGGTTCTTACCACGACTACTAGCCTTTCACGTCGTCAACTCTCCACAAACGCTAAGACCCCGCACGGACACTTTGTGAGGGGACGTTTGTGGCGCTCATGCACCTCAGGCCTCTGCCCACATGTCGGGCGCTCAGAGCGGGTTCATACGGCTGCGATGCTGGTCGATGACGGGATCGACCAGGGATGACCTGGAGAGAGGCTCAACGTATAATACCTCTGCAGTGCCTTTGCCGAGGATGTAGATAGTCGTCCAGCTCTCGCATCTCTCATCTTTTCCATGTACATTCCTATGGCGCTGTCAACTTCTCAATACCCTCCACCCTCTCGCTTTGGACAGTGTGAGTTTCTCGAGCTCGATGGAGACAAGCTGGATACATCAAACCTTCATACACGCATCATTAAATCACCCACCAAGGAGATCTTGTTACGCAATCATCATCGCACCGCATTTGAGTCATCTGATGCGAGCACCGACTCTGCAACGCTTCTTGCAGACCTCAACCGCTTAGCACCATCCGTTATCAAAGACTTCGTTCCCAAGCAATATGCCGAGCACTCTTTCACTTTACGCTTGCTCAACGACATCGACTTCCAAGGCGCAGAAAGTAGCTATATTGCGTTGAGCTACTGTAGGAAGAAGACCCTCCCTGAAACACCAAGAACAGTCATCACACCTATCGCATTCGGATGGTCCGAGGAGGTAGACCAGCTTCCCCTTCCCACGACCGATGTCATATTCCAAGCCATACTACAGGAGAAACGGGGGGATGAGGGTATATGGTACGATCAAGTATGCATAAATCAAGACGACGAGGCCGAGAGAGTCGCTTCCATGGGAACCATCGACATCATCTACAAAAATGCGAGGACTGTCGTCGTAGCTCTTGACGATGTGATTGTGCCTTTCGAGGAAGCACAATTTCTGAGATACTACGTCCAACATTACACGTACTCGGAACTTCCAAGTGATCAACAACCTTTTGCCGCCCTATCCCCACCCCTGATGCGCCAATGTCCTCTCATGTGGTCTTTCATGGAACGCATACTGAATTCAGGATGGTTTGACCGTGCCTGGTGTGCACACGAGATGCAATCTGGTCAAAATCACGTCTTCCTAATCTCGAGCTACCCGCAATATAGTGGCGAAGATTTTACCGTCATACGATTCACTGGCGCGTTCTTTTTCCACCTATTAAGTCTCACTAGCGAGATATACCCAACAACGCCTTCGTACCACGGCAAGCTGCGATCGCTCCACGAATTCTTCCACCGGCGCATGACCTCGAGCATGGACACAATGCTAGCTACCCATCGACCAGACACTCCACAAACACTTGCATCCGATCAGGCCTCCCTCATCCCACATATTGCACAAACCTTTCTCTTACAAGCTTCCGGAAATCCACGACTGCCCGAATACTTGAGGCGTCAGGATGCGAACCGCGACAAGATGGGCATAGCGCTCAACGCCTCTGGGCTGCCTCTATCAATCACGTCGGCAAACTCATTATCGAGGCCGAACATAGAAGACGAATGTCTCCGTTCACTCTTGCTCGTGGGGTTGGCTGCAAGAGACCCTGTTGCGCTGTGCACGACAGGAACACACCTCCGATTGCATGACGGATCTACTTCATGGCTATCCCGACCTACACCCCTGGACGTGAACCCAAGCAGGCCAGCTCTACCAACATTCGGCAAATGGACCACACCCATAACCCAAGGTTCTGATGGTAGAGCAGAGTATGCTCAACTCGACCTGGTCTTTCTGGAGCTTCCTCATCGCACTCAGCCAAACCCAAATTTCCCTAGACAAGTCACCCGGGCACGGGGGATCATAGACTTGTGTATTCAGCACCAGCTCGAGGGTTCTGCTTTGTGGAACTCGTGGCAAGTCCCTGGCCATCCCCGCGCCGTGACCATGCGCAACACTTTCATACAGACGCTTGCTTGTGTCTTCGAGTGCGGACCGCAGTGGCTGATGGAGCTATCTATGCGTCTCAAGCTATTCACAACCACAACTATGGATCAGCAGAACATTGAGATTTTGCTGAACCCTCACCTAATCGTCCAGAACTACATTCTTCTTCCAGAAGGCCAAGCAGCGTTGACTTTTCTTCTCTCTTTCTTATCCACCTTAATCACATCTGGCATTCCATGGGGCTCTGGAGTTTCGGAGCGCAGTCACGGCCCTCTCATCGTGACTGGGCCTGCTGCATCAACGACTTTCGACAACAACTTCCCAGTGCAGGGATACGGCGGCAAAGCTATCATATTCGCGCCATTCGAGCATTCGAAAACACTTCTCATTGCGGTACCTGCTGCCGTCAAGGAAGCTCATTACGACAGCTTAGCACGCGGTTGGGTGTTGACAAGCATGAATCCATATACGGGCAGCCCCAAGCCGACGGTAAGCTGGACACTGCAGTCAAAAGGAGTTATCTTTGGAGATGGGAACTTTAGCATGGCACTGGAGCGTTGTGGGGATATGGAGGTACGGAATCATCGCGTGTATGGCCCTTCGGCACATTGAACACACTTCTTTTACGACATGACATGCATTGCACTGGCGTTTTTTTAATAGACGGGGGCATAGACGGCATATAGAGGATGAAGAGCTTGCGCTCGAAATCATGACTGTACATATATTGTGTGTTTTCTGTTGTATATAATCAGGTTATTGTATCTAAACCATATTTTGACATAATTCAACGTCTCTCGCCGAACGTGCAGGCCTAAACACTTCTGTGCACAGCGTACTTGCAAGTGAAAGTTATGGAGGTGCTTGAAAACTGACAGACTATTTTTCGTGCACTCGTGTCACCCAAAGATGCATTACATTCGCCGTGCTTCTACGCGGTAGACCCGATGACTCTCTTCCTGGATCTTCTCCCGATCCTCGTCCCTGCCATCAACAAAGCTCAAGTGGAGCAACACCACCATCACCGCTCGCATGCTCCCAATTGACTCCCACACACCGCTCATAATGTTTGACCAACCCATCATATCCCATGTCAAATCACTTCACCTAAACTTCCGGCTCCCATTTCTCCGCGAAAAGAAATTCCTCCATCCACACCCTCTCTTCCCCTGTCCTCCCCTGCCTCTCACCATCTTCTACAAGCACCAGCGTTTCACATCCTTCCATTCGACCTTCTCCCGTTCTTCCATATTTTGCTTTTTCCTTCCTCTCCGATGTCACGCATGTGCTCTCGTGTCATGGCCACCACACCACAACGTGTGCACTTGTCCATGTCCAGGACAGAGCAGGGATGGCTAGTCTGTTTCAGAAACTTCCATCCACCTTCTAGCGCGCATATACGAAGACCGTTTTTTGTTTTTGTTTGCTTTTTGGGCTCGCTTCGGATTGAATCACGCAAACAAGTGCGTGAGGTGCATTGCATGAAGGTGCGAGCGCGCGAGCATGCATGATGTGCAGCGATTCCGAAGCGAGGTGGATCGGGCTGTGACGTGGGTTGGGGCGAGCACAGATGGCGGTTGAGGCTGTGAGATCGTGTTTCGAAGCTTTGTCGGATCTCTTCCGGATTGACTTTGCTTTTGGTGTAGGGCCACGAGTGTGGTAGCGTGGTTGACGGGTTGGCCGTTGCACAGGGCTGAAACCAAGTCATGGTGAATACATGGGTATTTAGCATGTTGGGGTTGAGCACGGTTGGATGCGAAGATGCTGTGGGGGGTGTGAGGCTGCAGACACATGGCTACGACGTGGGCGACAAAATTCAGACTACGAGTCACTCGCGTTTCATTGACTATGCGTGATTCTTTGATTCTACGTGCTCTCCTTACCCAGCTGCGCCAGCTCGTCGGTAACGAACTCTGTGGCAGAGTACAGCGCGGTACTGCCATATACGATTCGTCGCTTCTGGCCTGTACCGGCGGCACCGTGGCTGGCACTTGTCCTCTTCGCCCATTCTTGCAAGTTGCCGTACTCGTCCATCGAGCCACCTCCCACTGTGAAGACAATGGCCTCGCTGAAGCCTTGTCGTCTCTGACCAAACGTAGCATCGATACCTCTTCCGACCGTACTCTGCTGGTTCCGTGACTGGCTTGCTGGAGGTAGAGTACCCCGGGCGTTCGCAGACCGAGGGTCAAAGTACAGGTAGCTTTCGGTCTTGCTTATAGCACTAGACGATGCGTTTTGTGGATCCATGAGGGATTCAGTGATCTTAGTGAGTGTGAGATCGGTGTTTGTAGGCAGGAAGCCTTTGATGCCAGAGAGTACGCCTTCGAAGTTGGCACCGAGACCAGCATCTTTGAAGCGATCTGTGACACGCGACGAAAGGCTGGAGAAACCGCCGAAAAGTTGTGAGGTCCCTTGCGCCGGCTGCGTAGGAGCAGAGGAGATCATCGTCATGCGCGTCAGTTGGCGGACTGTCTTGACGTACTTGATTGCTGTGGTGTCTGCACCTGCAGCATCTAGGGCTTGGGTGAAGCTATCGAGATCTGCTCTGGAAACTTCCTGCTCCGTTGTGAGGTACCACTGGAGGAATAATCTGAGCTTGTCGAGCGGATTGTTGCCCTTGTCTGTGTCTTTAATGATATCCAGTATTTGCGCCTTTGACTGCTTCGATAGCTCTTCTTCCAATTGAAAGTAGAAGTCAAGTTTGCGGTCTGTCACGGTTAGTCATGCTCATGAACATTGCAGAAACGTAGCGCTTACTCTTGATGCCTTCCATGACAGCTTCAAGTAGGTTCATGTGCATCTGAACATTCAATTAGCCATGTTTCTTTGAGATAGACGCATCTGTCCCACCTCAATTGTGGCCTTCCTTTCTCGCAGCTCTGGTAGTAGCGCCATGGCTCCCTTCAGATGAGCGGCGAACTGGTTGCTTTCGCCTGACAAATCGTCTATCGATGAGGTTCCGGTCTTCTTGGTGACACTGTCGGCATCTTCTTGGTATTTGTTCCATTCGGTCGTGACATCTTCGGCAACATTTGGGAAGGGAAGGGCTGCGTTCTTGGCCCAAAAGTAGTCAGAGGCTGTGAGGTCGTAGGACTGTTTCTTGGACCCCTTTTCGGGATGACTTTTGTCTATAGGGACGGACATGGTGATCTTGTTCAAGTTGAAGTCGAGCACGTCGTATATCAGGCTTTGGTACTGCATGCTTGTCAGAAGTGTCGGTATTGTATGTGCTTGTACTGGAGCTTACAATCCATGAGTGGCTGAACATTGGTACGAGGTCAACGTTACGGTCCACTGCTCGATGGTTAGAGGTGGCACGATCAACCAGAGTGGTACTACTTGCCAAGAACAAGTACTGGCCGCGATGATACTGTGGATGACTTTTGGTCTGAGAAGAGGTTCGTTTTCGAGTTCAGAATGTGGTCTCTAAGTTTGCGGTCGAGTTTCGCGCTGATATCCTCGGCTGCACCGCCTTTCGGACAACGGATGATGGGCACGACGCCCATAGTCACGACTACAGAAAACAGGCCAGACACAATGCGGTCTACGACACCATCCAATTCTTGATCGGATGTCGAACCGCTGTTCAGAGCATGGTAAGCTCCCTTCATATTCAGGTGAAACAGGTCGGGCTCCGACACGACGAAATTGAGGTATTGGTCGTAGACCTGTGCGAGGTGCTCAGCTGTTCCTGATGTGACTGTCTGTGCGCCGAAGTCTTCGAGAAGCGGTCGGGGTATGCTGGAGAGGAAGTTGATGTAGGCAGGGCCTGCAGCGGATGGTTAGAAGGGTCGTAGTGGTTTGAATGCAGTGGGACAAACTATAGAGGCCTCGCGACAGATCAGAGGTCACGATTTGGAGGTTTTGCGTGGTCGGTTCGACGAGGTATATGACGGGGACCTGATGTTTGTAAGCCATGTGCCATAGACCAGCTGTGTTGCTGTACACACGTCTGGAATCATATGTCGTGTCGTGCTAATGTTGAGATGTATGGTGACTCCTGACGCTCTAAGATCGTTCACTCGAAGAACAGAGCTTATAACGTCCCTCCCCATCTCGTCGAAGACGAGGACCTTCCATACGGCGCTGTCCGCGGGGGTCTGGGAGGCTTCATGGTTGGCGTCGTCTTGGGCGTCGATGTCTGTAATGGGCGCGTTGAGGTTCAATATGCGCTTGATACTGGCTACGACACGGGTGCTTAGCTTTGGCTATGGTCAATTACGCTGAGCCGGGAGAGCTACCTATTTGCTTGTCTCGCAATGTGACCGCCATGGTGTTGTGTTACAAGCTGGCGCCCGCCGGTGTGCAGGCTACCTCATGTGCGGGAACACAATATACACTTGCGGGGAAGAAGCCACGGTGTTGCGACGAGACTATTTTCTCAGGCTGCTGTGCTGGGCGCGTTGGCCTGTTGCGCGCTTCACCACGCCATCGTCACTCTCGCATTGGGCCTAGCGCATATCCGGCCTTGGCATTGCCGCAATCCTTAAGTAAAAAGGCTCCCGCCGCCCTGCGCTTGCCCTCCATCAACTCCTCACCCCAAGACGACCCATCCCTCTTCTACCTCCACTCTCATGCTACTTCTTCGTGAACTCTCGCCCACCTAATAAGGGCTTCTGATTCTAAGGCTAGATTCACTCTTCGAGTCCCTGCTTTGGTGGAAGTGCGCGCTCAGGCTGGCAGCGGCGTTTGTTGGGAGACACGCAGTCGTGGAAGGGCAGAGTGACAAACAACGCAGCTTCTGCTACTAATTCAGGCTCGCCGCCGGCGCCAGTGGATTTCGCATCAAAAGGCCTGGCCTCCTCTGCTCTGTCGCAAGCGACAAACAAGATTGTCTCAAAGCCAGCGTTGTCGCTGCGCGTGAACTGTTATTTGGGTGCGCAAACGTCAAGTGACGCGTATCAGCAGTGCTCCTCATCGCAATAATACGCGAGGCTAAGTGCCACCCTGTTGAAATCCAAAGCTACATTTGCGCGGACTGGGCGAGGATCACAGCCATTGCGAGTGCTGGGACACGAGCGCTGCAGGTTTGGGCCAGCGTCAGTTCTGCGGGCACAGCGACACTCCGACGCACACCGCGGCGGCCTTGGGCACACTCTGCAACCAAGGGACTCAGCAGCACAACGACACTACAGCCCCATCCGGCTCTTTTACCGGCCTTTCCAGTCGTTTCTTTTCCCCAAGGGGCATCTTGCACCCCTGTGAAATACGCCAAACCTCATAGCGCCTAGATCAGAGCGCATTCTTGCATAAACTCGTTCGGCGGGTATTTGCGCACTGTCCAGCCAATCACATCTCGCTTCTTCAGGCTGACACACTACCTTGCCTAAGCCACAATGGCGAATAACGTCCCATCTGATCACGTGCCCCTGCAAGGCCAGAACATCTACAACGACCCGCCCTATCAAAATTTGTTCTCTTCAGTTGACCGCTATGGCACTCCCTCGTGGGACACGCAGCTGAGTCAACACTCTGGCCTGGCCCCAGCCAATGCTTCAACACAAGCCTGGCACCAGGGCAACTATCCCCAACAACCATACAATGCCTACAGCCAGTCATATGGAACTCAAGGCAATGGCTTCCAGACAACCTCACCTTCGCCGTATCAATATGGACAATTCCCCCAACAAGGCTCCATGCCAACGTATGCTCAGCCTTCGAATGTGGACCCATCCTTGGGCCTCGATCCGGTCACACTGCGCCAACAGCAACAGTCACCCTACACAATGCCCGTCAGGAACGCAACCCCACAAAGCCACTCCGGAACTGTGACGCCACAAGCGTTGCAGCATACTGCCGCTCCGGTACAGAATGTACGACCTGCAGTCTCCCCGTTCCAGGTAAGCTCGCTTTCACTTTTTCCAAATTGACCAGTTCACTGATGCTCATCAGGTGCCACGAACAACAACGGAGATGTTTACTCCACGGCCAATTTCAACCCCAAATGTAAAGCCCGTACCGGTGCCATCTTATGAGATTCCAAAGGGGAAAAAGTCGGGTGGACTTTATGTTCTCGATCAGTCTGCTCTTGCAAAAGCTACTAAGTCTACTACGCTTAATAAACTCGTGACTTTCGGTTCTGAGCCTTTCCATCTTTCCACGAACAGAAGTAAGCTTCGATGCCCTGAGATAGCCTCGTGTTATGAAGATGTTAACAAATTCGTAGCCGCACTACCACTTTACACCGCCCGTCAGTCGGTAAAGGAGCTGAAGAGAATTGGAGCTGATAACAAGAAGCTTCTTGCGAAGCTATCTGCATCGAAATCCTCTACGGCTAGAGCCTTCAAGGCCAGAACGCACGCAGGTAGCCCCTCGGCTTTGAAAAGGGAGGTCAGCGACAGTGAAAGCTACACTGAGTCATCAGACGACGACAGTGAATACAGCGATGACGATGATGAAGACGAAGTTTCACCGTTACCGGCTGCAAGACCAGAAGAGCCACACGAGGCAGTCCGATATGACATCATCAAAGCCACATGGCATCCGCGACGATCTCCACTCAACTCCGAGAAGATCAAAGATAGTCTGCGCGACATTTGGGAAGTTCTCAATACCATTCAAAAGCGTTGGCGGGCCGATAGTAAAGCTGTTACGGACGCTGAAGACCAGAAAAAGACTGGCGAGCTCCCTGTTTTGAAGAGTCGAGTTGCGAGTCAACGGGATTTGCTTCAATCAGCACTAAAGGCTGCGCTCGAATATGCTCACCCTGATGTGGTCTATCAGCTTGGGAAGATCAAGCCTTTCATGTATCTTTGCTATCAGTTTCTGGCAAATCGTTTCCATAGCAAGGATTTTGACGGGGCCCTTCCCACCGTCATATACGAGATATTGACAAAATGTGGCACGCTGACCTCGGAGCTCCTCGAAGAGACCAAGGTCATCAAAGCCCTCACCTCGATGAAGAAGCAAGCGAATGATAAGCACAAAGCCTACATCCAACAGATTGTCGATGGTGCTGCAGCCAATTCAAAGAAGACACAAGCAGGAACACCGCCAGTAGTGGAAGCTACAGAAAGCAAGAACGCCAAACGACCTGCACCAGAGCTGGTGAATCGCACCTCAAACGACGCACCAGCGGCTAAGAAACCTAAGCCAGCTGAGGTATCAGCAAACGTAGCAAAGAAACCTCTTGGGACGGTTGCAAATTCGAAGCCTACAGCAAGTGCGACGGCTCCTGTGCAGAGAAAGCCTGCGACAGCGCCTGCACTCGTCAAAGCGCGCGTAAGCCAAGTGACAAACAAACCTTCTGGGCTCTTCGCATCCCTTAATGCTGCTAGCAAGAAGCCTACGCCAGCAGCTCCAGCACCTGCTGCCACCAAGTCCGGTGCACAGTCGAGGCCCAGTGCTGCAGTATCCAAGGACAAGAAGCCCGCCACTGCTGCGCCCAAGCCTGCGTTCTCATTCGCTCAGACCATGGCCTCATTACTGAAGCCAAAGGAGCCAGAGCCTGCACCAGTCAAATCGTCAGAAAAGCAGTTGCCGCCAGAGACTCCAGAGGAGAAAGCCAAGCGTCTACGAAAAGAGGCTCGTCGCCATCTCCGAGTCACTTTCAAGCCAGACACTGCTCTGGTACAGATCAAGTACTTCAGCCATGATCCAGAGGAGGAGCTCGGGCACGATGAGAATTTCGTTCGGGATGCCGGCGATATTGGCGGGGAAGGTCGTATGTTCAAGCAACATAAGGAGCTCGACGTCGACGATGACGATGAGGATGAGCCTGATCTCGAGACGAACCCTTGGAAAGAGCCATCACCAGTAGATTTCAGTCTTGTCATTTCCTCGGCGCGTGAAAGTAATTTCGCCCCGTATGGTGGAGGGCAGCAGATACCTTCATGCCCCGAAAAGGAGGCTAATGTGCGACGCGAGAATGCCACTCTGATGGTGTTCTATGCCGATCCGAAGGATATTCCATCTTCCCCTCGAGAACCGCTGGAGCAAGATCAAGAGTCTGCACCAGCTGTTACGGTCAAGAACTTCGGTATGCCGCCAGACACAGTGCTGGCCAAAGCTCCACAGTCAACGACGGCTGCATCTGCGGCTGCATTACCGGACCTCAGCAGCCTCGAAAACATTTTCAAACAGTTTGCGATGCCGACCACGAACCAGAGTCCAGCCGTGGCCCAACCAGCGCCAGTCCCACAGCCAACATATGCGCCACCTCAAATGCCAGCCGGCATGCCTGATCTGCAGAGCATCCTTAGTGCTCTCCAAGGACCGGCCACAACCCAAGTTCCAGCCACAAATTCATTTCCTCCACAGGCTCCAGCGCAAATTTTCCCGCCGCCGCCGCCAGCTATGGACTTCAATGCTATCATGTCAGCCATCTCGGCGCAAGCAGGAAGTGGAATGGCACTGCCTCCCCCTCCACCAGGATTCCCGCCGTTTCCAATGCCATTTCCTATGCCAGCTCAGCAACAAGACAATGCTGTATATCAAGCACCTCAACAAACGCCGTACAATCCTCAAGATTACAACGCTCAACCTAATGGCGGTACGAAGCGACAGCGCGACGACGGTGGTAATAGCGATCGCGGCTCGGGCAAGAAGCACAAGAACCGTGGCGAGCGACCTCACAAAGTTTTGCCGTGCAAGTTCTTCCAGAAGGGAACTTGCATGAAGGGCGACAACTGCACTTACGTGCATGATCTGAACATGTAACATCACCTTACCATTACACGGACTTCTCGCAACGCCGGTTGATAGCAGGTGTTTGATGGAGCAACGTGGTACTTTCCCATCAAGTCTTTCCCTCTGCTTTCCAGTAGGCATGGAGGCGATTCTTGTATTATACCCATCTTCTTCTTTTCTCCTCGTTTTTTTCTCGTTCAGAGATTTCCTTTATAGCATTTCTGCAGGCGCGAACTCGGGTAGGCGACGTACTCAGACACAGGATATCATGCATTGGGCGGCGTTCATCCTCATAGCCCTCTGAAGCGGCATTAGCGCGCGTGGACTCGGAACTACATGCATGGCGACAGGCGTTTTCATGCTCCATGGAGCTGTTTTCAGCATTGTGCAGATTGCATACAGGGATCACAGTAATCTTTCGTAGCATTTTTTAATCAATCCAGCCATGTCTGGTATCTATCATACCATATAATGTCCCATGTGCATTCCCGCTACCTATTTTATTCACGATCGTGTATGATGCCGTTACGAACAGGCACAACACCAGTGGAAAGTGACAAGCTTCACCTGACGTAAAAGAACCAACTTAATTGATACGTAGTGATGTGACAATGATGACATGCCCTGTAACCAGCAATACATCCCCAAGGCAACTTGCTGGTGCAAATATGGTGGTGAAAATGGGAGCGGTCACGTGATCATCACGCAAGAGGCCTCATCCCTGTCCTGGTTGTTTTCCGGTACCATGGGCGCGACTCTGCATTGCAAAGCAGACACCTGGCAACGTACTAAACGCGGCCAATCTATGATTATATCCTATCTGAGGCTCGCATATAAGCACTTGTCCGCACATCTGTGTCCGTGCTGTGGTGAAGTTGCGGAGAGAATTATTAGCGTCCGCCAGGCTTCAGTTTCCACGGCAAGTGTCGTTGGACATATTCTTCAGGCATCACATCACCATCCTAGACGTCACCCTTGGGATTTCACATCACTCACCAACACTGCGATCTCTGCAGTCTCTACACCCGTGCCCCCGCCACTCCGCATCTCGGGTCCCTCTTCTCGCACCCTTCTTCGCAGCCAAGTCATCGCCTTCGCCGCCCGCAAGCCGATTTAGCAACCCCACGCTCGCTCGACCCAACGCGCCAGATCGCCCCCCCTCCTCTCCACGCCCAGCCGATAATCATGGCTTCCGTGCGCAAGAGGACGAACAACATTGCGCGCCGCAGGCGGCTCGACGACGAGGATGAGAACAGATCCGTGGCAACTGAAGTTGCCGACGACTCCCAGAGCGACGTATCCGCCCTCAGCGATGTCGATGAGCATGGCGACGCAGATAACAGCGATCTTAGCGAAGTCGACAGCGCGCCATCACTCACAGAAGGCAAGGTGAAGCGGAAGGCAAATGGCGTGCACGACGCAAAACCTCGCTCAGACGTCACGGCCCGCCGACAACCGTCCCCGCCCATTGCCCGTTCTGATGCCACCTTCACCGCCCTCAAGGACACGGAGATGATGCTGAGCGGACTTAAGATGGATGACCCCAAGGACGCTGCGGTCGTAGATTTCGAGACAGGCTCCACGGCTACTGATGCAGCACCCGCTGTCGGCGGTCCTGGGCGGCAGGAAACCTTGGGCGAGCGTCGGCGACGGGAGCATGAAGAGTACAAGAAGAAACGAGATGCCGACCCCGCCTTCATTCCCAACCGCGGGGCCTTCTTCATGCACGACCAGCGCTCTGCTCCACCACAAAACGGCTTTCGTCCGGCGGGCATGCGCGGGCGAGGTCGTGGCGGAGGTGTCGGAGGGCCCTTCGCACCAGCGAAGTATGTTCTAAACCACCCCCTTTTTGCTAGGTCAACAAAACTAACACACGACAGCATGAGACCACCTCCAAATGAAGCCACGGACTCTCCATGGCAGCACGACTTGCACGAGACGGTCAACGCACCCGGAGGGCCGGCCCAGCCTGTCCAGCCTCCAAATGGACCTATGCATTACGCCTCTAATGGACATCAGCATTTTGCAAGAGCACCGCTGGCGCCTACTCCCGCTCCAGCTCGCAACTTCTCCACTACCGTCCATACCCACAACGCGCTTGTCCGGGTATTACTTCCTCAGATGAAAGCACCCATCCTTTTCAACAACGTCCCTATCAAGCAACATACCCGTCTGCCGAACCACCGCCCGCCTCTTCGCCGTGACAAGCCTGTCCGTGTCTCTCTCCCACCCTCCGCTCCGCGCTACATATTCCCTACCTCGGATCGATCTTTTATATTCATCCCCAGAGCATTGCGACCAAACCAGCAAGGATTCGGACGTGGACGCGGGCGCTTTGGATCTTTTGGTGCTGGTGCTGGCTTCTCTAGCAGACGCACCAGCGCATACGGTGGCAGCGTATATTCTCCAAGTGTGGCTATGAGTCGACGCTCGTCCATGGCACGTGAGATGGGCCGCGACAACCTGGTCTCTCCCGCTGGATCCATCATGTCTCGGAACGGTGGCTTTGTCGACTCGTCAAGACCCGTTGTACGACTACCCCCTGGTGGGCCAAGGATGCCCAACGCTCCGTCCGTCGTATCTCCTACCAACATGACACCGAATGGCATGGTCGGTCCTGGCTCCTATCCGCTTCCACAAAAGCCAACTTATCGGGAAAACTGGCAGGGCCAGCTTACAATGCACCAGCCTCGTCCTCAGAAGACTGTCTCTGTGGCTGGTATCGAATCGCCTGCTTCCATGTCGTTCAACCCCCCACAACAACAGGAACAACAACCATTCCACCAGCAGGTTCCTCCCCACATGAATGGTGTGTCTGCTGGTCCCGAAGTCCAGCCTTTCTATCAGCACGGGCGGCAGCTATCTTACCCAAGCCAAGTATCGAATGGCACGCCACTTTCCAACATCCCTGAGCGTGCAATTCACGCGCCAGCCTTTCAGCCTTATCAGCAGCCTGGATTCCAGGCTCAGCCTTTTGTACCGCAGAGCTACTATTATCCCCCAACTGGCGCGCAACCTCAGTACATGGCCCCTGCTGGCATGGTACCAATGTTTGTCCCTGGCGCTCAGCAGCCCGGCTACGGCATGCCTCCTGCGGCGCCTTCTGCTGCTGCACCTCCACCTGCAGCTGGCCAGCCTAACATGGTCGCTTATGAGTCGAACGGCATGACTTTCTACGTCGACTCTGCACAATTGTATCAGCCGCCTCCGATGGAAGGCTATGCTCAACCGAGTTACACTGTACCGGGCATGGGTGGCATGATGACACCAGGTCCCGACGGCGCCTACTATTACCCCCAACACCAACAAATGCAGCCGGCTGCCTACTACCCAGCGCAGTAAACCACTTCCATTCATCGATTGCTTCTTGGCCTTTGCTCCTTTGCATCCCAGTCTTTATCATTACAGGCAAGCGTGTTTTGTTCCCGGAGTTGCGATTGATACCAGGCGTTTCGACTTTTTCTTACGACCAAAGCATCAAAACCCTAATTTACGACTCCTGTGGCATCAGCGTTGTCGTTTCAATTTCTTTGAGCCGCACAGCATGGCGTTCTGCGACTCGCAATTGGTCTTCTCTGTGGAATCCCACCCCTTCTTTCAACAATTACCTGGTGCGTTAGTCCTTGGACTTGGTACTTTGATTTTATTTCACTTTTCTTGTACGATTGCTTCGATACACCTGTTGGGTTGTTGGAAGATGAAGTGGAGGAGGGGATGGACTTGGGTCGGATTGGAGGGGGCATACTAGTGCTCTTGAGCTGAGCATTCACTCGTGATCTTCAGCATGGTGCTCTGTTCTAGGACAAATATACTTGGTACAAGACCGAGGCTTCTGCCATTCACACACGCCTATTATGCTTCACGTTAACTCGTAGTGCTCTTCAGTCTTCGTATGATTACAACCGCACCAGGACGACAGCAGCATCGCCCTTGGCCCTATCCCGCTTCGTCCAGAATCCAGTAGTATCCTACAGCATAGCATACTTTGTGACAGAAGCTGGAAATGGTTCCTACATCGCCCTGATGTGTCTCCAACATGAGTTTACAAAATGTGCACATGAGCCCTTGCACAGCGTCTGTCGTCGAACCTCGAACGCGCACCGAAGCACAAAACATGCGGCGAAATAAATCCAGATACATGCACGATTCGGTCCTCGTTTCCGTCTTTGGATGCCATGACGTGCACCAAGCTTTTTGGCGCCTGGCTACCAATATATCGCTGTGGCGACATTTGTGGGAATGCTCCGATGGCTGTGCAGGGGTGTCTATGCATGTTGACGTTGCGAACTATTGATTCGTATGTCCACTGCTACCTCAACCATGTGTAGGCATGATGCGACGATGGCACTTCATTGTGGCGCTGGTTAGTATGGGCACGAGCACAAATCACCAATGGGGGTTCCTCAAGCATTGAAAATATTTGTGTATGGTATTCATTCTGTAGAAATCTTTCAAAATCGCTTCCTCGCAAGATTACCCATTTGTGATCCAATCAGTCGTTGTCAAGATCGTTTTGACATCTTCGGTATCAGCGCAAAAAACAAGGGGTTGGATTGTTTAGATGCAACATGTGTAATACAGATAGTTCGTCCAATGATGGGCCGTTGTTGATTTTTTTGGTTGCAGCACATCCAGCCTGCTGGTGAGCCCAAGCAAGGCCCTCCGTAAACGCCAAAAACATAACATTAGTGAACTCGCGTGCGAGCTTAGCGCTTGCGGACGCAGAAGAAAAGACCGGTGCGACCCAAGAACCACAAGCATCCGAGGAAACGGACGAGGGCGAGCGCAGCGGTGGCCCACAAGAGGGCCTGGAAGAAGTGCATGGTTCGGCTGGACGCGCTTGACTATTCTGTCGTTAGTAATTGTACCTCAAAAAATAGAGAGGCGATGACTTACCGAGAAACCGAATCGGTCAAAGTTGTCCTGGGTAATAACAACACCGAGTGTGGCGTTGGAACCAATCCAGGCTGTGCAAAGATGGGTACGGAAAGACTTGTAGGAATCCTCGAGGGTCTTCTCATTCTCCTCAACAGGTGGGACGTAAGGAGCCAAAGCACGCTTGACGGTGGCCTCGAATTGGCTGTCGATATCGGCTTGGGGCAGATCTGGTTCCTCAATGACATTGTGTTTACCATCGGCACCCTTCTCCGTCTTAGCTGATGGGAGTGCATCTGCCTTGTCGGATCCCTTTGTACCCCAAGACACATCGTGCCAGTTGGAAAAGGCGTAGACGTTGAGGATGTTGACGTAGGATGACATGATGAGGAGATACTGAGGGAACGAGGTGAACATGTGCCATGGGTCCATGTAGAGGAACGAGGCAACGTAGTACAGACCAAAGGTAGCCGCGAGCGCAATGATAATGATACCCACACCGTCCGATTTGAAGAACGAATCGGCAAAGGCTGAGGCTGACGAAGTATCGAGTTTCTGCGATGTCGGACTTGTGAAAGCCTGGACGACGAGGTAGATGGACAAGATGACGATGTAGAATTGGATCAAGCCGAAGACGACGAAAGAGATCAGGTATGACCACTTTGAACCCTTTGGTCTGTTACCAAACGCCAGAATAAATTGCAAACCGAGGAAGCCGAGGTAGAGGTATTGCATGACAGTGTTGAAGACAGGCGTGACGCTGTTACCGAAAGGCCAAGCTGTCTTTGTTGGGGTAGGAGTGCCGACGAGATCCATGATGACAACAGTAGTAAGCCAGAAGGAAGCCAGAGAGAACCAAGCGAGGACAGTTTGACACATGTTGTAGATGAGCTGGATGTGGAAGAAGAACATGCGGACGAGGTTGTGTCCACTCTTGTACATACGGCCGAAGTGGAGCAGTGAGTAGATACCAGCAGCGAAGGAACCGTTGAGCCAACGACGACGTTGACCAATGAACTCGGCAGCACCTTCAGGCACATCGGTTTCACCCTTTGATGCCTTGATGTAAGTAAGATGCCACTTGGAGCCCGCCTTGGCGACCAGTTCGAAACAGAGAATACGATCTTCGGCCAAGAACATGTTCTTCTTGAAAATGTTCATGCCCTCGATACCCTTCTTTCCGAGGATCTTGGCCAGGGTGTGATCACCGTGGAAGTACTGCTCAAGGGGTCTGCCCATGATGGCACGGTAGCGGTATGCGGAGAAAGCACCGGGCAACACAGAGACGTAACCAAACGAAGATTCGAGAGGCTTGTCGAGAATGTTACTGATCTTGTACTCGAAATTTTGTGCAGCGACAAGCGGGTTAAGGAGGTTCTTCCAGCCCTTGCCTGTTTGATTGTTAGCCTTTTAGCCTCTGTACCAATTGTGCAGCTACTTACCCAACATAGCGTGAATCTCACCGCAAGCACCTCCAAGGTCCTTGTCGTTGTAGAAACCCTCCCAGAGCGCAAGAAGCGACTTGGGACCGGGCTTTGTACCGGCATCGAGAAGAATGCAGACCTCGGGGTTCAGAATGCGGCCAATAGCAGTGAAAAGCCATCTGTGAGAGTTGATCTTCTTGGTGTTCTTCTGCTTGAGACAGAACATCATCTGCACCGGGGGAAGGGTGCTGGCGCTGTCATCGTGGGGACGAATCAGCTGCTGGTTGGGAGTGACTGAAAGCTGTGTGGTGTACTCGAACTGCGGGTTGTCAGAAACGTGCTCTAGGCTCGGCGTTTGGGCGGACGTACAATGTGAGCGACAGTCTCCTTGCCGTCAATGTCCTTCTTCATGACACCATCCTGGTAGATACCGACGGTCGCGAGGAGGTCTAGCGTGCCCTTGTCGCAGGGGTCGATACCGTCAAAAACAAGGCACACGACAATCTTCTGCCAAGCCGGACCACCCTTGTTCCAGAACTCGGACTTTTTCAGGTTCACAATGTCGCGGATGTTCTGCATGACGCCGTGCAGAGTACGGGCGGTTAGGACCTTGTCTTCGTTGTAGTATGTGACGGCAATGAGCAGCTCCGTGTGGCGGTTGTACATGGCGGGGCGCAGATTGTAGCCATTCTTGAGAGTGAAGTCATTGGGATCGCACGTTGCGGCGGTGTCTGGCAGCTGTCAGAGTTGCGTCCGGGAGGTGTCAGAAACGTCAAAACTTACATCGCATGTGTGTGAACTCCTCGCTGCCGCTCTCAAGGTCGTTGCGGTACTTGGCCTGGATGGCGTTTTGGATGGCGCTGGGCACGGGGTAGTCGGCACTCAGGACGGAGCCCTGGACGAGCTTGACCTTACGGGTCATGCCACGCTTGAGGCCGCCAGCCGCAGCAGCGGCGCCGCCGGGCTGTTGTCGCTCTCGCCATGCGGCGGTAGAGCTGGTCTCGCTCCTCGCGTAGGGCGAGGGCGCGCGCTGGGGTGCGCCAAAGTCAGCAGCTGGGTCGCTGTAGCCGCCCGTGGCCGAGTAGACGTCGGAGCCATCGTGTGCCTGGCCCGGGTACTGTGTTGGCCGGTCGTTGGCATAGGTCTCTGACAGGCTGTAGGTGGAATGTGGGCGGTGGTCAGGCTGACCATAGAAGGGGTCCGGATGGGCGCCAGTGGGATTCTCGTGGAGCAGAGAGCGGCCGACCTCTTCCTCGTCGTGCCTGCGATCGTACTGCGGGAAGTCAGTGAGTTGCTATTTTTTGGTGGTCGTCGTCATCAAGGGGCACGTACGCCGAGGTGCGGCTCGCCGTAGTTTTGCGCCTGGTTAGGGTTGTTGTTGTACGCCATGGTGTGCAGCTATCCGTGGCTGGCACGCTGGGGATTGGCGAACAAGGGGTGCGGTGGTGGTGTCGAGGTAAGGAGATGGGAATAAGAAAGCAGAGGGCAAAGCTGGGGTTGATAAAAAGGCGTGGTGGATTCAGCTCGTCCTCGCAGGCTAAGGGCGATGCAGCGCTAGGACGCTAGCCTCTGAAACGTAGGGAGGAATGCTGTGGTTGGCTGGCGGGAGACGAGGTGTGCGTTTCAGGTGCGGCAGCAGTCCTTTGATGTGGAATGTCTGCGTGCCACAAGGAGCGGAGTAGGGGCGGGGGGCGGGCGAGGGCAGCCTCTTTGATGTCGAGAAGCAGAAGACGCTGGCGGTGACCACACGACCTTTTGATGCATTTGACACTGCAACGGCCAGCTGTGGCGTTAGCTGGCAAACAGGGAATGCTAAATTTGGGACATCTGAGCAAGCGGGCCTGTCAGCTCCATGCTTACGCGTGCTCAGCCTCACCCAACAGTCGCTACTTCCGGGCGTACTAGCCGACATGGTGCAATCATTTCAACGACTGCCACCGCTGCTACAGTGATGATGAGTTCCATCATGCGCGTGGTGCTGCAGCAACTCGCAGCTTGATGGTGGTGTGCATCGCTGCCTCCGCGCATCACAGCACGCCGCACCTGCCCCAGCGGCGTGCACCTATGCATGCTTCTGGAACAACTTCTCCACCCAGCTAGACGTTCCACCATCAACGTCAGCAATCTTGCGGCGTATAAAGGGAGCCCCATCCTAGTGGCCATCTCGCCCTGCCGTGGTAGTTGCGTCTGCCCGTCAGGGTTACACCGACCGAGATGCCTGGCGAAGAGGAGAGGAGCCACCCTCTAGTTGAAGCACCCATGATAATTGTGGAGCAGGGTGCAGATGCGTACACTCAGCCATGCAGCCCTGCGCCGCACCCCCCAAACAATGTGGACAATAGGACGAGAAAAAATACCCTCTCTACTTGAGCGGCATCCTCCACCGTGCATTCGGTGCTCTTTTCCACCACGTGACCGCAACGTGTTTGTGCTGTCCATTGCACGGCGACGCGCCTGTATAACGTTACATGCCGTGGCCAAAGCTCACCAGGACCCTTCAACCTGGACAGTACCTGGCTCCAACCGATACTTGGCGGATTGCATGCACTAGAACCTAGACTGTCTTGATCAAGTGCATTATCGTCCCGCCCTGTGAAGACGACATCTTCGAATTAACGTGTAGCGAACGCTTGAGAAGCTTGTATGATTTTGTTGAGTCCACAGCAGATCTTGATTCGACGATGCGGGGAGGTGCGTCCGCTACTCGCGCCTGCCGAGTGCACAACTGCACGTCATAGCATAAACACCATTCGCGCTATCAGTCACTTCGAATTCCATCCACTTTGTCTCTGTTCTGTTACCGCGTGCCTAGACCAGTAGACATAATTGACTCTTTCTTCAGCTCAGGCGTTCAGTAGACCACAACCTCGATGTAGGCATATCAATCACCTCCACAGTCAGCATACTAACCTCTCATGAAGCGCCTTCTATCTTAGAATTACTTTCTCAAGGACCAACTAGACCATCTTAGATCATCTAAGCTCTCGCCTATACCCGAATCCGCAGCCAGTTTCATGGCCTCAGCCACATCCCGTCCAGCCCTACCGAGATCTAAGACCAACACAGCGCCAGCCAGCCATGTCTCCGCCACAATAACATCAGACCAAACACCACCCGAAGACGCCCTTCCGGCAGCTGACAACCCCAACTTCGCCCATCCGACTCACGTGATCCCACCACCTAATCACAGCCGCTTCGAGGACCTGATTATTGTCTGCTGCCACGCCATCTATCTACCCGATGCAGATTCCCCGTCATTCCCCCTTCAAAGCCCCTATGACGAACGGAACTGGCTCCTCGCTCCTTTCCAGATATCCGACCCCGCAACAGGCAAGCCCGGCGAGCATCCCACCTTTCTCGCGCACGCACAAGCTGGACTCGATGCGTTGACAATATGTCCATCCAACAATTCCCTCGAGAAGAATCTACTTATACTCAGCGGTGGAGTCACCAAGTCTTCTACTACGCCTATGAGTGAAGCCCGCTCCTACTATAACGCCTGCCTCGCCAACGGCCTCGCCTCCGGTCATCTCGGGGGCGGCAAGGCACGGAGCCTGTTCAATCAAGGACGTATTCTTCTAGAAGAACACGCCACAGACTCGTTGCAGAATTTACTCTTCAGTATTCTATTGTTTAGACGCACAACTGGCCACTATCCCCGCCACATCCGCATCATATCACACGCATTCAAAGCAAGGCGGATTCTAGAACTCCATGCCCCTGCGCTAAGATGGCCGGAAAAGAGGATACAGGTCCAAGGCATTGATCCTGTCATGTCCATGCAAGAGCTGGATGCGACGCTGGAGGGCGAGGAGCGATTTGGATATGCGCTGTGGGAAGGGGATGCTCTAGGGAAGGGGGAGAAGTTGAGTCGGAAGAGGAGGGAGAGGGGTTGGGATGGGGCTGTAGTGGAAAAACTGGTAGAAGGGCTCGAAGCAGGGGTAAGAGAGGTTGTGGAGGGTGAGATGCCAGAACGATTGCCATGGGAGGAGCGAGAGCATGATGTGTAAGGGTGGGTGAAGATAGGGAGTAAGTGCGCTATATATCCACGCCGTGTGTAGAATGTCATGGTTTGTATTTACTCGAACCGACCTCACAGCGCGGACTCGTAATGTAGATAACCCTCAGGGCGTCCAGGCATGACCTTGTCCATAATTGACTCCCCCAGAGGTCATGGTTGCATGAATACATGGCACTTTTCCAGTTTCTCTACTGCGTGACATGCCTTGAGCTCGAAAATCGTCCAAAGAAAAAGTACAGACGACATGGTCAATCTAATGCTGTCCACCACGAGGCCGGACAGCCATCTGGTGATGCTTGTTTGGGTTCTCGCGGTACCTAGTGTCTCGTTAGCCCCGGCTCAAATCAACATCTCTCTCGCACAATACTCACTTCTTGACGATTCTCTCAATCGAATCCAAGCCCTTCTCCAACACGTCCATCCTCGGGCCATAGCTCAACCTCACAAAGTGATGGCACGGAGAGTCGAACAAATCCCTACGCCTACTCGGGTTCAAATCGAAGAAAATGCCCGGCACGACAATGACCTTTTCTTCCAGACACGCCTGGAAGAAGTTGAGGCCGTCATTAATGCCCTCTGGCAGCCCGGACAGATCGAGCCACAGGTAAAAGGTCGAGTTGGGCATGTACGGGAACTTGAAGCCAATCTCCTGCAGCCGCCCAATGACAAAGTCACGCTTTGTGCGGAAATGCATCTGCAGAGCCCGCATCTCGTTGCGCACACGCGGTGGAGAAAGCATCTCGACTGCCGCTTCTTGGAAGGGCACGTTGCACCCTCCGTCGAGGTACGAGCCGCACGAGCCGATGGCTTGGATGAACTCCTTGGGGCCAATGACCCAGGCGACTCGCCAGCCGGGGAGGCGGAAACGCTTCGTCAGGCCGTCGATGATGAGGACGTCGTCTTCGTCCACGTCTTCAACGTTGTCGGCGGCCGAGATGACGGTGCCGTCGCAGTTGGTGGTGTAGTTGTAGCCGCAGTAGAACTCGTCCATGATGAGCGTTGCGCGGTCGCGGCAGATGTTTTGGATTTGTGCGAGCTGGTACGAATGTTAGTACGAGTACCATTGATCCAAGCAAGAAAATGCATACCTCTGGGTTTGAGACCATCTGTCCGGTAGGGTTCCTTGGGTTTGACGTGAGGATAACCGACGTTCCACGCGCAATTTCTTCCGCAATCTTGTCCGGAGACATGTGGTATTGGTCTGCCTCGCCCAACGGGACAGGAATGGCAGCGATGTTTCGGAACAGAGACAACATCTCGTTGTATGCCGTGTAATCTAATCATCATCAGCACAACAATACGTACCCATCAACTCTCATGTCCAACTTACCAGGAATGAAGAATCCCAAGTAACAGTTCCCCAAGACCGCCGCAATTCGGATCAGACCCGCCCGTCCACCAGGCACAATACACACATTCTCCCATGTGTACTGGCTCTTCCTCCACTTGCGATGGTGCTCATTGTACAGCTTCGCAACCGCCTCTCTCAACGGCCTGATACCAGCAGTAGGACCATATTCTCTGCCATGAGCACTGATATCAACCTCCTTGGGCCTCTCGAAACAGCCCTCTATGCTATCGTCGACCTCAGGTGCACCCTGGCCCAAGTTCGCCCATTCTTCAGGTTTCTCGAGAAAGCCGTGCTTGTAGCTGAGAACAAATCAGTCATAGAATTTCTTTTTCTTGGAAAAAAGAGTAGATTTACGCCTGCTCCGATGTCCAGACTACACCAGTGGAAGCGCGCGTGGCGTCGAGGCCGGCGTGGGGCTTGTGACCTTCGTGCGAGGAGCGGAATTGTCTGTGGATGCTGGAGCCGAGCTCTGCTTGGGTATCAGTGCATATATCTGTGCATGTGGTACAGAGAGACGCTCGGATTGGAGGGCTGGGAAGAACGCGGGCTGAGATGGAGGGGTATGTGGCCGTTGGGGAAAGTGGTGCGTGAGCTATTGTGCTGTAGTGGGGGATTGGAATGCAAGAATCCCAGGTTTGAAAAGCTGCAGGAGCTCGAATTGGTTGCAGATGATGCTAATTCATCTTGAGCCCTGGCATTTCGAGGCTTTCTGATGGTCGAAATGCCAAGAGCTTGCAGCTCGAGGAATTGGAGCTCCCACACATGACGTAGCGTGTCTTCTCCAAGAAACAGTGTGTACGTACCGCTCTCGCTGGGATCTTTCGAGCTGGAGAATCGCCTCTGGGAGAAAGCTCCCTTGAGGATGTTGACCTTGTCCGCCGAGAAAGACATTGTTGATTAGGGTATTGACAAGCTTTTTCCTAGCTTGCAAGTTGGGGGTTGTGAGGGGTAAAACGTCGAAGACCCGGACAGATAGGAATCTTGCCACTTCAAGCTTGCAATGTCAACCAAGATGCAAGATAGTTGCAACAGGTGAAAAGAGGAGAGTTTGAAAGCTGGAGACAGAAAGACCTGAAGACGAGCTCCACAACCGGACCGTCCCTCAGCGTCTTTATACCGGAACGAAATCGCTCCAGACACCTTGCGCACCCCAATGCGCAACGCAACCCACCACCCTAGTCTATCTAATACGTAGTAGTCCTACATCCTCCACCGCCCATAGCTTCAGCCACCCATGCACGCGGCACAGACGTGCCCAATCAATTGCCTCATGGGGTCTTTCATGAGGGTCCTACCGCACGGATCGGTCCTCTTCCCTCTGGAGCATATCAATCGTCTGCGACCTTACACCGCTACAATTGCTTGATGCAGGGCGCGACGCCGTTGCTGTCGATAGAGCACGCCGGCAATCGCAATCGGTACAGTGTGCATGCCTAGCTGTGCGATGCTGCATCGTGCCAACAAGTTGAAATACTCGTTGTCTCTCTCGAATCTGTCTGCGTATCATGCACGTTGAGCAAAGGTGGCCAAGCACCCAAGGCCTCTCTCCCAGGGTCAGCTTACGCCGCAACAACGCCTTGGGTCGCGACAGCCAGCCGCGAGAATGACATTTGCAGAATGGCGACTGAACACAGGATGTGACGTGCGCAGTGCTCTGTACCACTCTATGGTCGCAACGTCGAACCTTTCTGCTTCAGCCACTCGGTGGTTGTGGGTTGATTGGGCCGCCGAGAAGGGGGAGAAATGCCTCAAATATTGCTGCCCTATCAGCTCCGCCGAATTTTGTTTTGGGAAAAAGACCTCGCGTGGCTGAGATGATGGTCTTGGTATGAGCTAAAGGCTTGTCGCGACTGTGTGCTTGAGTGACATGTCGTTGGCATCCTCAACTGCGTGCAGCTGTGAGGGGTCCAAGATTCACCTGTCGCCATAGCAGTACAGTTGATGTCACCTTCAAACATCAAGTGTGTGGCCAAGTGTACACAAGATTACCGGTTTCTTACATGTCTTCCGAACATGTTCATCCATCAATCGGGATTTGCTTCCGGAGCGCGCACGCCGGAGCACGCAGAGACAAGCCATTGCAAAAGCACTGTTCACTAAGCATCACCCCAAACCTCCCAGGTTCGGAATCTGAGGCGGCGCACCCGTCTATCCAAGATCAGCACTTTGCAACCCGTGTATTCCCGGATCTCGAAATGCCTCACATCGAGCAAGAAAAGATGTCATGTACAATTCATATTGTGAATTTCTATATATATATGTTGCTCGCGCAACCACTTTCCTTGCTATACTAATCCTACACTAAACAAACAAAAACGAAACTACTCTACAGGTTCCTCCTCCAAGAGAACTTTAAAGCTGAATGGCGCGAATGCCACACCATCACCGATAAAGTGCTTGCTCATGGCCTCAACCCAGTGCAGACGCAAAGAATGCAACATGGCACTTGTACCCTCCATCACACACAGCACAGCGACTGTGCATGCGAACCAGAAGTAAAAGATGGGAACCATGATGATAGCGCCCTTTATGCCTGTGAAGCCGAAGCCGTTCTTCATGGTCATGTCCCATAAGACAATAGATAGACGTTGATGGGCAAGAGAAAGCGCCCAGAGACGAAGGTAGGACGCAGTGTGAGAGACACAGTTGAGGCAGAATTCTAGAACATGTTAGCTGGCGACAGAGGACATTTAGTGGATCAACTTACCAATAGTGTGAATGACTTGATGAATTATGACTTCGCTGAACTCGAACTCCTCGTGCTCTTCGCCGTGGCCAATGTCCTGGGTAATCATGGCAATCCCGTCATCATCGTCTCCGAAGCTCTGTCGTCCACCATTGGCATGACCATCCTCTTCATCGTCGTCATCGAGGGCGCTGACGCGCTGAATCTCACCAATTCCACGGTAGCCCAGGGCACGAGCCTTGTTGTGCTCGCGACGAAGCCAGAAGGGCTTGAGGAAAAGGAGGATAGGTACGCAAATAAGTGCGAGTAGCAAGAGAACGACCTGAAGCCGAGCTTGTCCAGCAAACAGCGGCGTGGTACCGGGCTCGAGTGTGCCAGGCTGTAGGAACATGAAGATCAGCATGTTCAGCAAACTGGGAGGGCTTTGGCCACGGGCAGGCCAGTCAATGCTCCACTTGTAGACAATCGTGAAGGCAAGGTAACCAAAGATGGACTGGAAGAAGATCATACCTGGGACAAAGTTGCCCCAGATGTCGACCTTGGTCTTGAAGTAACGGGCGTTGACGAGCGACCACATGAGCGAGAAGGTCATGTGGCACCAACCAAGCAGAATACTGAGCTTCATCTTGTAGCTGTTGGAGAAGAGAAGGTCATTCTCAGTGTCGTGCCAACGGTAATCCAAACCGAATGGGTAGGTGTAGCCATCGACACGAGTAGCGCCAGGGCCGGCACCATCATTATCCCACACCCACATCGACTTGAACCAAGGGAGCGCGAGGGAGAAGGCGTCGCAGTAGAGGAGACCAGTGTAGATGGAGAAGATACCCATCATCAAGACGATGTAACGGCCGTAGAACATCATGGAGAACAGCTCATCAAGCTTGCTACGCTCAAGTCGACGCTCGAAGTAGATCATGGCAGATGCGGCGAGAAGAAGGATAACACCATGCCCAGCATCTCCGAACATGACAGCGAACATGAAGGGAAATGTGACAATAGCGGGCAGCGCGGGGTTGACTTCGCGGTATTTGATAGTTCCGTAGGCATCGATGATGGTCTGGAAACCCAGGGTGAACCTGTTGGACTTGAAGTAGGTAGGAGGTGTCTTGGTCGTCTTGATTTGGTTGACGATAGTGGGGACGGAAAGACCGGCCCTCTCGTTGACGTCTGAAAGTGTGGACTTGATCAGTCCTAGGCCATTTGTAGGCGCCCAAGCTTCTGCGATGAGCGTCTTTCGCTGGTGGTCGTACGAAAATTTGTTCAATGTCTCATACGTAGCCTTCTCTTTCTTGATGACGACCATCCAAGCAGCCAGATTGCGACCGATGGCAGTGAGCTCAGCATCGAGAGTCGACTTGGTGTTCTTGAGCACGCTGGCCAGGTCGCTCAACCGCGTGTTAACCTCGCGAATCTGATCGCGGCGAAGCTCGCTATTCTCGTCAACGCTGTACAGGTCGGCACCCAGAGATTCAGAGATCTTGCGGATCTTGGCGATGATCTCCTTGCCATGGGCGAAGATGATGAAGACGTTCTTGCTGGTCTCCTCATTGTTCTCCGGATTGATGATTGGCTCCGGGATCTCAGACTGGTTCATGTACAAGTTGCCACGGAGTGTACGCCACAAGATTCTCTCGAAAGCTCCCATACGCTCGCGGGGAATGACACCGGCAACAAAGCCAATGTTCATGACGGTGAAGGATCGCTCAGCACCAGGTTCGCTCTGACCATTCTGCTCGACATCTTGGAGGAGGGGCGCGTCGTCATCATCATCGACGGACTGCCGGATTTCCTCCGTTTGTCCACGGGCCCGGTCGAAGAAACCTCCAGCCTCTCTCAGCACCCAACGCCACTCTGTGAGCTCCACTTCGCGCTTCTTCAATGTCTCGTAACTCTCATTTAGCGAAACGATACGTTGTTCAAGGCTCTGGCTCTTGTCTGCAAGCTCGTCGATTTCCGAGGCCGAGGGCGCGGTGAACGGGTTGTTGAAGTCGTAGATGGATCGCATGGAAATGCTAGATTTCTCCATTTGGGCGCGGAAGTAGCCTGTCTGCTGTCAGCAATATCTCAGTACCTCGGCCTTTGTATTTCATACGGAGTTGTCTTTCCACATTATCGAGGCGGCGAATCTCTTGCGTAAAGGTACGTTGGAAGGCGGTCGTCTCCGAGTTGAGCTACACCAGCTTGTCAGCTTGCAGTCCATCGCATGCCACTTCCGAAGCTTCAGTAGCCCTCCAGACTACCCCGGAGAAAACGTACGTCTCGAAAGTCCATGGTTCCAAGCTCGCCGAGTGCGGACACAACCTCGCGGCCGATCTCGTTGGAGATGTACAGCTGGGTCAAGGACATGTCCGCCGAGCGGAACATGGTGTCCTTTGGTGGTGCCATGATGGCAGCTCGAGAGACACGTTTCCGGAAAAGATGGCGTATCTCGAGAGATGGACGGGAGGAGGGTGTGGTGTTGAAGATTGATGAATGCCTGGGATGTCTGCGCGATGATGCGGCGACTGGAGCTTACTTGGCGACGCCAAGCTTGAAGGGTCCAAGCGCAACCTTCGAGATGAAGTCATTCTGTCACTCCTTTGCTACGACCCAAACCACCCCAAACCACGATATTTGAATGTAGTCTTCAAAGTTGGACTAAACTCGTCCGAAGTGCAGCATTACTTATTGACATCTGCATTGCCACAAAAGACCAACTCGCACGCATTGTTACGACACTGGAGCACACAGGTCCAGAACGACAGAGCATTCAGTCCTTGACGCACTTACATAGCTTTTCCTTGTCTTCCTCTTAGGCTCTGTCATTGTGCCTACAGTGACAATACAAACTGAACGCATCCATTGTGCTGCTAAGACAGCCAGCATTACACGTATCACAACACAACACTCATTCTCATCGCAACGTCTTCCTTGTGACCAAGATGGCAACATGATATAAACCTTCTCGTAGTGGTCGTCCCTTACCACTTCCTTTGGGACTTGTGCTTGTGCTTCACACTATCCAGTCCTGCAGCTTTGAGTATCGCATACCTCACATGATCGAGACCCAGCCTCCTCCCATCCATAAAAGTCTCGCTACTGCAAGCAAGAATTTCGCCCACAGCACCACCACCTACCGGAGGCTGAATATCCGACTGCAACTTCTCCATCTTTGCATGAAGCGCCTCAACCGAACCTTTCGGCTTGAGTGGGTAGCGTTTGACCCCGAGATGTTGAACAATATTTTTGCTGTCTGGAACATACACTTTGTCCATCTTCGACAAGATGATCTGATGGCTCACGCCCGCTAGTCGAAGCGTTGCGAGCAGCGACCGATCCTTGTCTTTGATTCCGTGTTCCGCGTCAAGGAGGACGAAGACACGACGAAGTTGCTTCCGGCTTTGCAAGTACTTCATGATCTCAACGCCCCAGGAGGCTAGGGATCCGTCGCCGTAGCCAGGCATGTCTACAAGCGCGACACCGGTGCCTATGAACTTTTGTCTGCCGTTGTGTTCTTTCTTCATAAGCACCCCTGCGCCTGGTCCGATGCCGTAAAAGTTCATAGTCTTGGTGAAGCCTCGTGTTGCGCTCGTCCGCGCGAGTAGATATTTCATATCAGCGTCGACGATTGCATTCAGTAAACTGCTTTTGCCGACATTGCTTCGCCCAACGAACGCGACTTCGGGCACGTCTGATTCTGGCACTTCTCTGAAATGCTCAGCGCTCATGAGAAGTTTGGGAGGGTTGCGACTCTTGAGGAAAAAGTTGTTTGCAGCGGTCCTAGCGCCAAATGTTGGAAGTTCTGTTTCCCAGTACCAATGAAAATTATCGTGTAGTCCGAGGCCTGGTCTTAAAGTTACACTAGAGGAATTGCTCGGACGGGCCTCGCTCTTCTTCGCCCCTTTCAGGGTGGCAGAGCGATTTGATGGCATCAGTTCTTCGTAAAAAGGGTGTTGCTTACCCCCCCGAAGCGTCTCATATGGTTCTGATGGCACCAGTTCTGCGGATGAAGAATCATCGAGTCCAAGAATCTCCGCTGCACTGAGTCCTGGCATCCTCGCCCGTCCAAATCTCTTTCGCCCCACCGGACGTGGCACTTCTTGAGCCGGTGCATCTGTATGAACGTGAAGGATACGTTGTTGGATCGGACCTTCCATCACATATCGAGGCGTTTTGCCAACGAGAATATTGGCAGAACTGAACTTTTGGTCTTTGATATCTAGCTTCACTTTTCTGATTCGGGAAAGCAGCCTACCGCTGCGCCTTGTTGATCGCTCAGCGGGCTTTGATGAAGCAACCCTGGAGCTGGCATTGCGTCGAGAACCATGCAGAAAGCAACGGCTGCATAGAAAGCGAGATTGAGGCGGAAGTGACATTGAGAGCGAGGATTGGATTGGGGTGTGCTGCAATGTGAAGTACAATCTAATGCGCTAACTGAACTCGACCTATCGATAATGAACCTCCCATAGTTTTCGCCGCATCCACCACCGCGGAACATCAATCCCGCCACACCTCTAACGACGTCTACTAGATACACCAATCCTCCTGGGAGACATCCAAGATGTCCAATCCCGCACCCCAGATCCGTTCCCTCTATCGCCGCCTCCTCCGCGAACTCCCTATCCCCACATCCACAATCGCCTCACGAACCTCGCACCAAAAGCTCTCGTCACCTTCAACACTACAACAGCGCATTCGCACCACAATGTCCCAACCTCCAACCAATACGACGTCGCAAATTCAACAAGCAGAGCAATTTGCACAGTACGTGGCGGCGCAACGGATGTATATTACATTGATCGAGAGATATAATCCGGGAATGGGCATGGACGAGGAGGAGAGGGTGAGGTTGAGCGCGAGGAGGGTGGGGATGAACCTGCCGACTGAATATGGGAAGGAGTGAAGGAGACATAGGGAAACATAACGAGAGGGTGTTGCGCATGGCGTGTGAGAAGATGCTGCACGCAGAAGGACTTGGGACTGGGGAGAGGTGCATTAGGGAAAGGGTTGAAAAGTCATGAGATGTACAAACTGTATTATATTGTACGGATACATTTGAGGCTTGGTACTATGGTTCGCGATGCAAGCATCCCGCCATTGTGGCGTTGGAATAAAGCATGATCACGTCAAAGGCACGGAGACGAATATCAGCAGTTATTCAAGATCTATTAAATTGTTCGGCACGCAAGTCCAGTTCCTGTGATAAGGACCTCCAAAACGCCGATATGCCATGTTATATTCGCCAAAAGTTTTGCTGCAGCCCCTGCTTCCATTCCCGTCTCGAAGGTTATCTAAAAAGTGGCAGAAGAGAGTGATCTTCCTGCTACGATCTAGATCGTCTCTTGAGCCTCGGTCTGTCACGCTCTTTCCTGCACGGATGGTGACTGCGCACCGACGATTTGTTCACTAACTGCTCCGTGATATCCCTTCAGTCTTCGAACTTGATGCCCTTGCCACCAGATGTATCAATCAGACCACCGCGGTATGAGCCTTTCTTCTTCTTGTTCTTCTCTTTCGTGAAACCCTTGCCCTTCGTGACAATCAAGTCGGCGTGAGCACGGTCAGCGTAGTCGTACGAGACATAGGCGTTACTGGCCAGCTTTGGGTCAACGAATGTATCGGCCTTGATGCGCTGAAAACGGTTCTCAACATGGTTCTTCTTTGCCTTTGCCGGTGTGTCTGCCGAAGGAGAGCCCTCAAACTTGCGCTTGCCTCCAGTGGGTACAGGTGATGCGGCTGGTAAGGTGGCGGACGAATCAGTGGAAGCGCTCTTGCGAGCTGCCGACTCGGCTTCGGACTCGGAAGAGCTGTCCGAAGAGCTGTCCGAAGAGCTGTCCGAAGAGCTGGAATCGCTCGAGTCGTCCGAAGACGAGGAGGATGAGGCAGCCTTCTTGCCTCCCTTCACGGCCTTTTTGGCAGGCTTAGCCTCGGCTTCTGATTCACTGTCCGATGAGCTTGAGTCGCTAGACGAGTCGGAAGAGTCGGAAGAATCCGAAGAGCTCGATGCTGAGGAGGAGGCGACGGACGCAGCCTTTGCGCCCTTCTTTGGCTTCGTCGCCTTCTTCGCATCTGAATCGGAGCTGCTATCGCTGTCGGAGTCGCTCGAGGAAGAGTCACTCGACGAGTCGGAGGAATCAGAGTCGGATTCGGGTAGGGGCTTGTTCGCAGGCTCATCGTCAGAGCTGCTGCTGGAGTCGCTGTCGGAGTCGCTCGGGGAGGAGGATGACGATGCGGATGAAGATGTCACAGACTGAGCCTTCTTGACCTTTGCGGGTACCGCTTTCTTCTTCGATTTGGAATTCGAGTCCGAGTCCGAGTCAGAATCAGAGCTGGATGAATCTGAGCTCGAGCTTGAACTAGAGGACACAGATGATGCTTTCTTCTTGGGCGCTTTCTTGGCCGGCTTGGTTGTTTTCTTCTTGGGCGCCTCAGACTCGCTGCTAGAATCACTGCTGGAATCGCTACTCGAGTCACTGCTCGAGTCACTACTGGAAGCGCTCGAACTGTCCACGTCCATGGGCTCGGGCGCATCCTGGCCACCCGAAGCTGCTGAAGCCTGCCATTGCTCATACTCGACTAGAGTAGTTGCAGCATCCTTGTGGCCCTTTTGCGAGAGGAATGCCTGTACAGAGGCGAGAGGTGCCGTGACATTGGTTGTTGGCGCATCGCGTGCTGTTGCTTTTGCTGCCTTGGAGGAC
This sequence comes from Phaeosphaeria sp. MPI-PUGE-AT-0046c, assembly GCA_020747045.1. Lineage (NCBI taxonomy): Eukaryota > Fungi > Ascomycota > Dothideomycetes > Pleosporales > Phaeosphaeriaceae > Phaeosphaeria > Phaeosphaeria sp. MPI-PUGE-AT-0046c. The sequence goes on along the minus strand of JAGTJN010000010.1, from coordinate 869,654 downwards.
TTCTTGTCGCCAGAGGTTTTCTTGGATAGTTTCTTGTCGGTCGCCATGGCTGGAAATTGTGTTGTTGAACTGTGTGAATGCTGGACGGGTGTGTGGTGACGGGAGCAAGGTAGCGGGCGACGGCAGAAAAAAAGTTATGGCGCGCGGAAGTGAAGCTCTTCCATTTAGCGCTAGGCCCAAAGCGTGAGTACTATACATACGACACCCGACGTTGCTCTCCGCATCGCCAGTGAGACACGGCGGCCATTCTAGCTCTGTTGCTGTGAGCTACTCGAACGCGACTCGGACTCGGAACGCGTCGCCACCCTCCACTCCTTCACCATCTCGGGCCCCATAATCGCCTGCATTTGCACCCTCCGTCGGCGTCGTATCCCCTCCTCGACGACGCACTTGCGCCCACCTGTCACCAATCGACTGCAACGGTGCATGGCCGCCACGCACAGAGACACTCCGCTTGCGGCTTCCGCCTGAGACCAATGAGCTCCACCACGGAAGCGCATGACTGAGAAGGGTCGACAAGTGCAGTGCAGTCATCGACCATGGACGGCCGCCCACGCAACTTCCCCAACGGGTCGGGCGATCCGCGATCTCCACCAAACCGGCCGTCTGCCGGGAGTACCAGAGGACCGCCCTCCACCAACAGCTCCAGCTCTACTCCGTCCGGCATGTCCCGCGCTGAGCGCTTTGATGACGAGCGCAAAAGAATCACGGAGAGCTGCTTTGCCAAGGTCGACGATCAAGGACAGCGTAAGTGCTGCTACAGGCTCCAGCGGCACCACAGCACCAGGAGCGCTGACATACCACAGTCCAGGAATCATATATTACGCATATTCGTGTCCAGGAAGATGGCTCATTTCCACAGTCTCCACCGCCACCAACCGCGCCGGCTTCGAATAAGAAAGCCCGCATCGTTATGATTTCGGTGCGGAACACTGGCAGAGTGAAGCTGCATAAAGCTCGAGAGAATGCCAATGGCACCTTTTCCATCGGCAAGTCGTGGCCCATGGAGGATTTGTCCGCGGTCGAAAACTATGTCCATCTCAACCCCAAAGACGAAGAGGAGGCGCAAAGGCAAAAGTGGGCAGGAGACAAGGGATTTACCGTGACCATCAGTAAGCCGTACTACTGGGAAGCGGGAACAGCAAAGGAGAAGGAGTTCTTCATCGGCAGCATGATCAAGATTTACAACAAGTACACCAAGGGAGGGTTTCCCGCGTTGACTGGTTTCAGTCCGAGCGAGCTGAATGGCCTTACCAACGGCCAACCGCATCTGGCGACAGGAGAGGGTCGAGCTCCAGCCAGGCCCGGTGGTGTAGACGAGCGCGAACCCCGACAAGCACGACAAATTACACCAGACCAACGACCTATGCCCCCGAAATCACCGGGCCCACCACCTCGAAGACCAGGAGAATCTCCTCATATGCTTCCTGAAGATGGCAGGAGGATGCCCCCGCCAGGGTCTCAGAACCCGAATTTCAGGAGGAATCCAGGCGAATATCAAGGTCCCAGGAGACCTGGAGGCGCCGATGAGCAATTTCGTAATGGTAGCCGACCGGGTACAGGAGACGACAGTCGCAGACCACCGCCTTTCCCACCAAACCAGAATACGCCGTCCATGCCCGATCTAAGACAGAAACGCTCCATAGACCCCAGCATCCGATCACGGCCGAGTGGAGACAGCATGCGAATGAGACCGCCTCCAATACAAGGCCGCGAGCCGATGCCTCCGACGCCGCAGATGCTTTCCCAGAATCTGACCCCTCAATCATCAACATCTGAGTTTGGTGGTCGTCCAAGGACGCCCGAGTCTGGTCCACCATCCCTCAACCCTCCGCGACGACAGTTTGGTGATGACAGCCAGTCACAAAAGTCGGGGAGATCTGTGGAAGATCTGTCTTTCGATGGGGGATCTCCTGCTCCACCTCTTCCAGAGCCACGACGGCCAAATGGTTCGCCTGCGCAAAGAAGAGATTTATCTCCCCCCAGGCCTCTCCGTCCGAACACTTCTCAGAGTAATGCAAGTTCAAATTTTAACCGCAATGAAGAAATGGCCCCAGAGGAGCCTCCGCAGCGGCGAAGACCTTTCATGGAAGCGCGCCCAACAGACATGTCTGAACGCAACTTGCGTAGTCAAGGTGCGGAATCACGCGGCCAATCTCAAAATCGTTCACCATCCCCCGGTCCCCCAATTGAGGTTCCTCCTAGAAGACGGCCTCAGGAGATTCCGGAAAGATCGAGAGCAACACCTCCACCCAATGTTCAACCTCTACAACAAACGCTACCCCCGCAACAGCCGACTCCACCTCCTACATCGCCCCTTCCACAATTACCCATAGCGCCCCTTTCAGTAACGTCTGAACCTGCCGAGAAAACTCCTACCCCACAGCCCACTCCGGACGAGAGTGAAGTAGCTCGGAACGCTACGCCACCCCCTCAAGATGCTGAATCCGAGGCTCATCGGCCGGGAATGGGACCCATGATCAAGAAGACGCTTGGGGCATCGGATGCTGCTAACAGGTTTCGAAAAGCTGCCGCTGCTGCTGGCGCATTCAAGCCACGCGCTGGTGGTGCTGCCGCGAAATTGTTCGCACCAAAAGAGACAAAAACATCGGACGAGCCCGATGGAATCAGTGGGGTGTTCGTGCCTCAGCGGTTGGCGCCCAAAGAAGCTTCAAAGGAGACTCTCATAACAGAGGAAGATACCAAAATCGCAGAAGCTCCCAGTCTTTCGCCGGAAAGGGCTCCCAAAGAACGACCGCGCATCAGTACCGAGGTAGTCCCATCTGTAACCATTTCGAGTCCACTGTCGCCTGCACCCGCGGTTCCGGTCGCCGAGGTTGAACAGACAGCGCTTCCTGTACCATCAGACCAGCCCACAGCTCAGAAAGTTAGCCCAGAACCCGAGGTTCGACGCAAAAAGCGGAGATCTAATCAGCAAATCACAAACATTGCAAATCTTGGTGTTGATCCAAGTCTGATCGACGAGCAAGGCGTTGAGTTTGAGGGTCTACTGACGGAGCTTGGTTGGGGAAGTAATGAGCTCTCAGCTAAAAACATCGACGCATTGGAAGGTGATATCAAGCGCGAAATTGCTCGAGTCGAAGCCGGCAGTTGGCTCAATCATCTGGAGCAAAAGGATGAACGTGTCGAAACTGTTGAGCGCATGCTTGACCGAGCAATTGCAGAGTGCGACGAACTTGAAGGCTTGCTGACTCTTTACAATGTTGAACTGGGCGTAAGTCGAAGGAGAATGCTCTTTTCAGTTCTTACTTGAAGCTAATCTCTGAACAGAGCTTGAACGATGATATTGCTTTCATAGAAGCACAAAGCCAGGGTTTGCAAGTGCAGACAGCCAACCAGAAGCTATTGCAACAGGAACTTCAACAGCTCGTCGAGACGATTTCCATCACAATCGACCAGCTTGAGCCTTTGCGAAGGGCACCTATTGGCAAGATATCCGGATTGAAAGACATTGAGTCTTCGCTAGTGCTGCTTTACAAAGCTCTCATTACCATTGACCCCTCTTTCGTTACAGGCAGTCGTTCGGATGGGGCACTCGGTAAGATTGCTAGCAGTTCAGGTTTTGGGAACAGCGAGCTGGCCACGATGCAAGCCTTACAAGAGAAGCGCGACCGATATCTAGGCGAGGGCGCCATCTTCCTGGACCGCTTGAAGAAACACATGGACATCACATTTGGTGCAGCATTCTTGCAGACAAGAGATACGCTCAACAACATCGATCAAGGATCCATGCCATCGCTCAAGAAGAACGTCGAGGCACATGATATTGGCCGGAATGAACTATGGATGCTAAGTCCCATCATGCTATTTGCCAAGGAGATTGACAGGAACTCTTGGGATACCCTTCTCCGTATGTACCAAACACAAGCTGCGAAGCTCTACCAACAAGAGGTTCGCGATAACGTTCTTGCCTGGAGGAAGTTCGCACGCAAGCCAACAGGCGAGGAGCAGGAGTTACTTTTCACGGCGCAGGAGAAAGAGACGGAGAGCATCACTGGCACGGCGAGAAAGCTTACCGTCAAGCGAAGTCAAACACTGGCTCGCGGCCTGCGATCAGCTTCTGGGGACAAGGAAGCGAAGGTAAACAAGACGCAGGATGGCAAGCTCTACGCATATGACGTGTTTGCGCGAATCCTAGAGGATACCGGTCCCGTGCTTCTTACTGAGCAGAACTTCATCACCGAGTTCTTCCACGCCACCTCCTCCGACGCTGTCGATTTCACAGACGCTGTTCAGATGGCTCCACCGGAGTCCAGACAAGGACCTAATCTCTGGATCAGGAAGCAATTTGAAGCCGATCGATCAATGGCCAAGCTCGTGACAGGTGTCATGGAGGAGATATTTTCTTTCTGGCCGACTGAGATCCAAAGCCTTGTAGATTGGGCAGTGCAAGCTGATCCTCTGTAAGTCCACACCATAGTGAAGTTTCGAATGTGCGCTAATAACGGCCTACAGGCAAGGTGTCGGGATTTTGGGCGCGGTTGATCGAAAGCTTGTCGATATCGAAGATTCAAATCAAGACTTCCTCACGAGAAATCTGCAGAAGATCCACGAACGCCTGAAAGGACTTTTCAACCGCTTCCTCGACGAGCAGATCCGCGCAATAGAAGACACAAAGGTCAAGATCAAGAAACGTAAAGGCGTTATCGCATTCATGAAGACATTCCCGCATTTTTCTGCCGCCATTGAGAACATGCTGCCGCCGGGTTCTGACGGAGGCGACCAACTCGAAGTCCGACGGATGGTCAATGATGCTTATTCGAGGATGAACAAAGCCATGTTTGAAAGTCTAAAAGTGATTGCCAAGGAGTCGCCTACAGTCATGGCCTCTCAGGGTCAAGGAGATCCCGAAGACAAAGAGGCTCTCAATTATCACATTCTGCTGATTGAGAACATGAACCACTATATGGAAGAAGTAGACGCCCGGGACGATTCGGTCTTAGAATTCTGGAAGACCAAGGCTCATGATGAGTACGACGAGCACATGAATCTCTACGTCGATGCCGTCATTCGCAGGCCACTAGGCAAACTTTTGGTGAGTACATCGTTCCACAATGCAACTGAAAAAATAGTACTGATTCCACAATAGGAATTCATCGAATCCACTGAGACACTTCTGACACAACCTGGATCCAATGCACAATCCATTGCCCAGCGCTCATCACACTCACGCTCTGTCTTCAAGAAGCTTGTCCATGGACACGACTCCAAAGAACTCCGCAAGGGTATCGAGGCCCTTAAAAAACGTGTCGACAAGCACTTTGGCGATGCAGACGATCCGACCATCAGTCGAGATCTCGTCTTCAAGGTTCTGAAGGAATGTGAGAAGAAGTACAACGATGTTTACGACCGGATGATCCGAATCAATCAAGATGTATATACTGGAGAAGTGGAGATTGATTGGGGCACAAATGAGGTTAGCTCTTCTTTCCGAAGATAGAGTCTTCGGAGGAGTGGAAGCTCGAATCTATTGAGTATACTTAGGTAGTGTCTGCTTGAGGCTATTGGGGTTTTGCATAGACGGAGGATCGGTTTCGCTTCGACCCTTGGGCCATCGGCATGTTTGAAAAGATCCTGCTGGCTGGCACATATATTTGGGATTGTAGCGTACTTATATCGGTCATATGTTCTTGACATGTGGTGTTGTATCTGCGACCTGAGCGAATATACTCTAGCTGTCCGGTTTTTCATCATACAGCGCTCGTACCACGTGCCCCAGTTTCTCAGCGTACGAATGCGCTTCCCACGGATGCCGTCGGAACATCCGGACCTTGTCCGAGGCCCCAGCATGAATATTGACGTTGTATATCTTATCTTCCCTCAAGCTTTGTCCACCATCCCTGTCCGGCCCTGCATCAAGCGTGCAGTGACGACATTGCGCACCGATCGAGGGTCCGAGTCTAGATCTACAAACATCACGAACGGGAACCGGACAAACCCCGACGTAACAGTCCGACGACCGACGACCAACGACAGAGTAGGCACAAATAGTGGACGGGGCGCGTCACTGGTCGCATGTCTGCGGAGTTGTTGTTAGACATTTAAAGGGAAGGCTGAGTACCTTTTTCACGTTGCACGTGAAAGTCTGCTTTCCACGACGATACACCTCTACGTATTTACGCACCGGGAACAAGTATGACACTCCTACAAACATTGCTCCGCGCAACAGCGTTCAAATCTCCTCTCCTTCGTACTCTTGTGCCATCAGTTGCGCTCGCGTATGGTATACAAACAGCCGTCGCGGTCCCATCGATCGTGTCGCAAACGGAGCAGTACTATGATCTGAGCGGAAGCTTGACATATCTATCCTGCACAGCATTATCTTTGTTCTTACCGTATCTGAGAGCTAAAAATGCCGGAACCATCACCGGAGGTGTAGCTGAGTACCTTGGAAGCAAAGGGCTGGGCCAAGGAACGTGGTGGTGGAGACAAGCGCTGTTGAGTGCTGCGGTGGGCATTTGGGCGACGAGGTGTAAGTGCAATGACTCGTTACTGTATGAACCGCTCTGATTGAAGTCGTAGTGGGATCATATCTCTTCAAACGCATCTCCTCCGACTCCGGCCGCGACTCCCGCTTCGATTCCATCCGCGGCTCGCCCTCGAAATTCTACGTCGCCTTCTTCGCCCAAGCCACCTGGGTTTCCCTCTGCACTCTCCCCGTCATCCTAGTAAACTCCGTCCCACGCTCTGCTTACGCCGCATCTGCGTTCGGATCCGCCATCTCAGCAAGACCGTATTTAACAGACATTCTGGGCTTAGCAATTTTCGTCTTCGGCCTCACGTTCGAAGTCACAGCTGACCGCCAAAAAGATGCATGGGTCCAAGCTAAGAAAGAGAAGAAACATTCTGAAGAATTCCTCACGCACGGTTTGTGGTCCAAGTCCAGGCATCCGAACTACTTCGGTGAAGCGACGCTTTGGTCTGGCATCGCCATCGCAGCAGCTGGACTACTTGTGCGCCAGCCTGCTCAGGCTGCATTGGGCTTGAGTGGATCGGCGGCGAGCCAGATGCTGGTGACTGGCATGTGTGCGGCTAGTCCGGCGTTCGTGAGCTTCTTATTGTTGAAGGTTAGTGGGGTGCCTTTGAGTGAGAACAAGTACGATAAGCGGTATGGCGACAGGAAGGATTATCGGAAGTGGAAGGAGGAGACGCCAATGTTCATTCCGAAGTTTTGGTAAGGAACATGGGAGGTCTACGGGGTGCCAATGCAGTTCCATGTACGAAAGTACATGGAACCTGATGTATTCTTGATAGAGTAGGATGTGGACCACATCACAACTACCCACGAAGGCAGGAATTCCTACTTCGCTACGCTACACTACAAGATACAGTCCTGCTCACCATCTTGAAACTATCCCACCATTTCCAAAACGTTTCACTCAAGATCAAAAACCCGTCCTAGCTCCAAAGCCATGTCTTCGAACTCTATCTTCTCTTCGTCTTGCCTCCACTTCCTGGCCAAACCTGGCGACAATGTTGACATGCACAACAGCTACAATGCCCTATCTTTACACACAATCGTATTCTGCCACATCACAAGCCCAATCCACCTGAAACCCCGCGAGTGTCTCGAAGTCTGCCACATCTCACCCGACGTCGCCATCACCTACATACAGGTGCTGGATGTACAAGCTAATAGTGATCATTGTTGAGGTTGGTCGCGAGTACACTCTAGAGGTGACTTAGATGGAGAATACGTAGTAGAAGCAAGCAGGCGATGTTCAAGAGAGAGGAGAGGGTCGCGGCCATGGCGGCTGAGTATACCTTGGCTACGGTGAATGGTGGTTGGATGAAGAAGCAGAGTATTCTGAACAAATAACTTTAGCTTGTGTCATTTGGCCGTTTCACCTCTGCTATTCATCTAGAAGTTCATGTATTGGTGGTTAGGCTTGAGGACTGCTTGGTTCCAGTGAGTCTCGACGACGCGCTTTCTGATAAAAGGAGAGCTCATGCTTCATTTCACCAAGAAGCACAAACTTCAAACGCAAGTCAATCGCTTTTGATTCCGCTATACCTGCACCTAACGTACTTGTCCACGAGCACGCATATTCGACCCAAGCACGCAGGTGCCTGATACGAGGATGATATAGCACCCTGACGAGAACATGATGTTTTTCTATCCGACACATTTGATGCGCAGAGAAATCTTGATTTACACCTTGCGTCTCTCTCACACAGCAAAGCGATGTAGCGATGACGCAGCCTACAGCATGCGCCACACTTGCACGACAACAGATGCGTGGTGGCTTTTCTTCAGCTCAGCTGCTCGATGTTCTCATTCGTCAAACAATGTTGGCCCCCACCACCATCACTGCAGTGTGGGTTCTGATTGGATTTGCTAAGCCTCAGTGTCGCCAGGCTGTAACTTATCTTCAGTCGTGTGTCGCCCTCTTCGAAGATGCAACGAATTTCACAGGCAGCATTCGTAATTACTTTAGGTGCAAGAGTCTTCCACACCACCATCTGCACATCTCCTCTGAGGTTGACTTTCCCGACATAATTTGACTCGAGGGTAAGGACCATGTTCTATCCCTACGGCAACCCGCAGTCGAACCAGACGCTCTCCTGGGGCGCTGAACCCAAGTATCGGGGCACGTACTCGATTTTGTCCAGTTGCATAATTACGATTGCACTGTGCGTTTGGACCGCGGTGCATCTCAACGTCCCTGAACATGGCAGGATCATGCCCCAATTTTGGAGAAAGATGTCTTGGATGTTGGTTGGACTTCTCGCACCGGAATTGGTGAGCTGATTTCGTATTTTTCTTACATGATGACGGAATTATCGACCAGCGATCTGATGCTGCATTGTAGGTAGCTTGGACCGCTTTTCAGCAGCTTCAAGAAGCGAAGAGGATACGTGATGACATGAGGAAGCTCTTTGGGCACCCGCCTGTCCCATCTACCATCAGTAAAACCCGTCACAGGCTAGCTATCGTCGTAAAATGGGCCTTGACAAAGTCATCTGAGACGACCACCGATGATGTTGATGTGAGTCTCTGTGGACACCAGCACTAACCCACAATTTGCTGAGAACCACGCCAGTTAGAAGCAACAGACGCGCAGGAATCTGAATACGCTGGGCGCCAACCCTGGACATTAACTCATGGTCACTATCTAGCGATGGGAGGTTTCGCAGTTGACGTGAGCGATGCACCTTATATCTTTCCACCGGGTAGCCCCACGACACGTTTCATCTTGCAGAAAGGTCTTGAGGTACTCCTACGCTTGATTCCAGATCTCGTGCCCGATCTCACCGAGCTAGAAATCAAAGACAAGAGCAAAGCTAACGGCTTCGCCAAAACCCTCGTCTGCCTACAAGCTGTTTGGTTCTGCACGCAGATCATTGTGCGTACTGCGTCGCGATTAACGATCAGTATTTTGGAGCTGAACACATTTGCACATGCTTTGTGTACATTGTTGATTTATCTCTTGTGGTGGGACAAACCATTGGACATCACGGAGCCTACGATCATACATGGCGAACCTGCGCATCCCGCTATTGCGCTTCTCTCGGTGCTTCAGGACTCCATCAAAACCACGGCATGTGTTATATCCCCGAACTCCTCGCACTCTGAGAATACTCAACAGAACTACCATATCAAGAATCATGCAATTACTATCAAATTATTCCCGGAAAAGAAGCGATACGATTATGCGCCCAAAGGCTGCAGGACGAAAGAAGATTACAATGTGGACGTACCAATACCTCCCGGCCTAACTCGCGTATGGTTGGATGAACTTTACCCTGGCACCGATTTCAGAGTACGACAGAAGAGACTCGACAAGCCCCATTTACCAGATGGCTCTTTTGCTGCACTGGACCTCCCTTCCGACACGGCGTATCGTTTCAAGCTTGCTCGAAGTGCATATGACCACTTCCAAGGCGAGCGCGAACCCGAGACTCGAGAATTTCATAAAGACTACCTTACTGATCGTGTAAAAAATACGAAACTCCCGGACGACGAAGAGGATGACGGATACTGGCATTTCTTTGTTGGAATCACCATTGCCGGTGTTATATACGGGGGCCTGCATCTGACTGCATGGTATGCGCCTATATCTCAAACTGCTAGAACACTGTGGAGAGTCTCTGGTCTTATTGTCGCCTTAACGGGCGCCATGTGGCTGCCATTTCAAGTTTACATAAAGCTGGACAATGACAGGATGAACAACAGACTTCCAGAAAACGGAGTAGTCAACTTCATATTGAAGAGGTATAACAGGGCCTGCGAGCGAATCACATTGGGATACATTCTCTTAGTAGCTGTCGTTTATGTAGCAGCTCGTATCTACCTCATTGTGGAATGCTTCTTGAATGTACGCCGCCTGCCCCCTTCGACCTTCGAAGTACCGACATGGTCACAGTACTTCCCGCATATTTCGTAGCCACTTATAGATAATAAAACAATAATATTCTGCTGCATATCAGTGCTTGTCAACGAAATTAGTTCTCCTTTAAACTGGACGATGGTTGCGGCGTCGACAGCATATAAGACCATAATACTGACGAAGACTTCACCCATACCTCCCGTTCGGTTGCTCTAACATAAGACGAGCAACCACGCTGTATTGCATATTCAAACATCTATATAACATGCTTCATCAATCTCAACTTGTTCTTAAGTACGCAGGCAGAAACTTGATATCGACAGACATGCCTTGGAAGTAAGTCAAGAACGAGCTCTACTTTCTTACATATTACGTAGAAATGAGTAGCGAATCACAAATCTTCGTCAGCCCTGATAGCTTCTCACATTGTGTCTCTCAATGCCTCTAAAATCTCCCTCTTATGATGCATCAAGATTCCCCCATGACTCTCGTCCTCCACCCTCAAGCTCACCCTCTCTCCCAACCTCGCCGCAATCTTCAATCCATGACTAATTGGAACAAAGTAATCCTTCTCTCCATACCACATCTGCACCTTCAAATCTTGCCTCATATCCTGCAACCTGAACCCAAACTCATTGGCATTCTTCTTCCCATCATCCCACACGTAGTCGTATCCCTGCGCAAAAGCCTCACCCTGAGCCCGCACACACAGCCTCATCAAATTCACATCACCCATAAAGTCGCGATCGCATGCTGGTGCGCTTTCGCCTTCTTTGAGCAGCAGTTTGAGGCGCTGTGATTCGGGCAGGTCGAGGCGTCCAATGGCATGGGCGCGCCATAACATTCGACCCATCCAGTAGGGTGCGTAGCGGATACCGTATGGCCAGCCGATTTGGTGTCCAATGTCGGCGCCGCGCCAGCCAATGTCTGGTGGCCCCGTTGCGCAAACGAGGGAGATGCATTTGAGCTTGGAGGGAGGGAGGGCATAGCCGCATGCTAGAGTTGTTGGGCCACCGCCTGAGACGCCCTATACACTTAGAGACGTTCAAGTTGGAAGTGTTGGGGATAAATTAATTTACCAGTACAGAATAACTCTCCAATCCCAGGTGTTCAGTCAGATATTCGATGTCTGTGGGCCAATCGAGCAGCGTGCTTCCTGGGTGGGGGGAACTCCATCCGATCCCTGGTCGGTCGATACAGATCATACGCAGACCTAGTTCCATGCATAGCTCGTGGTGTTGGGCGCCTTCTAGACGAGAGCCTGGGAAGCCATGGTGGTAGAGGATGGCTTTGCCTGTTGGAGAGCCGTACTGTGCGTAGCCTAGCTTGCGCCCATCTGGAAGCGTCAAAGTTGCAGATGTACCATTGTCAAGCCGGTAACGACAAGGTTGGTCACTCTCGATTGTTGCTGTATCAGTGGACGTGGTAGAAGAGCCAAAGAGCCACGAAAAGAGGCTTGTTATCAAAGACATATGAGCGATTATTAATAAGTCGGGAAAAGAATGGTGACACGCAGGATCGATTTGAACTTCGCCTTTGACCTTATATAAATATCATCTGCGGTGTTGCGGGTTATAACTTATGATCTGGCAGCGACGACCCAGAGTATGGAATACTGGACCAATACAGCAATAGATATGGTTGTTGCCTGATTCTTGAGTCAAAGGGAGGCCTATCGGTGACAATTATTACATGTTGTGAGACCGATCGCGGTTCGTAAGGCTGATACCCACGAAGCAAGGTCGGGGTGCGGCGGGCAAAATCGGACTTATCGCAAGTGGTAAATCGCCGTTGTCCCGAAACCAAGCCACCAACATTGGTTACACGACCATCATGGAACAGCGATTTGTTGCTGAATGACATTATGGTAAAACTCATTTACATCAATGCCCCAGCATTCATCATAACTTCCTCTTTCCGCCGGCGCATCTCCAGCCTTTTCTCCCTTTGCGCCAGCGACACATCATGCGCTCGCTTCTGCTCCACTTTCTTGATCTCATGCTCTGCCTTGCGCCTCTCATAATCTTGCATTTTTTTCTTTTCCGACTTGATCTTGGCTTTGATTTGCTTGTGTTCTGCAGAGGTAATATGCCATGGCTTCGACAGCACCGCCTGCTTGTATGTAGCAGTCTCCTCCCAGGCCTGTGCTTCCTCGTCTGTCGTCGCAACCACCCAGATCCTCTTTAGATCCAGCTGCTTGATGCCACGGAACTCGGAGATGGTGCCTTTGGCTTTTACCACGGTACCAATGTCTAGCCTGTGGCCATCCACCATGACCTCGAACACGCCGAATTGGCTAATGACGTCAACAGTTTTCAACGTTGTCTTGGTCGAAGCGATTCCGGCCTTGCGGTCATCGGGTGGTATTCTCACGATTTTAAGCTCGATATTGGCGTTGCTCCCATCGTCGATGGTGAGGACGGTGTATTTGAGGTTGATGTCTTCGATCGCGACTATGACGCCCACAAGGCGGACATAGCGGATAGGGTGGTTAAGATGAAAGTAGAGATGCTGTCCTGAATGTAATGAGCTTGATTGCAAGATGATGTCCAGAATGACTTACCTGGATATTCTGGCTCCGAGCGAAGTGCCTGCACATCCGCGGCAGTGAGCTTCACCCAGGCATCGAACGTGGGCGAAGACGCGAAGCAATATGCTGGATACAGCCGATATGGACGCGCAGATGCATGCGTTGACATGTCATGTTGTATGGACGGCGTTCAGATAGAGTGAAAGCACATAGTTGACACGCGACGCGCCTCCCTCTGCCACGCCAACTCACGTGCGCCAGATGCACGGGCGATCCGGCAGCCTGCCTCGAGTGTGCCGGGATGATCGGCTCACATGCATCCACTACACCACGCGAGCACAGCTCGAGTCCGACTGATCGAGCCGCCTCAAGCATGTCAGATTGGCGCATGCCATCTTGCAAGGACCAAGGACCAAACCAAGGCTTTTGTGCCGCAGACACTCGATCGTCTCGCTTTTGGCTTCGCTGGCAGCAAAAGTAACCATACCGGGCCGCAAACTGGGCAGCAAGGTAATACCCCGTCATCGCACCCACAACGCATCTCAACACCGCCGAAATCCCACCACGTCTCGGCCTCTCGCCCCATAGAAAAGTAACCAGCCCGGAGGATCTACGCATCGAGCATGGACTGCTGTTTGCATGAAGCGCCCAGGTCCACCGATGATGCCCGCTTTACTGGTCCGTCATAGAGCTATCCCAGATGAGCTAGACTGTCCTGCAGCAAGCTTGAGAGCTTGGAAGCTTCCCTCGAGCTGCCATGTCGCTGACCAAGGTCATAAGAGCGGGTGCCCGCCATGTAGCCGGATGACCTCCCTCAGTCTTCTTCGGGTCCAGTGTGTAATATCGAGGCACGGCGGCGCCATACTAACCCCACTGAACAGCTGTTTTTGAGCTTGCTTTACACTCTCTATCCCTTCATCTTTGTCCTCTCAAGTCCGCTTTACTACGTGGGCACGATGCGACAATATGCGCTTTGGAGCGTTCTGGCGTTCTGCTTCCCTACATTCTCGATCGCGGAACCTATAGCAAGGCCTGAGCCTATCCCTCAGCAACTCACGAACAATGCGCCTTTCAGTGGAGCTGTGTACATCGTCAGCCCAAATGGTGGACAAGTCGTAGCCCAAGGAACCAACATGTGCCCTTCCTCAGCGTCTGTGAGCTGTGCGAACGTCAACCAACCGAGCTGGTAGGCACTACATTCAGGGTCCCATCTCCATTCTAACTAGTCTAGGTGCTGTCCTGCCAACTACGCCTGCGCTTCTCCTGCAAATTCGAATGGCCTGATCGGCTGCTGTCCAAACGGAAACACCTGTGGTGGTACCGTTAATGTCGCCCAAATTAGCACTGTGACTGTATACCCACAACAACAAACGGCAGTCGTGTATGCCCAACCTCCACCTCAAACGACTGTCTACCACAACAACCAGCCGAACCAAGCGCAAGGCGGCTTCTGCGCAACGATAACGATGGATGGTCCCGACCTACCAAGAGCTGCGCAGGGCAATTGCGGAACTATATTGATCGTTGCTGGAGCTCCAGGCCTGAGAGCTTTTGGAATAGGTGCTACAATTGTGGCATTCACGCTTCACTTGGCTTTAGGAAGGATGTTCAACAGGCCGTGATACCCAAGAGTGAAATTTGGATCATCGATATGATGGACTCGCTCAACTTCTCATGAGATTTATGATTCACACGAGTATATTTTGAAAACAACAATTCAAACGAATTATGACCATCAATCAGTTACCCATCTTAGCATCTTCCTCATCATTCTTAGGCACCTTGACAATCTTCGGTACCGTGATCGAGTTCAGGTGTCGGAAAGCCTGGCAATTGTTGTTAGCGAACGCAACACACGGACGGCATTTGAGTACAACTCACCTCACTAATCGAACCCTCGGGCAACTTTCCATTCCACTTATCCTCAACCTTACTAATCTTCCCTTGGTCATCCAAATGAATGGCCACAAGACTCTGAATAGTCTGCTCCTTCCCAATCCCCTTGATCACATATCTCGTCCTCAAATCCATCAGAATCGGGTTCCCAGCATCTTTAACCTGGTGGTTCAGGCGCTCAATCTCGCTAAACGCTTGTTGCAGCCCATACCACTGTGCAGCGTACTGGTCGCGTCCCTGGGCAATCGTCAAGGGATCCGAAAATGTAGCGTCGTCACGCCACAGCCCGAGTTTCTTTAGCGATGGACGGCCCGCAAAGAGATCGAGGACTGAGCCGACAATGGTCTGTTGCTGCTCGGAGAGCTTGATGCCAGGGGCTGTGGTGACGTTCTTTGTCTCGATGTTCAGGTCTGAAGTCGACATCTTTGCAACACTGATTCGGCTTATTTGCGATATGAGTGGTTTTCGGAAAGAGGATAGTGATTTGTTGCAAGTAATTATTGTGGAGGTACGCATGTTAAAGGAAGGAGAAGGAAAATGTTGATCAGGTTGTTATAAGGGCACCCATCTGACATCGCTTAGTTTTATCCAATTGCAATATTTGTTGCGCGTCATCTTTGTATGCGATGATGCGAAGAGGATGTATGTAAAGTCATGACGCCATTGCGCGACAATGCTAGAGGGACGCGGATCTGACCGAACGTGGACGCGTTTATGCGGGGCAGGCGGATTTGGTTAAGATCTCGGAGGATATGGTTTAAGTCCGAACCATAAAGGTATTATTTTGTGTCTGGTGCTCTTCTGCTTATTAGACTGTTGCGTTGCTGTCCAATGCTCCCATACCCATACTGATCATCAGATCACTTCCTATATACGCCTACCTAGCACCAACCTGTCGGCGGCCGCCCCAATCAATGAGACATGACTGCCAGGATGCCCATCTGAAGAATATCTGTATGGTCTGCATGCAAATGAGATGAAAATAATGAAGATTGGGAAATTACTGGGGATATGACGCACATAGCGGTTTGTAAGTATCTTGAGACCACTGATAACCACACAGATGCCTGATAGCATACGTTCTTGGAGACGTGTTTCTTCGTGTGATAGATGTTGAGGAGACGTCGTACAACGCAGTCAGCCTCGTCTTCGCAGGTCATGAAAGGAGATGCCCAACTTCTATGGCACAGCTGAAGCCAAGATCTATTTTCGCGAGTACGGGCTGTGGATGCGCTAAGGCAGCCAGCCACAACCACCCTTCGCGCTTGGCTTTACGCCCTAGGACAGCCATATTTCGAATTGCGATAGGAAAAGGGGACAAAAGAGGGAAACAGTGGCCTGATTGTCGCGTAACAGGGAAAGTTGCAAAGCGCTTGGTTGAGAAAAGAGGAGTGTCGACTGATGCTATGCAAAAGTGGACGAAAGTATCACAACAGTCGTTCCGCCAACTTGGGATATTGCAGTAGGATGCAACAAGCTGTCGCAAAGAGCAATGGGTCGCCTGGCTACGCCCGACACTTGGATCTTTTTGGCCACGATTTCAATGCAGGTAATAGAAGACGGTCTGCCCGTATCGTTAGGCCTGAGTTGGTTCAGCGGCGCACATACAAAGTAGGGTTATGGTCGCTGCAAGCCATCATTCAGCCAGTCCTCATAAGCGATTCAGCTCGGCCACGCCTTGCCTCTGATTCGGGCATAGCACGGCGTACCTAGCCACTGTTATATCTCTTGCGATCCGCCACTCTTTGAAGTTGTGCGACAAACACAGTAATCATTCAGGATGTTGCGAGCTTTTACTGAGCGCCGTGACTCGAGCCAGCCATCACCAACGCAAGAAAAGTCAAAGACCTGGGTGCCATCCTCATCATCCAAACAGAATGGCGTTGCTAAGCCAAAGTCAAATCACAAACGCAAATCATCTGCGAAACCAAAGGTCGTGTTCAAATCGCAAATGTCTGGACCATCTGGATCTCAAGCACCAAGAACAAGGACAGCCGTCACAGGGACGTCGCAGATCGACACAAATACCACACCAGTGAGCAAACGACACAAGGCCTTCGCATCTCTCCTCGTATCTTTCCTCGCTACCAGCTCTGTCGCAATCGAGCCGGATGCTGCAGATGAGAAGACCATCGAGTCGGCCAACAAAGCATCATCAACACCACTACCCCCAGCTCCTAAAAAGGCACATACGCGGTCGGCGAGTGTTGTCAAACCGTCAGAAATACGCAAGACGAGGTGGAAGCGATTCAAGTACGAACTGGGCCTAAAAATGAAGACTGGACAAAAGGGCAAGCAGAAGCAAGAGGCTACGCAGCCGACCGAGATGGAGCTTGTCGATATGGAAGCGCAAAAACGGGAGCAAGCACGACAGGAGGCCAGGAGGGTTGGTACTGCGTAAGAGGGGAGTCGATATCCGCGGGACGCATACATTGCCAACCGCATACTACATTTCACCATCTTTTCATAAGCCTTGCTGTGCTTTAGCCAGTCAACTTTTCATATGTACATACATACTATATAATTGTGCCGACCTCATACCAGAGACGAGCAGATGCTGTTATTGCTCATGACCAGCCGTCGCAATGTGTAAGATCCGTTCCTCGAGGCCTGGTACATGTATACACTCTATACCATATTGCTCGAGCTTTTTCCTCCCCTCATTCTCGCCTACAAACTTTTCCGGCTCCTTGACTCCAAGATAGACTTTTTTGATAGTCCTATCACCGTTCAGGCAAGTGGTCCTGATGATGCGATCCACACATGGCAGGTTGCCACTTAGTCTTAGGTTGCAGGGTTCCATGGTGGTGTATATGACAGTATTGGGTGGTAGTGCTTCGCCCACACGTTCCTCTGGCAGGTCATGTGCTTGAGCGAATTTGAGAAGACAGCATTGCTCAGCATGCGTGTTGCCTTCACACTCTAGCGTATATCCGCGTGAGAGAATGGCTCCGGTGTCCTCATCGACTAACAGAGCGCCAACGCGGAAGTTGGAAGGCTTTGGCGGCGACTCTTGTGCTTGGTCTAGGGCAAGTCGCATGTACTGCAGTTGGTCATTTGGATCCGGAGCTTGTAGAGGAGGAACCGGGCCGTCGAACATTGGTGGAGTGTCTACCCAACTGGAGGACATTCTGATAGTGAGATTGACGTGTGTGTCCTCAAAGTCGAGCGAAAGTTAGAGTGAGAGTGAGAGCGAATGAAGATAACTGGCTCGGTCTTAAGCGCGGGTAAAGGCCGATCACCAATCACCGATCACGTGTGACGCGCAACCACCCGACGCGACGCGTTCCTCAACCTTGGTGTGACTCGACTTTTTGTTCTCACAGTCACAATCGGACATACAACTCAGCACAAATGGCCAGGCCCTCAAGAAAACAGCAAGCGCGCGACGAGGAGCCGATCCACGAAGATGCATTCGTGAACGATGTGGAGGAGGACGATATCGAGGAAGAAGGACCGCCGACGATTGATCCATATGCAGTACTTCGTCTGAAGACGGAAGCCAGTGCCGATGATGTGAAGAAGGCGTACCGTAAACTTGCGCTCATACATCATCCAGGTCAGTGCTGGCCACGAACCTTTACATAGCACCGCTAATGCAACTACAGACAAGGCCGCTGAGGCCGACAAGGGAGCCGCCAACAAGAAGTTCCAAGAAATTGCGTTTGCCTATGCCGTGCTTTCTGATGATCGTCGACGACGACGCTACGATCTTACCGGCAGTACCGCCGAGACGCTCGAGGACGACGATGACTTCGACTGGCTCAAGTTCTACCGCGAACAGTTCGAGAACGTGGTCAACGAGGAGGCTATCAACAAGCTTTCAAGCGAGTACAAAGGCACTGAGGAGGAACGACGGGACTTGCGAAATGCGTACACCAAGGGCAAAGGCAATTTGAATGTGGTCTACGAGCTTGTCATGCTTTCTGATATTCTGGAGGATGACGACCGCTTCAGGCAGATACTAGACGAGGAGATTGCGAATGGCAACATCGAATCATATCCCACATATGCGAGGGAGACGGATGCAACGCGGCAGAAGGCTAAAGATGTGGAGAAGCAGAGGCGCGAGGCTTACGATAAGCGCGAGGCTGCCAAGGCTGGGGCAGAGAAGGACAACAGCAAGTCCAACGGCAAAGCCAAGGCGAAGAGCAAGAAGGGGGGTGTCGACGATATGGCAGGCC
Source organism: Phaeosphaeria sp. MPI-PUGE-AT-0046c (assembly GCA_020747045.1). Lineage (NCBI taxonomy): Eukaryota > Fungi > Ascomycota > Dothideomycetes > Pleosporales > Phaeosphaeriaceae > Phaeosphaeria > Phaeosphaeria sp. MPI-PUGE-AT-0046c. Next base: position 850,692 of record JAGTJN010000010.1, on the reverse strand, counting down.
TTGCAGCCTTGATTCAGCAACGACAGAAGTCAAGAGCGGGTAACTTCTTCGATTCACTCGAAGCCAAGTATGCCCCCAAGTCACGCGGTAGTAAGCGCTCTACGCCCATGGACGAACCATCTGAGGAGATGTTCGAGGCCAATCGCGCCAAGAAGTCTAAGAGGAGCGTTCGTACCAAGAAAGCAAAAGATGAGGATGAGGATGTAGAGATGGACGTAGGAGAGGAGGATATTGGCGAGTCTGAGGAAGAGGAGGCACCGCGCAAACCCAAAGCGCGGAGCAAAGCCAAGGGGCGTGGCAAGGCGAAGGCTTGAAGGCCTATAGCAGATGTGGTATGAAAGGCGTTCATGGAAAGGTTATAGGGACTCACGGAATTGCATAGCATGGCGTCGGTGGCTCAAGGACAAAAGTCGTCTCTCATGGTGAGCAGCTATCACAACTCTAGGATTAGCACTCTTCCTCGAGGAGAACATCAAAACATTTTAAGCAACCTGTCTATGCTTCTACTCATATAACGTTGTTTCGTTTAACTTCTATCGTACCATCAGCATATATACACTTCACGCACGCTCACGATATTCTTAGTCTCCACATCCACCTTTACCCCGACAGTTTCGCTACGTCTCTCACCAAATCAGCTAATTGGATTTCAAATGTTTGCCACTACGAGAGACCCTGCATGGTTTGTTCCGCTGCAGGCTTCTCTTTCACCTGGGGTTACTACGGTGTCTTCTCACAACAAAAAGGCTCGAGGACGTGTACTGTGTTGCGTAAACAGAACGTTGCTCTTGATAACACAGACTGTCACTTTCAGCTATCAGTTGCAAACTTCTCTGTTTATGCTCCAAACCGCGCCTAGCTCTTGATAGTGAAGCATTCACTGTACACAACATGCCATCTGTAACCCCGGGGACGCCTGCGACGGCGCGCAAGGTACTGAAACTCACGCATCGCATCGTTGTAGTATACGCAGCCGTTGACAATAAATAAGTCTCCGTTCCCACTGCCGTCTGCAAAGTCTCGGGGCTCGAAGGCTACGGTTGCCAGCGGCAAGAAGCGAGCCACCAAGACAAGTGCTGCCAAAAAGTCTCTCACCATGGCCAAAAAGGGCAACACCAGGACCAGTGCTTCTAAGACATCTCCTGCTAACGGCATCATGTGCAAAATCAAGGCTGAGGTAGGCAATACTCGAGGGCACAGCTGGAAAAAGCTAACTCATAGACGACGTCGCCCACAAATGCTACGCCCAAGAACAAAGTCACCAAGCCTCGTAGTCAGTCTGGCACGGCAGGATCTGTCAAAAATCATAAGGCAGAAACGGCGGAGGTAATCAAGGTCAGTATCTCCAGCTATGAGTATAGCATATCACAATCTGATCGATCCTAGCTCAGCGAAGATTCCACGCCGGGGCAGCCTTTTCGTAACCCGCAACAAGTGCATCTACCATTCCCTCTCAGGACGCCCGCGCACTCGCCTCAAGCACTTCACTGCATCCCTCAGCAACAAAACCCATTCAACATACTTCCCCAGCAGCCTTCCCATGCTTCAGTGCCGCAACAGCGTCCGATGCCTATTCGGCAATATCCGCTCGGCGTGCCAACTCAACAGCGTCCCATATCTACTCAGCAGCATTCCTCCAAAGCGTTTCCCGAGCAGCCACCGTACAACATGGCTCCTAGGCCACCTCCTATGCCGTCTCAGCAATATTCGTCCACTATATTACCTCAGCAACTACCGTCTCACATGGCCGCTCAGCAACATTTGCCCGATATTCCAGAGGAACATTCCATGCCTCCTCATCAGGATGCATCTAACACGCCATCTCAGCAGCACTCCTCCACAATATTATCTCAGCCATGGTCTATATATTCTCAGCAGCTTCCATCCAACACATCTCCCCGGCGGCATTCCTTCGAGATGTCTCCTCAGCAGGCCTCGTCGCATATTGCTTTCCCACATAACTCGTCCGACATGCTTTCCCAGAAGCAACCGTACGTATCCATTGAGCACCACCTTTCCAACGAACCCCAAGTTGATGTCTTCAACAGCGCAAACACTACCATATTTGACCAACTGGTTCTGAGAATGATTGAGCGCCATTCTGCTCCCTCACCAGAGTCTGCCGTCGAAATTATTACAAGCGCAGATCTTGATCAATATACCTACGCATTATGGTATGAGTGCCTTACCATGAGCGCAGGTCAGCTTGTCATCCATGCTGCCAAGTACGGATCCGCACTTCAAGACGTCAAGATTCGGGCACTCTGGATCCTGAATCTTCTACCTGGCTGGTGGTTTCTCCGTGAAAAGATGAAAGATTGGTTGCTTAAATCGAGCAAGTATGTGGACGACATGGAGATGCAGACTATTTTCAATCAGGCATGCCTCAATGCGGACAAGATCATCAAGTCGAGAGAGAGGAAGAAGGAAGAGGAGGAAGGACACGAACAAGACAGTGATTTGGGAGAGAATGTAGAGACGTCCGAAGAGGATTATGAGGAATACTACGAGTGAAGCAATTGGCAGGGGACTGATTTCAGAGCCAGCACACTGCAGGGAGCATGATACCGTGCTACACACCGCGCCCTAAAAGAGACTACTGTATCATATCACGGTCCTTCTGAGCGCACTCGGATAGCTTACATCGACTTATGCTCCAGGCTCCTTATGCTATTCCGCGTCACCTACCGGCACATGCATGATGTAAAACTCGCGCACCGGACGATACTTGGCAGCCAGGAGCTTTCTTGAGCGTAGGTATGGGTCGCCTGGGAGAGCGTAAAGATTCTCGTGCGAAAGTGCATTTGCACAGATCTCGGGGTAAAGCACAACGGTGCACTTGTGTTTGAATATGGCTTAGCTTATAGTTCCATGGCAGCCTTTCGTACACAAGATCTGAATAACATTAATCAACGGATAAGGTTGATTTGGCTGCCATTAATCCAGATACTGAAAGGACCATGGATGTGAAGAATAAATACCACATTCCATAACGTTGCGACTCCATTGTGTCAGGCAAATTAGCTGGGTAACTCAATGTGCCATATGAGAATGCTGGACGACCATATTCATACTTTCATAAGTAGTAAGCCCTAGATACTTGCAGTTTACTGTTCACTCGAGCACCATGTTCCCCCATGGAGGGATTGGCTGGTGTTCATTGGCTGTAGTCGCGGAACACGAATGTTGTTGCGGATTAGGAACGAATAATTGCATGCACCCATTTACCCAGGCGACGGTGCATACCTGGTTGCAGAAGGTGTATCTCCGACTCGCAAATAATATCGAATCAGAGAGCGACATAGCGCGCGTTCACAGTCCAGACTGCAAACACCAATAACGCCCCACTAAATGGCGTCGTGCATGTCAGCCAAACTACATGGTGTTACATGACTCAGCAAATCAAAGCTGTTTTGTGCGATCGTTACCACGTACTTGGGTTTGAGCTGAGATCAAATCAAGCACGTATGTAACTATAACCTTCCCCATTCCCTTCATGATTGTCACTCCCTCTTTCATTCTGTCGCCTTAATAGACCTTGGAAGGTCACAACACTCCACAACATCACATCGAAATATGCTCATTTCGTTCATCGGAACATGGCTACTCCAAGTGGTAGTCGGCTCGTCTGCGCCAGGACAAGACGACCTCGAACAGGCAATATCTGTCCTCGCACCTCAATTGTCATCTGAAGCAGTCGTCACATTCCCATGGCAGGGGCGGTGGCAGGCGTTGCAGATTCGATCCACATCCCCACGATTAGCGCCGCATTACTCTGTTGTGGTGGAGGTAGCGACAGAGTCAGATGTACAGGCAACGGTTGCTACAGCCAGCAAATACGATATACCATTCTTAGCTGTTTCGGGGACCCATGGATGGACCACTACTCTCAATAAACTGCCTTACGGCATTCAGATCAATATGAGGAAGCTGAATACCGCTACTCTCAGTAGTGATGGTAACGTTGTCGTTGTTGGTGGTGGAATGCTTCAACATGAGATTACTCGTGCGCTTTTCGCGAAGGGGAAGTACACCAGTGAGTTCGGCCCATGCTAATGTGAAAGATTCTGAAATGAAGACTAATCTCGCATAGCGACCGGCCTCTGCGAATGTACGTCAGTCGCAGGCCCGCTTCTTGGGGGCGGTCACAATATCATTCAAGGACAATATGGCTACGTACTTGACAACATCATCTCAGCACGCGTCGTCGTCGCCAGTGGAAAGCTTGTCGAAACATCCCAGACCACAAATCCAGATTTATTCTGGGCTTTACGTGGCGCTGGCCATAACTTTGGCATTATGACAAGTCTCGAAATGAGGGCTTACAATATACCGAGTAATTGGACTGTCTACAATATTGCCTTTTCGGGTGATAAGCTGGAACGGATTTACGACCTGGTCAACAGATTTGAGGAACCATCTTTCAACAAGTCCTCAAGACTGGCAATGACCAGTGCGATAATCAGACTGCCTGACGTCGATCCTGTCAATGTAAGAATCGTCTCCAAGAAATTTGAACATTCAGCTGACATGGTTGAGCCAATCATTAACTACGTCCTGGCTTACGAAGGTTCTGAAGCTGAAGCTGAGCCATATGCTGCTCATTTCAAAGCTCTTGACCCAATTTCCACTACCGTTTCCACCGATGTCGACTATGTCCAGTTATACACAGTGACCAACAACAACTTAAACCAACAGCCCTGCGTAAAGAACAACAACATAGCTGGAGCCGGCATTTCCCTTCCAGCATGGGACATTGAAGGCATTCGAGAGGCATACACAATCTTCAGCAACCTCAGTGCAGACGCGCGCTTCTCCAAATCTATCATTCTTCTGGAAAACTACGGAATGCAGGGAGTACGTGCAGTTGATCCTGAAAGCACTGCCCTGGCACTCGAAGAGCGTGAGCGGCCTGCAATGACGGGTCCAGTCATGTGGTGGGAGGGCAATGGCGAACAAGACGCTCAGGATGCGTACGATTATATTCGCAGGATGGAGCGTGCGCTATTTATGGGCCTTGATAAGAGTGGGGGGAAGCGACATACGTACGTGAATTATGCGAATGGAGAGGAAAATAGGGCTCAGCTGTATGGATATGACAATAGATTAGAGAGACTGGCTAAGTTGAAGAAGGTGTGGGATCCTGAGAACAGGTTTGGGTTCTATAATCCTGTTGTATGAGGTCGTGGTCTTGCTGAAAGTCTGTAGGATCTGACATCGCTGCGGACCATAGAGGGAGTCTTGTGCAAGAGGACAATGGGTCAAACCCTTTAATGTTCTTAAATGCGTTTTAAAATTGTGGCAGGCTTCCCGCAGTGCTTTTAGATACATGTCCTTATACACAGGCTATGAGTTCTCTAATTATGACCACAAGAAAACAAGAAAGTCAGCGAACCCCAAGCTTATTGAGTGCAAGTGACGATATTCAGTATCAGGTGTCACACAGGCGCTCGAACACTCAATTTTTATGGCTCATGACTGTATGGTCGTGGCCAAAGCAAAGACTTTTATGGAATTTGATTTGAAACCTTTTCTGATGTTAGTGCTCATTGACTACTAATTTTCGTGGTGAAGCTCCCGGCCAAACTACTGACATATGAGAATACACGACAGGGTTGAAGTCGATTTGGACCAATCTGGTACCAGTATCCTCCACTATCTCAATGAATACAGTGAGAACTCTCTGTTGATACTACGCGTAATTTGTTGTGATCTGGTGAAAGGCCCACGCGTTCCCAGCTCGTTTGCAAAGTCACATTCACTACGAGACGTACACAACCCGTCCTCACGTTCGCGCGTAACGCGGCGCTTCACAAAACAACAGTCTTCTAATCTACGTTCTCAGTTCCTGCACCCACTCCCACACTTTTCAAATCGTCTTGCAATCACTTGTCTTCGCATCAACTTCAATCGTGTGGTAGCGCATCCCAAACACCCACCAACGCTTTCGCGCCCTGCTTCCGAATATTACAAACACCAAAGATGCCGCAAAAGCGTAAGCAATGCGAAGAGGACTCCTCTGAACCTGTCACTTGTACTTTATCGAAAAGATGTAAGTCAACATCTACAGCGGCAGGTCTGCAGGCATCTTACAGCTCCGAGAGCGGCAATGTCAACCCATCCGTTGTGAACCAACTTGATCAAGTCACTCACTCGGAACTCAAAGCTGTAGTATCTGAGTCTTGGGCCCAACAGTCTACCACGATGAGCGCCACGCAAAAACTGTCTGGTAGTCATTCAGCACAGCCCGGTAGTCGCTCAGCACAGTCACGTCTGGTTCCGCGCGGTGAGCGCAGGACTGCAAAGATTGGCCAGAAAGACGCAACACTCCTACGGATCCTTTGCGACGACACCGAGTCTGGCGATGTGAAAGAGCTACACTTCCGCAACATGCCTCACAGCAGCATCGACTGGAGCGACTCCGGCCACGTCCACAAGATCAACAACTGGCGTAACCAGATCTATGGTCGCGCTGGATTCAAGTCAAAGGCGGTTACCATCTGGCTTCCTGACGAGGAGCTATGGTTTGAGCTGTACTATCACATCATGATCGCTGAGTCGCGTGCGCGTGGCATCCTGCTGCCGAAGAATGCGCGCGTTCTGGAGGCCTTCAACAAAACCTTTGTTGGTCGCATTGTCCAAGATCATAATGATCGCGAAAGCGCTCCTCGCACAGCACGACAGTTCAACGCTTTTGCCTCAAAGTTCAATCGCATGTGCCCGAAGCTGCGTGCTCGTCTCAAGCAATGTATTTTCGGAAAGTCAGGAGATATTTTCGTGCCGGACATAACCCTGGGAATGGTTTCTGCGTACAAGGATATGAAGGCTGCACTGGAAGAGAGCGGCATCGTGGAGGAGTCAGACTACGCAGAGCACTTGTCGGAGTGGTGCCACCTCTTCGCTCACCTACCTGGCACTAGCCACGTTACAAAACAACAGAAGCAGCTATCCATGGCCGAGGACGATGCTGCTGCTGTTCTTATCAGCCTCTCTCAAGATTCTGTTCAGTCTGAAGGTGAGGACGATGTACTCAAGACCTCAGAAGTTGGCGCTGACCACAAAGAATTTGAAGACCCCTCCACGCCGAGCATCCAGTACTCGAATGCTCCATGGAATGAACATGGTATGTCTTGGTCTCCTACAAAAAACCTCTCTGTCTCGTCGTCTACCACACCTTCACACCTGTTCGACGACCCGGTGAGGTTTCATCACGACCGATTCTTCACCACCACGAACCTGGACTCACAGTCCGGCGCAAAACGTTCCGTTACACCAGTTTGTGAGCTGGATATTGACTCGCTCATCGCTTCGCCTGACTAGAGGCACTTGTTGCCTCTTCTGTTAGCTCCGCAACACTTTGAATCTTCACAGTCAAGGTTTCCTCCGTTTAGTTTTCATGTATTGGGATTTCTTGGGTATCTGCATGTACACAGCATGTGTTGGGTACTGCCGCCTTTGGAATAGGGACTAGCGCAGCGTTGACTATTATCCGAGTGTGCTCAGAGGATGCCTTGATGTGTTCTGTCAAGATCCATTGCCCTACTTTCCAGATCGTCGCGCTGGGGTAAAGCTACTATGTTGGACCAATTGATGGTTGTCTGTTCCCTGTAGTTGTAGCCTCTCATATTGCATACTTCTTGTGATAGCCATATTGGACAGTATACTGTGATAGCCCACGTTTGCCATTCTTTACGAGATCAGGCTCTTGCGACAATTGATTTCAGGAACAATCAGCCTTCTGCACGCACTTGAGGCACTGCAAACAGCGCTATAGCTTTAAACGTGACAGTGTGTAGATCTCACATTCTCTGTCAACAGGTCGATTATCATTTGTCACTTCCTGATACACTGCTAGCTGCAGATCATTGTCTCTATTCTTGCTGCTCTGTGCTGCGGACGACAAGCTCCTGGTATTGCGATATATGTATCAGCGTTTTGGCCCTATCCTGCTTTACCAAAGTAGTGCACTGAGCATACCTACTGCCCTCAGCAATGCGTGTGATTCCACTCGCCGCGCGCAAAATTTGGAGATACTGCTCATAGCATCATGATCATATTTCATATTTCTTTTATGTTTTGATCAACCTCCCGGCCAGCGAGAAGAAGTTGATGTGCGATCCACGTCAGCCTTGCCGATCGAAACCAACCCGAACCCTATGTCCTAAAAGTGCTATATACACGAAAGCGGAAAAACAGTACACAGAATCCCACCGTCATCTCCACCCAAGGCAAATGGGGTCGATGCTAAGTAGCCTTACCCTTGATTCTACCTCGTGATCACCACAATCTCGGTAACATACCTCGTCTCCGGTCCACGCGGCGGCTCCGTTGTGTCCGGCGCCGCAGCAGCAGACGTGATCGTCGTCACTGCCCCCGAGACCTTTGGAACACTGGGCACACTCGACGGCACAACTGGCGACGGCGCCACGGGTACACTAGGAACGATAGGCACGCTCGGAAGGACGGGCGCAGGCGGCTGAAAGTCCTCCGTACCATGTCCAACCCTCCACTCAAACTCCCCTGTCGTCGAATTGTACGAGCCACCTACCTGCCCAGCAGGCGCAGTTGAGTTCGTACCACCGATGCCCGGACCATTGTAGACAGGTGGATTACCGTCAATATCGTCGTTGTATTCGACTTTCCCAGAGCGCGTCGGGACCTCTGTATCAGATTCCGGCACTGACAGTGGGACATTGTACACCGTGACGTTGAGGCCCTTGGGCGGCGTATCTCGCGGGATCTCAGTGAGATCCTGGGCTTGGATGCGCCAGTGGAAGTTTTCCTTGAGATATGCTGCAACATCGGCTTTGCTCAGGCTCTTTAGTTCGCCTGCCTGGTGTTTCTGGGCGAGCTTTTCGGATAGACCGATGCTGCCGGAGACAATGACGCCAGTCTTCATACGCGAGGAGGAGAGGGATGCGAGTTGACCAATGTAGTTGTCGTCTGTTGCCCATTTCTTGGGATCGGCGTTTGGCACGCCTAGGAAGGCTCTGACGGAGTAGGAGATTCTGATGTCGCTGGGCATATTGACCTCGCATTGCCAGTCGGTGGCTTGTGTAGTGATGTTTGTGCTGTTGCCTCCAGGTGCGGGTATAGTCGGATCTGTGTCGTTCAAGCCCTGTGTCCGTGGCTTGTAGAGCTTGTTCATAGAAGATGTGAGTGTCTCATTGGAAGGATTGCCAATCAGTTCTGGGTACGTGTATCCGAACGATGTCCAGTTGCGAACATACGACGATGTCCACATGTCACCGTCGGCGTTCATGTGAAAAGGAGTCAGCGGCGAATCAACACCAATAGTGCTGTTCTGTTTCACAGTGAAGGTTCCCATCGCTTGATTGGCGTCCTCAATCCAAGTGTTTGGGTAGCGAGACTGGTACATAGCAACAATACGATCCATATTGCAGTGATGAAACCAGAAGATAGGATCAAAAGCAGAGGCTTCAACAATCCCCATGTTGCTTCCAATACCGAATGCTGTATGTAGACCATCGTGAAGCGTCTCGAAGTTGCCAATACTTCCGCCATTGGCTTTGTTAGAAACTTGGTTGAAAGGTTGGTACGTCGTTAAGAGTTTGTAAAGCATGTTTCGAAGATTCGGTTGCTGCTTGCCCAGACGTTTGTTCACCTCGTCATTTCGGCTCGTGGCATTTGCTACAAACGCATTCTCTGGGTCACGAATAGTATGGTTCCAATTCTTGAATTGAAACTCACTCTGTGACAGTGTCAGTCAAATTCAAAGGCGATGTATGTTAGGACTATGTCGAGCGGCTCACCAAAACGGAGAAATCATCAGACTTCAGAGGATGGAAGTCATAGCGATACAAAGGATTGCGAATGTCGCTCTTCGTACCATCAGGATTTGTCACAGTCACCATCGGGCGCCTGAGACTGCTAGGCATGTTACCATCGCTGTTAGGTGGATCGATGGCCCAATCCCAGAATGGCAGTCGAACTCTGTTGGCGGTTTCCATTGCACCATCTCTAGCCGAGCCGGCGGGGGTACTCATTCGCGATATCCACAGCACGATCGTGCAAGATTTGCTCAAAGAGAGCAAGGTACGGTCTATGCCAGCTGCCGAACATGCTACTGCTATGGGGACCTATTACGGCGTAAGAAGTCAGAAAATATCTGATTGAGGCCGTTTTAGTTCAACACTTACAGTAGCCCATCTTTTGCTGATTCTCTTGACCTTGGACGTCATCCCACGATTTGAATGGTACTCCATGAATCCCGGCGATTTGATAATACGAGATCTTCTGATTCTGATCCATAGCCTGAAACCGCACCATAGCCATCAAGAACATATTCCATAACTCTGTATCTTTTTCAAGATCGCGGAGTTCCAGTCTTGGTTGCACGCCGCAGCCCTGCACACCCACAACGCTGAAAAAGCTATTGTCGGGTATGGGCGCGCCACATGATGGACCAGACGTGGCATTCGACAGCACAGCTTGCGAAGTGGAGAGAATGGAGAGCGTGGTTGTCACCTGCGTCAGGTACAAAAAGAAGGACTTCATCGTGGCCAGCAGAAGAAAAGAATGGAATGGATCGTCGAGATCCGTAACGAATGGAATGGGCGAATGGGAAGAAAGAATGAAAGACCACTAAATGGGTCGGAACGAAAGACAGGCTGACCGGACGCAGGGCGTGTCGATCACAAATGGGATTCCTTCGAGGTATATAAGATATTTGCGGGATGGTGCAGAGGCCATAACCCCACTGCCTACGTCGGGGTGACTTGCAGGGCTGTGCTAGATGTATTCATGCAGCACAACTTTGATGGGCCGCTTGAACAGTGAACCAATAGCATTGCTTGACACATCCTTGCAACCTTTGGGACGTACGAAACATGTTTCGTTTCTGCACACTGTGGACCATGGAGTGATGCTTTCGTCATAGGGACCATTTCTGGAAGGCATGAACGAAGCATTTCTGTACCACATATTGAATGCGCCCGTGGTTCCTATACTTGAACGGCGAAGAACTTGCGATAGATACAAGTGCTATAGTACTCATCCAGCGCTGTGTATGAAAGCCAGAGATGCTTTGGGACAATACCGTGGGGTACCTCAGATCATACTGTACGAACTATACGACGGAAGATAGTTCAGAAAACCTCCACGACATTTGATTACGAGGGATGACATTTCAAGCATTGCCATGCCGTCCCCTCATGTTGGGTCGTGGTGTAGGTAGATGCTGAGATGACAGGGCTGTCGCACGGACCACCAAGTACTGGTGCGACAACACTGACAGCAAGTAAACAAGCTACTGAAACTTTCGGTAGACTCAGGCCGGTGGAATCAGAGATACTCACATGAGTACGTCCCAGGAGATCGGTACAGTCGTTAGTAAGAGTATCCACTGAAGATGTGGCTCAGGGAAGACCGGAAGAGGCGCGCCCAGTTGTGATCAGGCCCTATTTCGCCCAGTTGTCACATGTGCTTGCAATGACTTCAAATCGAATCCATAGTATCCGGAGGTAAAGATTCATCGTTGGTAGAGCTCGCCGGCCTTCGCCTGCTTGACCGCCTGTGCTCTGTTGAAGTGCCTCGTCTCTTTCTAGTACCCCCATCGGTCATAGCAACATGTGTCCTTGCCCATTTCTTCACTCTGTTCAACTTCTCCGTGAAGGCATTTGGGAGACTGTCCAATTGAACAGCTGGAGCACCGCCGCTCCTCAACAAAACATCAATGTTAGTCCTAGCTCGTGCAATAGATGGATTGAGCGATTGGCCGTACACAGCATCGCGAAAGGAGGTAAGTGCAATGTTGCGGAGAAGCAAGATATCGCCGACTTTGAGGGTTTCTAAAGTCGATAGCAAGTTCTGTTGTACAGTATTCTGTTCCGCGTTTGATCCCCGAGGTGGTCGCAACCAGAAGGTGACTTTGAATCCTGATGCAGATTCGTCGGCAACAAGAATCTCGCAGAGATTCATCCGATGTCCACCTTTTCGAGTGACGACCTCTCGGTGCGCCGGTTGGGTAGTCAGAACACAGACAAAGTTGGGTGTAGGGGTCTGAGGGTAGATTGATCGGAGATGTCGAGCAGTAGGCAATACATGTAGCGGGGTGATTGCGGTCTTTGCAGACACTTGAACAGTGGATGTATGGTGAGTGCTGCTGGAACTAGTGAGATCTGACAGAGTGGTGTGGAAAGACGTCGTCAAGAAGGAAGATGAAGATATGGTATCTTCCGGACCAACATCCTGAGCAACTTGCGACGACAGCAATGTGTCGTGAAATGCGAGCGATTGCTCCAGGAAATTGTCTACTTCGGTTGGCGGCTCGGTAAAGTCCAAAAATGTGTCGGCTCGAGATGGCCCCTCACCTAGGAATATGGAGGATTGCTCGATCTGCGGGAGGGATAAAGTCATATCCGCCTCAGCCTCCTCCAACGGCACACCGCCCCCAGGAAGGTAAGGCTGCGACCATCCCGTACGTAGCCGTGTACCGTTTGTTTGGATGCGTCGCCACTTCAGTGATATTGCACTGTCGCTGGGCAGTGTACCAGGAGATGCGGCATCAGACAGATTGCATGCACCGGGGGCAAGGAGGCTTTCTTCTGCGAAAGAAAGTTGCTGCGGCGATGGTGCGCCATTGAGAATCTTGAGTCTCATTTGAAGAACGCAAGCGTAAGATCAAGCATTCTCAAGACGAGTGCTTATAGTCTGAGCATCCAATTGCGAACGAAAATGGAGACGTGAGGCAGGTCAGCGAGGCCGCTCGGAGATAGAGAAGAGGAACGCGTCGAAGTCCGAGAGGTCGTCGGATTTCCCTGGTTCTCTCGCAGCTTGCATAACTGTCGCGGACATAAAGAGCGGTCGTGCTGCTGTCAGATTTCCATAGATCACAGCTCCTACCAAGTCCGTTGTCATACCGGTACCGGTGAAAGAGTCCGTGGCTGTGAATCACGACAAAGGAGCTCAAGCTTCCGTCAGCCAACGCGCCCACTTTCCGCGGCCGGTCTTGGCGATCTAATCAGATACAACATATATAGAGTCGCAGCCTCGCCATGGGCCGCACGGAAGCCTCTCCAAAGCACCTAAACGCTTATATCGTGCCCGCAATGCTCAGAAATCTCTCCTACAAAGTATCCTCGGCGTTTTCGTCGTCGTCGGACCTCCCCACGCTCAAGAACAGCGGCGCCTTCTCCAAGGCGACGAGGACGGAGCAACTATTCCCCACCACCGACCCTGCCGTTGATGGCGACGAGTGTTTGCGCGATTGTGACAGCTGCAGCGTCAAGTACCCGCGCAAATTCGACATTGACGAGACGGAGGAGCTGTATGGACATGTGAAGAGTTTCAGCACGCATTTGGTGGTTGCGACGGGCAAGACGGACTGGGTGCGCGATGTAGCGGACGAGAAGGGCAGCATCATGGAGGCGGTGGACAGGGGAGACACGAAGCCTAGCAATGGGGTAAGGGTCGCATCCTCTGCATGTATAACATAGATGACTAACAATCCGAGTAGAGACTCATGCTCTCCGCCTCCGACATCCCCGTCCCAAACCACTCCGACGACTCCTCCATGGTCCTCCTCCTCCCCGCCTGGCAATTCATAGACAACGTCACCCCCGCAAACACGTCTGAACTCATTACCAGATACGTCAATCCCGGCCCAACAAATAATACACCAATACATGCTCGAAGTGCCACATCTGCACCAGCGTCAACGCAAACCTCTACACCCACCACATCAGACGGCGACGACGCCCCTTCAATACCGCCCACCCTCCCTCTTAAAGCCCGCCCCTGCCCTCACAAATACCTCATTCTCATGTGCAGCCAAAAAACGCGCGACGCCCGCTGCGGCCAATCCGCACCTTTGCTCCGGAAAGAATTCGAGCGCATATTACGGCCCATGGGCCTATACCGCGATCTACACGACGAGCGGCCTGGCGGTGTAGGAATCTATTTCATAAGCCATGTAGGCGGACACAAGTTTTCTGCTAATGTGATGGTGTATCGGCATTCTTCTGCTGTTGCGCAGTCGCTGGCGAATGGGAATGCTGGCAGTGGGGAGCGGGAGCGTGAGGTGGTGTTGGATGCGAACAAGGCGAGTGAGGAGGGAGAGGGAGAGGCGGCGCAATGTATTTGGCTGGCAAGGGTGAGGCCAGAGGACTGTGAGAATATCGTGAGGTACACGGTGTTGCAGGGCAAGGTTGTGAAGCCTGAGAGGCAGCTAAGGGGTGGCTTTGATCGGAGTAAGCAGTTGGCGAGTTGGTAGTTTCATGGCAGAGACGAGCGATGTGTATGAATTAATGGTAGCCGGATATATATATTTAGAGTCGTGCTTTTAACACACCTGCACCAAACATAATATCTTGAGCTCGAATCCATGTCATCAAGATTTCATTACACCTTTCCCATTCTCTAGCTCCCGTGTCCAGAACCCGTAGGCTGAACTGAAAATCAATGTATCTAAAACACACCACATCACCTCTTTCCCCTTCCACCCCATCAGACCTTACACCACGATCCTCCCCTCTCCCTCGCCCTTTGCATCTTTCTTCTCGCCCACTTCCGCCTTTTCCTCGTTCCCGCTCTTCACCCCAGCCCCATAGCCCTTCTTCTCCTCCCCCACGCTGCCCTCCTCATCACTACTGTCCTCGATGCCCTCGAACATCCTCGCAAACCTCTGATGCCCCTCCCTTTCCTCCTGCTCCTGCGTTGCCCCTTCCTCGTTCTCGGGGTCATCCTCTTGTTCTTGTGTTGACGCAAGCTGCGCTTTGCGTTGAGCGAGGCGGAGCGCAAACTGTCGGCGTGCGCGTGATGGCCCCACTTGGAGTGGTGGCGGAATGTTGGGCTAGAGAAGACCATGTTATTAGCTTGTGATTCTCCAACTGTCAAGGTTCGAGGGGCGTGCGGAAGATGAAAGAAGAGTGGAAACAACGAGCAATGAGAGTGCAGTCATCTGTGTGCAGGCGCGTATTCATCACCAAGGAAAATACATAGGAAAAACGCTCCCTTGAGATGCGTTATTACTACATGATTTGTCCTTATACACCCACAGATCGATGCATGTACATTGATCAATGACAGTGCGAGATAATGGTCGAATATAGCTAGCGAGAATGCGTGATAGTTTCTTCTTCCCAGAATTTGTCCTGACAAGAGAGACAAAGCGAGTGTAAGAGGAAAGAAGAAAAAAACGCACCAAGCGCGCAGACAAGATCGTGTTTGTGCTGTGTGTTTTTCCGATATGGACTCGGAATCGATCATATTCATCATCGATAGTCCATATCAGCATCGTCAAATGAGATTTCACCCACTTGTTCAGAGTCATCGACAGGCCCTTGTCGTTGCTCTCTTTCGGTATCGACGTCATCCATGTCCTCATCTTCTTCATCACTCGAGTTAGTAAAACCACTAAGCAAGGAGCCGCCTGCGCTGAAGGTGTACCCACCACCTCCAGTGTCATCTTGATTGGCAAGCTCCATGCTGTCGAGACCAATGTTGCCGCTGTTGGACAGACTGGCGTTGGAGAGTCCGCCATCGCCGCCAAAGTTCGATGCGGCGTTGACGGCGTTGAGCACAGCCTGTCGAGGGCCGACGCTCATGTCAGGTCGTACGCCTCCAAGGATAGCATTGTCTCGTTCGCGGGTCTCTGATAATATGTTCTCGACATAGTCAACCCAGTCCTCGCTGTGGACTTTATCAACAACCGACCGCGAAAGCGTCTCTTCTGTGTGTCGCTCCGTAAATTTGAGCACCTCTTCTGCGATGAGCGTAAGGTGTCCCATGTAGCCCAGCCTCATGTGGGTTTCTTGCTGAGCCTTGTCGCTCGCCTGCTGGCCTTCTATGATGCGCTCTGTTACCCGCCCGGTCTCAAAGAGATCAATTGCCAGGCAGCGATTGTAGCCACGATCCATTTGGCCGTTGAATACTTGTTGAACAACATCGTATACTACATTATGGAGGAAATTGTTCCACGGAAAGCGGAAGAAAAAGTCCTGTGTTTGTGAGCTCAGTCAACGTTTGGGAAGTGATACAACTCACAAGTATTGTGGGGACAACTTTGTTCTCCACAAAGGTTATCTTTAAAAGATCACCAACAACAGGAGTGCCGTCAATGTCGATCTCGAAACCTTGGATTGCATCGCCTTCAATACTGCCAAACACTACTGATCGCGCAGATGCTGTGTCATCGATAGGTGTGATCTCGACAGGGTCAATTTCCGGCACAGGTGTAGTAAAGCGGCCTGTGTTGACAGTGGGTGCTTCTGTATTCTCGCGGCTCTTACCCGCGAAAAGTGGAGCTGGCTTGTCGTCTGGATGCGGCGAAAACTCGTCTGCCGGCTCTGCTTTTGACTCTGTGCTCTGGCTCAATTGCTGAGTTAATAGAGATGGTCGGTCTTTGTTCTCGGATTCTACTTGAGTAGACTCTGACGGTTCTTGCCGCTCGCCCATCACTGTGTCGTTGTCAAGGTCAAGGCCGCCAACCTTGGCGGATAATCCCGCAGATGTGGGTGACTCTGCATCATCCGCCGCTCTGGGGGTCGCAGCTGCGTCAGGTGAGGCCGCGCTCTTTGGTGGGGTCAAGGGCTCGTCCACAAACTGTTCATCGCCTTCGGATGTCTTTTCAGAGGCAGGATCCTTTGGTGTAACCTTTGGTGAGCGTTCCAGTGGCTCGCCAATCTGCTCCTTCTCATTGTCGTCCTTCTTTGAGGCCCCTGTTACCTCTGGGGCAATGACCTTTTCGAAATCATCTTCTGAGGTATTCTGTACCTGTAGAGGCTTGATCTCTGCAGGCGAGTCCATGGACGGTGCACGCGCATGGTGGAAGCCATGACTATCGACACTCGTGGAGAAGTCACCTAGGTTGGACGCAGGTGCAGGCGTAAGTTTGCCCTCAGCCTTCAGACGTTCGCGCTCAACATCTCGCCGCTTAACTTCAGCCTCACTGCCCCGCTCGTTGAGTAGTGCCATGTTGCTGCAATGCAGTAATTCGGCCATCAACTCGCACGTCTTGAAGCGATCGAAGCCCAGTGGTTCTATCTTCGAGCCAAAAGCAGTCTTGAGTTCGCGCTTCCTCGTTGTTATGCTGCCGTCGTTTTGTGTGACGATCTGACTCGAGCTATGAACCAGCTCCATGAATTGTGGGATGTGGTTGGCAAATTGGCGAAGTAATGTGCCCAAATAGATAGGATCTGAGTTCTTCGGTACTGGACCGATTTGGTTTTCGAGATCATAGTCTGAGTTGTTCTTCCTAATGACCTCAATGATGATACCGACACCGACAGTTAAGGGGTTGCCGCCACGCAACATGTGCTCGATGAGCTGCTTCAAGCAGGACTCAGAGACCAGCTGTCGTGTCAGCTCATTCGGGCCTATAACAGATTGATCTTGGGTCGTGGCATTGGCGGATATGGTTATGATGGCTTTGAGAAAGTCGCCTGCGGAAGTCTGTGTAGAGGTCGACTGGTCCGGTGCAAGGAACGAGATCAGATGCGGGACAAGGTTTTGCTGTTGTAACCACTGTGAACTGTCAGCTTCTTCGCATCAACCAAAACGTGAGAACATACGTCAACGATTCCTTGTCCGCCCTCGTTCTTCTCGAGGCTGATGATCTTCAATAGCAGGTCCATGATGACAGGACAATCGACATGCTGCAGCATATCCGGAACGACGTTGTCCAGCGACCTGAAGAAGTCGAGCATCTCCTCCATCTTGCGATCGAGCAGCGACTCATTGACCTTGGTAAAGTACCCAGCCTGCACGGGGTCGAGGGGCGCGGGCTGCTTGATGTATGCCCAGAATTGGCGCAGCGTCTCCTGGTTCTCCAAGACAGCCTCGGAGATGGACCAGACCTCAGACGAGAGGATCTCGCACGAGACGTAGGCATACTTCATGCGCTGGCGCTCCTCCTTGGTCTCATCGCCATCCTCAGACTGGGCAGTCGACGACGAGCGCGTTCTGCCCGCGACCTTGCCAAAGAAACTTGGGCGATTGGCACCACCAGCGTCACTCGCACCTTCGCCGCCAGCCTCTTCTTCAGGGGTCGTGGCCGGCTTGGTGGCTATGACATAGCGCAGCAGGCGCTCGAGGACATTTTCGTCGCGCAGGTACTCGATGAGCTTGGAGTTTTGCTGCTTGAGCTCCTGGATGAGATCCGACTCGTCGAGCAGCTCTTCGACGGTGACGTCGGGTTTGTCGAGGATGCTGTCTAGCGATGACAGCTGCGCGTACCCGCCAAAACGCCAGAACATGGTGGGATGGTGTGTTTGCGGCTACGCGAGCGGGGCAGGGAAAGGGTCGACGAGCGAGGGACTCGAGAGCGGCGGCGGCTCAGTGGGGCTCATGCGTGGAACGTTGATATGGTTCAATGTTTCATGGGTGGCGTCGACGCAAACATCTGTCAGCCAAGTCGTGGTGTTAGCAGAGCACGAGGCGTAAGACCGAGACAGGACGCATAGTGGGTAGGTAGCAGTAGCTTGCTTGGGCACCAGGCACACACAAGAACACCTACCTAGCGAGAGGGGCCGCGGGGGATAGAATGGCAAGCAAAGGACTCCGAAAAAAGCCAATCCATGCACCGAGCAGTCGTATCTTGGTTACGTTACAGGTCGTCAATGTGTTGCTGTGTAGGGAGCATGTGGTTGTGTATGCAGAGGTAGTAGATAGTTATGCCGCAGCAGGGTCGAGCTGAGCTGGGTAGCGGCACAGCGGCAAGTCACACGATCTGCCATCTACCATGCAAGCACATGTGCTTTGAGCTTCCAACGTTTAATTCCCGATGAGCACAGCATACTGTGTCTATCTAGCCCAGCTAATATCTGGGCGTGAGCCTGCTGAGGTCCTTGTTGTACCTGCCAGGTACATGTCATATATGAACTCTCTCCTGGACTAATGATCACTTGGTATCATAGTACGATGCTACAACGATTAGGCCAGAACACCCAGATTCTAGTTCCGGCAAATTGACGGCCACACGCATGCTTGACTTCCATCTGTTCAGGGCAGAGTTGGCATGTGGCCTTGGCATGACACGTGACACGTGACGCAGTCATACCGACGTCGGGTTGGTGGGGAACTTAGCTGCCTCCAGATTCACAACAGGCACCAAACACCTCGATATTCTCACGCTCTCTCCACACTACAGCTATTGTATCTCTGCTCTACCACCATCCAATATCTCCTCTCTATCTCCGCGACAGCGACACCTTCCACTATGAATCGCCTCTTTGGCGCCCGAAGCACGGCGCCCAAGCCCACCCTCAACAGCGCAATCTCCAACGTCCGCCTCTCTATCATTTGCCCATACTAGTTCGATGCCTAACACTTCCCCAGGTCGACACGCGCATCGAGTCCCTCGACGTCAAGCTCGCCAAACTCAACGCCGAGCTCTCCTCATACCAAACCAAGCTCTCCAAGATGCGCGACGGCCCCGGCAAAACCGCCATCAAGCAAAAGGCCCTCAAAGTCCTGCAGCAGCGAAAAATGTACGAATCACAGCGCGACCAACTACAGTCTCAGTCCTGGAACATGGAACAAGCAGGCATGATGCAAGATAATCTCAAAAACACAATGACGACCATCGACGCGATGAAGACGACGACAAAAGAGCTGCGCAAGCAGTACGGGAAAGTGAACATCGACAAGATTGAGAAGCTGCAGGATGAGATGGCGGATTTGATGGATATGGGCAACGATATCCAGGACGCGATTAGTCGGAGCTATGATGTGCCTGAGGATGTGGATGAGAGCGAGTTGGATGCCGAATTGGAGGCGCTGGGGGATGAGGTTGAGTTTGAGGGCGTGGGAGAGAGCTCAGGGGTGCCGAGTTTTATGCTAGATGATGCGGCGCCGCCGCAGTTTATTGATGAGCCGCCCGAGGCAGGAAAGGTGAAGGAGGCGGCGGGGTGAAGCGGAATTGGTGGAGGAGTAAAGATATGATCATTGGGTAGTCGCGCCGTGCTGTAAGCGACACTTGGATAGCGCAGAGGTTAGGACCTCAGCATCCTGCAGCCTCCTAGGCGTGAAAGCTACCAGCTACTATCTACCGCGCGGGGCAGATGGCAAACCGCGCCATATAGAGCAGGCTCCATATCTCTACACTACAGTAGAGAAAGAGCTCGGAATCAGACACTCGCCGCGTGCAGCCAGATCGTATGGCGAAAGCATGTGCCTTTAAAGCAGCATCTTGCATTACCCTTGCACCTAAGCCAAATCTGCTCTTCATGAGTTAATGTCTCATATCAGATGCGTCCATGTTGCCCAATTCGTTCGTCACAGGAAAACCAAACTCAAGATAATGTAGATATTCTCATTCTCCTATTTTACTCCATTCCTTCCCGGCATCTATCCCCAACCTATTCAACGCCAAAACATGCTCATAAAGTCGTGATAACAGAACCAGCAATCATTCCGCCTGTCCCAGCAGACAGACCAAGACCAAGTAGTGACAAGACTCTACGCCACTACTGCAGAAGATGGTCACGGAAGTGCTTCTGGAAATTGTGGCGCTTCTCGTTACCAGCCTGGTACCTAGTCTTTGCGCGCTCTTGACGCTTCTGGTCGCGCTTTTCGACAGCACGCACCTCTGCCTTCTTTGCATCGCTGACGCCAATCATGCCCGTGCCGCCATTGGCACGAGTGACGAGTTCTCGTTGGCCACGGCCGCGGCGCTGCTCACCCTCTCCGTCCTCTTCGCCGTCCATGTCGACGTCGCTATCCTCGCCTGACGCGGAGCCGGCGGTAAGACGGCGTTGGGCGTTCTCCATGCGCTCGGCAACACCGGGGTAATTGCGCAGGTTCTGACGATAGTATTTGTTCAGCGAGCGGTGGCCTGCTGTGCGTCCGGAGGGGAGGTGCAGTTCGTAGTCGTCGTGGTAGACTGCGTTGGGCCCGCCATGGGCGTGGGAGTGGAAGCCATCCGCTGCGCGGTGCGGCCGTGGGTCGGCGTGGTTGTGGTGCTTTGACTTGTTCAGCGACTTGTGGCGATGCGTACGGTCAATGGGAACGGCTGTGATCTCGTCGGTCGGCACACTCGACACTGTGCTGTCTGTCTCCCAGCCGGCGTCATCCTCGTTGCTTGACATAGCAGCATTGTCTCCGGTTGTGGTGACAGTCTCGCGCCTCGCTCCAAGCTTCACGCCTCCCTGTGTTGATGCGGAGTCATCCGAATCTTCTGCATCCTGCTCCATGCCGTCGAATTCGGCAGCATCAGGGTACGAGCTGCGGAAGTCGTAGAATTGGCCAACCTCGACGAGCTCTTCGTCTGATTCGAATGCGATCATGCAGTGGCCACGGTCCCGCATGTGTGTCTGTATGCCAGCCCCTGTGTGGACGATCTTGTGGCATTTTAGGCACTCGTGGTTGACATGAATCTTGTCGTGCAGGTACTTGATGAGATTCTCTGGCTCTGCCAAAAACTCCTTCTCGGGCACGAACATGCCATGGAAGCGGCCCATGTGGTTGAGGTTGAGGGCAAAGGTGGGCGACTTGTAGTTGCAGAAGAGACAGTCCTGGAGGGGATCGGACGGAACCTTGGCTGATGTTGCTACTGAGCTCTCATCATCATCAGCAGCAGACGCGTCAGTGTCGGTGGGCGAGAGTGGGTGCTCAGGTCTGGTGTCGGCCGACGAATGATGGGGCCGCGATGGCCGCCTTGAGACGGGCGGCTCAGAGTCGAGATTTGCGTTCTTGATGCCGTCGACGACCTCGGAGAACTCCTTCTCGACGTCGCCATTCACCGTGACCTCGGACTCGGCCATAGACTCTCCCAGCGAAAAGGCGGAGCTGATCATGGATCCAGAAACAGATGCCGCATCGTCTACCTGGGCACCCCTGCCGGCCTTCATGAGGTTTGTGCGGTGCTTCTGGCTGTTGAGATGGTTATTGTAGGCATTCTCGCTAAAGTACGTCTTCTGGCAGATGGTGCATGACTTCTCGAAGGATGCTTTTGCGGCCGAGGCAGCGGCGGTGGCCTTATTGGCAAGAACCTTCTCCGTGAAGATTTCAGAGGAGAGGGGAGGCAGAGAGGCAACGCGACGCTTGAGGTTGTAGCGATGCCAGTCGGTCTGCATGTGCGCCCGCTGGAGGTCGCTGGAGCGGAAGGCGACCTGACATGTGTTGCATGTAAAAGGATGCGTAGACTGGATATTCGCCTGGGTTGGGATCTGGGACGCCATTTTGAGAGTCGCAGAAGAATTGAGGGTGCAGTGGGCGGGGTTGTGCGAGTGTGCACAGCACGAGTAGAAATAATACGCAAATAGGTGGGGGCGCGTGGGCAACGAATTTGTGCTTATGTGACTGGTCGAGGGGCAAATTGTTTGGCCGGCACCACGGCGATGAGGAAGCAACAAAAAGATTCACGGCGTGCGACGTCTAGAGACTTGGCTCGGCGCGCAGAGTGATGACAGTGAAGCCGCGAGCGCCAGCGGCGAACAATTGCGACTGCGATGGTCATCTCACCATCGAGGATGACGTTGTTACGTGCCAAGCAAGCACGCATCCCTGCCGCGTCTGTTTCCGGGAAGGAGGCTCATCGGCCACTAGGTGTACTCTCAGCCTTACGGAGACATGCGTCTGCCAGGCCACTCTAATGCATTACACAGACGCCTTCACCCATGTCGCCCATCGAGCATCGTGGAGATCCGCATCTGCTATAGCGACATCGACTGCGCTGGCGCGTCATGAACCTTCTGCTTCATTCCCCAAGAGTACACCACTGTCCGTGACCACGCGCGTCAGATAATATGAGCGCGCTAGAACCAGGGCTCTCTTCAAGCTCGTCCTCAGAGCCAGATGAAAAAGACAAAGACACGGACGTGGCATCATGTCACGGTCGTCTCATCGACGTGGCTGATGCCAGTCGGGTGCTGGAATGCGTGAAGATCGAGAGACAGCTCTGCTTCCAGCACATTGTGAGGCAGTATGTAGTCATTTCTGCTACATGGGTCCCTAAACAACAGGCTGACTCCTACAAGCTATTTGTCCCAGATCCTCTATGGCTGCAAGAGCGCCTACTGCACCACGCCCACGTGTCTTTCGTGCCAGAAGCGCAACCCCCCGCGACCCATCCGCCCACCCACTCAGCTGACTGCGCGAGCTCTCGCCAACTACCTTGCTGGCCAAGACAACCCACGTCGGGGATTGTGTCCGCACGAAATGAAAGTCGCTCCTGGCTCGTTGGAGATTGATGGTGCCGTTGACGCACGTCTTCAGACGCGCCCAAGCGGCGACTTTCAGTTCAGCGCAGCAAATCCTTCCCGAGCGCATGCCTTACATACTCAGCAGCGCGTTGTCGATGCCGTCAAGGAGCGGCATCAGACCCGGAAGGATGCGAAGTCGCTATCACAAAACCTGTATGACAGTGTCACCATGATATGTGCATATTCCAAGCAACTGTCTAGTCCTGCATCCGTCTTAGAAACACTCCAATCTGCGAAGCCCATGACCCAAGGGGTCACAAGTGCAAATGACTTGGAGTCGCAAACAAAAGCTCAGAATGGCTTGCAAAGTGTCAGTGATACTAGGTCTCCAAACGAAAGTCCTGTCACGCATCCTGTGAATCTGAACGCCTCCGTTGGCGCTCCAACACCCCCAAAGAGGCCCCTTGACATCTCTCACAATGGTCAGCGGGTGCATCGGATACCCTACCACCCTCGTGAGCGCGCTAGCTCAGCTCAAATAGACAGATCGGCTGGGCAGACTTCCTTGGATACATCCACTTCCCCCAAGGCCACGCTTCGGACTGTAGGGAAGAGTTCTTTCGATCTCAATGTAGCCACACCAGCCATGGCTCGCATCAAGTCGCCATCGCTACCTCTGCTTAGCGGCTACACCAAGACTCAACCAATTCCGCGCGCTGATTCTACACTTCCGGTATTGGCAGCTCTGAATTGCAGCACATTGGAAGAGCTGAAGGACAAAGTGTACGACCGGCGAAAGGACCAGCTGCCTGATCGTCTAAACTATGCTGTGGACTATGACACCAATCGCAAGTTTCGGCCCTCGACGCCCTTTGTCAATCGCTCCCTTTTCTATACGCTGAGCAATTCTGAAACGCTTCTGAGATCTTTCCACGATGTTGACCCAGCTTTCGAGCAGTCTCCACTACCACATCTCGATTCAGCTCGCCTAATACATTCCTTCAGAGACTGGACACGCCACAATGGGGCGCTTGTGTTTGACAGCCTCTGCATGACTTTGAAAGCTCTGTACACACATCCACCTGAGCTTCATGCTCAAAAAAGCCCACGATTGACGCCATTGCGAAAAGGTGCGATCGCAAGCGACGGTTATGATCGTTTACTCAGCGGTACTACTCATGCGGCGACAGGAGATCGCTTTCTCGATGTCTTTGAAGCAGCGCATATTGTCATGATCTGCATTCACGCTCTGACCTCCTCTGTTTCCATCGGCTGGCCACATACATGGGCTCAGCTGCGCAAACTCAGAGGCTGGGGTATCATTCTTCCTACAGCAGCACCAAACATCGACAGTTTTAGTCACCCATATCTTGAGATTACAGACGAACTTGAGTACGAGCCGGCCATCCGCCTCACCGAGCAATTGTTGCGGGCCATCGGCGCACGCACATGCTTCGAACACATTCTTCTGACTATGAAGAAGCAGCGACAGGAACACCATAGCGAAAATATCACCCTCGTGGATATTATCGTGCAACATCTCGTCATCGTGGAGCGCGTTGTTCTGGCCAGTAAGCAGCGTATGACGACCAACGCGAAATCCACCAACGATCCTGGCTGGACAGTAACGGCAACTCTTGTAGAGTGGCTGAAGACTGTGATCACCAAGAGATGGGACAACAAGCCTGAAATCAACAAATGGTCCAGCGTAGGGACCGCAGTGATACTGCTTGATAAGCTTTGTAAGTCACTCAAACTACATCTCGAATCTACTAACCAAGGCAGGCACATCTTGCCAACAACTCAACCTTCGCGAGGAGATGTTCACAATCCCCTTCCTCAACGAACGCCTAGATGCAGCCGAGGAAATTGTCAAATTTATGAGCTGGGAAGAGCAGCCTAACACACTCCACGTTTTTCAATATCCAGTCTTGTTTGCGCCTGAATGTCTTGTGAAGTATTTCCGCACCATCAATCTCACCACAATGATGGCACAATACAATCATACCACTCGTATGCAGCAAATGCAGGCACTATATGAGAAGTATCTGCGAGAACCTCATAATTGGCTGATCAGGAGCCGCATGAAGATCACCATGAGCGACTACCTGGTGCTGAATGTAAGTCGAGAAGAGCCCCTCAAGGACACACTTGATCAGCTCTGGGGCGTAGAGAGACGCACGCTATTGAAGCCTTTGAAGGTCAAGATGGGCCAGGACGAGGGAGAGGTAGGTGCAGATCACGGTGGGGTCACATATGAATTTTTCCGAGTGGTCCTCAGTGAGGCCTTCAAGCCGGATCATGGTGAGTCTTCCACAAACAAAAAATCCGACTCTGAGTTGACACAATTAAGGCATGTTCACCCTGGACCCACAGACACGAATGATATGGTTCCAACCGGGTACTCTTGAGCCTGACTGGAGATTCGAAATGATCGGCATGCTCTTCAGTCTTGCAGTTTACAATGGAGTCACTTTACCAGTCACGTTCCCGCTCGCAATGTATCAGTATTTACTTGCTCCTGACGCTCCACTTGCAGAGCAAGCCGAAAACGAAAAGCTGCTGAGTCACATCAGCGATGGCTGGCCTGCACTTGCCAAATCTTTCGAAACACTTCTCAAATGGAGCGATGGGGATGTTAGTGACACGTTCTTACGTGACTATGACTTCAGCTACGAGGCCTTCGGGCAGCACATCGACCACAATATGGAAGTGCCCTACATTCGGCCTCGACAAGGGACTGCTGAAGCACCCGCAATTCGACCCGAGGAATTGCTGACCACAAATGCTGGGGAGGCCAAGCTAGTCACCAACGAGAATCGAGAAGCCTTTGTGCGTGACTACGTAAACCACCTGACCTACCTCTCTGTCTTGCCCCAGCTTCGGGCATTTCACAAAGGCTTCCTTGCATGTCTACAACCACAATCTCTACGACTCTTCTCGCCCCGTACCCTTCGCAATCTCATCGAAGGACAACAAAACATCTCCATCTCAGATCTTCATCGCGTCTCGCGCTACGAACAAGGCTATTCAGCAACCCATCCCACCATCCTAAGTTTCTGGACCGTTGTTGGTCAATATGATCAGGAAGACCGTCGCCACCTACTCGAATTTGTTACGGCATCCGATCGAGTGCCTGTCACTGGCTATGAAGGTATCACGTTCCATGTTGTGAGGGTAGGGGATGGAGACATGTTGCCGACGAGTTCGACATGTTTTGGGAAACTGTACCTTCCTGAGTACGATAGTGAAGAGACGCTGAAGAAGAAATTGATCCTGGCAATACGGAACTCCAAGGGGTTTGGGGTTGTTTAAACTGCCCTGTAACAGGGGACGGAAGTGTATCATTTAATCTACCCTATTCATACAAACTAGAATCAACCCCTCCTGACAGCCTCATCCTCCATTCCTCGCCTGGATAAGAGAAGCCCCCGAAACCTCGTTACTTTATTCACCCTCCTCCTTCTGCTCAATCTTCTCGTCCTCCCCGACCTTCTCTGACACACGCCCATCCTCCGACCGCCGTCGACTAAACACTGCACTCAGCCGTCTCCACTTGGACCGATGCTCGCCGCCGCTGGTGCTAGTACTCCACGTGCTGCTGCGCCGGCGTGGCGGCGATGTTTTTGACGAGGCGTAGTACTCATCTGGACTGGAAATGAGTCCGTGAGAGGGTTGAGTGGAGAGGAGAGACCACGCTTGTTGGACGGATGATTTGCGGCCTGAGAGGCGAGTCAGAAGAAGTTGGGTGGATGGTTTTGGGCATGTGTTGGAGGGAGCTGAAGTGAGGCGATGGAAAGTCATGGTCATGTTGAAATTGTGTTTGTGCTTTGGGAGGAGGAGGGATCGGGGCGGCCTGCAAGAGGTAGATCAAAAGAGCCGTAGAGCTCGAAAAGAGATACGCGTGTGTTATTGACAGGAAGATGATTGTGTTGATTGCGCAAGAAAGGTGACTTGGAAGAGAATGTGACTTACGCATGTTGCCAGCTCCGCCTCGACCGTAGGGAATGTACGAATCGGACGAAGATGTTGATGATGCATGGTTTGTCATCTTGTATGTTGTGTGTAATATTCCTTATGGAATGAAGATGTACTCGTAGCAATGTCTGCCAGCTGGACACGGCACCAGACAGGGGTGGCCTTGCGATATGTACTCGAGTTAATGCGCCTGGCGCGAAAGTAGTGGCTCAGCCGCACCAGAAGCGGTATGTATCGTGACAAAGTGTCGAAAACTGCGTGCTGGGGTGGACGAAAGGTCGAAGCCACCTTTTCTTGGTAAAGCTTTGAAGAATGTAGAGGGCAAGTGTGAAGATTGAAGATGTTTGTTAGCACCGGCCCTTCTTCCCTACTCTTCTAATATGTACAAGATCAACCGGCCTCTAGCCCTTCTTTTACTTTTCGGTTAATCCCGCACACAGACTTGCACATGCGCACATAGATCTTCGACCTCAACCATTCACAGCCAGATTCCCTATCGCACCCGCAACCGGCATCAGCCAAGCCCTGGCTGCAAAGCTTGGGCGCCTTGACGCGAATGAGCGAGACCTATGCGGGCACCAGTGGCGCGTGTGGAGCTTATCTGAGCTTGGCGTGACGGTGCTGTGTGAAATACCATTGTGTGATGCTGTCGAGCTGGATTGGGGGAAAACCCCGCGGGGTGGATATTTGTGGGTTGGCGATGGCTGCGATAGGTTTGGGGGATCGGCATGGGGACGGGGGATGACGTATGCTTCGTGACGAGGAGAGGAAAAGTAAAAGAAACAGACGGGAGAAAGGACACATTACTTTACGTGTAGGGAGAGATTGATACTTGTAAGCTGTCTCGAGAACTGGAATAAATTTCGAGCATCCGACTGCGTTGTCGTGCTTTGCGGGTTTTGAAGCGAACTTTTCACATGTGAAGGCGCTTGCCTCATCCGTTCGCTGGAAAAGCTACCCAACTCATCATCTACGCTCAGAAGCATATTCTCGCACCTCACTTGCGTCCTTTTGCTCAATCGCCGCAAGATCCTCTTCGTCCTTCGCTACTTCGCGAAGGAAGGATTCTGACCGCTTTTTCTCGCTCTTCTTGTACAGGTACTGCATTGCAAGGAACGTGCACCAGCAGCCACAGATGAACGCAATGTTCACCGAATAGCCCCTAGTCCATCGCGGTCCTTGGATGATGGGGAAGACCGTAATCGGGTAAAAGGAGAAGACAGCCCATCCGGCTGTAAGCATGGCGCCAACGGTGACTGCACGAGCTTCTGCATCGTCGCGCAGAGCCATGTTAATGAACGGCATTAGTATGGGGGTTATGGCAGCCGATACACCCAATAGGTAGTAGCAGGCAACTGTGAACTTGTCAGCTGATAGTCGCCTCGCCGCTCTTAATACACGTAAACTTACAGTGCCAGCCTTTGGGTATATTCCAAACGAGAAGCGAGATGTTGGCAACAATATAAATCGTCTGCACAATGCTGAAAATGCTCCACAAGGGGTAGATCATGCATAAAGACGTGGCTAGCAAGGCAGCGAAAACCGAGACACCTTGCGCTCCTGTAGGGATCGTATTGATCTGAGGCACAGTATATGCGCCTGGGAACTTGGCAGCCAGATCCTTGAGCCAGATTGCCATCTGTCCGTGCGGGTAGGACGATGAGAGGAAGAAGGTGTAGCAGAGGACACCCATGTAGAACTCCCAGCGCGTGAGAGTTCTTTTGATGACGGTCCAGCTCAGCTCCTTGGAGGGCGCCACGCCAGCGTCAACCATACGCGTCCTCGCAAGAGTATGCTCCTTCTCAGTTAGCCACCAAGGCTTCTTGCTGCTGGGTAGGCCGGGGAAGATGAAGAAGCCTGCCAGAGCGATAGGAAGACTAATTATGCCGTCGATGATGAAAAGCCACCGCCAGCCCGCCATTCCGTGTACGCTACGATGCTATCAGCGAGATGTATTGTCAAGGAGGTGCAAGTTTGGGCTTACCCATTGAGATTCTTGTATGCTGCGGCCTGCAGGTAGCCACCGAACATGACGGCGATGTTGTTGGAGACATACCACACGCCAGTCCTTTTGAACACTTCCTCGGCTAGAATGAGAAACTCGGGTCAGCATATATCTACACGCAGTATGCGAAGGATACCTACGGCTATAAACTGTTAGCGTCATCTGACCAAAGGAGGGAAGCATGGGACATACCGATACCACGACCCCAGTACATAAGTCGTACCAGAAGCGACGGGTGTTTCAAGTAAGCCTAGAAGAAAACGGGTTCCGTAGATGTCGTTACGGTTCCTCATTTGGCTTTGAGTGAACGTGACGATTGACCACAGGACTTCCATTGTGGGAAGATAGTACTTTGCGATCTTTGGTCGCGAAAGCAATAGCAACGAAGGCACTTGAAAGACAAGGTAGCCAACTATTATCTGCGTTAGTCTGCATAGAATATAAAACAGACATGCGGGTTGCTTACCATTGTAGAAAGTGTCAAATAGCGAGTACTCGTTGCCATACAAATGGAGCTCTTCTTTCATTCCTATAGCAAGAATCAGTATCATGTCCATCATGCCAATTGAAGGTCGAATTACCTGACACATATGCGTTCTTGATATTCGACGAATCAAGCCACTTCAAGAAGACTAAGGTTTGTTAGTCTCGATTGCATGACCTTGCTTTGAATGGATACGCAACTCACACATGAACGAGCAAAACGTCAACAGACAAGCATCCATCTTCCTCAACAACTTCCGCTCCTCAGCAGGGTAATGCGACGGGTACCATTCCAGCAGATACAGCCATGCCTTCCACGGCGACCGTTTCGGTGCTTCAGCAGGCGCAATGACATTTGTATCGAACTCGCCTCGCCGGGCTTCGAGGCCTGCTGTCTCTTCGCGCGGATTCGTGCTGGCCATGTTGCATACGCAAAGATGGTGCTGGCACAAAAGTGAGAAGTACGGATCAAAGATGAGGATCCAGTTTATTTGACACCCTGTAGACCAATATGTAGGCCATGGGTTGCTCAATATCAGGGCTGGTAAGCGACGGCCTGTACCATTCGAGATGCAGCGGGAATTCGGAGCAATTCCAGATCAGGCTTACTTCCGTGCGGGGTGAAATCTCTGGGGCACAATCTCCGTGCTGGAGGGAATTAGCCCGGTGCCCAGCGAATTTCGTCACCCGTGCTAATTAGATGTGGCGCCAGAGTAAATCTTGATATTGTAAAATCACTAGTTCTGACTGGTGCGAAAGTGGTGGAAGCCTCAGAAATTCACTTGGAGGCCTTATGTGCTAATGGCCCAGGTTCTAGACACGATCTCACATGTAAGATCAGCGAAACAGAAGAGTCTTTGTCCAAGATTGTATTCAATTGCACGGCTTTGCTAGGTATCGAGATTTAAAAGTACAATAATCGACTACTTCAAGGCACCAATCATCTTATACAAGCTGTTCTCCAATGTGATTGGGGACCGAATGGCAGTCCAGTCATAATTTAGCAAGCCCCAGAACTCTTCCAGACCTTGAATGGTCGCGGGTTTTCTTCCGGGTCGTGTCTGAAGGTAGAAACTGCCAGAAAGGTCCCAATGCTGCCACGACACCTTATACTCCTTGACCATCTCTACTAAGCACTTGGCATATGTCGTCTGATTCCAGTACGTTCCGTTATTGATGAACCCCCATTCTGAAATCACCATTGGGAAGAGAAACTTGGTCGCTGGATCCTTGGGGTTGATTGCCTGGAAGCCTTTCTGATACCACTTGCGTTTGAAGGTGGCGCAATCATCCTTGGTAGCCTCAAAGTCGTATTTGTGAATCTCGAGAACGATTTTATCCTTGTATGCAAAGTCGCTTGGAGTGAACTTGGCTGTCTTGCCGTCACTTTTTGTTCCTTTTGTCCCGTTCAGTGTCTTGCCGAGAGGGATCGGGTCAATGTAGGTATCGTATGAGAGGCCAGAGAAGAAGATTAGAGCATCCGGGTCGGCTTCATGTACTGCATTGGCGGCAGATGTCATGTGGACATACCACGTATACCAATCCACTGGTTCAGACACCTTTGCGCCTCTCAGCTCGTTCCTCAAGCCGATCGAGGCAAAGGTTCCCCAGTTATCCTTGGCCTGTAGTAGATGAGACTAAGCTTTGTTACTTGTGGCTCTCGGTATATACTCACATGTTTTGACATAAAAGCTAACCCACGCTTCCAATTTTCGACGTTAAAGTACTTCTCTCCAAACCACCCATTGCCATCGTCATCAGCGCAGCACCAGACTAAAGTTAGGAATATATGATTAGCATGTCATCTCCCAGAGAGCGAATTGATGGGTCTGTATTGAACACGTACTGCAGCGTGTTAGTTCAGTCCACGCTAGAGAAATTGAAGTACTTACCAGGCCTTGCTAACATGGTTGTCCAAGTGTATGATAACACCCTGCTTTGATAATTCTTTTCCTACAGCATCCCATACCTCTAATCTAGTTGTATTTTTGCGGAATTGCGGGTTCTTGGCCAAAATCTGATTCAACACTTTCGTTCCATTTGACGACCCAAGAGCATTGATCACGCTTTTCTCTAGAGTTTGGTTGGGACTGCCTGCAAAATGATCATCGATCATCTCAATAGCAAAGGTCAAGCGCACTGAATTGAGACCGAACTTGGGGAACCATGCGACTATATCTTGCACAGAGGAGTGTTGCAGCCCTTCTGGGATCATGATTTCTTGATGGCCTTTAGTCGTAAAATTAGCCGATGCCTCATGGGCCAGATTGAGATGAACCTACCAGGCCAGTTGGTGGAGGTGTAGTGGAACACATTGCCATTGGCATCGAGAATATCGCGACCCTTGGTTGATAGAGGTAGAATAGATGCTCGCTTTGTTTTCGAAGAAGGGGCAGCATCAATGACGGAGCTCAAAAGCAATACTTGAACAAGTTTTGCAAGCCTTGGAAACAACATGTTGGATAGTTGTCGACTTGGGTGGTTTTGGCGCGATTCGATGTCTCATAGCCTCACTTTTAATACATTTCGGGGTCTATATCTAAGCATCATCGGCAGTCCATCTAGACTGGTGGATCTATTGCCCCGCATAAAGGAAATGATATATACAAGCATGTTGCGGGACACTGCGTTGTAGGGCACGCAAACTTTCCTGCCCGTGTAGTTGATTGCGACAATCATTGTCGCGTTCCAAGTGACGGAACATTTCCCTCGCAAACGATTAGCGAGCGCCACATCGTTTGGTCACGAGGAACAGGCCTCGGTGAAGCGGTGCAATGCAGATCCCGGATTTAGCCTGCACTGTCATCGTTCTGTGCTCCGACCCTAAGCCCCACTCGTCTGGGACCCGACGACGGGCAACGGAACCATGGCACCGTCTCATGGGCCAACGTCGCTTGGATACACCATTAACGTGTTTCTGCCTGAAGGGTACTATGCCGACCATTTTGTCTTTCACTTGATTTCCAGAACTACCATCATATTTAGCTGACGATCACGCAAGGCTGTTCATTTCGACCAGTCAACACTGAAACGACACGCCCACCAAAGACATCAACATGGCTGCTTCAGATTCGCGATTGAAGGGCCAAGAAAAAGTCGCCAAGTAAGTCATGCACGGCGTCATACAGCGGCGTAGGCAATTAGCTGACCTGAGTTTGTAGCATAAGAGGCGTAGATCTTAGTGACGCGTTTTCAGAAAATGTGGTAGCAAAGATCATCCAGGTCGCGCAACGTGGGCTCAAGCAAAAGGTACGAGGCAATGGTACAGCCTACGAATCGTTCTTACACTATGTAGGCACCGTTGCCATCATATCCACATACAGTACCTCAGATTGGTCCAGATGCTGGAAAATATGAAGAACGCGAAGCAGATTTCTGGACCTGCGGCTTCTTTCCGGGTGCAATATACGCCCTGCTCGAGCGTGCTATTCGGTATCCCCAGGCGATTGATGTTCCGGAACATGTGCGTCCGCGTCTTCAGAAGCAATTGTTAGCACTTGGACGTCATTACGGCGTTGCGATAAACCAAATGTCGGTAAGTAAACGCTACACATTCTTCTGTTACTAGCTTTCAACTAATATGTCTGTAGTAAGTCTCTTCATCACTCTGTCTAGTGCTTCGAAGAAGATTGTGACCCTATTTCAATAATGACGGCATTTGGCCTACTTTGAGACCCCTGAACTGTTCTAGAATTGGTGTGGATCTGCTAACAAGTCTCTCCATTCATTAGAAAGCGTTGTGATACGCATGATATGGGATTTATCGTTCAACCTGCACTTCAGAAAGATTGGGATCTGACAAATAATGAGGAAAGCCTCCGATCGGTCATCAACGCAGCATACGCATTAGCCTCCAGATATGATGACCGGGTCAAGGCGATACGAAGCTGGGACGTTGCCATCAACGATCGTTACTCTATCACAGACATGGACAAGAACTTCCTTGTCATCATTGACAGCATGTGTAGTAAGTCAGCAGTATATATATATTTTGTTCTCGCATATAGCTTACGTGCTGCAGATCTTGACCTTCTGTACTATGTTGGACACCACCAGAACGACCAGTCTCTCATCGACATTGCAACCCAACACGCTGATTCTATCATCCACGAGATTTTGCGACCAGACTTCTCAAGTTATCATCTTGTGAATTTTGATCCAGCGACTGGTTTACCTCAAGCAAAAATGACGAATCAAGGCTGGAAAGACGATTCGACGTGGAGCAGAGGGCAGGCGTGGAGTCTAACTGGCTTCGCGCAAACTTACAGCTGGACCAAAGATGTGAAATACTTGAAGACAGCAATCGAATGTGCGAAATTCTTTCTGAGAAAGATGAAGGAAGGTGATGGCAAATGGCATCATCCCATGGTCCCAGTCTGGGATTTTGATGCGCCTCAAGACGACCTTGCTGAGCCGCTTCGAGACGTCTCAGCCGGTGTGATCGCTGCGAACGGCCTCTTGATTATACATCAGTCGCTCCAGGCACTCCCCGCATCTGTTGCTGCACAATTTTCGGAGACAACCGATTTCTTGGATATTGCCCTGCAAATTGTCTCGGAGACCCTGGACATGTCATACGATCGCAACTTGGCGTCCTTCGAAGCGCCGCAAAAGGCAATGGTGAACGGTACGAGCGGCATGAGCGACTTGAAAATCAAGGAGACAAGCTTCGAGTGTATACTTAGGAACAGCACAACCAATTGGAACGAACATGCGCATCAAAAGTATAAGGATCATGGCTTGGTGTATGCAGATTATTATCTTCTCGAATTTGGGAACAAATTGCTGCGGGCTGGGCTATTGTGATTAACCACTACATGATGATAAGTGTAGTAAACTGGCTATACACAATATGAGTTTCCTACTATAACCAACAATTACATACAGTCCAACTTCCACCCCACAAAGGATATCATTCTCAGCGAACTAGAAAGGCATGAAGAAGTTTGCATCTTCAAAAGTGATCACCCGATCCATGTCCAAGAACTGTGCGTCCAGCAGTGTGTCTGAAAGTGTAAGAAGCGACTGATCTTGCATACTCTCATTCGGTACGCTAGGCATCTGCTGCGATGCAAAAGGCGTCGGTCCGAAAGCGTTTGTGCTCGCACCGATACCGTTCAAAGGATAGTTGTAATTAGTGTATGAATTTGGTGCGCGATGTTTAACAAACGGCGACGAGGGCTGGAGAACTGATGGAGCGGACGTTCCTTGAATGTACAGATGGTCTGGGTGATCAGGTCGGGTGGACGAGTGTGCAACAGTCGTGGTTGATGCTCTCCTGGGACTGTGAACAGATTGAGAGCTACTCATGCTGTTTTGACGTTTGTGGGATGAGACAGAATTTCTAGTATGCATTACTGTTTGGGAATATTGTGGTGTCGATACCGATATTGGACTGGCGTACTGAGGTGTATCTGGAGCCGTACAGGAGTGATCGTACAGGTCAAATGTGCGTTTTGAGTCAAGCAGATGCTGCAGATGTCGTGCATATACACTTGCTTGGTCCACAGCAGCTTGAGAGTCTTCCAGATTTTCGACATGTCCTCTCCAGCGGGTTGAAATCTCGAGAAGATTGCGTAGTATTTGCTGAAATTCTGGTCGCAAGGGACGTTGAGTCCTGTGATGATCGAAGAGAAGCGCTTTAGCGGCAACATACGTGCAAAATGAGAACTGAGCGTTGACGAAGGGTATAGCAGTGTGGGCGAGGAATTTGTCCACAATGTTCGATGTTTCCACTGAGGCGAGTTCGCATGTCTGAGCACTACACTCTCGTGGTAGAGCTACGTAGTTCTTCCATGCTGTAGGAGGGAACGCGATGGGATGGTGAAGGAATATCATAGAAGTGTTGTGCGTGAGATGTGCAAGAGTAAGGTTTGGATCCATATCCACAACAGCTCGATCTGCCGATATGTCACAATTGTTCCACTTTTGGGGTAGAAACGACTTCCAGTGCACGAGTCTAAGGTCGAGCTCCTTGAAACGAGTCAACCAATTGAGGGCATGATCCTTATCTTGCCAGTTGATCGGCTGTTGCAGGAAAAATGTGGTTACCTGGCTCAATGATTCGGTCGCCTCAACTGCGTACGCGAAAGCACCTAGTTTAGATGCATCGATGTAGCCGTTGGCTGATGTTGGACTGTAGCCTGGGGGTAGCTCAACAGGGTCATCTTCGTTGTACTGTGCAGGTACATTCGCGAGAGATCTACCGATGCGGGCAGAATGCTTATTCCAGATACCGAAAAAGGGCGTCGTTACTGGCTCTTCCCTTGTGAAGTAGCCCCCATCTGCTGGTAGTCTTCGATGTACGTCGTCGGCCGTTAGGCTTGTATTCCATCCAGTGGAAATCGAACAGAGACGGTCGAGTAAAAAGACAACCCAAAAGAGTCGACGACGTTCTTCAAGCTCTGTCCAATCGTTTGTGTGTGGTATCAGTCGTAAAGGCCTCATGAGCGACCCTTTAGACGATGTCGTAGGCTCTGTAGTAAGTTGCAAATAGTCAATCGTTCTTGTAAGTGACCCGATCAGAGGCCAAGCTCTCTGGGCCTGCCCATTATTGAGCTATGAGTAGTTAGCAAGTAATGATGAAACCATGTCTCAAACGTCTCTCAAAGCACAGTAATAGCATTGACCGTGATAGGGGGGCACTTGGCTTACATGGTCGAAGACAACTAATATTAGCGCCTGCAGACTCTCCTTCGTACAAGATCGGATAGACATCGTCTCCACAATGAGACGAGAACGTCGAATTTGCTCCTTTATCTGGTCGTGGTCAAGAAAGAGTACTTCTTGCGACATGTGTCTCAAGGAGACACAAACAATGGCGTGTAAGACGAGATCGAATCCAGCATCGTGCACACCTTGCTGGACACGTGTCTGTAGCCTTTGCTTGTGTATACATGGGATCCAGTGGTGGAATGAGATGCAGAAGAATTCTGCGATCCTTAGTAGTATGGTTTGGTTTGGTAAGTGTTGTGACACATCAACGTCGTCGAGTCCAAGCGGCCAAGTCTCTATATGTGTCTGGTCAAATTTGCGCTTCAAAGGACTAAGAACCGGTGCTGATGTTTGGTCTTGCTGCGAATCCTTGCTTCCATTCTGAGCGGCGACCATGTTCACTCCATCATCATCATTGTGCTGATTTTGATGCGAGGCGGCCTCTGCTGTATTGGCATATTCATCTCGGTGGCGGTCATCGCCATCCTCTATAGTCGGGTTGTACTGTGGTCTTATATTGCCAACATCATCCAGTAGTATCTGCTCGAGGAAAGCTGGACAACATGAGCAGAAGATCTTGCATCACGCATGCGAAAAATTTACCAACACGACGAGTCAACGCCTCTACTGCCCCGGGCTTGAGTCCCGGTCTTTGCTTAGGATTATATACACATTCCGTGGCTGGGTTGGTCATCAGTATAGACGAACTGAGATTCTCTCTGTAGGGACCAACGTACCCAGCCGCTGGCAATGTGAACACGTTGGCGTCTCACGCGAGCAGCGCAATTTCCGCTTCTTGCAGCTTGCGCAAGCCGGCACATCGTCATCTCCAACCTGGCTGCCGCTGCTGCTCACCGAGAAATTGTTCCAGGCAGTCGACATCGCGCAACATCACGAGTTCCGTTGGAATAGTGAATGCGCGGAGGAACGCAGCGGGCGTCGGGGTTATGTCCAAGCGACGAAGTTCACATGGTTCTCCGCTTCATCCCCATGGAGCTAACCGTCTTTTCGGCACAAACTCCTTCCTTGATTGAATCGCTCTCGAACATCTTGGCGACGAACACGCGCATCAGTTCGCGCGAATGGCTACGTGAAGTGGAACGGGTGCTCTACCGAATCGAGGCTATGCCGTTGGAGCTAGCGCGAATCAAGGCTCTTGAGAGTGCTGACCAGTACACCTATGAAGCACATGATGCGACCGCACTGATCCATGTGACATTTACTTGCACCACGAAACCGACCTACCAACTATTGTCCAAAGAACCAACTATTGTTCAAGGAACGAACAAATACCGACCTTGTAACATGCCTTCTCTTGCCGACTTTTCAGATAATGCCTTTGAGACCCACGCCGATTTCAAAGCCGCATGCATAGCACTTTTGCGTGCACTGAAACCATATCAATCGACACATGGGGCACGCATAAGACTACCTCTCGCAACAGGTACGCACTTTGATGACATTGCTGCGCAGTTGGAGGGTTTCGCCCGTGCCCTTTGGGCTGTAGGTACCCTCGTGCATACTTCCGTCCTCACCGAAGAGGAATATGAAGAAGTGATCGAGCCCTATGTCCGAGGGCTTGCGAACGGTGTGGACCCGCATCATCCAGAGTATTGGCAACCTGTGGTACTGCGCGATCAACGCATGGTAGAGATGGAAATCATCGCGTTCGCACTGTTAGCAGCCCCCGATGCCATGTTCCATTCTCAAAGCCAGCAAGCAAAGCACAACATTACTGAATGGCTGAAGACAATCAACGGTAAAGACTTTCCTGTCACAAATTGGCTCTGGTTCAGAGTCACCACGAATCTGGCTTTGGTGAAAGTGTGCGGCGTACCTCACGCCGAGGTCGCAGATGCAATGAAAGAGGACTTGGATGCCATGGACGATTTCTACCTGGGTGATGGCTGGGCAGCAGATGGGCTTTGGAGCGATAACGGACGTCAAGCAGACTACTACTCCGGTAGCTTCGCGATACAGTTTTCGCAACTGATATACGCCAAGATGGCACTAGACATCGATCCAGAGCGATGTGAACGATACAAAAGCAGGGCAAAGGAATTTGCTCTTTCTTTTTGGCGATATTTTGATACCACTGGGGCAGCCATACCCTTTGGCAGAAGTCTCACCTATCGCTTTGCATTTGCTGGATTTTGGTCCGTGGTGGCCTTCGCAGATGTAGAGCTCCCAGCTCCACTGAACGACTGGGGTGTCATCAAAGGTCTATTGCTCCGCCACTTCCGTTGGTGGAGCAAGAAAGACGACATGTTCAACATAGATGGAACCCTAACGATTGGCTTTACATATCCAAATATGTATATGTGCGAGGACTACAACAGCCCGCAGTCTCCCTACTGGGCCTTGAAATCATTCCTAGCTCTTGGAGTTCCAAAAGACCACCCATTCTGGACTTGTGAAGAGAAGCCGCTACCTCAACATGCTCGATCAGTTGTGCCCATTCAAGCACCGATGCACATTGTTTGTCACACAGGTCACCATCACTTCCTTGTCTCGACAGGGCAATTCTGTCCATGGCCTCTCAAAGCAACTGAAGCCAAATATGGAAAATTTGCATACTCTTCGCATTTCGGGTTCAGCGTTCCAACGGGCACGTTGATACAGCAAATCGCTCCGGATAGTACATTGGCACTTAGCAAGGATGCAGGCACAACGTGGCATGTTCCTTGGAAGGTGACTGAGCATACCTTTGGTACAGCAACAGTACATAGTAAGGATCGCGTGGCCGAGGTCATGTCTATGCTACGCAGCAAGTGGAAGCCGTGGCCAGATGCCGATATTGAAATAACGACGCATCTTATTCCGCCGTCGAAGCGATGGCCTGACTGGTATGTCCGTGTGCATGAAATAAGGAATCCAAGCCCAAATGAGTGGAAGATCCAATGCGTCCAAGGAGGCTTTGCAATACAAGGCCGAGAAGCCAAGCTGGGTGGAGTGCTACCTACCGTAGCTGATCGATCCAGCTTTGTGATGCACGAGTCGGGGCTATTTCCCGAGGGCATTTCACAATCTGCGCACGGGGTACTCGTCTGCTCTGATGCTGGGGCAAGCGGGATTCGAGCAATCGATCATTTGAGGCCTCAAGGCATCGGAGCGTCCGTCGCAAAAGATAGACATGCTGGCGAAGTCCTTAAGCCAGACGCCAATACCAATCTAATGTGGCAGAGAACTTTGATACCGACTGTGAGATCGGAGCTGGTCGTTCACAAGAGTGAGTTCTTGGTCTCAGCTGTGTTCGCCTTGGCAAGGACTCCAGATCGAGAGGAGCGATATTCTTCCCTCGACATCAACGAACTGTGGCAAGATGTACCGGTTTTCTCCGTGGCTGCGGGCGGTGATGATCATCCAGAATGGTACATTACACTTGACTGAAGACGTCACGCAACGTAACATGTTAGGTCGTTTATCATGATTGTGATAACTTAGTAAGAGCCACTACCTGGAAGGTGAGATGAGCAGGCTAGAGAATTGTCAAACGTCTCAGAAGTAATACAACCTGTAGCTTTGCGTGGCGAAGTCACGTATGTCTACCCATTACATTTATTTATTCAGTCACGCTGCCTTGACTTGCCCAGTCACATCTACACCGCTCGTAGTGCAGGCGACCTGGGCCAACGACTCCAGCTATACTGATATTCTCCACCTTTGCCACCTTTTGTTGTTCAGGAACAATTATCTACCAAAACAAGTATCAATTCATGATCTGCCGACGTGCCATACACCAACTTATACCCTATACTCCTAAAACAGACCTCTTCACTCACGGTCTCATTGAGACTACCTTAGACGAAGAGGAGGGTGAGAGAGACGACGATGATGGCATTAAGAATAAGGAAGACACGAGTAGAGACTGCGATAGCACAGATATAGATCTTGGTCAGCAGAAGAGGCAGGACTTGGAATGATCAAGTCATGTTGCTCTTGTAAAGACAAGGACATGCAATGTTAACTCCTTTGGCTGGAAGCACATTGTATCGGCACTATTGGTTGTTGCACATTTTTGTCGAAGGACGAGGTCCTCTGTCGCCAGCATTGGCGGAAGTGGCACTTCCGCCTATCATATCAAGTTTGTTTGGGGATACTGGTACTATGTTGGAAACTGTTCTCCGAAATTGATCATGTGCGAAACATTTAATGGGGATTCTCGAAAGCATGCACGGGGCCGGTTATACATTCCCCATCTCATTGATCATATATGTTTGCTTTGTGCTCAAGTGTTCTCAGCCGACAGGCGTTTGAATGCATCCAAGTCATACTGCTTGCCACGCGATTGTACGCGACAACGCAGGTTATTGTCAGCGACAAACGTTGATGTACCTATCAACTATATAGTCCTCCATAAACTCTCAACCACATTGAGATGCCACACCATACCTCTTCACCTACATTCAACAACTCACATCATTCGAGATGACCACCTCTACTCCCGAACACGCAATCCGTCCTACCGCAAGCTCCGAACCATACCCTCCAAATTGTACAATCTGCTTCGAGCCTCTCACAATCGCGACCTTCGACACTGCCACGACTTCCAATCATGCGGTTACCATCGACAAGTGCGGTCACATCTTCGGTCACGATTGTCTTTCTACATGGATGCGCGAGCACAATACCTGTCCCGTATGTCGCGTCGAGGTCTTCGAAAAGCCTAGGACCTTTATCGCGAGCCAAGTGAACTACGACGGTCCACAACACTTTGCTCTTGGCGTTTATATGAACGTGGAGGTATCTATCGACAGTGCAGTACAGAGTATGACAAGGTTGCAGATGAATGCGGAACAAGAAACGCAGGACGAGCGGGATGAGAGTGATCAGATGAGCAGGATCAGAAGGTTTGGTGGTGGGGCACGACAATTTCGATGCTGAGACGCATGGACTGGGTAGATGTGGTGCATGGTCTATTCGCAGGATCGAGTTCTACGAGAAGGTTAGAGTGTTTTCATGAAGGATGTATTGCATGGTAGATGCTACATGATATATATAGTGTAACATATCCCGATCAAGTGACATCGTACAACAGCGATACAATCTGGAGTAATTACTCGCGTTTTCAGATTATTTTCTCAACTGTCAATTTGGCGAAAAGCACTTCTTTGCCTGGCACTCCTCTTTCTCTTCCGCTGCCGCCTGTCTACGGCGGCGCCCCACCTCATCTCCAGGACATGCCTCACGCTTCAGGTTAACGCGGAGCATATGGTCCTCGTTGCCGTCAGAGGTGGTTATGGCTTCTTTTAGCGACGCCAGTTTTCGGCAGTTGCTTTCGTCAAAATCGAAGAAGACCTATGGATCAGGGTACTTCAGGCAATGCGAGAAGGACGCACTGACTCGCCTATGCGGCTCATACCATGATGGTATAGGTGTTGACCATTCCATGCCGTGTCTTGTCGTAATTGCCGCCAAGTATGCCGCCCCAGACGGTCTGAAGTGTTTGATTGGGACATGCTCTCCTCTAAAGACCTCGCGTTGGAAAAGCTCAAAGATTTTGCGTAGACCCTGGAATGTTGGGCGGCGACGCATTCATAAGCTTCAGGGCACTGTACGCATCGACGGTGCTTGCTAACACGCTTCCTTTATTCATGATGTTTAGTAGCCCAATCACGTAGTCGTATCAAGCGTGCAGTGAAACAAAAGCCGCAAGAGGTGGTAGTATGGAGGCCAGATCAGTCTTTGGGCGGCCATGGTTTAGCCATGCTTGGACGAAGTTGAATAGGTCAACGAGTAAATTGTACCCCGTTACTTTCCAGAATATGTTCCCCGAGAATCGTCGCCAACATTACCACTTAATATTGTTGGCATTGATTTGAACCCCCCAGAGCCCCGTGGGACGATCGTGGTATATGACCGAGAGAAGCAGATCGAATGCCTTGCCGTAAGCATCCCTGTATATTGTCTCTGGGAAGATGTCAGCAAGCTCAAGAGTGGATGGGTCGCATATTGACTTGTCGAAGCAGAGCATTCGCTCGAAGACAAGGTCGAACGAGCTATCACAATTGCTTTCGGCGTGTGTAGCTACACCACTGCTGATATCGCCCAGTATTCCAATCTCCTAGAGTGCGAGATCTTGATGTCGCTGGACATGTCTTCGAAGACGCGGATCATTGTCTATGTGCGTGCATGGTGTGACCTGCCAGCCATGTAGGCCGAGAGAGCCTTTAATGCGACCTTTGTCCATACTCCATGGCCATGGAATCTTGTCTTCTCGATCCTCTGGAGGAAATCCTGCGCTTTGATGTCAAGTAACAACGGGTCCTTGATGATCTCCACTTGTGGTGGACATGACCTGTTCACGCTAACATCTTCCATCAGGGATTCGTCCTCGTCTTCTGCCGAATATTCATTGTCATCGTCCCGCAATGCAAGCTCCCCGAGCCCGTCGCTCAGTCCTTCTTCATAGAAGTCGTAGACGGCGACAGTGCGTGGATTAAGAGCTGCAGCATCGTGATGTGGAGAGGCCGAGTGCGACGTCTCCCCTCTCTCCGACGACTTGTTAACTCAATTCTCGGGATCAGACTTTGTTCAGGTCAAGGTCGCCGCCTTCATCTATTCGGCAGAGTGCGGTTGCCCGCTATACAAGAAGTAGTTCGAACGTGCTCTACGAACATCGAATACAGCATTGTGTAGGTGCCAGTTTCCGGGCACAAGTCCCCCAATTACAGCATGATTATGGCTATAGCATGATGAATGCTTATATGTCTTTTGTATGGGCTCTACGCCTCGACTGCGCCTCAGGAGGAATGCTTATAGAACGAGACGAGACGAGTTCGCAATGCGAGATCACGTGCATTACGTCATACCTCGGCGAGCTCCGAGAGTTGGACCCTGAGACCCTTCACCATCCGGCTACAGCGCTGGTGACTCTACCATTTTTGACCAGAATTTGGTGATACATGTTCGTGATGCGTATCAAGACAACATTAACTGCTGTCTCTCATCAGGATGTTCCCGTCTTTGCCGGGATTCCATCTATTCAGGACAAGTTTCCCCGCTCACTTCCAAGTTTCCTGGACCAATGACCAACAACAAACAACTGAGACCCAACGTGCCTCGCATTGACATGCCTGTGCAACAGCAACGTCATACCCTGTGTTCCTCTATGAGAACATAAAAGGCCTTGTTCATGTTTGTGGATGAGTTTGCGAATCTACTTACTGAATCTACTACCATTTCTAGACCGAAATACATATAAAACACATTATGGCGACCGAAGAGACTGTCCAGCTTAACGAGGCTCATGCGCCCCAGCAAGCCTCTATAGATGCGTTCGCCTCCATCCTTGACTCGGTTAAGGAAGAGCTCGTCAAGATACGACGAGACCACGACAGTAAATCTTATCCTACCCGGACAGTGCGTCAATCCTCTAACTCAAGCAGAACATGAACCAGAATACTTTCGCGCCGTCTCGTCTCTCTCCGACGACCAATTAGCTCAATTTTCGGAATCGGACCTTGTTTCGGTCAGGGTTGCCGCCTCAGCGTACGGCCTTCATCTATTCGGAAAAGTGCGGTTGCCCGCTGCACCTGGGGCGTACATCCATATTCGCGTATTTGGTTCAGCCAAAGATGGCACAGACGGCTCTAGCATGGATGAACGCGAACACAAGCTCCATAGCATACACACTGAGGAGGTAATAAAGGAAGATGGTGATCGGGTGTATAGGGCAATCTTCGGAGAGAACGATGCGTTGGAGTGGTTTGACACGTAAACTTTGGCAGTCAGCCGTGGACAAGTCTAGAACATCACGAATCAACTGTTCGCAAGCGTACATGCATGTGCACGACAATCCGTGAGTGCAGCGTTATCTGGAAAGCAAGAGAATCGTGGTTTCTGTTGTGGAAACCTTGATCATCAAATCACGACATCGTTACATTGAGCGAGCCATCGTACTACCAATGGAATCAGAGACATCTCTTTAGACTCTTGCCGCTGGGCTGGCTACATGCTGACATGCATATGAGTGTGTGTGTGAGAACTTTCATGTCTGCCATAGAGAAGTTGCGTGTGGCCGAGGTGATGGACGCGACCTTTCTATGCACTCTCCCTGCCACATTTAATCACACACAAGCAACTTTTTATGTATGGTGTGAGGCAAATACAAAATCCTACGCCTCAAACCTTATCATCTCCCAGAGGTATGGATCAATATATACACTCCTCCAAATAACGCAACACCACCGTGTCCAGCTCATCTCTCACCAAAAGCAAATCCGCTCTAATCTCTCGTATCGCTGAGCACCCAAACTTTCCAGCTATCCAAGCCAACCGCGAAAACCTCCGAGGAAAAACAAAGTAAACTTCCAAACATCAACGTCAGCCGTCCACGCAAGCCTTATCCCATCCTCCAACGGCTCCCCCCAAACCTTCCGCCGCCGTCCAACTGGCCCAAACTCTAAAACC
This sequence comes from Phaeosphaeria sp. MPI-PUGE-AT-0046c, assembly GCA_020747045.1. NCBI lineage: Eukaryota > Fungi > Ascomycota > Dothideomycetes > Pleosporales > Phaeosphaeriaceae > Phaeosphaeria > Phaeosphaeria sp. MPI-PUGE-AT-0046c. The sequence goes on along the minus strand of JAGTJN010000010.1, from coordinate 805,998 downwards.
TCTCGATTCACGCACCTAACACACTAGCCACAAAAGCAGCAGGTTCGGGGCACTGTTGTCTGGTTCCCCGCGCGCGAGCCATCCTTCCTACCTCATCTAGCGCTTCTTCGGCACCACCTCGCCGCGCCAGCTGAGAAAAAAGTGCCGAAGTCAAGCGGTGAAACTCGCGCTATTTAGCCGAAGTCTGAACATGGCGGGCGAAGGATTCGAACAAAGGAAGAAGAGAGTTTGGCACAGGGGCAGGTTTCGCGTGGCTAGCGTGTAGTTGCGGAGAACGCCCCGATTCGCGTAGCGGAGCATAGCGCTAAATAAGATCAGTGAAGCGAGGGAGGGGGTACGCGTGGGAAGTGGGTAAATGGGTCATGGGGATCCTTGCTTGTGTCGGGGGACGCGGTTTGGGCAGCAAGGGAAACGTGAGGCAGGACAAAAGGGTCATCACTGTACCAGGGGATCGGCGTTTAGGCTTGCATGAGGTGGAGGTCTCGTGATGGGTCTTAAGCTGGGCTGATATCATATATGAATTGGGTAAGTTACTTTGTTCACCGCTGCTTTGCTCAGACGTGGCGAGTAGGAGCCAGGGCAATTTGAAAGACGGGAGCAAAGCAAAGCCTATGGAACTGGGACGTGCGCTGTGACAATTTGTCTTGTCCACCCCAGAGTCCAGGCGCCTGGTCGCTGGCTTGGAAACGCCTCGGGGATGCGATCGCAGCACAGGAGTTGGACGACTTGCAAATGTGTTGCCAGTATATGATAGGCTCAACATCGGGACCATCTGCAAGCAATTCTCCCTAGATCCCCAAGTTATGGTCTACTTCAGCCACGTCTGCTGCTGGCTGGCTTAACAGCCGTTGAACCGTCGTAGGCATCCTTCAAGTGGTAAGGCGCTCCACACCATCGCTTAAGTTAGACACATCCACACCCTTGACCCCCGCCATACCGTGACGCTTGCCTTTCCTCCTATTCCACACATCGTGAAACCACTCGTGGGGGGCTTCGAGATCGATGGGACCGGGGCAAAGCGGAAGTTTCTGGCGATAGTCCTGCTCATATCGCCGGGTCTGGGATTGGCCTTTGAGCTCCTGGTAGATCCGTTCGACGATTGTACGTTCCACATGTTTGTCAACTTCAAGAGCAGCGAGCATTATTTCCGCCGCTTTTAGACCGTCTTCGGTCGTCATTGCCACGAGTTTGTGGAAGTACAGACGTTTGTATGTCTCTGTAATGCCGCTAATAGGGGTGGCTAGTCCGCCTAGCTCACGAATGACGAATAGGGGAGTTTCAGTATAATTCCAGCAATCAACGTCATGGATCGTGTTTCGGTGGTAGAGTTGTACGTCAAGAATATGCACCTTCGCAGCGCCGAGCGCAGCAGCACATTGTAACTCCTGCCTCAGACCTTTGACATCCAAGCTTGAGTTGAAGATGGGGTTACAAGAGTCCAGGTCGACCGTTTGTGTCTCGCGAGTTGTTACACGAACCCTGGCGAAAATGTGGTGAACCTGTCCTAGGCGCAAATGGGCAATGTCCCTACACCCGTCAAGAACAATAAGCTCGCAACCTTTCCTGGGCCGTATATCGATGGAGACAGCTGACAGCTCTCCAACAGGATCTTTTGAGCGAGCATTCTTCAAAATGCGCTTGATGCGACTGGGGATAGATTGGTACGATGTCCAGTTGCTGACAAAGACATTCTTGCAACAGGATTCGAAGCATACCATGTCTTGAAGTTCAGGTTCGCGACGGTAGGGCAGCGCTGCTGGACTGATGCGATGAACATACAGATCCGGAAATGTCTTCGAAAGCTCGTGTAGGACGTAGGCTGCAGGAGAAAGTAGGATGATGTGAGTGCGGCTCTTCTTCGGCTCCAATTTTTGTAAAGAGCTTGCTACAGAAAGCACGACGTCGGCCATGGCCGGATTGGGTCGTGCTGGATCCCAGGTTTGCCTGCCGTATCGACAGATCTTGGCAGTCAGATCTTGGAAGACTTCTTCGCTTTCCGTACTGATAGGCCATAAGGGATGATGGAGCTCAGGTCGGTTGCCAGTGACAGGTGTGTGTACGCAATGGGTTGTATAGAGTGCGATCCGATCACCGCGCCGCAGAAGATAGAGTGCTCCATTCACAGCATCGGTGGCTCTTTCAATACATTCCCTAGACACGTAGTATCTTATCATAGTATCAGTAAATCCCTGTGCTGCCTCTTGGGGAGACGTACCCATTATCGATGATGAAAATGAGGTCAATGGTGGGATTCGAATGATCTCTTCGCCCATATAGCACCCCTTCAATTTCGATAGCGACGCTGATTTCCTGATGGGCCTCCGCCAAGATCTTAGCCTGCGGAAACATCCTAACAGCGGCGCGGAGAGTCGTAGGTATTGCACCGCCTTCCTCCTGCTGACCTTCTGGTAGTTCGTGTTCTACCTCGACGGGAGTGGGGAGTCGATTGGCGATACGCTGCATCTTACTGTGAAGCCGTGAGCAGCTGCGCGAGACTAACAAGTGTAGTAAAGTTGCTTGTGGTTCAAGCCGTCGGTGTAAGACTAAGCCTAACTCACCTGAGGGACAAATTCTCCGTGCATGCACCTGCAGCCTCATCGTTGCGGCCCAGTGCATCCTGGCAACTGCTACATTTGTTCGAATCATCGAGAGGATTGGCCTCGGCGGAAGAAGAGCTTTTCTCGGGTGCATCGGACGTGCTGGTGCTCGTATCTCCAGTGCCTATACGGCGCAATCGTGGGAAACCATTGGTGAATCTCCGCAGACGTGATGGGCGACAACGTGCCTCATTCCTAGCATTGCTGTCTACACGATCAAGTGTGCTCTCCAGTGTGCATTGCCCGGTGGTCCTGCCAGTGTGGGCCAAAGAGTTAGAAGCGTTTGCAGAGTCGGCGAGCCCAGATGAAGCGGTAGTATCGAAGGTCAGCCCAATTGAGGTAGCAACATATGGATGCTTGTCTGCACTGGTCGCAGTCGCGCCCTGTCCATGACCGTTGTCGCGCGAATAGGATATGAGATCCCCCATGCTGGAGCCCGAGGTGGAAGATCGATTGTCTCTGTGCTTGCGAATCGCCAAAGGTCGATCGCTTGGAGCACGACTTACCGGCAGAGGTGTCACGGCCCAGGTTGACGGTGCTTTCAGCGGGTTGCCCCAATTCAGCAATAGTGAATCGCTCGTGCAGTCCGGTGGCGCCTCCAGAATATTGGTCTTGATTTCAGCGATGATGTCGTCTAGCGGTCCTTGGGCGCCAGCATGCTGGCTTTGTGTAGGCTTACGAAGTATACGTCTCCGCACTGCTTTTCGACGAGAGCATTCTGTATATTGTAGCGGCGGAGGACACAGATTCGCTTGATGCGGCAGAAGAAAAGGATTCGCTGCTAGTGTTCCCATTGCGACAAACGACTCGCATTCACTTCACCTCTTCGTTTTATCGTCGCGGTCACCTCGGCAATCACGCTGTGGAGTGGACCCGATCAGTCTTTCGTTTGGAATAGCAGTCGGAGATGGGGTATATAAAGATGGACCGAAAAGATTTGTTCTTGTCAATGTTTTCATTGATGTTTGGGGGCCTGAGCATGCCTGTATAGGTGCAGGAAGTCAAGCGCACAATCAGAGTAGGTGCACTTCTCTGAAGTGAATGAAGCAGTAATATTCCTGCCATACCTACCCCAAATAGGCTGTCAGGTCAGATCTTTATATTAGGACATTAAGCGTGCGCATTGCTATAATTGCAGCTCAATTCCTCAGCAACATATAAGGCATCATGCTTGAGCAATCCTATACGAGGCTGTTTCCAGTTGTTTCTTCATCCTTTCCGCGCTGTCCTCATCACTGTCTCGGAATCGAATCTGCAGATGTTAGAAGAAATCGACTCGTGATGCTCAGGACTGAGGTAGTCTCACAATGTCCTCTGCTCCAAATAGCACGGGCTCTGATAGGCTAGCCTTTATAGCTTTCTTGACGCGCTCCTCCCAGACTCCCTCCCAATTCCACTCACCTGGCCGCCTGTTGCGACCCAGTGCTGCTGCATCCACAGCCTGTTCGAATGATGTTGGCGCTTCATCAGGCTTTGATTGTTGTTGAGCCTGACGAACTGGAGCTCTGTATGTCCGCCACGCATGATAGGCTCCAGGATTTGCTGCCACCTCTAATGGAAGGGCATCCAACACGCTTTCCTCACTGAATGTCGAACGAATATAGTCCAAGACTCGCACGATTGAAATGTTTTCAGCACTGATCAAGACATCTCCCGATGCCAGAATAGATGTAGCATGAATCGAGGGGCTGTTAATAGATGATCCGCTTACATCGCGCGAGCTCGCCGCTGATCTCCGAGCTCGCCCATACCATTGCGGAAAGCCATGGCGGAGACTGAAACCACCTGGAGGGAGTCGCTCGTCATCTGTGGCACTGACAGTATCCGTATCCAATGATCCGGTCGTGTACGTGTAGGTCGTGAGTGGTGTAAGTAGCGGGTGGAAAACATCGGTTGAAAAGGTCACAAGGGGGGGCAAGGTGGGATAGCTAGACGGAAAGGAAATTTGAAAACGTAGGACGGCAGGAGCATAGGGACCTAGCAATAGTAAACATGCCGCAGGCTCGGTAGGTTAGATTGTCACTGCATATGTGACGATGTACCTTTCCTGACAAACATGGCGGCTACCCATAGCGAAGGGTCACCGGGCGTGATAGACACGAAGACGCCGTCGAGCTTGGCAGCTCGCAGCGATGAAAATTCAACATTCAACTGTTGCTTGCGGAAAGATGTTAAGTGCGGCAAGGTGACAGATGGTTGCATATCGTAATTTTTGGCTGTCCAGTGTCGTCTTTGGCTTCGATGATAGGTAGAAGGGCGCGCCCCGCCAGTGCTGGAGGTTGAAGAGCGCTTATGTAACCCATCAGCGAAAAGCGGGTTTCTCGCCTGCCATCCACCAGCGAACTCCTACACTCGTCACCTTCACTCATCACCGTCAGCAGCACTGCGGAGATAAGCGTACATCACGAGGCCTTCGACGTGTCATCATTGCAGTGCGTCAATGAATGCTACTGGCTGGGACGTTTGTGCCGGCGAGGACACGATGCATAATACACCAGCATGCAAAGCCAGACATGCATCCGAATGTTACACAGCGAACCATCGTCTTTGGATGCTCCTCTTTGGGATATGCAATTCTTGCAGTCAGCCATTCGATGCGTTACATCGGCGACAGGCTAGGTGCATGCCGGCCAGACAAATGGATGCCTGATGCACGACGCCTGTCCATCGATCTTTGTACATATGAACAAACAACATGACCGTGGTCATCGAATAGAGATACCGGAAATTCCGAGCTTGACGGTCAGCGCATGCCAATGGCCGAGTCGCGACGTTAGCTGCATGTACTTGAGGCACATTTCACCGGATCACTGGTGCGAGGACACGGCTGGTTTTGGGCTCCGGCCTGATTGTGCATTGGGTGTCGAAAAAACAATGTCTCAATCGTGGTGCGACAAGTGTGTTTCCAGGGCCAAAGCTGCTGTGTTACCCCACGAGTTGAGCAGTGTGCTGGCTCCATTCAACAGATATGGGTTAGTGTACACAGCATTTGCATCAAAGGTTACAAAGGTACTGGCGCGGCCATGCAACCCAAATTCGTCTATTCGGCTTCACGCTTGGGAGGAGATCGGAGAAAAGCGTCCCAAGTTCTCGGGTGCTTCGTTTCTGTCCAGTTATCACACCAGACCTGGCTTTCAGCAACCGACACACCAATTGCCGGCGCAAGCGTCAAGCAATGCCATTGTGCCACTCGCGGATGCAATGACAGATAGGCCGTCATGCCCTGATTCCCTCAAGGAAGGTTTCAGACGGTCCACAGTCGATAACCGTGCTGCAAGCCAGAAGGCGCTAGAAGATTTAGCGAAGTCTCGCGTGGCAGGCCGCAGGAGTGCAACTATCCTTGCTCAGCCTTACACAATACACCGCCGCAACCTGCTCAGGTTGAAATGCCCGTTGGGCTCTCTGCGCGGACAACAGCGACAGCTGGCGACCGGAGCAGTCCCGGCGACAACTGCAATCCCTAGGACCTCGGCATGCACGCGTCAACGTGGCTCCATGACGTTGGCAGCAGAGACACTGGCGACGCAGCCCTGGAGATAGGCGCAAAGGTCAGCTGACGGTATTTTAGGCGATTCAAGGTTCGATGGGCTGATTACTGAGGGCGGCGGGGCGGCAGTGAGAGCTGCACAGCCAAGCCCGGCCCTCTCGGATGCAAGGTCGCGGAAGTTTCATGAGCGACGGTGACGGCACAGGTAAGGATGCGTTGACACCTGGGGCACCAAAATTAATCGCCGTATTGTGGGGCACCACGACATGATCTGAGGCTGCGAAACGAGGGGCCTCATCTGCCGTCATGTCTGCTCCAGTGCGATATGCTCCGGTGCGATGCAATCGACCATCGATGCGCGCTGGTCGAGTGACGAGGATGGCCCGTACGCGTTCATTGCCTTGCTGTACTCGATATAGCGCCCTGCACACCGCCAGTCATTGAGATTGGCCGGGAGCAAACCAACTGCTACGACACGATAGCAATGACCCTCCCGGCGGACCTGAATAGCAGCCGATCCTGGCATGGCACGGCCTCCGCTTCTGGAAAGGCAGAGAGCAAAGCAGCAGTGCCAGTGTGACTCGTGGCCAAACACGACGCTGCCCCTGAGTCCTGACCAGGCACAGAGCCAAAGTTTGACACCCACGCGGAACTCAGTCCCATTGCCTGCGGGGAACACTGGTAGCTTCCGCTTCCTGTTACGGTACCAGTGGGCAGCCGGCAGCTCGTTGCTCCTGGGCTCCGCGTAGGGATCAGGCCTGTAACGAGCGTGGCCAGACGTACGAACCGCAGCCCCGGTATGCGCTACCTGCAGCCGGCATGCGTCGCTGATCGCTCTATTGCAAGGATCATGCCCAAGTCATGGCGCCTCGTCTTAAATTCTCAACGCTCCTGCAACTCTACTAGGCCACCTAACTCAATCCCGTCTAGCTGTCCCAGATCGAAGGTGCTTCACTTTCCAGGTTCTAGTCTGTGTCCAAGATCAGGGGTAGCGGCTTGCAAGGGCGACAGGGCGTTTGCTTTGCTCTGCCACACAGTCCCATTGTTGTCTCCCGCTGATCTGGAGTCACAACTGACATGGAGCTAGTAACATTTTCGTTGCCAGCGCAGCTGGCTCCGGTCGCTGGTCGGCATATTCCTTTGTACTGGTCAGACCATGGGCCATGCCATGACGGATCCGCTCTCATTTGCGGTCACAGCTTCTTCATGTCCCTATCCGCCCACTACCTTACTAAACCCACTACCCATCACCGCCTGTTCTCCGTGTCCTCCCCGCTGTCCCAATCCTTGTCTGTACCAGCGGTCTACCCGCTCAGAACGCCACTTAAATCTTGCTCCTTGCTATATATCCTGTGACGCTCGCATCCTTGAGAGAACTGACTCTCTCACGATCCTGGCGGTACTTTAAGTCGTCGCAAGTTTGCACATGTCTTATTTGCCTGTTCTATCCTACCCTTCACATACTGCTTACTCACATCGACCTTGACACACTTCAACTCTCCTCACCTCCATCTTATTATCATAAACATCCATCCGTTCCAGAATGACACCATATGGTGGGGTGGCTGCCATGGGCAGAGATCAGACGCCTTTCCCAACCCGACAGATGGCCATATTGGGTGAGTCTGTCCGCTGCGATTCAGAGCGGCGTGTCTAATTAACATGCAATAGCGCTCTGTCGGATTTGCGAGCCCATCGCCTTCATGTCCATCTTCCCGTATGCATACTACATGATCAAAGACTTTGGCATTGCCAACGACGAGAGCGGTGTGTCCATGTACGTAGGAATGGTCACTTCGTCATTCGCTTTTGCAGAGTGCATCAGCGGAATCTTCTGGGGCCGACTCAGCGACCGGATTGGGCGGAAAAAGGTGCTGCTAGGAGGTCTTTTCGGCACGGGTCTAAGCATGATACTTTTTGGGTTTGCAAAGAACCTACCAATGGCATTGGTGGCTCGCGCTCTCGGAGGTTTGCTCAATGGGTGAGGTCATCGTGCCGATTAGCGTTGGAGCAATCGCTAACCGAGCTGCAGGAACATCGGCGTGCTCCAAACAACGGTCGCTGAATTGGTCACGGTCGAGAAGCATCAGCGTGAGTTTGCCGTGACTTTGAGGCGGCGCCGATCAAAATGTTAATTGTCGATAGCGCGCGCTTATTCCATCATGCCATTCGTGTGGTGTCTCGGGTAAGCGTCTCTCTAGCACAACGATGTCGCATCCAACTGACCGCTTTTTGCAGCACCATTGTTGGCGGGTTCCTTGGCGGAGTACTCGCTCGACCGGCGATACAGTGGCCTGAAACCTTCACGGGCACTATCTTCCAAACTTACCCATATCTGCTACCTAACCTGTTCTGCACCGCTGTGGTACTGTTCGGGCTCGTAGTGGGCATTCTGTTTCTGGAAGAGACACACGAGGACCGCAAGTACGACCGAGACTGCGGACGCGAAGCGGGGCAGTGGATTTTGCGCAAGATCCATGGCGAAGAAGCACCATTGGACGACAAAGACGCATCCCTCGACGAATTGACATGCATGCTCCAGGATCACGACCACAATGCACCCGCGTATCAGAGCACGTCGAGTTCGCCAACCCTTTGCAGCACCCGAACGTCGATCTCAGAGCCGCCTTCCTTCAAGTTGGAGAGAGATATTCAGCCGACCCCTACTGTCCGACAAGCATTCACCATGCAAGTCTGTCTGAATATTGTGTGCTACGGCATACTCGCGTTGTAAGTAGTGAACCTGCCAGTCAAAGTACGAACACTGACACACTCTCAGTCACACAATATCGTTGGAACAGTTATTACCAATCCTCATGTCCAGGGCAGTGCCAGCAAAGGAATCTACGCACCTCCCTTTCCACTTCACGGGCGGTTTTGGATGGTCGCCTCAGATGAACGGAGCGTTTCTCGCCGCTCAAGGTGTGATGCAAATGATTGCTCAGCTCTTCATCTTCCCCTGGCTCAGCAAGCGACTGGGAAGCCTTCGCACTTTCTGGGTCACACTCTCCTTGTATCCCCTGCTTTACATCATCGCTCCCTACCTGGCCCTCCTACCGGATAGACTCCAAATTACCGGATTGATGGTATTATTGGTTGGCAAAGTGACGTTCCAGTCGCTGTCCTATCCATCACTTGCCATCATCTTGGCCAATTCGGCTCCGTCGAAGCGCGTTCTCGGCACCCTCAATGGTGCGGCTGCCTCGTCTGCCAGCATATGTCGTGGCTTCGGTCCTACCATCTCTGGTCTCATGGACGGAGTAGGACAGTCGAGCAACATGTCGGGTCTAGCCTGGTGGACGATGGCGGGCGTGGCCATTGTTGGTTGGGCACCAGGGTTCATCTTGAAAGAGGGCAAGGAGCGGACACACATTGTTCACGAGGACGAAGAGGCTCTGATTGATGCAGGGTCAGATGCCGACTCCATCATTACACTGACTCCCGACGAGACGGCGGAGAGGCGACTCTTGAAATAAACGGATACGACATGACAACACGACGGCGCAAACGGTTTTCACATTTCCGCGTTCATCGCACCGGCGGCAAAATCTCTGGAGCACTTGTACACTTGTTATTACTATCATACCCTACGGCTGGATTTCGGGCTTTTGCAATGCGTTGGGGTCTGCATTTTCGACAGGCGTACTGTTTTGGTCCATGTAGGAACTTTTTTTTTAGGGGCGGGCGATACAAGGCGACAGGTTTAGAAGGAAAGCTCACACCAGCAACTGGTACACGACGAGCAGGCGTTTCACAATATCCCAATACCCCGAGCCATTGTTTTTATGTTTTTGGCTATATATTACCTCTAGACTAGCGAGCTCAGGCAACGCAACATGCAGCAAGATTTTTCTGAAACCTGACCATTGTTCCATTGTACTTTATGCACGGCGACAGCGAAATGGGAGCACGACTCAAGCCGCTGTCACCGTCTTTTGGATCCCATGACTGAATCAAGCCAGCATGGGTCAAGTTTGGCGCGCAAAGCCGTACCCGCAGAGTGCGCCGGGCCGGACACATGGGGAGAGGCTCTCATCGGTGTGCTCGCTGCAGCGTCTTCTGACGGGAAACGGGTGAGCGAGTCAGGGATGATAGCGTGAGGTGGTTGAAGTAAGGGTGAGGCTATGTACAATTGTCAAAGTGTGCTCTGCGCCCTTTGTATAAAGCTAGGGTTGTGTAGGCATGGCATCGGGATCATGATTGGGCGTAGAGGTGTAGCTCTAGGGAAGCTAGGTAGTCGTGCAGGTTGCTCCGCAGCTGTCAGGCGGCGAGACATGCAGAATATCAACAGCGTCTAGAGAAGCGATGCAGCGTGCATAGTCTCTAGGAGATGACTTGCAGGTCCGTGTTGGCAGCGGCGGTGGTAGGTAGGTAGGATTGTTGGAGGTGTTGCCGCCCCCAAGTCACATGCTCTCTCCCACGCATACGAGATGCAGGTGGCGGACAGGAGCTATGGACGGGCTATCTCTTATCAGTTCGAGTGTTAGCCGGGCAACTAGCCACCCACACGGCAAGGCAACGTCTCGATGCTTTTTCGGAACATGGCAATCACACGTCGCGAGAAGTCGTCGACGTTGACGCTTATCTGCAACCGCGCATTCGCAGCTGGTGGTGCGGGGAACATACTCGAAGCTGGCCCGCGCCCGCGCTGCTCTTGTCGAGAGTAGAGCAAGTCTCACCACGCCGACTGCAGCACCCGCCCGCCTGCACTCTGCGAGCTCCTGCCATGCGCCCTGATGAGCGGCATCAAGCGCTCCTTGGAGGATCCGTCCCATGACGCGGACCTCCCCTCGCCGTCCGCGTCGTCGATAGCCTCGGCCAAGCCCGCGTCGCCCACGGTCAACAACACAGCTGCTGCCGCCTCTGCGTCGGCCGCCTCGTCGTTCCGCAATGTGAGCGCCTGCAACCGCTGCCGCCTGCGCAAGAACCGCTGCGACCAGCGCCTGCCCTCGTGCGCCTCCTGCGACAAGGCCAGCGTCAAGTGCGTCGGCTACGACCCCATCACCAAGCGCGAGATCCCGCGCAGCTATGTCTACTACCTCGAGACCCGCGTCGCATATCTCGAGGCGCTGCTGCACACCAACGCCGTTGACTTCCAGCCCGCCGAAGACTTCAACCCGGCCTTCGAGGCCAACGGCACCCCCGCCCACAGCGCCGTCGCCGCCTCCCCCCAGCAGCGCAATGGCACGGCGAAGCCCACCAGCGCCCCGACCCAGGACGAGAACGAGCGCTACGACCGCGAGAAGCTGACCAAGCTCGTGTCCAACATCGGCATGGTCTCGGTACAGGGCGCCAGCGATCCACGATATCTGGGCTCCACCTCGGGCATCTCCTTTGCAAGAGTCGTCTTTGCGGCCGTCAAGAGCTCCGTGTCGGGCTCGTCGTCGGAGCGTGGCAGCAACCGGGGCGGCAAGGTGACCACCAACGTCGTCGACAGTGGCACCTCGATGCGCGACTCCTTCTTTGGCCTACAAACCAAGCCCACTATCCGGCAGGCGCCCTTTCCCGACCGCGAGCTTGGCTTGCGCCTGGTCAACTTGTACTTCGAGCACGCAAATCCGCAGATTCCCATCTTGCATCGTGGCGAGTTCATGGACATGGTCGAGCGCGTATACGCCTCTGGTGAACGGCACAGGACATCACGAGAATCATATATGCTCAACATTGTGTTTGCTATTGGCGCTGGCATTATACTGGGCAGCTCCGATGCAGAGGATTCCCCGGCTTCCGACCATGGCCGCTCACCAACCAAGTCTCGCTCCTCGCCGCCCAGCAACAAGAAGCGGCGCCTCGCAGGCCATCAGCACCAACCCGAAGAGTACCACGCATCTGCAATCGTCCATCTCGAAAACTTCCTGGGGTCCTCTCCCGCTGCGGACCGTCCCGACGGCTTCGGGGGAGGTCTTGAAGAGCTGCAGGCAGTTCTGCTGCTTGCCGGCTTCGCCCTGTTGAGACCAGTTGCACCTGGCTTGTGGTACATTGTCGGTGTGGCGGTCCGCTTAGGAGTCGATCTGGGGTTGCACTACGAGGACGGCGTGGGTATCGATGGTGCGGGCTCGGAAGCCCAGAGTGTTGGAAAAGCAGAACCCACCGCCGAAGGCAATGGCACAAAGACGGGCGCTGGCAATGCCACCTCAACAAAAGTCGACGCAAAAGAACGGGGCCGCAGACAGTGGGTCAGAGACTTGCGACGGCGCTTGTGGTGGTGCGTGTATTCGTTGGACAGACTTGTTAGCACCTGTGTTGGCAGGCCATTTGTGAGTGTCATTTTACGCCTCAGTTATACCACTCATCTCTTGGTCCCCGTTGTGCCGGCACTATCGTGGCACTTAATGTGCTCCCCAAAACAGTAATGCTGCACGCGAAGCGCCATGCTTCGATGCGTCTGCTCTCACATCTGGCGCGTGATAGTGCCAATGAACACTGCATGGTCATAACCAAGCTGGCGGACAAGGCTAATCAGTCGCAGGGCATCACGGATCAGATAGTGACTACAGAGTTTCCGTCGCTGTTAGACGATCGATTCATTACCAAGGAGGGATTCCTCGACCCACCTGCGCGCCACGAAAAGCCCACCTACAAGATTGTCGCACATCACTACTTCAGGCTCAGACTACTGCAGTCAGAAATCCTGCAGGTCTTACAACATCGGCAGGCGCAACAAGCAAGGGCTAGTGGCGCGAACAAGGGCAATGAATTTATGCATACCAAGCTGCCATCACCATTCTTAACCAAATTCGACTCTTTTCGAGCTTGGCGCGTTGACATCGACAGACGCCTGCTCGAATGGAAGGATTCTGCGCCAACGCAGCGCGACGCGGGTGTTCAATTTTCACCACTTTTCTTAGAGCTCAACTATTGGCAGGCACTTATTATGCTATATCGGCAGAGCTTGGTCGTACCGTCCGGGCTACAGAATGAGCTAGGCAATACGGGCTCCGATGTTGGAAGCCCCTCAATGGTCAACGTGGAAGAGCGAGAAGACGAAGACCTAGTTTTCCTCAAGGTTGCAGAGGCCGGCCAAAAGGTTCTCAAGTTGTACAGGCAGCTGCATCGTGTGCATCTAGTCAACTACACTTTTCTCGCAACGCACCACTTGTTCATGGCTGGTGAGCTTGTTATCTCCGATCTCCGATGATTGATTTCGCTAACAGTATCAGGAATATCTTTCCTCTACGCGGTGTGGCACAGCGTTCATGTACGAAGCTTGCTAGTATGTTGAGCCTAGTTCCTTGTACTACATTGGACGCACTAGTTCCTGCTCTGAAACAGTTGAGCTAACAACCCTCGCAGTCTCTAGACGATGTCGACTTTACCGTGCTGGCCGCTACATCCGTCTTGGGTGACCTGATCGACAAATGCCCACCAGCAGAGGCGTGCCGTGACGCCTTTGATCGCATGAGCAAAGCGACTATCCAGATGTGCATGAGTACGACCGGATTCGGTCCACAAGCCCTTCGATCACTGCCACAAGCACAGCAATATCATGCTCAAGCATCGTCACATTCCCCAACTACAACCTACACGTCAGTCTCGGACGCCGATGGTAGATCGGACACCGAGGTGCAAGGAGTATCAGCCCGACATGCTGGTAATAACTACTTTGCGCAACAGCACTCGCGACGACCAGTGCCGCACTTTGACATGAACTTGAAAGACTTGTTCTCGGACGACGAAACGGACAAACGATCATTCAGTCGCGTGTCCAATCAAGTCAACGCAATGCGGCCTCCACCGCCACCCATCAAGCCTGAACCTCAGCAACAACAACATAATGTCCAGCCATTTACAGCAGATCTCAAAATTTCACCACAATTACGAACCCACCACCAACAATCCTTCTTCACCTCACCCAACTTCACATCCAACAACCCCACCCTCTCCCCCTCCATCTCTCAATCTCCACCTCAGCCCATGCCCTCCCCATACCAGATCTCAAATCAACTACCCTACGACACTTTTGCGCATAACATCACTTCCACGTATCCAGAAATTGGCCGCTTCTCGGATCTCGACTTTTTAGACAGCTTCCCTGACCCAGGGGCGAATCAGCAAGGAGGGGAGGGGACTACAGGAGTCATGCAGGACGTTGGGATAGGTTTTGGTATGGGCTTTGGAGACGGAACGCATGATTGGAGTGATGGGAACGGGTTTGATATGTTTGATGGTTTCTTTTTTGGACCTGGAGGGACGGGCTCGTGAATTTGAGCACTGTTGACTCGATGGAAACGCATAATTGGGACTTGTATTGTACGGACAGGTAGGACGGATCGTCGTGGGGGAAAGGGAAGAGAATCAGGCGGCCTGGCGGGTGTCGGCGGACCCCGGTGGATGTTATTTTGTTCATACCCCTGCTCACTTTGGAGAACTGCTGGAAAACGAGGTGGGATAAGAGTGTTTATGATAGACATAATACCATTATTTAGTTGAAAATGAATGGACGTAACGGTTATCATGATACATACACTGAGCCTTGAGGATGTGGCTGACATGTCCTTCATGGTCTCAGAAAGATCTGGATCCAGCTGCACCGATGGTACAGTCTCGCCCAAAGGACAAACATAATGCAAAGATGCGCGGTGTTATGGGCTGACGAAGGTTGGCGAACGGCAAAGATTGGAATAAGATGACCGAACGGATCACAAAAGGCCTTTGCCTGGATTGAATAGATGCAAAAAGAATGCCTTCTCCGGGAGTCAATTCGAAGGCCTATGGGTATTCATGTGACTTGTTGCACTTCACCTCTGAGATATGCCCATTCTTGTTATAGCTCGTATGGTATGTGAAATTCATATCTACTTGAGAAAAACATAAAGACTTTAACGAGAGGTATGTGAGATGCATCGCCAATGCCTGCAACCAGAACAACAACACGCAGCAGTCTACGAACTGGCTTTGCATCCCCGAGCACGCAGCCACGCCTTCAGTCTTGACGCCTTCGAGCCGCCGCACAGGACCACCAACAAGGTGTGTTGAGCGACGAGCTCGAGACAGGAGACGAAGATGAAGTTTGAAGTCCAGTGGAGACTGGCGCGAATAGACCACGTTTCCTGCGCGTGCAGATCATTGAAAATCTGTTGTTACCGGACCTCCAAAGTGTAAGCTCGTCTACTAGGGTATTGGGAAAACGGGAAGGCACAGCTATACAGTGTGAATTAAGGCCGCCACGGGGACGCTACCGATTTACACAGCAGGCTTTGCGGAATGCGATTGTGCCGAGGAGCTTTTCGAAACGACGCCACGTCATTATCGCCTCACCTGCCACAACAACTGGAGCTTCGCGATAGGTTCGTCTTCCTGGTTGTACCTTTCTCACACACGATGACTACGCAACAGCGTGTTGCCATTGTTGGTTCTGGTCTGGCAGGACTGACCAGCGCCCATCTGCTGCACAATGACGAGCGACAACGATACGCGGTCAAAGTTTTTGAGTCGGTCCGTCTCTTCGTCTGCACCTGCTCACAACGACGTAAATACTGACATCGCAGGGTGCCTCGCTGTCCCTCGATGCCGCCTCAATCTCGATACCCAATGCCTCGCAAACATCGGCAGACCGCGTCGACCTGCCAATGCGTGCATTTGCCGATGGCTTCTACAACAACCTGAAGGCGCTGTACGACCACCTTAAGGTCCCCTACCACGCGCAGCCCTTTCTCTTCGAATTCGCAAAACAACGTTCGTCGAAAGCTAAATCCTCCTATTTCGTCCACGCTTCGAATCTCCACCAGATCGCACCTCGACCGAGCGCCCTCGGCATAGTACAATACCTGTTGCAAGTCTTGTACCTGATAGCGTGCTATGGCTATTTCTCCCTGTGCTGCTTCTTGACAGCACCATACGCAGGCGAAACACTCCGGCAGTATCTTGCAAGGACGAGGACGCCGCAGAAATTCGTCACCTTCTACTTGCTTCCACTCATCTCGAGCGTCACAACATGTCCGCACGAGGCGCTGCTAGACTTTCCAGCAAGTGACTTGACTGAGTACAAGCGACGGACGCACCGAGCTCCGCACTATACCGTCTCTGCGGGCGTGAGGACCGTACAGGATCGTTTGATTCGGGATGTTAAATACGAGCTCGGTGCCGTTGTCCAGGCCGTGGAGCCAGAAGAGAAGGGCGCCAGGGTATTATGGAGGAAGAATGGTGGCGAGCTGCAGACCGAGCACTTTGACCGTGTGATATTGGCCGTCGCTCCAGATGTTGTTGGTGCAATCTTTCGCCCCTTGCAGCACCACATGGGTCGAATGCCTACTGCAATGGTTGAGAGTGTGGTGCATACCGATCGCAGTGTGCTCGAGGAAACAGCTACAGTCAAGTCAGCTGCAAAAACCTACAATGCACAGCACATCTACCTCAAGACCGCCACTACCCCTACACCACAGACCGAGTCGCATCACGTTCAGCCCTGTGGAGCCATTGTGACGACTTGTCCGTACAGTAAACTTGACCCTGCTCTTGTTATCCAATCCTCTCGGTTCACTCGCGTACTGCGTAATCCTCAGAGTCAACGCATCGTCAACGCGATCTTTGATCCAAAAGTACAAGTTCAGGGAGACGACAAGTCGGTTCCTCAATGGAGGAATGGCGACGATAATGTCTGGCTTGCAGGCGGGTGGTGCTGGGACGGTATGGTGTTGTTAGAAGGCTGCGTGATATCAGCAATGCGGATAGCTCGTGCTTTTGATGTCGAAGTGCCGTGGGAGCGGTAGTATGCGAAGCATAGTGTTATAAGCAACAAAGATACCCCGCGATAGCAAATATATTTCTTACAATGGTTCATCCAATCGCAATCGTGTACCAGACAGCGCACAACACAATGAATTCAAAATGTCAACCAACGCAAATGAGAGGCAGTTGAAAGAAGAAGAAGAAGAAGAAGTACGGTGAGTCCATGCAAGCCTCGAATAAAGACGTCGTCCTCCGCTTTCGTCTACAACAGGTCCCATCTATACCATTCCAGTCTAGCGTATTCCAGTGACCCGCGCGGCTCCGTAAATCACATGCGACTTGTATACACCTCCTACAACATGACAGCATGACTTTTCGCGTCGTCGCATGCGCCTTCGACATTTGCATTGCACTTCTCATTACAATCATCCTACCCGCGTACATCCCTTCCGTGCTGCACATCACATCGCCCGTCCATGCCGGTCTACTAAGCACCTGTCTTGCTTTACTGTTGTATCCGCTCGCTAAACGGGTGGCACTACGGTCCTTGAAAGCTCCTGCCAGAGATGGGGGTGAGGTTGCAGGGGAAAATGCATTGTATGGCCTGGAACATGGACGCTTACATGTCCGCGTGCCGACGCCCATGTGGATGAATATGGGGTACTGGGGCCTTGAAAGAAGTGAGGGAAAGACGCTGGCAGAAGCTTGTAGGGATTTGTTGAATGTGGTGTTGTGCGAGGCGGGGCTGGGTCGTGAAGACGAGAAGGAGAAGAAAGAGGGTGAAAGTGAGAAGCGGCGAAAAGTGTTGGTCGATGTCGGAATGGGCTGTGGAGAACAGACCATATATCTCATGAGTCCTGATCCCGTGCGGGAGTCTGATAAGGAATGGTGGGATGGGCGGCGGCGGCATGGCGTGCGGTTCGATGCGTATGTTGGGATTACGAAGGATGCGATGCAAGCTAAATACGCAACTGCGAGAGTCGATGGGCTTATCTCCAAGCTCAGGCAAAGCCAGCGGGACGAGAACAAAACAGCCAAGGTGGAAATTCCTAGCATATCCATCTTCCAAGCCGACGCCTCGAACCCCAACGACTGGGATCCAGCTATACGCAGCTCGATCTCTCCATACCCCCACGAGAAAACAGACACCTACCTCCTCGCCCTCGACACTCTTTACCACTTTTCCCCCTCGCGCTTTCCCCTCCTAAAACACTTCTCCCCTCGCAATCTCAACGCCACATTCCTCGCCTTCGACCTCTGCATCTCACCCACCGCCACCTCGTCCCAAATCTTCCTTCTCCGCCTCCTCACCACCCTCATGGGCGCCCCATGGTCGAACTTCATCACGCCCACCGAGTATCGAGCGATGTTGGTAGAGATGGGTTACGACGAGGAGAAAGTGACTGTAAAGGATGTCTCGGAACGGGTCTTTGGGCCATTGGCCGAGTATCTGGAGCTGCAGGATAAGAAGTTGAAGGCGCTGGGATGGGGCATAGGGAAATTTGGGGTTGCGAGGTGGATGTTTGGGTGGTGGGGACGGAGCGGGGTTGTTAGGGGCGTAGTGGTTGTTGCGCGCAAGTGAGATGTTGAGTAGTCGAAGTGTTGGAGAGATTCGTGAATGACATATGAATTCATGCGCAGTGCAGTTCTTGGCAGGTCGTCCAGCCCCGTAAAAGTAGCACAGCAGGCCTGGTCAAGGGCTGTACAGTCATATTGCGCGCAAAATGTGTCGAGATCGTTCTCAGCAATTATGATGTTGTCCAAGGCCTTTACCACCTTGTCTCCAGGACGATATCCTTTGCTCTTCTATTAGGCGCAGAGTGTGTGATTTTCATCATGACAAGTAATGATAGTTTTGCGGTATGCATGTTTCTTATCTCACTTCACTTGGTATTTCCGGAACTCTTGAAAATGAGACCTTGGCCTCTTGGGTATGGCAGCAAAAGAGTGTATAATGGACCTTGTGCATGCATTAATGCGACCTTCCTGATAGATACGAGAGCTCAATGTCTAACAAGCTAAATTCCTGTGAGACGTGCACGCGAAAAGCATTACATCTGAAAGCTAGGCCTCAACATGGAAAAGGTGGGGTTCCCGCCTCAACGATGAAATGCTGTCGTCATGCTTAGTGGCTGCAAGGGATCGGATTGGTCGGGACGGAGCCCGAGCGAGAGCGCGTTCCTGGTCTTGCTTCAACGACAGAACATCGTGCGACTGGTAGATTGTTGTAGAGTTCCACACTCATATCGTAACAACATACGACGCATGTCCAGCTTCTCTGTGTCTATTGAACACGCGCGATAGCACCGCACCATGGTCAGCACGGACAAGACACCCGCAATGCGCATCGCCGTGATCGGCGCAGGGGTAAGTAACATCAGATTGATACATTGTGATAAGGTCTAACACAGCACAAGCCGGGTGGTTTGACGACTTTGAAGACGCTTCTCGAAGCATCAACACCGGAAAGGCCCATTGAAGCCGTATTGTTCGAAGCGTGAGTACGTCATGAATGCCACTCCCACCGCAGATCTAAGCCATAAACAGCGAAGACGACATTGGAGGCACTTTCCACTACCGTGGTTATGAGAATGCAGAGCTCGTCTCATCGAAGCAGCTGACTACGTTCTCGGATCATCGCTTCCCTCTCGACACACCAGACCATATCTCGTTACCGCAATATGTGAAGTATTTACAGTCCTATGTCAAACGCTTTGCTCTTGAGTCTCATCTCAAGCTTGGATGCCGTGTAGCGAGTATTGAGCCTCTTGTGAAGTCGTCAGGTCAGCAATGGAAGCACAGGGTCAAGTATACAGACAAGCACGACAACAACAAGGAACAGACATTCGAGTGCTCGCATATCGCGATATGTACTGGATTGCATGTGGAGCCCAATATCCCATCAATACCTGGTATTGAGAACATCAAAGGCGAGATCTTGCACTCCTCAAGCTATAAACAACGCTCGCAGCTCACTGCCCGAGATGTATTGGTCATGGGCTGCGGAGAGACGGCCATGGGTAGGTCCAGTGTCCACCTGTGGTGTACATGTCTGACAGAATTTAGACATCGCATATGAGGCCATAAAAGCAGATGCCAAATCAGTAACAATGTGCTTCCGAACGGGCTTTCTCTCTTTCCCCAAAGCGCTCTCTCGCTTCAAAGTCTTAGGCAAGCAGTTCAAAGGTGGCCTCCCCATCGACGGGCTCATCACCAATCTCTTCGAAACAGCCTATGTCCATCGCGCCATTGCTGCCAGCCGTTTTAGGTGGTTTGTCTCCGACTTCGTCATCAAGCGCGTCCTCTGGTTCTTAACTGGTACCCAAGCCGGTATGAACCAGCACGTAGGCGCCCTTCCCCATGACCGCCTCGGACGAGCCTTTGTCTTCCTCAACAAAAGCAGCAAAGCCATGCCCTATCTCAACCGTCCCTACCAGGAAAAGCACCCCCTCGCCTTCCTCGGCAATGGCTACGTCGACCCTATCGAAGACGCCTCATCATCGCGCTGGGTCGATACCTGCTCCTTCCCCTCGCACATCGACGCCACAGGCCGCGTGATCTTCGAGCCCCGCCCCGACCGCAAAGACTGGCGCAGACTAAAAGACACACCCATCCGACCAAACTGCATCATCTACTGCACAGGCTACAAGCAAACCTTTTCCTACCTCGACCCCTCGTATCCCACCGCAGCAGACGCTTCGATCCGCAACATCGTCTCACCAACGGACCCATCGCTCGCCTTCATCGGCTTTGTTCGCCCGGGAGTAGGCGCCATCCCGCCCATTGCAGAACAACAGGCCATGTGGTGGACCGCCTACATCGAAGGGCTCATGGCCCTCCCTACTGATCCGCCGCACTACCATCTCCTCGCGAAAGAGTCGTCGCGCATCAAATACGGCGTCGACCACAGCGCGTACATGAGCACGTTGGCGCGGGACTTTGGTGGCGCGCCTGGTCTGCTTGAGCTGTGGACGGCGCATGGTCTCAAAGTGCTGTTTGTGTATTGCTTTGGCGCGAGTTTTGTCACGTTTTATAGGCTTGTGGGGCCTTTTAAGAGCAAAGAGGCACCCGGGATAGTGAGGACGGAGTTGGCAGAGACGATTTTGAGGAGGGGCGTATTGGGGAATTTGTTCTTTGGGGTGAGTGCTTTCACGTTCACGCTTGCGTGTATTGCTAACAAGACATCAGGTCATTCCGATGATGTTCTATGGACTTATCAACATGGCAGCCTGGGTGGCAGAGATGCTGGGCTTGATACCGGAAGAGAAGCCCGTGGTCTCGATCAAAAATGTAGATTAGAAGACACACAATCTCAAACTACCAACACTTCTTCAAAGCCATCTGCGGCAAAGCCACCTGCGGCGAAACCATCTGCGGCAAAACCATCAGGATCACCAAAGTCGTCTGCATTATCAAAGCCATCTGGATTACCCAAGTCGTCCTCAGTACCCGCACTGTCTCCAAGCCAATCTACTGCGTGCAAAACAAAAGCATAATTAAGCAGTATGTAGACCATTGGATAGCCATAAACGCGCTAGCAGGAAGTTCTCTTAATGTGATTACATCCGCAATTATAATGTATGCTCTGAACAAACAATACAATGCACAAAGAGGTGTTGTCACCATAAGTGACCGAAGGTGAATGTCGAAGTAGGGTCCTTGTCCTCTGTCTTGTTCCGTGCATTTTGTAGGAATAATTGCCATCCTATTTTTGGCACCACCACAAGGTGATGGCTTCGGACCGGCAACGCTGTTTCACGTAGTTTATATTCTGATTTTGAATCAGAATCCGGGAGGAATGGACGATGCCGTTCAATTTCGATTAGTATGCCCATGAAGGACTAGCATTTCTGTAGTATCGCAGCTGGATAGAATATAATCACTACTCGCTAAGAACTATAGAGCAGGGTATATAGCTAGGTATAGAAAGAGTAAATATTCTTAACCTGGGTATGCCTCTCCGTACTTCATACACATCTGATAATTTTTCCATAGAGCAGTCTCCTTAGCAGGTATACTACAAGTATACAATGGGTCCTGCTCTAGCTGCGTAAGAAACGCACGCTCTATAGCACGTGCCTGCTCGCTGCCCTCTATGCCCCATTGTACCCGTAAGTTTTCGATAGTCTCCCAACGATCTCTTTGATAGATGCGCCGTAACTCTTTCTCGTGGTCTGCTAATGGTATAGCAAATTCCGAAGGGAGTTTTGCTTGCGATAGGTGACTGGGAAACTCCCCTACATGAGCAGGCCACTGGCCTGGCAGGGTAAAGCGCGCAGGACACGTAGGCTCTGGACAGCTGAACGCCCGGCACTCGGTCCCAAAGTGGTATTTCTCGATCGCCTCAATGCGTAGTAGATCGAGAGACCTTATTTGATATATGAATACTGTCAATGCGTACTCTGTACGCTGAAATATGCCTCCTGGGCCACGGAACTCTTTGAGGGGAAGAAGTATTGTTTGTCGTGTCCATGCTATATCCAATATCGGCCAATTATCTGTATTACCGTGGTAGGGAAAAGGTTTCTTGACTCGAAGTCGCTGGACTGTGCTAGGATTCGAGCGAGTACCTTGGAGATAGGATGCAGTTACGCTGAGAGGAGCTGGGCACCTTTCTACAAGCGCTTTATGCACCTTGTGCAGAGCTTGTCTTTCGCAACTTTCGCTTACAACAACGTGCTTTACACGCGGGCACAAGGTAGCCAGTAAGCGCCAAAGGTCCTCAATCTGCTCATCTACTGTCCGTATGGGTTGCGCCTGATCATATACAACCAGTCTACGCTCGCCGTCAATCCAATCGTCAAAAAAGGAGTTCATGTTATGGAATTGGATTTCGACTCGCTGTACGTTGCATAGAAAGTTTACTGCATAATGGGTATAGCCGGTCAGCCCGCCTGCTAATAACCACTCGCCGTCGATATGATACCATATGTCGGACCTGGACCAGAACAGCTGTTGCGCGTCGCTTCGCGTACGACATGATGTGTGCATAAGCTGGAAAAGTGTTGCTCCGTTACAAAATTGGATAATCTGTAGTTGCAGTTCGCGAGGAAGTCGTAGAAAAGGCCAAAAGGTAGTATTTACAACGTGCGTTGTGTTGCGTTTCACATAACGTGCAAAGGGAATGTGAATTTCTCCGTTGAAGGTACTGAATTGTTCCCAGTTTAGCAGCCTTGTATAGGAGTTCCTGGAAGCGGCCAACATAATCACTAGCTCTGGATCTTTATCGTTCCTCCTGCCTAGTAGAGCTTGAGTGTGGCTGTAGAGAGACACCTAGGTGCGTTGTGGGTAAATCAGTGGGAAAAGAGGGAGCCATGCAACCCTACTCTAGTTGAGCGCCTGCTTACGTAATTTGCATGAGCTACTAGGAGCAGGTGCTTACGAGACGGAGCCAGCCGAACTACCTGCAAGATATAGCCAAGTGTCCTAAACGCAGGGGTTAAGCGCTGACAAGAAGAAGGTTTGCCAAAGCATTTTGGCTACGTGGCAGAGCCAGCGGGATCGGGTTGGACCGGAAACACAATCCGCGCAATGGCGAAACAAGCCTTTGAATCACGTGTGTGTAAACATCCACAGAAGTTTGTTGTAGCAGCCTTGTGGGTACAAGGTGAAGGGGTTTGGTTTGGAAGCACGGTTCAAGGCACAGGATTGGATGCTATGAGAGCTAATGCTGCGACTATGGCTCCTAGCGCCTGATATACCTTGAGCCCACATGTCCCATTTGCACTATTGGCCTCGATCAACTCAGATCAAACCCAGCACCCGAAAAGACGCTGTAAAGCAACTTTTCCTTCATCACACTCTCGTCTCTATACATGGGCAACTTGAGCAGATTGACACAAGTACTCGTACTGGGCAATCGCTGCTGATCCGACCCTGCATCTCTGATGCTGAATCTTGGGTTCAGTGTACCAAATCCCAAGAGTGGCGCACGTGGCGTGCTCGTTACAAACTTGAGGACAGCGCGTCGCTCGTCGTCGGACATATCCTTCAGGATTTTCCAGAACAAAGCTATAGTAGGGTGCTCGAGACCATCTGTGCCGATGACGTAGGTGCCGCCGTAGATGGTATTTCGCCGCAGGTCCTCGATGTCGATGTTAGTGCGCGTGCCGCTGACGAGGGTCTGGAGTTCCGAGTGATTGAACATGGAGAGCCAAGAGGGTTGGACCATGGTGCGGAGACCACGGAGGAAGGCGTTCGTCTGTGCGTAGGGCTGGTTTTGGAGACGGTGGCGCGCCATATAGCTGATGTAGACGAGGCGGTTTTGGTTGGTTACGGATGTGTTGGCACCATCAGGCTTGAGCTCTTTCTCGACGGCCTTGGTTTTCTTGGGACTTGTTGTGTGGTCCACGACAACATTGTCTGTGACGGTGAAATTTAGTGAGAAGTCTTCGACGTCACCCGGATAGGTCTTGAGCTTGTGGAGACCTTGGTACAGTTCTTCGTCCAAGTCGCGGAGATCATTGAGTGTAGGCCGGTAGCCAGACTCGTTCGGGGCGTGGCCTTCGCCGCCAGTCAGAGCCCACTTTCGAAGGAAGAACGGGGCAAAATTCACGTCCACTAGAATGCCTTCGTACAAACATTTGCCAATGATGCGACCGACGAACTCGAAGCGTTGCAAAAAGCTAGTGATCTGAGACCTGAAATCTGTCGAGTTGTCCTTAAGACCAGCTTGCCTTAGTGCCGCCTTGAGCTCTTCTATCGCCGTGGGATTGGGATAGAGAAGGTGCTGGTCGTTCTCGATGAACATATCAATGCTGTCAGTGGGCATGAAAGCGCGATTGGTGACACTTGTTAAGAACTCTTTGGTCACGCCGCCACCGTCGATTCCAGCTTCGGGGGACCCGAATTGGTCCATGAAGGTAATTTGTATTGGCTCTTTCAACCCTGCGCCTAGCGGGTAGAATTGCTCGAATGCATCCTCGAACTCATTCTCTCGCTGGATCTTGGCGGTGTGTCTTTCAAAATGGCGACCCGCATCGGGCCTCTGCATGATCCTGAACCGCCACGATTCGGCATCAGATCCTCCTCGGCGCTTGACCATATCCAATAGTACGAATTCACGGAAGATTTTGACTCGTGTAGTGAATGGGATGAAGAAGGGCATGTTTTGCAAGATTTGCAAACGTGGAGCCACGGCCTGCAGATATCTTCTCCTGGAAGCCTTGCGCTGTTGTCGTTGCAACCGCTCCTGCCGTCGTTGCTGCTGAGATCTACCTGTGCCGATAAGCTGCGAGCTTGGATCGAACTCTTCTTCTGCTTCATCTTCTTCTTCGGCATCCTCCTCTTGGATCTTGTGGCGCGACTCTTCCTCCTGTACCACAGCCGGGATGAAGCTAGTCATGTCGAATCGCGATGTCATCAGCCAGTGATCCGCTGGTAGAAACTTTCGTCGCGAGTCCCTTTCGTAGACCATGCGGAGAAGCCCTGTAACGAGACCTCTGACATAATCAATCTTTAGGCCGGCAACGCCCCCAACGGATGGCTCAGCTGGCTCTGTGCGTACTGGTGCTTCGGTTGCCTGTGTACTGAAGAAACTGATGCTGGTGCTGTGATTGATAGAATCAGTATTATATACGATATCTGCTGCGTTGAAATACAGGGTGAAGCCAAGATTTTTCAGGAACGTGGTCAATCTTTGTACTTCAGGCAGGGGCAAGCCGTTATCACGTATTTGAGCTGACGAAGGATCCTGTTTTCCAGCCGTGAAGAACTCTTCATCGTCCGTGACTTTGAGAACGAATGTGTATAACTCTAGGAAGACCAGTATGACCCGCCATTCATCGGCGACGGAAGCACCATGCTTTACTTCTTGTTCTGCGGGCTGCCAAAAGCCCCCCGAAGGATCTGAGTTGATAGTTGTCGAGGTTTTAGGCTTGAGAAGCGCAATAGCTGCTCTTGAGTCGCGGAAGATGGTCGCAAACACAGATGACCGTTTTGAGGCTTCCCAGAAATATCGTATTGCAGGGAGTTTGCTAGACCTCTGCTCAGAGCGTACGTCTACTGCAGGACCAATGTAGAGCCACATGCGTATCTCGTCTCCACGCCGCGGGAAGAAGCGTAGTAATGCGAGCGCATAATTTGCAAGCTGTCTTGCCTCCTCAACCTTGTCATCGTCTGAGGTCTCCGAAGACTGTGATAGGCCGGTCAAGAGACTTCCGATGCCTTCCTGGTTCACCAAGGACAGGATCTGGTCCTTCAAAAAACTTGTCACTTCTTGCGATGTCGCACTGTCTATGTCATCGTCATCTTCAACCTCTTCAATAGGGTTTGCGCCCTCTATGATATTGACTGGTAGCGAGTTCAGCAACAAAGACACGACTGAGACAAAGTCTTGGTGCACCAAATATGCTTCTGGTGTGTTGAAATTATGTGCGTATCGGTGGAAGTAGATAAAGGGGCCTAGCACGCGCAAGCGGCTGGCGGGACTTTGCAGCTCCGCTAGCGATTGTAGACCTGTTCCTTTGAAAAGAGTTGCCAGTGCGTTGGCTAACAGCTTGTAGTTGAGAGCATCGGCGAGGGAGTCGCGAAATTTCAGTATTGATGGGGAGGGCGAGCCCGAGCTGAGTAGCGGGAGCGTCATGAAGATGTAGCCAAACGCCTCGTAGGCATCTAATGTGTATGGTGTAACTGTCTTGAGCGGCGACATGACTGTGCCGAATATGGTTTCCCACGCCTCCGCACCGGCTGCATCCGAGTCTTGTAGGGTTGCTTCGAGCTTGGGTACAGCGTCGGCGAGGGTGCGGTATAAGAGTTTCGCATTCTGCGACGTTTCGGAAGGTATCTGATTAACGACGAATCGCAAGAGAGCGATGAGCCTTCCTGAGCGGGTCCAAGACAACGTTGAAGCCTTGGTCTGCCGCTGCAGCACGGCCAGGAGCAACAGCTCTAATTTGAGGTAGGTCGGCCGCCACGGCCCGTCATCAGTGGTGCTGGCCGACTGCGCTGTTTGCATCCGGCGAGTGCCATAGTGCTGTATTCGTGTGATATCATCCTCGCTCCTGATTGATGCAAACCGTAGCAATCGCTGCAGCTGGGCGAGAGCCTCTTGGTCGGACGTGTATGCAGATGGTGAAGAAGAGCTTGGCAGACTTTCTATGCTGTCCCAGTCCCTCCTTAGGCCATCAGCCACATAGTTCCTGGCCGCATGTCCCCTCCATACCCGTTGTATCCTCTTGGCAGCGTTGAGAGCGTCTCGTTCTCGCTGTCGCTGGGCGCGGTCTTGCTGGGCGCGGTCGAGGGCAGCTTGTGAACCGGCACCGGTGCCGGTGCTCCCAAAGGGATTCGTTTTACGGCCACCAAGGTTCACGTTTCGCGGGCGGCGAGTGTTGCCCGTGAAGCTCGTGAACATGGTGGCGGGGCGCTGACCGAGCTTGGTGCGAGCGGGGAGGAAAGGGTGCGATAGACGTTCTACTCGTTACTCGTTGTGGTGCTACTCGACTATTTGCAGCTCATAAGACGCAAGGGCGACGAGTGAACAGATAGCTGGACTTTGCAGTGGCGGGCGTGAGCTTCAAGTGATGGCTCTCAAGGACATTATTACAGCTAGCTAGCTGCGGCGGTTTTGACCAACGACTTGTCAAGACAACCAGAAGCTGTATGTGGAAGACGATGAAGAAGCGATCAAGCAGAGATATGGCGCATTGCGGAGTGATTGCGATTTGCCTTCGACCAGATTCTACCGCACTCCAAGTGATGAGGCCGACGCGAGTTGTAGTCAGCATCTCGCGCGCGCCGTACAAGGCTGAGCCCCGCTAGCGGCCCATGTCGATGCCATCATCGCCGTCACATGATCCCCACTTCACCACTTATCCAGTACTGCTACCTCAGATCATCATAGTGTACAGACTCGATTATTGTTTAGCATGCTAAGTACAAGTGCCCGTCAATGAGTCAAACAACAGATAGCATTACCCTAACCAAACCCACATTAACACCGCTAAACACCAGCCTGTCCCAATTCAAGTATCCCAATGTGATCTTATGACGCCTGCAAGTAACCTGAGGTCCAGTTGGATCTCACATCTCCTGCCATTCCCATGTTACCTGCTCCTGCCCAATCCCATTCGGCGCACCCGTTTCCATTTCCATTCCCATCCCCATCCCCATCCCCATACCCGCCCCTTGACCCTCCCCACCAAGCATCGTGCCCCTCAACTCATTCAAATATTCACCCAGTACCTTGACCATCTCCTTCATCCTCCTCACCGCATCCTCCATGTCCCCAACCTCACTCTTCAATTCCCCAATCTTGTGTTTCATCGAGCCAATCCACTTTCCATCCCACAACACCCACGTGCCCAGCGCACATAGTGCAGTAAAGAGTAATACCCAAAGCACCGTGGTAGTGAAGCGTGAGCGTGAGCGTTTAGGTTTCGGCGTGTAGTGTATACCCTGGGCTTCGATGTCGGGGTACGAACGCTGTATGGGAGTGCAGGGGTAGGTTTGTGGCGAGGCGCCGAGTGCATGGTTCTTCTCAGTGAGGAAAGGCGTGGAGGCGTCGTAAGTATGGTTAAAGACATTCGTGTTGGTATATGCGTCTGTCCCGTCTCTCCAAGACGCTCGACGTGTGGGCGTCAATTTATTCGACGCCAGTGCAGTTGTTTCAGTAGTTGTGTTCATTGTCTGTTTAGTCGGTGTTCGGTAGTCGGTAGTGGGCTGCACTAAAGTAAAGAGTGATGATGATGATTATATGGCTCGGTGCCGAAAGAAAAAATTAATAAAACTTAAAAGAGTTGGCGTAAGGCTCGGTGCCTAAAGAAACTATGGAGATTAACTAATTGTCGGTGGTTGTTGCTTGCTTGGTTCTTGTTCGTCCTGCAGGTCCATTATGTATGTGACGAGGCGAGCGAGGGAGCCCAAACAAATGCGCGTGACGCCGTGGTGATGGAGCAACACATTCCTCGCGCTAGGTTTAATGGTACTACATGCCTAAATAGGTCGTTGCTGCAGCGATAAAGCTTAAGAAGAAGCATTCTGTCAAGATCAGGTCTGAAAAGTCGGACGCCCTAGACATTGTCCAGGCATCGTGGATCGCGAGCATTGTCTTGTTGAATTGGTGGAGCTCTCTTCTTTTCCAATAGCGTGAGCAGAACATCGACACCTCATTCCAGTTCGATTTCTCGCCACATTTTATTGGCTTCTTCGTCAAACTTCAGTCCATGCACATAGGCCTCTCCGATGAAGTTGAATCTCACCCCTGCTTGTCTGATCGAGAACAGGGAGCGACCCGGGTTTCCATATGCACTCAGAACTGCGATCTGATCACCTGTCCTAATTCTCTTGATCCCGCAGCCCATGTAGCCTCTTTTGGTGATGAAAAAGCGTTTCGAATGCGTCCATTCGTGCAGTACACTCAGATACGTCTCCATCAGCGATTGTTCTGCCTTCGTGAATCGCAATGGAAGTTTTCCAGAGCCAGTAAATGAGGACGAACTTGAACCAGAGATCTCGGTGGTTAGGGAATTGTCCAGGGCAGGAGGCGACACTTGGCCGTTCTCTCCGTCTTCTATGAGAAGCGATACTGTTCGACCGGTCGAAAACCTACGAGGTCGCGTTTGGTTCTTGGCCGTCCAAATCAAAAGATCCAGGAATCTTGTCTCGCCACTTTCGATGAGTATCTCCAACCCTGGTATCTTGACATAAGCAATGAGCGTGCGAATGAATTTGCCAAAACGTGCTTCATCTTTGTTGTACTCTTCTTGTTCCTGCGGCTGTTTCTTATTCCGATTTGGCAAAAATGTTAATTTCGATAATCTTGCGCGTAGACCTTTCAGTCCACCCTCATGATCGTTAGATCTACCGGGGTGCGACGTTCTGGAGTAGGGCCGCTGACTATCTCGCGTACCATCGAGGTATTGCGAGTTTTCTACAGACTTCCACAAAGTACTGACCCACGACTTCCTACCGCTGTAAGAAATAACGAGGTCAGCAACTATTCTACGAGTCTTGATCATCGAGACTTACGAATAGAGGTCTTCCACATGATCCCTGGAGATTTCACCGCCAACATATACCACATGATCAGCTATATTGGTCGTAAGATGAAGAATGTTCGGATCTGCTGCATTGTTGACCTCCAGAAAGGTGAAGTCGCCTGGGACCGCTAACAGACCAACAGAATTCAGCAAATCTTCATCACGTAGTGTATTGTATCTTTCGAGGCTATGCCGATGGGTGTATATCATCAGTAATGTATCACATGCACTTCGTACATTGGCGGCTTACCCGACACTCCAGTCAGGTACCCAGGAGGGTACAGTTATCTCGGAGGATTTAGACCTGACTTCAACTTGACTCAAGATGGCCAGCGAGCGTGTGGCTCGGATTGTTTCGACTGCATACATGCGGTATACCTCTGCGGGTGACAAGGCATAATCTGGTAAAGGCTGAGGCTCAGAACAGCATAGCCCATAGAGTGCGAAGACCTTGTCGCGCGGGTCACTGGTTTTTTTGTTGCGAGAAGTGGTCAGTTTCTTTAGCAGCCATACCATCCATTCGCTGTATGTGAGATCTTGAGGTGCTCGAATCGCCATACCATGTAGGTTGTCGACCCGAGTGACGCCCCGACGTATGATCCCACTGTCGGCAGTGTGAGTGGAGCTTTCAAACAACTGCGCATAGTGCCTGCCGATGTAGCCGCAACAACGGGCTAATTCCGACCAGGTCACCAAATGTGATCCAAACAAGACTTCAGTAGCAAAAGGCTCGTTCATCCGAAGACCTAAGACCAGTTCCTGCACCCTATGCGACCCAAGATATGTTACTCGATTGCACTTGATCACTGTATGAGTCTTTACTTACACCCACATCCTTCGAAACCACTCCGATGTCAAGAGTTCTGAAAGAGCTTTCCAATGCTGGCTCTGGATCCAGGGCTGTGGCTGGAACACTCCAGGCTGCTCCGGGTTATCGACAAGAGCCGCAAGGCGGGTGATCAAGTCATAGGCCAAGTTGCTGCTCGAGGTTCCCAGCCATATAAGAAGCTTCTGGGATTGGCTGTATATCTGCTTCATTTGTGCCACTTGATGGTTCCGTTCCTGGATATTCTTCTGATCTACGCATAATGCATCGATCCAGAAGGTCCTCAATTCTGTGGGATGACGTAGATGTCTCAAAGCTTGGTACAGATTCGGTGTCACTTCGAGTGAACGCGTTCCGGAGCATGATATCTTCCGTAAATCCTTCTGCGAGCCCCAGGAATATGATAAGGCTATGTATGGTAGGTGATCCTCGATCCTGGCTTCAAAAATCTCGCAATCAATAGGGCTTTCTCCACTCCCCGGGAGGAGCTTCATAAAGCGAACAGAAGTCGGCGATGTCATTGGAGAGTACACATAGGCATTTTGGGTAGCTGGTAACGCCATCCTCGTGCCGGGTGGGACAATCGCGTCGATGTACGATCATTGGCCGCCGTCCTCTGGTCAACACTCTTCTGGCTGAAGTCAGTGACGCTGATAATGGGCCTATGTCACGTTACACAAACTCAGGAAATCGAGAGCATCTACCGGTACTCAGCTTTATGGTTCTATTTACGAGCGGCTTGTGTCATGAAGCAGGACCGGCGAGTTAAGGTAAGGCAAAGCTGCTGCGAGGGTCTCACGAGAAACTCTTGATACTGTAATTCACAGCGACTCACGATCAAGGCAGCTGCCAAAGAGCACATAAGCGTTGGGCGTTTTCGCGTGCCAGCTGCAAAGGCACAGCCCTGCGCGAGAAGAGGTGTAGCCGTCTGCGCCTCTTGCGCTATCGGTGCCTCTCATAATTTGCGGGCCACCCCGTAACTTACGGGGCTAAAATCCTTCAGCCCGACTACCACCAGTAATGTTGACCCACCCCAAATTACTATAGGAAACGCGTTTTCTAACATACTTGGCGGTATAGTGAGTAAAGCGAGGTTATAGAACTTGGTTTTAGGCTTGTACATTGCATTAGATTATAGTGTTGAGTTACTATCGTCGTCGCTGTTGTTTTGAGATGGTACTTCTTACGTCTCAGGAGTTATTCAGGTGTATTTAAAGCAGACTGTACGCTAATAACACTAAATACTGGTGGTGAATTAATCATTTGGGACTGTACCTATCTTATATAAGGTGTAGTAGTCACCCCACCACTCCCTCCGCGAAATTACTATGTAGAAGAGGACCTGACATTGCTATTGCCCACTGCAGAGCGATATATTTCGGTTCCATAAACTGTATACAGTTCAAGCTCATTCGGGTAATTCTATAAATTTCATTTCACCCAAAACAAGGCATTACTTGGCAGAGGGTTGGTCCGCAAATTATGAAAGGCACAATAACGCATATACCAATCAGAGGTGATTATGGCTGTGCTCCGGTCAGCGCCTGCAGGCGCTGAGCCTCGAATAAACATTACATTTACAGGACTAATATCTTTTGAACTTTCGATCAATATACAAGCACTCCCCAAAAAGATCCTTATACTTCGACGCTTCCCATCTAAGTGTTCATCCTTCCCTATCCAGGCCCAGGTGCTGGATCCACCTTGATGCAATCGAAATTCCATAATACCATTGAATCCTCTCATAGTCCTCTCGCCTGAACTGCTGCAGCAGTAGGTTTGCGCAGACATGGATCTCTCGGTTTGCTTTCGTAAGTGATGTTATTGACGCGCCACTGATATTGGCCAGATTAACCTCTTTCTTGCGAATCGGCGCATCCAAGGATGGCATGGCACGAAGCGCAACATGCAGCCGCTTCTTTAGCAACAAGAATGCCTCTTCTTCGTGCCTCAAATCGTGGACAACGTGTCCTGCGCACATTCCAAAGACACCCCATCCCAGTATTTCAAGATCCAGGTCGCCAGTTCGCGATATTGCGTCCAGAATAGAAACTGCTACATGCCATAAGTGTTGGAACATGGCGAGGTCTTCCTTAGCAGGCCCTTCTGGTTGCGCATCGCCAACACAGCCTTGCGCTGCCTGAAGCGAGTCCGCTATTTCCTCAATGGAAACTTCTTTCGTGCAGTCCCGGGCTATTGGCGAGCGAGAGAACACTGATGTGCCAATATACCTCGTATATGGACCATGAACACGGATAAGCGCTTGAGCCTGGCCAAGGTTTCTGCGGAAATGCGGTGCGGCCGACAGACCATTCTTGAGCTTGATTTGTTCATCCAGAAGCTCTACCAGATAGCCTCCAGGGGAGTTATCGATGGCAGATGCCACATCTGACAGATTCGAGTGCGAGGAGGAAGGTGCCAGGCTATCGGGTGTATGTTCGGGTGTCGTGTCTAGTAGTGAGAATACGAAATCGCACCCGCTCTGATTTGCGTGGTTCCATTATTTTAGCTGCGTACACAGTAATGGTGTAGAATCCGCTGGTGTGTTCCCTCGATAGATACTGATTTGATTTCGAGCAGTTTTTCGTTGTGCTCTAATGATTGTGTAGGGCCAAAGATGAAGTGATAGTCTTTCAGACCCCATTGGTAAGGAGAATGTGCAAACGCACCGAAAGAGGTCTAGGGAAGGCTCAATGATAAGTGAAGGATATGAGCTTGCTATCAGAGCTTCTGTAATTCTTAATAGTGACCTCCATGACATTGTGTGCTTGAGATGTTAAGTTGGGATGCGAAATTTTCCAAGGCTAAGAAGGGTGCCCCGAGCAAAGCTGTTGCGAAAGCTGTCACGCAATTGCAATCGTGGCGGGTCTTCAAAATCTTGCCTGACGGTCATAGTCTGTAGGATCTGGCCATCCGAGGTTGTGTCGAGCACCGGCTCGGTAATGACGATTTCTGGATTTTCGCTTTCTCTATACTCTTTTCTGGGTCCAGAGATTTCAGTTGAATGTGTGCCAGCGACTTCAGTTGGAATCAAGTCGGAAGGACTAAGATCCCTTCGGTATCCACGGCGGGCTTTGCGTTTATTGTCGCTATTGGATGGATAATAAGTGCGACTTCGGTGGTTCCGAGGATCATCAGCCAGACCGAGGCGCCATGCCCAGATCCGAAAGAGTGGCCGCAGACATGCAATCGATCCCGCTGTGATCCCGATACCAGGCTCTACGGTGCTCCAGATGGCTACATCTGTGGTTGCCCATAGAAAGTCTGGCCCTTCCATAAGCGTATCTATATAGAACATCCGAACGATCGTACCTGTGCTGCCAATCGCTGCGAAGGCGAGGATGCCAGCAACAAGAAATTTCGTCTTTGTCTTCATCTTCAAGTCCCACACAATAAAGATCGGTAGGATGCCGAAGGCCCAGTCTGCGGCTGCGTTGACTGCCGCAAGCGCGTATGTTATGCCCAACGTTGGTCCTTTAGGTAGACATTTCTCGGAGGCCGGATGCTGTGTCCAAAACACGCTGACTTCATTGCGTTAGCCACATCTCGGAGCAAGGGGCAGGGCTATTAACTTGGGAGGCACTGGAGCATGACCAGGAAGAAGTAAATCAAGCCAAAAAGGACAGTGCCCATTTGGAGCAGCCTGATTGACCATACCTGCCATCTCCGAATAGCAACTCGAAGGTAGAAATATCCGATTGAGAACTTCAGAACTTTTAGCAATGTCTCGCATGCATTCCATACTCAGTGACTTGCCTTGAGCAGACAATTTGCGAGTACATATAGGAGCTCGCAAAGGTACCAGAACTGTCTATAGGTCAGAAAAGTTTATCAAGACTATGCTTAATATCGATGCACACCTTCAGTGCCGTCCTTGCGTCAGCGTCAGCCAGGTCACTTCTGTGTCTTCCCGTCCCGTGGACTGCAGCCACGATTTGGAATGCTAGATAAATCGTAAACATTCCCTTCGGCGATCAGTATGTAGGTATGATAGTATGTATTTAGAGAGTGTTGAACCTACCAAGGCAGACACCATGTACCAGTCATCTGCACCCCAAGTAGACATCAGCATGCCACGGACGTAGCAACGTAAACCGACAGTCGACCACGTCAATACGAAAAACAACGCAGCTACCGCTAGCACCTCATTGTGGCGATCTTCCATAGTATCACAAGCTTGCCGCAATCGAGTCAGTCGGTGGATCGCAAGCAGGCATGAGTTCGACCTCGTCTGCCGTATAGCTTCGTGGGTGTGGTTTGTGAGAGCGCTGCTCCAGCATCGCAACAAGAGGAACTGGTGGATGTGATACGAGAAGGTATACCTCGGGAGCACACATCCATCGTAGATCAATTTCGCCGCGAACCATCGTTTTTAGCTCACCCGCCGTGCCAGACTTCACCAAGATCTCAATTCGTTTCCGAATGGCGTGAAGCGACCACGGAACTGTGATGGAGCCGTCGAGTATCTGGCGTCTGGACACTGATTCATGCACGCTCTGGTATGCGGCTCATTCGTCGGAGCAGGGAAGTGGTCCACGTTTTGGGGTGTTTAGGCGTCGTCTAACTTTTGACGCTACACGGCTCTAAACCTTAACGTTAGCTCTGGTCCACTCGACGGAGCTGGAAGAGACCAGATTCCATGATGCAAATACCATCACACACGGGATCTACGAAAATCGGACCAAACTTTACCTGGATGCCGACTTACAGTAAAGAACGCCAATTGACGATGAGTTTCAGCTCACCACGAGCCGACATGATGACATCGTCAAGTAGGAAACAGTGCGTACAGCGTCTCCCAGGGGTCTTCTTCGAATTCTTCGAAGAGCCTTAGAGGCATAACGATGATGGGCCTCTAAAAAAGAAGCCAGCATCAAAGCTATGGAAATTGCTCATCTGTTAATAGGCAGTTGGCCAACCATTTTCCAGCGACTCACGAACGCCACTCGTCCGCGACAGCCACATTAGCGCAGGACCCTCTGCTATGGACCTGGCAATACTGTCCACCTATCATAAAATAGGGAAGGCCCTGCGGAGTACATTTAGCTTCTATGCGACAACCGAGGAAACGTGTGGTCGGGAGGGAGCTCCGCGGGGAGGGCCTAGGTCGATCGGAGCGTGGCTTATGCGAGGCGAAACTGGGTAAGCGTGCGATGGCGTACAAGTGGCAACGTGCCTGTCACATCCGTGGGAAAGTGCATTGTGCCTAACGAATGTCTTCAATGATCTAAATTGGATACATTGCTGTAAGTTATACCCTATTTTGTGCTTTAATACGTTGATTCCTTGACTATCGTTCGTTGGCTGTTGTCACGATCAACCATCTCTGTCTTGCAAATCGTGCCGTCTATCTTTCAAGGTACCGTAGTTCGGTAATGGAAAGTCTTCCACACTGCTTGGGTCCCGCATTCTCTTTGCGATCCAAGGAAGCGCAACCACACTAGCTGTAGCACTAATGACGCTGTGCAGGATCCATCTCTTCCACGAGCGGTCTGGATGCATGATTGCTGGTACGAAGGGAGGAATGATTTGCGACTCTTCGACGAAGGGTCGAAATTTGTCTTCGTAGGTTTCAAATGCCGTTGTTGGATACTCGCCATCTCTTAACTCACTTAATTCCCCTGCCAGCATGTATGCCCCGACGATTGCCAGAGATGTCCCCATGCCGGTAAGAGGTGTAGGGGCGTAAGCTGCGTCTCCTAAGCATATCACACGCCCCTCTGACCATTTAGACATTTTGATTTGTTCGATGACGTGAAAGTAGAAGTCCGGTGCTGCATCCATGGTGTTCAAAAGCCTGTGTGTTTGCCACCCTGCATCCACGAATTCTTCCCGCAGCAGCGCGCTTTGTACTTTTCTACCCTGTCTAGTTGCTTCTCTCCAACTTTCATCCTGGGCAGAACTCCGTGGCATAAACGTCAACATTGCGCGGCATGTTCCTGTTAAGAGCTCAGTGGGTGCTTGCAGAGCGTTGAACGACATCGAGCTTTACCGTACGGATCAGGTCTAATGGCAAGAATTCTCGACTTGAGGCCGACGAAAATATTCCACATCTGATTGTCATCTGAAATACGAGGGATGGTATAGTAGACAGCATACATGCCCATGTGGCTGACTTGTACAGAAGCTGGGGCGAAGCTCTGCTGTCGCACTTTCGACCATTGCCCATCAGCTGCAACAAGCAGATCGTAGGCTCGCTTTTCGCCGTTGTTCAGCTCCACTATGACGGATTCTCTACCATTTGCAACAACATTCTTGATAGTAGTGTCGAATAGGTAATGAACGCCGGACAGGTTTCTGGTTGCCTCGTATAGGATAGCTGCGAGATCTCCCCTCATGATTTCATAGGGAGATGTGGGACTTGCTGCGCAGCCATCCGTCAAGGGAAAAGATGCAAACGGAAGCCCATCTGGTCCCACGAATTGAGTGCCTTTCTCTGTAGTGTTTCGTCTTCGAACTTCATCCAATAGACCCATTCGGCGGATGATCTCAACAGCACTGCCTTGTATATCCACATTCTGGCCATGTGGAAATAGGGCTTTGCTCTTCTCGAGGATGGTAATCTGGGCGCCGGTCTTTGCAAGGAACCATGCCAACGTCGGGCCTGCGATCCCAGCTCCGCTGATGAGGACGCGCATGGTAATGTGATAGCGGGAAGGTGAGTGCGGTTGTGCCGCGAAGGAAAGAGAGATGATGCTGGACTTCTGCAAGCACCGCCATATACAGCCTCTTATAGCCCCCTCGTCCAGAGAATCTGAACAGCGTCATTCTCAATTTTGGGGCAGTTGCGTACACAAACGTCTTCGGAGGAGTTGGTTTCGGGCTCGGATCTGAGCGCATCTCGGGCGTGTTGGATATGCGCTTTTCCCAGTATGGCCACTAGCGTGGCCCGGAATGGGGTCTTCATGACCATTACTTCCATCAGTATGAGGGTTCATATCATCGACACCCGACCGATTGAAACGTCACTAATCAAACAATGGCTAGTATAGGAGTTCCTGTCACAAAAACATCCGCAAGGCCTACCTTCTCCTGCAATCGTTGTGCCGAGCGAAAGGTGAAATGCGATCGTCAAAGGCCGCGCTGCAGCGCCTGCTCCAAACATAACGTGGACTGCAAATTCACCGCTTCCAAGCCAACACAAAAGAAACAGAAACGTATCAAGGTTCAGGAGCTTACCGGTCGACTGAAGCGGTATGAGGATTTGCTAACGAGAAATGGTATCGTCCTGTCAGAAGACCCGAACGAAGATTTGCCCAGAAGACCGAGTCACCTAGCAGCCCTGCACGAAGAGAGGGGCCAGATGGGCCCTCAACCTACAGAACAAGGCAGGGATATTCCGGACACTTCCTTGCCTTCACATGGGCATGAGAACCTGAAATTTGTAGAAAAGTAGGGATCGATTTTCATTGATCGCTGCATCACTGACAGTCGTGCAGCAGCCTATGGAGGAGAGTATTTGAAGAGGTCAGTGTCAAATCGAAGGTTTTTTTCACACAAATAGAAGCATCTAGCTCTGATATTGATCGTGTCACACAGTCGAACGATTCGGAGATAATGGTAGACTATTCTGAGTCTTCAAGCGAATCCGAAAGCGCTGTCGACGAGCACAAATTCGTCTTTGGAGTGCAACCTCGCAGAAGATCGGGCCCCAGTCTCCCATCAATCGACATCATGCAACAATTATGGCTGACTTTCGTGGAGAACTTCGACCCTCTCACCAAGATTGTGCATGTGCCAACTTTGAGACCAGCCTTCGAGAAAGCTTTGAGCGACACATCTCAAATACCACGGAACTTCGAGACACTTATGTTTGCGATCTTCGGCGCGGCTGTAATGACACTAAAGGACAATGAGTGTCAGAGAATATTTAATGAAACGCAACGGAATATGCTTTCAAGATTCACAACTGCCACCGAGGCAGCATTGTCGCGAGCCAAATTCATGGCAACTACAAGCCTGGTCGTCCTACAGGCGCTTGTAATTCACCTGTTCTCGGTGCGGGACCTATATGAGCCACGCACTGTATGGTGCTTCCCCCAATTACTCTTCCCACCGCTAATCACACGACAAGGTATACACTTTGACAGGAATCGCTGTTCGCATCGCACATGGAATTGGTATTGACCGTGACGGGATTACTTTGGGATATTCGGCTTTTGACACCGAGATCAGACGACGTGTGTGGTGGCAATTAAAGTCACACGATTTTCGCGCCGCTGAATTGTGTGGACTAGCAAAATTCCGAACGCTGGAACCAACCAGTGCAGAAAGCACTAAGTATCCAAGTAACATAAGCGATGAAGACCTTCACCCCAGCATGGTCTCACTTGAATCCAAATCACGTGGGCTCACAGATGCTTCATTCGTTGCCTTCAAGTTTGAGATGACTGAATTTGCGGCGGCTCGTATCGCGAGATTTCGCCACTTAGGTTCGTTTTCGATATACGAACTACATCTGAGACGTTACTGACTTCGTACTTCCTGGTATATAGGCAAAGACCCAAGTCAATGGAACCTTGACGCACCCGACCTAGACAAGGCGGTAATCAAGACAGAGATTTCAGTACTTGAGGACAAGCTGGAAAAGAAGTATTTGCGCTACTGCGACCCTTCGCAGCCTCTCCATCTTGTCTTACTGCTTGTTGGCCGATATGTGAGTAAACTCCCTGGCACGGCACGAAGTTTTAAATTGTTCGAGGCATCGCCAGCGTTGCTTCCTTTGGTGATCATATCTCTGAGGTATACGAGACACAGCGCTAACTTCAACCCCAATACTCAGGGCATGAAAGTTGTTAATTTTCTTACACATCATCCTCGAAGATGGGCTTCCATGGATAATGTACCTCTATCGGAACGAGAGTTTGTCTGGGACTGCAGTGTTAAATTGCTCGAACAATATAACATGATGTTGTCAAACACGTTCCTCGAGCGATTTGCATGGCACGCGCCATACTTTCAGCAATGGCAAGCCTTCATCTACGTACTTGACACCCTACGCGCGGAGCCTCTTGCGACCACAGCCCCTCAAACATGGAATATTGTTGGTAGCATTTTCGAGAACACGCCGAATCTCATATCGGACATGAGGAAGCCCATACATGTTGCTATATGCAATCTCTGTCTGAAGGCGTACGATGCTCGCGAAAACACCCTTTTGAGCAGTGGTGCGTCTTCCTCTTCAACACCGGCTTTCATTACCCGGCTCCGACAGCAACGTGAGATGACCATAGCAAAGCAGCAGACACGTAAAGATCACCGACGAGCTGGACACAATTCGCATACTTCACGCTTAGGTCAGGTGCCACAGCCTGTGGGACCAAATGAGACCCCAACAATTCGTGTGTCTTCTCACACTATGGACACAAATCGTTTGAATTTCAACCAAGCATTTGGTGTAGCAGAGAACGACTCCTTGCGTTATTTTGGCTTCCTCGATGACAACAATCTCGCAACCAATGACCCCCAGGATTTCGACTTTACACTTCCCGAAGAGTATCAAATGGAAAACACGATGTCTTACGAGGCTATTGATTGGGAACAATGGGACTCCTGGCTCGCCGAGTCTAATCTTATTGCATCTTCTTCGCGTTGACTAGTTTCTTGAGCACGTGTATAATCTGGAAATATTTGTGTTGCACAGGGCCCCATTCGTTTGCTGTCATACGTCTCAGATGTTGAGATGCAGCAAACATGGCGTGAGCATCGCTTCGCGACGATACACCAAGGAATCTCAACTTCGCCTGGAGCATGGAGTGGGCGCTATATCTCAATGTACATGTGCTCTTTGGCTGACAGTCTGGTTACCGTGCCGAAGGCACGGTGACTATATTCTCTACCTTCGCGAGGTTCTAGAATCATATCCGGAGGTCTTGTTGCGGCACGTTCGGTCACAGCAATTGAATGGCGTTTGTGCCACTACGGGTGCGAGCAGGTATCCGTTTGTCCAAGCTTGAGACATCTATTGTTGTTCAGCGCACGGGACATGGCTTGGTAAAGTCATAATAGCTCGTCGCGTTGCATGTCTTTCTCTTCGCTGCCGTCACACTAGATCGTACAGCCCGACGAAGCGATCAATACTATTCTGCACTTGCGTGTTCTCAGATCAACCGCCAGCAATATAGAGGATGGCAATCACGCAATTTCAGGAATCTGTGCTGCCCCAAGACCTTCGCCATTATATTCTACGTGGCAACGTGATGGTGCCCCTGGTCCCTATCGATCAACTGCCCTATCGGCTCGAAGGTGTTCCTCGACAATTGACTCATCGTCAGATATCCGATCAAGACTGGAAGTTTCTGCGAGAGACCATTCATCTTCCGACCACTCTGCAAATCCAGGCGCCCGGTAGCCTGGTGCACTCCTCGGCGGCGTT
Source organism: Phaeosphaeria sp. MPI-PUGE-AT-0046c (assembly GCA_020747045.1). Taxonomy (NCBI): domain Eukaryota; kingdom Fungi; phylum Ascomycota; class Dothideomycetes; order Pleosporales; family Phaeosphaeriaceae; genus Phaeosphaeria; species Phaeosphaeria sp. MPI-PUGE-AT-0046c. Next base: position 765,068 of record JAGTJN010000010.1, on the reverse strand, counting down.
GGAAACCAAATCTCAGTATCTAGCACCGGATCATCATGTGCTAAAGAAGCCATACGCGTCACGTGCCGCAATATCTGAAGACACGAAGTCATTGAGTGATACATTCGCGTCTGTATATCGAAAAGATGCTTCGCGTTCGGGCTACCGCTGTCCGCATCCTTCCGGCATTGTGCCTGACGAATCGAAAAAAGAGTTCTGTACTCATTGGATCCAAACCGGGTCTTGTGCCTTCACCCACATTGGCTGCAAATACAAGCACGAGATGCCAGCGAAGGAAAAGCTTCAGGAGCTGGGCTTCAGACATATGCCGATGTGGTTTAAGCAAAAGCCAGGCATTAACACTTGGATGCAAGGACGTCTTGCCGCAAGCAAACACCCCGACAGCCATGTTGAGGAAATGATGACTCTGCGACAATTCCCAGATCCTGCAACTTGGAGAAACAAGCTTACCTATGAACACGATGCTCAGCACAAAGAAGATCAAGTCATATCGACTCCAGAGCAGCGGCCAGCTACTAAGGAACCTGAAAAGTTGTTGTCAAATACCATTACACCCCTCGAATCGCGAGACACCGTGGATGCCCTGGAAGGGGCTTTTGTCGAAGATCTTATCGATATACATGATGATATCGACCATCCGACGAGCCCCCAGGCAGCAACGGCTGTTAGTCCTGAGGACACCGAAGTCTCCTTCGGTAGTATTTCTTCATCCTCACAAAGCTCACCAGTCCTTTCAAGCCCTAGCGGCAACATGGACAGTCACGGTGGGTCATCTGAGGGTGCATTATGCGGCAACAACATAGAAAACCTAAACCCGGAGCTCATGGTGTCACACAAGGAAAGTGCTGGGGCCCACATACCACCCGACGCATCAAACAGCAAATATTCAGGAACTGTTCGCAAGCCCACACACCAATTTCGTGTGCCATCGAAGCACAACGGTTTAGCCATCTCGAAGCATGCATCTGCTAATATCGAAAGCTCAAAGTGCCCAGAAGCGCTTGGCAAGTCCGCTGCATGTGGTACAGATCAGCCGGCTAGAAAAGACACCCGAGTTATGGCTAAGACAGATCACACGTATCGACATCATACCAAGCATGGAAAGAAGGGTGTGGTCAAGGGTGTGACCAAGGGTGCGACTGGTGGACGTGGTGGTGTAGGCAACTAGCTGTTCGTCCTGCTGCGCAGGGTGCCGTACCGAGCAAGTGACAGATCCCCGAGATATCGTTGTGCGATTTATCACCTAGTCGAAGTCTTCGTTGCCTGTTTATGGTTTTGTGAGAATCTATACGAGAGTCGTGGGTGGTATAAGGTGGATGATGAAGCGAACGTTCGGCGTGTGGCACTGCAATCGCTGGGCATGTTTACTTTCCCTTCGTACGTTCATTAACATAGACTTCTACTTTTTTGTTCTCTTTTTACATGCTAGTACTCGTGCATTGCCATTGCATCCTCTTCTTCAGCTACAAACTTCCAATTATATATCCATATATCTGCATCATCATTTCTCGCTATGCAACGGGGCAATCACTGCTGTTTCACTTGACAATTGAATCCCTACTCTGACATAATGGGCCGACGACAAGCAAAACTCTGCATAAGTAGGAGCTAGGGCATGTGCTGCACCGCAAATGTCTCTTTATTGTTGTGCAGCCTGCAACACATAGCACGAGTATATTCTTTTTTGAGAAAGCTCTGCAGTACCTTATCAGATACTAGAAGAGCTTTGAATGAATATAATGCTTTGTAGTACACCTGGATAGAGTTGCAAACATAAGATATGAAGTGGTGGTCAATATGGGACATCACCGAATACTAGCTCTTTCGTACTCTACGTAGAGCCATTGAAGGAGTAAAGGTTGCTTGGATTCTTCACTGTCAGTGACTGAGCTAAGCCTTAACTCTAAATCAGCGTTTTTGCTTATCCTCATCGCCCGGAGCTTTCCCATCGCCGTCGAACTTGGAACACTCGGGAAAACGATAGAAATCTCCTTGTGGACTCTGCCACAAGTCCGCGTTATTGATATAGCAAAAGTCCTGTACGTCTTTCAGTTAGTGTACATTGACGAAACGTATATAATGCAGTGCCTCACCGTCGTCATGCTCCAATAGACCGTCGTGTTCAAGATCACAAGACATTGAAGATATACTTCTTGATTGAACTCGTACCTTCGCTCCGCTTCGCAAGACTCAGCAGCACAAGTGCGGCAATACGAATATTCTTCGCCAATTGTGACATTCACCAGATACTTTGCACTTCTTTCGACTAAATCCGGAATAGGCTCAGGTTCCGGATTACGTTTTTCGCTGTTTGTTGGATCCTTTACCGTATCATCATCTGGCTCGAGAAACGGGATTGGTCCACATGGGTCCAGGTATGTTAGATCGGGTGCCGACCATAGATTTTTGCGTGCCACGTAGCAATTTTCTGTTGTCTTTAGCCAGTATCTAGCCTCGGTCAATGAAAGTACGCGCAAACGTTTAGAGCAACTTACGGATCGTCGATGATCACGTAGCCATCCGGAACCCAGCAGGTCAACTCTACATCAGTGTCTTCTGACAAGTATGCCTTGACTCCGCAGGTGAGCTCGGGGCAATTCAGGCACTCGGTCTTATATTTTACGGTATTGCCTTCAACTGTATAAAACTCCTTTTCAGAGTCAGATCCGCAGTATGGCAGGTCTTCTGTATCTACGGGCGGTTATCAGAATTGTTGCATCGGTTTACTCGTGAGGATATACTCACAATCTCCGGGGTACTCTGTGAGGTGATATTGTGTGACATAGCAGCCAGCATCGGTTTTAAGCCACGTCGGGTCACCCACAACTTCTGTTCCATGAGTCCAGCATGTGACGTTCAATGGGTCGTAGTAGTCGTAAAATGATTTGTTCGTGCAAAGTGTGTATGGACACGTTTTACATTCCGTACGGACATCTGCTGTCGTGTTGATGTATGGTTTGATCTCAGCGTGAGTGGATGCAACGAATAAGGAGGTGACAAGGATAGCGAGTTTTGGCCGAGATGCGAACATTGCGATACTTCAATAATAAGATTGGTGATCATTCACAGAAGCGAGCGGAAAAGTCACATCAAAAGGACGTTCACACTGATAAAGAGAAACACAGCCCATGCGGATGCCGGCTAATAGAGTCCCGAATCACAATACCGGTAGCTGGGTCGCTGCAATGTTCGGCAAGATGACTGCATCGGTCGAATGAGGGCGTTTCCTGACCTCGTATAACGTAATATCGATAGTCCAGAGGCAGTGGTCGTACTCGACTGTTTTGTGTGAGAAACGAGTTTGCGAACACTCTAACACTAGAAATCGAATGAGTCAAAACGGTCCACGATTAGATGTACTTTAAGAAAACATCATAATCTTGTGAACCTTAGCAAAGCAGCCGAGTGTCAATTTTACTTGAGCTGGTTGTGGCTCGATGCTTGGTGCTAGCTTCAATTCCAATTTCCTTACAAGGGTATATATCTGCACCAATTGTACAAGCCAACGAAAGCAATGCTTGCGGGGCCTGAGGCAGACAAGCTTTGATCTTCCGCATATAGTGGTCCAGGTAATCAGGCTGATTCCACAAGCATCGGTGCCAAGACAAATTAATATGTCAAGGTGGAATTCATAAAGCGAAAGAGGAAATAGGATCTAAGGAGGAAACGCAGAGATCGAATAATCGCTTGTGGTTTTGAGATTCGAGGTTGGTCAAACATTCGGAAAAGAAACAACACGCATGTTCATTCGGACTAGGCAGATCCCAGCGCTGTTGCAGACATATGCTCCTCCTGCGATCAAACATTGCCGGCGTGCAATGAAGAGTGACTAGTCAGATCAAGCTTCAAATTCTTTCGCAACAGTTGGCTTTGCCCAGCTCTTCCAAGTCGCGAACTTGGCGTTCCTTGCTTTGCTCAAATCGAACACTGCTTGTCCTTGACCAGTATGTTTTCCAACAGCTGAAGCAGCATTGGCCTTCTGCGATGGTGCGCTAGGATTCAGTGCGAAACCAATGCTCGGCGCGGTATCAGTGGCTTTGAACGTGGTACCATCGGTCTGGATGCAATTGGAGCAAAGGAATGTATATGTCCAGTGCGTGCTGTTGACGTATGTTCCATTTGCAATAGGTGTCTGAGAGAAGGATCCTGTCGCAACTGCTGGCGATGCGTGGCTCCTACCGTAGTGTAAGCATTGCCTTGTTGATGATCGCAGTCAATGTATAACGTACGCAGTCTTTCGAAAGCTGCTCACAACACTTTGTTGGTTGGGCCAAGCAATGAACAATCTAAGGTTCGGATACAAAGTCAGTGACATGTCTAATGTAGGTGGGGATGGGCAATTGAGCAGTACAGCTTGCTGAGCATGGCGCTGCCAAGGCTAACACCACTGTAGCCAGTTCCTTTTCCACCAATGGTAGCTATAAAATCTGTGTTTCCCGTGGCATTGGCTGGTAGAGCTAGACCAAAAAAGAAGCCGCTGCTATGCTGGAAGGTATTGAATGTTATGCCAGACTTTGCATCGGTGTATGGTGCTGGTGTTTGGGCTGCCGTAAGAGTACCAAGTGCCCCGGTCAAAAGAGTGGAGGTCTTCATGATCGTGGAAGGCGTTGTCAAAGCAAGATGTAGATGCAAGAGATACAATAGATGGTAGAAGACGGTAGCCGATATGCTGATACTGAAGAAAGGACCTGATTCATGTTCGTGGGCGTGGCATTCGCAGAGGGTTTATATCGCGACCCACCTGCCGCTCTGAAGCTGAATGTTTCCCCTGCATTTCGTCATTTCAACTTATTTCATTGACGAGATGTTCTTCCATAACGAAGCGGCAAGACGGAGAAGTGTTTCGGAGGTAGCCCTTGACCTCAAGTAATCTTTTGTAGATGAATAATCCTCATTGTACTGATGCTGATTGGCGGCCGACCCACGGATCCCCAAGGCTGGCATATGAGGAGAAATATGAAACCATGGGATCTTGCATAGCATAGTGCCTACCATAGATGACATTGCTTAACGAACTTCTCAAAATTGTTTCAGTCGAATTTCTAGATTGCCGAACGGCTGGGCGGAGCAATCTCAGACGGCAGTCGAGGCTCAGCGACGTACCGGATTTTGTAGTCGAGACGACTGTTCGTTAGTTCGACCAATGATCTTTTAAGCATGTTCCGAAGGCCTGGAGCGTCCCAATAAAGATCTCAGGTATAGCGTGCGCACACCATCGCATAGCGATGGAGGAGTAGCTCATCCGTTGCGCGACCTCGGCAAGCATGTAAGGTCATGTATACTACTCTTCTGACGTCAAAGTAACGGTATTTTCACTACAACGATTAGGGGTATACCTATCCAGTTGGTTCCTTAGGTGGTGTAGGGCGATGTAGGTAGTTGAGTAGAGACGGAGCAGGTTTAAGGAGAAGAGGGGGACGTGGCTGGACTGATTGGGTATGGTGCCAGCCTTGAGCATCACGAAGTCCCCCGCAGATTCATGTACGCCTTTACAATACGACAGTCACTTTCCAAAGAGCTAGCCAAATCTTGGTGCTCACTTTTGTTGCTCGCATCACGCATCACGGGTTCCAGCGATGCGCTATACACTTGACGTCCTAGGTCATAGAAATACAAGCTTTGAACAGATATTCGCACTTCAGCTCCCAGCCATCAGCATCGTCTAATTCCCGAATCACCTAGGCAGCCGACGATCCATAATTCTTGATCATTTGACCTCACAACTTGTGGCGACGGCCCACAGGGTAGCCCAGGTCCGATGCCAGATTCTAACGGGGACGATGCATGGCCATCTTCAATCGAAGGTTCGTGGAGAGAAGGCATGCCTCGACACAGCCATGTCCCTCTGCACGCAAAAGGCAAGAGTACGAGATTGCTTGAAGTTCAGCTTGGACCAGCATGTGAGCATATACGATGCACACTTTCGCAGCATAATCTTGACAACATGCCCCCGTATGTTGCATTATCGTACACCTGGAACCAAGGAAGTGAACGGCGACACATCGATTGTGATGGGTTGGACCTCGAGGTTGGCGATAATCTTTGGCAATTCTTATTCGAATTTCGCAAAAGGGAGAGCATACGCCAGTATCATTCAGGGCAATCGGAAACCAATATCTCTCACCTCTGGGTCGATGCTATTTGCATCGATCAAAGCAACGTACACGAGCGCAACGATCAAGTAGCTCAGATGCGCGACATATACTCAAGCGCTGAATCCGTCATCGTCTGGCTCGGTCTCGTCAAAGCTCAAGAAGAGCTAGTTTTCCTTCTCGTGAGGCATAAAGAACTTCTTCAAGTCAGAAAATCTCAGGAAGCACTCATAGCCTTCCTAAACAAGCCATACTTCACGCGCGTGTGGGTTGTGCAAGAGTTCATTCTTGCGAAGGTGTTGAGCATCTGGTGTGGTGAGCTCCTCCTGTCGAATGCTACTGATCTGGATACCATCTTGCGGGAGCACCCCGAAACATTGAAGGCCATCATGAGAACTGCGGCATGGCCCCTGTTCGACTACAGACGAAAGTTCCGTTACGGATCCCTGGGAAGAAAAGGCCCAAGCTTTCGACTCCGTGACTTGCTGTTGTCTTTCGCTGCCTTACAAAGCACCGAGTCTTACGACAGGATATACGGTTTTCTCGGTATTGCATCAGGTGGCCCTGAAGACTCTCAGCCCATCCAGCCCGACTACTCCAAATCGCCAGCAGACGTGCTTGTAGACGTGCTTCGCAACGAATGTTCTCCGCAGATTCAACCTGCAAACCGAAACGATTACGAGCTCCTTATATTTCTTATGCAGGTACTCAAGATCTCGCGTTCGGACCTTGCACGTCGTCTGTGGCGTATCGACTCTGCAGTAAAAGAACATGTTTACGTGCTGGCGACTTTTGGCCGCACAACCGCCTCCTTGCGCAAGCTGGGTAGTGTAAGCAGAATAGGAGGCTTTAAACACGTCAGCGAATTCTCTTCTCATCATATGCGTTTGGCGTTGTTCGAGTCTGCTGCATCTCTACCGGATTTGCCCAGCTCGAGCATCAGACATCTGAGTTGTCTCATAGCGAACCCACAAACTGTTCTCGAATTTAATGGCGCTGTTTCGAGAGGAATTATGAAGCACTCGGTACAGTCTTTGATCCAAAGTCTGTCGAGTATGGAAAAAATCGACGATAGCTCATCTGAAGGTACCACATCAGTCTCAAGGTTACCTGAAGCAGATCTTGGCGTTGGCGACCTCAGACAGCTTCTCTACGATAGCCTGACGGAAGTCACAAGAGCTTCGTTCACGGCTGCACCCTTATCGAGGCAGCAAGAAACCAGATATTTGCACAGGAAATATGCCGTATTCAGTGGCACCAACGGCATCATCGGAGTGATGTGTGATGGAAGCTGTGCTGGGAGGCTTCCAAAAGTTTTCGATGACATATACGTATTTGCCGATGATCTGGAGTCAGACAGGGCTCTAATAGTAGACGGCCGAAACATTGAAAACTTGGCAATCGTTGGAACTGCAATCATCACCAAAGACAAAGGGCCACCGGCAATCGCGCAAACATGGCAAAAGTTATTTCGCACCGGCTCCGTAGAAGCCACAAGCAGTATGCCAGCTTCCAACTCATCTTTAAAGTCAGACAGCGAGGTTGCAAAAGTCTGCTTTCATTGCTCACTTCCTGAGCTTCTGGAACTTATCCGCTGTGGAGTACTAAATGAATGTCAATTGCAGCGGCTGGTGGATGAGACATTTCACAGAGAATCTAACGACGAAGTACACCTATGTTCCGTTGGCTTGAGCCAACACCCTAGTCTCAGATTCGGGGCATAGACTCACATTGCCAATTGCGAATCCTCGGGCGTGCTCATTCCATCAAAGCCTTGAAAGGGCTACATCGAAGATGTTTACTAAAGGGCTTTGTGTTTTAGTATAGTATGCAATATGCACGACATTCGCGCTTATGAAGTCACATGCGAATATAGCGATCGAGAGAGTCATCGATTCACTGCTGTAGTCCAAAATAGTGCTTCACAAGTCCAAGACGTGCACACAGGCATGTTGTCATGTTCCCCAATGAACTCACGACTCCTGTGTGCCACTCTGCGTTCTGCCAACTTTGAGGCAACAATAGTATTTCGACTACTACCACCAGGTCGAAAACGCCAAGATTCGGATTGAAATCTGGCAAACCTCGTTGACGTGAAGTCAAACAACACACTTGGTGGTGTGGAAGTCGGTAGATGACACAGTCTAGAACCGAAATATTGGTTAATTGGCAAGCACGCATCCTGTCTCGCCGTTGAGAGCGCATAGGAAAGTAGTATGAAAAAACTCTGATGCATTGCTCGATTTCCTAAGGATATGTATATCAAAACCAACACTTCCACCGCAACACCTATATCTTCAGCCGACCACCACCGACCACCCACCTGCACTATCTATCGTCGCATGGGGCTCCTAAACCCCACACCACCAAAAGCGCTGCCCTTTTTCGGCGTCGTCATTGGCTCCGGCGTGTCCCTCCCCGGCACACTCGCACCCACAACAGCTCCATACTTTCCATTGCCTATCGCATTTGTACCCCCGCTTCCTGGCGCCTTGAACTTGACCTGGCTACCCGTCGCGTAGATATCATTCAGCATCGGCTCCAGGATCCCGGCATCCATAAATTCCTCATACTTTCTCCACAGCTTGAGCGCTGTCGTGGCGTCTTCGATACTGTCGTGTGTATCCTGCTGGATCTGCTCTTTGAGCACGCACCACGCCAGGAATTTGAGGTTGAGCTTGCGTTTGAAGTCTGGGAGGAAAAAGAGGTTGCTTGTGTCAACGACCTGAGTTTTGGGGACGTGGATGTTGATTGTGCGGAAGTCGTTGGCAAGCGAGTGTCCAACAAAGACACAGCCGAGGTTGAGGAGCAGCCACAGCTTTTTGTAGGCGTGCTTTAGACTGACCGGTGCATGAGGTGATGTCTCGCGATTGAGATCGCCAGGAGCGATGCCAGACCATTCAGTCAGGTAATCAACAACTTTTTCGTTGACAGCGATGTAGTCATCGATGAAGGGGAGACCAGCTAGTTCACCCTCACCACGACAAACCGAGACTCGAGCGAGACCTTTCCGATCTGGCCGGATGGTCTGCCGGGTTCCATCTGCTTTCATTTCAATTTCCTCGGCTTGCAGCCTGATGAACTCGGCATCGATGGCCACCGGGTAGCCGGGACGGGGCGTCTCGGTTGAAGACTGGAGGAGCTTGAACTTGTCATCTGGTGGCATTGGATTTGATGACCACCATCGATACAAAATGGATGTGTCAAGATTCTCCTTCCATGAATCATCGATCTTGTTCCTAGCAGACTTAAGCTGGTACGTCAGCACCGAGGGCAGCTTCCAACTTGGCTCGAACCGCAGAGCCTCTTCCTTGGGTATAGGTCTGACTAGGAAGTCGTTGAACAGATGCCACTTATCTTCAGCCTCTGGGTCGCGTGATGATGGGCCCGTATTGATGGTGGCGACCAAATGAGGCTTCTGATGTTCGCCGCTGTTTATGTCAGCCACGACACCCACCAATTCATACACCATGATGTCGAAAACGCCTCGTTGCAAGTGCAGTTTCAGATCTTGGCCCTCGAAGCAGTAGAATTGGCCTTGATCTACTATGATCCCGATCTCTTGCGGCAGCCAGTTAGGAATAGACCATAGAAGCTTTGCTTCGTGGCTTTGTATCGCCGCATTAAGCATCAGAATACCAGGAACTGACTGTATCGTCTTTCGTTGCACCATTTGCTGATATCGATTGCACTTTGTGCACCACCCTCGGGTCTGATCCTGCCTTTCCACGCTGGCCTTGAGAATCTGCGAGAATGTGGGTCTTGGTATCCTTGTATTTTTCATGACATGCTTTGCCGGATATACGAGGTCGTTGACGAAGTTCTTTCCCCCCCTGATTGTCTCGTTCGCACACTGTGCACATCTCATGCTCGCTCTTGCTTGTGTTTCCAACACATGGTCCAGAAGGGACGGTCCACTTTGACTCGGAAGCAGCTGGCGGAACTCCTCAGAAATCTTCTCGAGGAGGAATCGATTGAGGTTCTGAATCATGCTAGTAAGCGCAACGTTGGGTGCGAGCTCCTCCAACAAGTTCAGCGATACGGCGTTGGATAATCCGCTGAATGTTTTGAGAAAGTTCGACGCCTGGCAATTCAGTCCAGCAGCCTTTTCGAGCATGTCGATCAGGAAGCCGAGTTCGCAAAGTAGACACGACTCGAATAGACATGGAGACGCCGTATGTTGCAGAGCGAGATTTCGAATCAGTGGTGTGAAGCGGAAGAGCTGCAAGAGCGGGTTGGCGTAGGAATTGGTGATATGTGTTTCGAGGCCTGAGAACGGTGTCTGGTTGTAGTATGCGAAGTCGAAATCATCTACACCGAATTTGCTGTATTTGATCTCAACGTTGCCATACATTGCAGGCACGTCTTTTCGGGTTACATCATCTAGATGAAGATCGGTCAAGGTCTCCATGGTCTCTACGGTCTTCTCATCAGATTCATTCGGCGACAGCGATATGCGCGCCTTCTCGCTCAAGAACTTCGGGGGAGTGAGGGAATCAATTGATCGATCCGTCTGCCTAGTGATCTCGACCTGGTTTCTACGCTTGGTTCTTGGGTTCTTGGCGAAGAATCCAATGTCTGTTCTTGTCATGTTGTTCAATATGGCACCGTCAATTTTCGCTGGTGGTGCACCAATTTCAAAGACCATGTGGCTTGGCCAGCTTGATAGCAAAGTCTCCTTGTAATATGGCATACCGACTGTGTTCAGAGGTCTGTCATACTTAGCATAATCCATGTCAAGCCGCAACGGTGACCTACGTGTCGAGGCTCCAGTCCATAGCAGGCGGTGGTATGGAGTGATCTGCAAACTCGGTAGGGTTGCTGTACTCCGGAAAGTGTACTTTGGTTGGGGAGCCCCACAAGTGTATGTGCGAATTGGAGTCAGCCAGGGCGAATGCCTCGCCAGATGGGGCCATTTCAAATCCAGCGAGATAAGAATCGTACAGATTGATCTGTCTCAGATTGGCCGAGTCCGGATTCATGAGGTCAATGACCTGCATCTGTCCATTCTGCGAAGCAATGATTGCCGTAGTGGACATGCGGGGATGCATTCGTACAAAAGCTGCACCAGTGTGGAACGGGATGGGTGGCAACTGTTTCAGGGTCTTCAAGGAGAACACGTTTGTGAACGGATCCAGCATGTATGCATATTGCTGTCTGGGAGACCAGCCGCATGTGGCCAGAAAGTCGCCCTTCGCATCCATATCACTTATACTACCAGTATGACCTTCGAATACCTTGATGACAGACAGCGATCCAGAGTCGAGGATATGTATACCGCCGTTCTTAGTCGCCGCGCAGAGGTATTGGCCTGCACGCTTCATGATGGTGTACTGTGCATCGGCAGGCAACTGGGCGGCGTTAGCGACTTGTTTTGACCAACACTGTCAACTCACAGTATCCGTTATAGTGCCCTTCTCTACATCCACCTTGAACATCTGCTCCTGGCAGCCCGCAATCAAAATCTCGCGTGTGCCCTTGGAGGTGAAGTTCATGCATTTTAGATCCTTGAAGTCCGGACTCCTGCATGGGACGCATCAGTATATACCACTGCTCTCAAGGCCCTTCTTCAAGTCGCACATACGTGAGGTGCCACTGTGTCAAGCCACGCCTGTGGGAGTAGTGGACGCTCTGTCTGGAGATGGACAGAACGCCTTTATCGGTGAAGAGGAATTGCTTGACGGGGCCGTCGGTGGTCGCATGGCCACGATAAGACGTGTAGCGCTCGAGCTGTGGGCCATATAGCGATGTTACGCGTCCCTAATCACGCGTTAGTTATCATATATGTTGGCACAATGCGGGCAACGTACTCACTTGGTTGTTGCCGGTCCATAACAGCTCCTGTGTTGTGTCGAATGCGAATGTGGATACGGGTGTGGCAGGATGGTGCGGTCCGGGTGAAGGTAGCTGAGCTATTGCTAGCTATGCGACAGTCAGTGAATGTGCTGAAAGCGTGCCCGTGGAAGAACCGTATGGACACGCGCTGCACATGCGTGTGCTGTGCGGAGGTTTACCTCGTCCCAGTCCGCTTCCATGACTATGACGCCTTTTTTGAACTATTCGCACTCGACACTACCCCCAACATAGCTCATTGCTCCTCGTGTGCCTCTAGCAAGCGCGTCTGGAGGCATGTGTTGTGGGGTGAAGTTCGAAGCTCCAGTGCGGGATGATGCCGACTGCTTGGGTGGGGCATGCACCTCCGAACAAAGCTCAACGCCGGGCCCTGCGCCGGGAAGCAACCATGCTCAGCATGAGCACACTGCGTACACATGTTCTATTACAAGTAACTTTTCCTCCGCACATCATATATCCTGCAATTCATCATACTGGCGGAAGCATGCACGAAATTGGATTTTATTACGGAATTCTTCGGGACCACGCACATTTGCAAACATAAACATGATTGATGGAAGTTTTTGATAATCTACCCAGAGGTTTCCGTCCAAGTTGTGCACTGCTGCAGTCCATGTGACTAGAGCATAGGAAAAGCGATAGCACGGGAGGGTGAAGTAGACGGCTGACGGCCGAACTACTAGACTACAAATTGCTTACCTTGGAAGAGTCGAGTTACATTCCCCAAGGTTTTGTGCTCAAGCACCGGGGTATCGAAAGCTGCTGAAAGGTCGTGCTTAGCGCGTGTCCATGAGGTTGTGAACAAGCGGACGCAAGGCCATACCAAACAAATGCTCGCATATACAGATCGTAACGCCGTGAATTCATGGAAGATGAATTTGCCAATTGATGCGCCGTGATCCGAGAAGAAAAAGCCTGCACCGAATCAGCCATGTACTTCAAACCAAAAGCTGTGTAGCTCTTTGCGATCTAGGCCGGAAGTATGTGTCGCTACGTCTGATTACACCAGTAGGACTACCTAGGTCTGGAAAGTTCGCCGAAAGGCAACGTAAGCAAGGTAGCATAACTTGGCTATTCCTTCACGTACCTTCAGTTGTGAATATCGCACTCAATAGCTCAACCATCACTGGAACCGTTTACGGTTCTGCGGAGCAGATTCGTTGTACTCCACGTCGTTCTCTACGTCGGCTTTGTGGTCATATCGCTTGCGCTTGTGGGTTTCTGTCATGCCCTTACCAGAGCCAGTAAAGCCAACTGTCACGTCGTCAGTATGCACAATCTTGAGCATGTGCGAATAGCTTACCTCGGCTACCGGCATCTGAGCTCGTGCGGAACATAGAATCTTTCTTGCCACCCTTTTTGGCTTGCCAATCCTGCCAATTGCTCTGACGCTTCTTCAACTGCCCTTTATTGGCGATTCTGCTCTTCTTCTTGCCGGCCTCCTCGTCGGAGATGTCCTTCTGCGCCACCTGAGCGTTGGGGTTGACAAAAGCAGGGCCAGATATGACGTGGGGAGTAGAAGTGACGGGCGCAACCTGGTTGGCCACTGCCGCAGGCTCGGGTTCGCGCTTCCTCTTGCTGGGAAGAGGGCGCACAGCAGTGCTATCGACCGTGATGCTCTCGTCATACTCGATGAACTTGACCAAGTATTTCGGGGCAGAAGCGGAACCGAGAATACTTCGGATTTTGGCTTTGTACCAGGCGCGATCAGTCCACTGGGCCTCTATAGTGTCGCCCGTATTGAACGAGACGGGCATCTCCGGCTCTTGCTTCTCGACTGGCTTGCCCATCTTGGGGTGTTTTGCAACATCGTACTTGGCGGCGGCGGGTTGCGGGGCCTGGGGCAGCTGAGCCTCGAGTTCAGCAAGTTCGGGGCGGAGACGAGCAAGCGTGGCTTCGTGCATGGCAGTGTATTTCACCGCCTCTTCTCTGAAGACGTTGAGCTCCTCGCTGGTGTCGCCGAGCTCGATCATTTCGTCCATCTGGGCTTTCTGTTGACATTATTAGTTGTGTCGCGACACAAGGTGTAGTGCTGGAGACCCGCCTGGCTAGTCCACTCGTTCAGGCCCTGCTCTTCCTTCTTGATCGCCTCTTTCTTGAGCCATACGGCATCCTTGAGCGCCTTGATGTCTGCCATGGTGTGTGGCGTAGTGGTGTGCGTTTGCGAGGCTGGGTTGTGATCGCAGTCGTGGCGTTGAAGTTGTGAGAGTCGCGCTTGAGGATAGACTTGGCGCGGCCCCACCTGCCATCACGCCTGGACCCTGACTTCAGCCCTAACTCCAATCCATATCACACACTATCAAACACCTGTGGATCTGCCGACGTGCGTCTGGCACGATGTGCAATCTGTCAATGTTACATCATTGCTTTCACGGCGACTTTGCATCATGCCCGACTTTTCAGACAGACACACAGAACATTCTATCGCTGCCTACGTCAAGCAAGTGGCAATGTCTTGGGAAAAAGAATGTCCTCGATCACGAGTATTACTCGGCATATTGCTGCACCGGTCGGAGCGTGGGTCTGGAAGATCAGGGCGCATAAGAAGCACACCATATGCGCGCAGAGCTGACCACTGCCGTCATCTTCTGTGACTCTTCTGCAGTGCAAATGCTGCTGATGGGCAGATCCTAGCTAGGCCCAAGACAGGGAACGATACATGGATGTATTCATAGTCCAGCCAGTGGACAAGTCGGAGGCTGCTGCGAACCCAGCATCCGACGATGATGTAGTACTGCAACGCGCATGAGGAATTCAGCAGCCCATGCGAACATGGGAAAATCTCTGCCCTACCAGGAACAGGCATCAAGCGATGTGCTCTTGCGTCTTGCCCTCTTTGACGTAGGATTTCCATAGCTTTCTCCAAAGCCCACCCCACCATGATTTATCAGCAGCTCGCGCCCTTTATGCTCGCCGCCCGTTTGAGAGCACATCCCAGCACAGCCAATCACCGTTGCTCGTTGCACAGCAGCGCAGCCGCCTATTCGCCGCCTGCTCGCCGCCGTGCACAGCTTACTCCGAGTGCGGGCGCTGTCGCGATGAGACGACCTGTTCCAAATTTGCCCAGGGTCGGTCACTGGACCGCGGCCGCCCGGACTAGACCCTTTGGCTTCGAGGCTCCCAGCCCGCCAGTGTACACCTTTCCTCCTCCACCGTCATCGCCGCCACGCCTGAAACTCGCAAAACTGTCGACTTTGCCTCTCTCGCGGGGACCCAGCACGCCCAGATATCGGCTGCGCCCCGTGCGCGACCCCTCTTGTCTCCCCAGCGTGCCCCAGATAGGCCCTCCAAGAGCTATTACTTCGCTTGACTACACTCCCGCCTCGACCCGCCGCACCACAACCACCACCGCCGCACACGCCTGTGCCCACTCGAAGACCTACCCCCCTCTTCAACTTGGACTCCGCGCCGACCGTCGCAATGGCAGGGACAGCCAACGACTTCCAGAACGGCACGCCCTTCTACCTCGACTCAACCCAGCAGGATCTTCTCCTCGCTGCTCTTGCGTCCAACAACCAGAACCCCAATGATATCTTCTCGGCGGGCTTGAACACCGCTGCCGGAGGCGGCAACTCGCAGTTCCCATATAACACCGACAATGTGGACCCCTCCTTCTTCACCTCCCCGCAACAGAACACCCCCGCCAATGCCTTCACCAACGGTAGCATCGAGGAGAGCCCGTTCGTCGATTATCTCGATGGCGACGGCTTCGACTTTGAGGGTGCTGACGACGATCTCATGATTGGCGCCCTCCCAGGCGGCTCTCCCTCAGGCAAGAACGGCGAAGACGCAAAGAGAAAGAGCCCTGACGATGATGCTGATGACGACGACGAGAGCGGCGGCGGTAAGCGCAGAGAAGGTGACGATAAGCAGGCGAAGAAGCCTGGTCGCAAACCACTGACCTCCGAGCCCACCACAGTATGTTCTGCGAACGCGGCATGTCCTTCGTGATTACTGATCTAGCATGTAGAAACGCAAGGCGCAAAACCGAGCCGCCCAGCGAGCTTTCCGCGAGAGGAAGGAGAAGCATCTGAAAGATCTTGAGACCAAGGTCCAGGAGCTCGAGAAGGCTTCGGATGCTGCGAACCACGAGAACGGCCTGCTCCGCGGCCAAGTGCAAAGGTTGCAAATGGAACTTCGCGAATACAGGAAGCGACTATCTCTCAACAGCAGTGGTATCAGCCGTAACCCACCGCTGGCCTCCGGCTTCAGCTCAATGCTCAACACTGGCAACACTAGCAACGGTAACTTTTCCTTTGAATTCCCTCGATTTGGTGGACTTCCTGGTGCTCAACTACTGGACAATGGACCGTTGTCCAAGACGAAGAATTCTTCAGTCTCTTCGCAGGCCTCTGGTCGTCATAACAGCACCGGTCAAGGTGTCAGCCCTGCGACACAAGCAAGCAGCTCCTTCACCAACTCGCCTGATCCGATGGGCGCAAGTCCCAGGACCAATGGTACGCAGCGCAATAACAGTGCGGGCGACTTCTTTGGTTTCAGTAATAAGAACAACAATGCAGCAGTCAACAACGTCAGCCGTGGTAGTACTGACAGCGTGTCCACAACGCAGTCGCGCGTGTTCCAGTTCAACAGCGGCTCTTCAACACACTCAGAGTCGCCCTCGTCTTCGACGTCGCCAACTGCTGGGCAAGACTCATCGTGCGGCACATCGCCTGAGCCAAGCCATACTTCGCCTAGTCAGCCCAAGGATACAATCGCAGATGGATATGTGTGTCATGGCAATTCGGAAGGTGAGGTCCTCTTCTGCGAAAAACTCAACATGGCCTGCGGAAACCCTCGCAACCCCGTGCCTCGTACGATGTCCCAATCTGACGACAAACCATCTCCTGCAGTCATAAACGCCGCCAAATCCCCCACCCCCCAGCTCAACGGCTTCGATTACCTTGCGAATCAAAACGGCGGACAATTCGATCCCACCTTGTTTGGTGAATACCGCGATACCCAGAACGCCATCATTGGTGACGGTGACTTCACCGGCGGCTTCTTCAATGATGCTTTCCTCAACGCAGGATATGGCAGTCCCTTCCATTTTGGCGATACGCCTGCAGTTCAGAAGCCGAATCCTCTCGAGCAGATTGAGCGCATCCAAGATGGTGAAGATGAGGTGGTGCCCGGCGAAGACATCAACTCGATGCTTAACTGCCACAAAATCTGGTCAGTAATGTTGGTTTCCACTTACTGTTTCTTGCACACTAATAGATTCGCAGGGACAAGCTTTCGAGTCGCCCAGACTTCAAGGACGGAACCATTGACATTGACAATCTGTGTTCAGAACTCCGTGCAAAGGCGCGCTGCTCCGAGAGCGGTGTGGTGGTTGATCATAAAGATGTCGAGGCAGCGTTGAAGCGGTTGCCAAAAGATGCCATTTCTGCTTAGAAGCATCGACCACCAGCATGGGTAGCGCAGGACAGGTGTTTTTGGTGTTTTCTTTTGGTGTTGGTAAAGCTCTTGTGTAAAGCGAACAAGTCACTCGCTAGGCTCTTTCGATACGGCTTCGGACATGGGACGATATGGTGAGAAGAAATAGCAATTCAGGCAGGGTGGTCCATTTGGCGTTCATCTGGCGAAGACGACGACGACGACACGAAACACACGCAAGGAATCAAACGGGCAGCCGGGATGGGAATTTGGCACGATATGGGTATACAAACTCTGCTTCCTTGATTCTGTAGCATGAATTGCAATACTTATCTTCATTTCCATGGCCTCATTTCAATTTTGTTCAGATGCCAGGTTTGGGCTGCGAGAATACACATGGGCTGCGAATACTATAGTCTAATGTGATAGGGCACCTTTTTTTTAAATTATGTACTTTTATATCTTCGTCTCGGTCCCCTTCAACGCCTCGATATCTACAATCTCCTTGACTGCCTCGGTAGTAAGCACGAGAGGACTCTCCTCATCCACCGCAACACTGTCCTCAATCCGCATGCCTATGCCCCGTGCCCACTTGGGCCAGCGCTCATCGTCGGGAACATAGATGCCCGGCTCGACGGTAACGACCATATTCTTCTCCATCTTCCTACTCCGTGACAGTCCGGGGCTGTCATGTACGTCTAAACCAAGATAATGGCCCACGTGATGAGGGAACAGAGTGGTGATGGCGTCTCTGCCGGACATGTCAAAGCCGAGATCGGTCAAGCCTGCGGAGAGGGAGTTTGTGGCTATGGAGTGCAGTTTATCCAATGAAAGAGACGCAGAGGTCCGGCAGAGTGCTATGCAGCTTCTTTGGACAGCAAGAAGCAGATTATACAGATCCTTCTGCGCGGGGGAGAACTTGCCATTCACAGGCCATGTGCGCGTAATGTCTGTGACGTAGCCGCCGTAGCTCGCGCCCGCATCGACCAGGACGAGGTCGTTGGGGTTGAGCAACATGTCGTTGGACACGTAGTGGATGGTGTTTGCGTTGATGCCGCCTGCGACAACGGGCACGTAGGCGGGGCCGTCGCATAGGTCTTGCTTGAACCAGTAGTCGAGAAACGAGTCGAGGTCCTTTTCGGAGGTGAAGGACTGCCTCATGGCGTCGGTGATGGCGCGGCCAGAGTGTTGGCCTGCGCGGCGCATGTTGGCGAGCTCGGCAGGGCTCTTGATAACGCGCAGCTCATTGAGAAGAGGGCGAAGAGGCTTGATGGATGCTCCGCTGTCGCGGAAGAGTGTAGCAATGCCGCCTGTGCGCGAGGGCTCAGCGCCTGCGACGAAGCGGGACAAGAG
The DNA here is from genome assembly GCA_020747045.1 of Phaeosphaeria sp. MPI-PUGE-AT-0046c. Taxonomy (NCBI): domain Eukaryota; kingdom Fungi; phylum Ascomycota; class Dothideomycetes; order Pleosporales; family Phaeosphaeriaceae; genus Phaeosphaeria; species Phaeosphaeria sp. MPI-PUGE-AT-0046c. The sequence continues at coordinate 746,391 of JAGTJN010000010.1, read as the reverse complement.
ATTCTTGGAGACGCGGTTGAGGGGGAGGTCGGTGTAGATGTTTGTGCTGCGATTGAAGATTTCGGGGAGGAGCTTGGGCAGGTCATCGATGGAGCCGGCTATGTCTGCGTTGAAGACATCCTCTGCCGCTTCGACGCCGCTCCGAAAGCCTTCCCATGCTTCGGTTCGCGGGTCTTTGGGGCGCACGTAGAGGTGGAAGGCGTGGTCGTGCTCGTCGACTTTCTCGATTATGGCGATGGCATCCTGCTCGAGGAAGCCCGTGAGGTAGCGGAAATCGGGGTCCTGGTGGAACTTGTAGAAGACGGCGCCTGACGCATACTTCAGGTCGGATGCCGCCAGGACGGCTATCGAGTTCGCGGGGAGCTGTTTGGCGAGGTTGGCACGGCGCTGGAAGTACTCCAGGGCGGCGATGCCCGGCGTCACTGCACCGCTTAGTTAGCATGCATCTGGTGTCTCTGTCGGCGGACGCACCTTCCCGGGCCTGGAGCAGATGTGGATGCGTCTCATGCAACGGCTGTCCGAATCGGAGCTCGGCGGCGGGGACGCTGCTCTGGCATCTCGCCCACGCCCTCCCTGCACCCGTCCTCGCCCTCGCTCTTGCCGTGGGGCGCAGTAACCTCACACAACGGTCCATAATAACACAAACATGGGAAGGAGATGCGTGGTGGACGGGAGCGAGTCGCCCGCACACGCGCAAGAGGCATGACTTTCCGGCGAGTGCACGCTAGGTACGGGCATTTATCGATATCGGTAGTGGCTGACGTCTGACGTCGCCTCTGCGGCACCGCCCATGCCACTCTCCACCACTCTTCTCCGCGTGTTGCCTGGCACTAGGCACCACCAAACCGCGCATACATGTCACCACCCGCGCCTGCCCTCTACCGGTCTGCCCCCTCTAGAGAGCGACCACCACCGCCACCGTGTTGACACGCATCCCCCGCAGCATGGCCTCGTCGGCCGCCCGATTCGTCCCCCAAAAGGACCTCGACAGCTTCCAGGAACACCTGAGCAAGTCGACGCGCATACTGGCTCTGCTGGGCGCGGGCCTGAGTGCGAGCTCTGGCCTGCCGACCTTCAGAGGAGCAGGCGGCCTGTGGCGGACCCATGATGCCGTGCAGCTCGCGACGCCAGAGGCCTTTGGCGCCGACCCTGGACTCGTATGGCAGTTCTACAGCTACCGCCGCCACATGGCCCTCAAAGCGAAGCCAAACCCAGCACACTATGCCCTGGCAGAACTCGCACGCAGGAAAGAAGGCTTCCTCACCCTCAGCCAGAATGTTGACGGTGCGCCCTCCTGATCCCCGTGTCTACACATGTTGCATGCACTAACACATCCCAGGCCTCTCCCCCCGCGCCCACCACCCCGCCTCGCAGCTCAAGCTCCTCCACGGCTCCCTTTTCGATGTAAAGTGCTCGGAATTCTTCTGCAACTACATGGAGCGCAACAACTACACAGACCCGATTGTGCCCGCCCTCGCGCTACCAACCGACGAATCAGACCCCACGTCCCTCGACGCACGCCGTGAACTAGACATCTCAGACGAGAATGTTGACATTCCAGAGCTCACATACAACCACCTACCCAAGTGCCCGGCTTGCAAAAAGGGCCTCCTGCGCCCAGGCGTGGTGTGGTTCGGCGAATCGCTACCTAGCCATGTTCTCGACTCGGTCGATGACTTCATGAGCAGTCCAGACAAGATCGATCTCATCATGGTCATTGGCACGAGCGCAAAGGTCTATCCTGCCGCTGGATACGTGGACATGGCGCGCATCAAGGGTGCGCGTGTTGCCACTATAAACATGGACAAGAATGACATTCCCCGTGGAGGGATGTATGACCAAGACTGGTTCTTTCAGGGCGACGCAGCTGAAATCGTGCCCGAGATTCTGAAAAATGTCATTGGGGAGGTGAGCATGGACGAGCTGCGTGATGCTGCTGCTGCTGCCAATTCGTAATCGGAGACACCAAGTTATCAAACACACACAGCTGTTTGGGCAAGGAAGGGAACAGTAAAAATATATCCGTGTTTTTATTCCAGCCCGCAGTTTCTATTGCCAGAAGCTATATCTACACAATAGATCTACCCTTCCTCCTACCGCATTACCACTTTCTATCCAATCCTCCGTCTTTCCCCCGTCTCCACATACAGGACATCCGTACTCAAAGCTTTGTTGCATGAAGCCCAATCCCGGAATAAGTCTAATTGGCCCTCTATTGTCGTCACGTTTCGTTGCGATCGTATTGATGTTTACCCGTTCCGCTCATTACTCATCTATATGTTTTCAGGTTCCTGGGTCTGGTATGCTGGGCGCCGTGGTCTCTGAGACGTGGTGTGGGAGGACGAGGGTGGTCCAGCGTGCAAGCCAAGATTATAACTGTATATGTCGTACCAATTCTTCTTTTCGTCTCGCCCGTTCCCGGGTGTCATAGTCCTTTGCATCGTTCTCTACCACGTGTCTCCGTCGCATCTGACACCATCGCTGTAAGACCAGCCATGTGACAAGTCCCACCCCCCCCCCCCCCCCTCTTCTTCACCAACGTCACAGCCATCCTCGCAACTCATCCGCTCATTGGAACTCAAAGTCCGCCCCTGGAAAAGCAAGCGGACGCGGCCATGCTCCGTATGCATGTACATCATCAGCCTGCCCATGTGCCGACGCGCGCGATGCCACATCTTCATCTGGAAAGAAGCCCTCGACATCACCCCAGACAAACGGGTCCAGCAGATGCGGCGACTTGACGATGCTGTATAGACTGTTGTACGCGCGCTTGGCCGTATTGTTCCCATGGCGCATGTAGCGCAGCCACATGACGAGTTTGCCGACGGCAGTAATGGACGTGGCGTACGAGGCTTCCAGGTGCTTGCGGCACGAAATGGCAATCAGGAGGACGGCGAGCGCTTGCATGACTAGATGTGGGTGGTGAGCTCGTGTCAGGGCGAGAGATGGGGGTTCCTGGGTGAACTTACTGTTGTGCGTAATGGTCCACCACGGGCCCCTCTCGTACATGATTCGGAGATTGATCTCCTGGGGGAAAAGCGCGGCAACGTCGTGCGCAGTCATGATGCACGCCTCGGCGGTCTCGAGATCGAATGCTGTGAAGTCCTCGGTGCCGTGGTGTAAACATAGCTCGATGCGGCGCAGTGCCGGTCGCGTTATTAGAATCTTCAGCCGGCAGTATTGCTTCTTCATGGTGATTTGCTGCGCGTAGTCTTTTGTCATGGCACTCACGAGTTCAGCCCTGTCAGGCACCGCTTCTTGCGCCCAAGCATCGAGCTCGCTCATCAACTTTGGTATGATGGTATGTACCCTTGACCATGACCTTGCTTCTCTCTGCTCCGTGTACAAGGTTGCGAGTACTCTTTGTGTTATGGTTCCCATCCTGACTTGCATGTCTAGAAACGATGAGGGTTGGACGGGATCTTTGGGTGATGGCTGCGCCGATATTCCACTTGGCAAAGTCGTCGTGATATCTTCTATGCGCAGCATGTTCGGCCGGCCCGTGACTGAGCTGATCAAGTTGTCGAGGTTGTACAACGCCCACCATGTTTGTGTCGCAAGTTGTCGTCGCTTTGGTTCTAATGTGAAGGTTTGTGAGCGTGTGTGTAGCCCATGCCCAATTGCGGCTCTCATTGCCGTGCCCGTCATATTCCATGCTCTAGAGCTAATCAGCGTCGTTCCCTGCTGTATAGCATTGCATAAAGACCATGAGATGTAAGACATTGTTCGTCTCCACAGGTTTGTATGGTGCGATTTAAATCAAAGACTAAAACTTACCTGTCATTATGTCCGATGACCAGGTAGTAAATAGCCAACAGCCCCAGAGCCTGATCCGTCAACTCATGCAACAAGCTTCCCGGTCAAGCACATACCTGTACTAGGGACACATCCGTGTTCTCGATTACAATTACGGGATTGTTTAGACTCAAAAGCTGATATGCTCTTGATAAGTAGACTGTTTCGTCGAAAACGTCGGTGAGCCACTCGGCGGCTGTCAATCGCGAAAACCGCAACCCAATGGCAAACACCAGATTAACAATGGCGTGCCATATCTGCGGTAAAGCTACAGGGTGACCCGCCCGCATCGAATTGTAGTAGTTGCCTAGTTCGTCCTGTATCTCGTCGGATATCATTGGTAGTGATACGTGAAGTGTCTTGAAGTAGCATTGGAAGAGCATTGTAGCCGTATGCTCCGTGGGGAGGTGAAAGGGATTGTTCTGAGAAATAATCTGAATGTCATGGTCGTTGGAGTAGAAGTCTATGTCGTTTACGAATGGAGTACCGGAAAGTGCAGTTGAATCGTATCGCTCAAGTCGGGTCTTGAGATGTCTCAACCATTGAATCTCGCTGGCTTGGCCCAGATATATAACTTCGCGTGCGTCAAATGATCGTGTGGCGTCCTTTGATACCGGTCCTGTGTCATTGCTGGACAATTGTTCCGTAGTAAGGGCCGGTTGATCTTGTGTTGGCGAATCGATTGCGAGGCCTGGTATGTGGACGGTGGACAAGGGTGAAAAGGAGGGATGTCGCGATGATTCGGCCTGCTGTGAGTGTGGTCCGGTTTGAGAGTGCTTTGACCTCGCAGCAAAACTTCCCTCTGTTGATTCGTAATCGTCGTCAGGCTGAATATAGTCAGCACTGTGTGACATGCCAGCTGATCTTGGACTCTGCAGTCCAGTCAAGACGCTTTGTATGTATTGGTGGACTGTGGTCTACATCTGCACCACTCCTTGAGGCGCGCCAACATGGATGCTTGTGTGCTGGACATTGAGTAGATCGAGGCTCTGTAGACTACAGTACGAGCCCTTTGTATAGATAAGCGAGCTTGCTTATTGTATTGCCATGCAACACAACGGTAGAGGAAACGGATCATGATGGTTGGGCAACGTACATCGTTCAACAAGTTCTCAATCACAGCTCTGTCCTCCTCGTTGACGCGCCCAGCCAGATCGGTGAGTACGTTTGTCAACTGCTCGTTTCGTTCGGTGGCCCTTGATGGTGTTAGGTCAACTCTGCTGTACACGCGAGGGAGGATGTATGCTTACGCTGCCAAACGGTCTCTTCGTGTCGCTTCATACACACAGGGTTTGTTGCTCTTCTCGCAGAAGTTGCAGCGCGGAAGATCGCCACTGCACTTGACCTCTTGAGATGATCAGCGACAACGAAAGCTTTGGATACTGACGTGCAGCTTACTCCGTTTGTGGCAGTTGCGGCATGCTCGTGGGACGCGGTCCTTTGGTCGGATGCGTGTCTTGGCTGGTGTGCGATCTGGACGGACAAGATAGGGTATAGCTACCTCTACAACAAAGGTGAAGGTGGTTAGTGCTTGTATCCTGAAGGCTGACTGTGGTCTGACTTGAGTGTCGTGCTCGGGTCAAATAGGCGGGGTCGCTCGAGATGATGCCGAATCTCAATAGTTGCGGCGCAGTGTTTACTCACTGACAAGAGTTCAATTCATGCGACAGTAGCATTCAGTAGCTGACATACCTCGCTTGCACTCCGTAGGGAATGTTGTAAAGAGCGGCAGGGAGCTCCTGATCACCGTCGTGCTCCATGAGGTACTCGCAGCGGGATATAGGTAAGAGACGGTGATGCGCAAACGTGCCTCACAATGGGCTTGCGCCACGTGAGTAGGAGCTGTCAGTGGACAGTAGACGCGAGTTGGGCAGCTTGTTAGTCGGTAAGAATACGGGCAGCTGGCCGAACCTAAGTCGACCCATGGACGCTGAGTTGTGGGATTGCTTTGGCGACTCTGAGCCTTGCCACACGTCCTCCCGAGCAACACAACAGGAAGACAGTGAGCAGGAGATGAATCTTGGTTTCTTGAGGCTTTGCCGTGGCCCAGGGCCGCTCCAGGTAGAGCTGGATGCGAATGAGCTCCTCTTCACGGATCCCAAGCGTGGAATTTTTGGCATCCATGTGTCCACGCTGGTTGGTCACGGTACTTTTGCCCGATGCTTGATTGGCGTTTGCTCACTCCCATAGCGCTCAAGCTGGGTTTCACGGCCGCCCAGGGTATCGTGTGGAGATGCATTCGATCTCGATGCACTTTCGAGCAAATCTCGAATCCAGGCCTACAAGTCTTCGATGGTCAGTTCTCTTCTGGCACGTGAGTTTTGCGACATAGCTACAGTGCATTCAGTGATCGTGTCGTACCAGCCGGAACACTCCCTTGCCGTGGAGCAAATAGCCGTCGATTAATAATGGGCCATGCGCAGTCGTTCGAGTCATCAACATGAGATGGGTGATGTGGTCAACGTTGCTTGCGTGCACTGCTCGATCATTTGGCATACCTTTGTGGAGCTAACGTTGGCCTCGAGTAGGAGGTTTCGGCGACCATGTCATCCTCTCCCGCTAGCGACCATGGCTTCGATTGGCGGTAGCCCCGAGCTCGCTGCCAATCAACCCATGGCTCGGGCCTCGCACTCACTACTACTGTCTACCCTTGTACTTACTGTGTACAGCTATTCCCCAACGCGTTCAATATGCGCCTCGACATTGACTCCCTTGTTGCCAGATTTTGTGCATCTTTTGGCAGTTACTTGGCTGCTCGTTTGTGTCATTGCTCTTATATATACACAACGTCCTTCATCAAAGACGTGACCCCGCTGCGAGTTTCTCGATAAGCGATGCTGCCACGTAGCTGCCCGGATCGACCGATGTTCTCTGAATGGAATGTCACAACGGCTCGGATCATGAATTGAACGACCGGCTTGGCGAGCAACTACAGATTTTCCCAAGGTTGTGCTGAGCGGACCACTATGGACAGACCTTTCCCCGGGTTGCTATCAGGTTCAAAGCATGGAGTACCAAGCCTGCCATCAGTCCCAAAACCCATTACCAACTCGTTACCTAATGTTAGATCCGTTACGCCAAGTAGACCGGTCAATGCGTACGTTACACACGTACGGATGCTGCTATTCCTATGGCCCTGCGAGAATTCCGAGTTTCGCTGGTCCTGCATGGTTGCACGTTCGGCGTTTTTGCCCGATCGAATCGGCAAAGGTGAACAGGCCAACAAGCCCGCGTCGCAATCTCACCTAAACAGCTCGAAAAACTATGTCAAGATCTGTAGAATATTGCCGTAACGTCCATTGCGTCTGCAGCTTAGTTCTGTTGAACAAGACGGACATGCAAACCTTTCGATTTTGAACAATAATCGCCCCATCACGCCATCAGCGTTACAAGTCAAACAGACCTGGAAATGGCAGACTTGTCAGCTTCTCGATAAACCAAATAATAGGAGACCAGACATTATGGTTCATATATATCTTCGCCTTCTTATTTTAGGTCAGCTCGGAGCGAGGGCTTGAGATCCTCAGAGCACGCGCTCCATGATGCAAGCGTTGTAACCAGCCCCACCAGAAAACACATGTACATACCACAAAATGAAGCCAATCTTTTCTCACAAACTTCAAAGACACATGCGAATTGAAAACCAGCGTACCCGAATTCTCCTGTCTGGTTTTACAAAGTCTCGGTCTAAAAGAAAAACCGAGTGGCTTTCCTACCTACGTCCTATATTCTACACTACATGCTCATGCTCTTCCAACGCTTCAAACACACTCCACCCCGACCCCCAACCCCACACAATCCCACCCCCCAGCCCTGATTCTCTCCGCATCCGTTCCCCAAACTAACGCATCCGGCGGCGCAATAACAGGACACCACCAAAACCTCCCATCCTTGCCCCTCCCCTCGCCCGCCGCACAGCTCAACTTGGCCCCTTCGACCGCCGCCTCACACGTCAAATACGCATACCCCCCGCTGTCAATCGTGCCCGCGTCATCGGTGTAGATGTAATAAAGCCCCGAGGAATCGGTGTTGAGGTACTCTTTTGTAGAGGGCATGAAGAGGCGATTGGAGGCGTCGAGAGCAAATGTTGTGGACAAGGTGGAGAGAGGCGTGAAGGAGAGTTTGTCGGAGAAGCCGAGGGCGCGCAGGTAGGCCCCGATTGGGGTGTTGGAGATGGTGAGGCGGAACCCGGAGGGGCAGGCGGTTGGGGTGGCGATGGCGGTCGAGGTGAGGACTGTGGTTGAAGTGGCGATGGCGGATACGGGGAGGGTTGTTGTTGCTGTGGTGTTGGTGGTGATGAGGGAGGTCAGTGTCGATGTGAGGATGGAGGTAGTGGTTGTTGTTACGGTTTGGGTTGTTGTGAGTGTGTTGATTGAGGTCTGTAGATTAGTCACGGGGATTGTGAGAGTGCTGGTCGTGGTTGCTTTGAGGGTCTTTGTTATGTTGACGATGAGAGTTGGTGTCGTTGTCGTTAAGGTGGTCCGTGTAATGTAGGTCGTGGAAGCAGGCAAGGTCAGTGTTTTTCCGACAACGCCGAGCTGCTGGCATGCGGAAGAGTAAGACCGTAAGTCACGACACGGCGCAGCATAGTCTGGGACATCGTCCGGGGTGAAGGTCGCAGGCTTGCATTGACTGTCGAACTGTTCTCTAGCATAGATTGTGCCATTAGACGGTACATCTGGTACTGAGGTCGGATGTGGGCGATCTGGCAGGGTGGAGATGGACGTCTCGCGTCTCTGCAGTGGCTTAGGCGTGGAGGTAACGACAGTTGTGGACGTGACAATAGCAGTTGAGAACGTGGTCGTCAGGAGCAGGGTCTCAAATACAGTCGACGTTGTCGTGGTGGTCTCCGTTGTCAAACTCGTACTGTTCACAGGAACGACAAGGGTGGTGAGTTGTGTCCGGTGATCTGTCGAGAAAATCGACGAATTGACAGTGGCGAACGAAGTGGCAATAGACGTTGCTGTTATCGTGGCAGACTTTGTACTTGTCCTCGTCACGCCATTTGCTGTCTTTGTCGAAGTTGAAACCGTCGTTGAAGTACTATTCCAATCAGCAGACGCCATCGAATGGGTACATCAAGGTTCTTACGCTGGACAAGGCACGACAATCTTGCTAAGAAACGAAGAACAATCCGACTTAGCTACCTCGGTGCAATCAATACCTTTAGGAGGCCGAGCTGGTCCTGCCGATACCTGTGCAACACTTAGCAAAGTCGCAGTCACGTGTACCATATCCAACTCACAGCTCTCGCACACTCATCTGGCCGTCCAGGTGCTCGAGGCGGAGATGGTCCAGATCCTTTCCCTTTCCCAGGCTGCGGCGCAGGCCCCCTCCCCTGATCAGGAGGAAGCGCATTAGTATAAACATTAAAGAGTGTAAGCGCCGCGAGTGTAGAGGTAAACCGCATCGTGAGGATCTTTTCGCCTCAGTGCGCCGAAAGAGGAATGACTGGTAACGAATGACGAGGTAACGCGACCTGCCTGTGACAAGACGGCAGGATCGCCATCGTTTTGTATGATTGTCTTTTCCCGGGCATTGATCGTAATCGCGTTGGTATGAACCAGCGGGTTCATCTCGGTTAGAGCCAGATTTGGTTGTCCAAGTTTGGATCCCTGTCCAAGGTGTCGAGACTCGTGTTGGGCTCAGAACATCCTACTCGACTTTGGGGGGCGGGTCTCGCCTCATCTCAGCTGTATCTGGGGACCTGCCTTCATAATACAGGGAAGGTATGTTGACATGGCTTCGAAGAGAAATGTTGCGCGTCGACGATGTTCAGGCCTGTTGTTGTGCTTCATGGCACGGAAGACGACTAGGATGTCACCCCTTTAGTCAACGCCACAAACGGGCACTACGCCAGAAGGAGATGACAGGCCTTGTTCGCAATAAAGCGGCCCTGTTTGTAGACCAGCCCTATTGCTGCCATCTAACAATGACGAGATGAAGCAGAAATGCAATGGTGAACAGGCACAGTAGGCTGATACTGACAGGGGTTCATTGCTTTGACTTGATTGGCGGTATACAGTCCCGGAAAATATTCACAGTGTGGAAGAAGTTGTGACGTGAAGAAATACAAGATAGATGGATGTTTTCAAGCCTAAACATTGACTAAATATTGGATTCCTCACGTACCTAGATTTCACGCAATCACTTTTTGTATTATGTATCTCTTTCTTCTCATTGACATGATCTGTACAATAGACACTCGTGGTTGAGTGTGTCCTCCTTTTTGATATCTGCTACTCCCCTCTCATGCAAAATCGTGAACAACTCCAGGTTCCGTAAATCGTTCGTTCGTCGTGTAGTCGAAGATCGAAAAATACAAAGGTATGATGCCGCAAATTAAGAGACAATATTGAAAAGCTTTCCATCAACGGGTGTATCTATACCCGCAACCAGACAAAGAGATGAAGAGGGAAGTAAGGAAACGTCGCCGACGTCGGTTGAAATGGTAATCGACCGCGTTACTCAGTCTGTTAGATGTGAGAAAGAAACGAACACAAGCTATCAATGCTTCGGGCAGCAACACACGTGTGGGCCAGACTTGATGACGGCATCGGTGGCTGTCCAATTGTTAGTGAATTGCTATTGCAATACTGTGGGGACCACAAACCTTCGTCCTCGTATTTCTTGAAGTTCTCCATGAACAGGCGACCCAGCTTGTCAACTTCGCCCTTGAAGTCAGAAGTACCGTTCCAAGACTTGGCGGGGTTGAGAAGCTCATCGGGAACGTTCGGGCAGGTCTTGGGGACAGACAATCCGAAAGTCTCGTATGTCTCGTATTCGACCTTGGCCAGTTCGCCAGAGTGAATGGCATCTAGGATGGCACGAGTGTACTTCAGAGGGCAACGTTTTCCTGAAGAGTGCATGTCAGTCATGTTTTATGTATCTTTTGATTGGGCAACCTACCTCCTGTTGTCGCACCAGCGCCGACCCAACCGGTGTTGAGAAGCCATGCGTCGGTGTTGTGCTCCTTGATCTTCTCCGCGAGCATAGTGGCGTAGCGCATGGGGTGCAGCGCCAGGAAGGGCTGAGCGAAACACGACGAGAAGGTAGCCTGGGGCTCGGTAACGCCCTGCTCAGTTCCAGCCATCTTGGATGTGTATCCGGAGATGAAGTGATACATGGTCTGTTCTGGGCTGAGTTTCGAGATTGGGGGGAGGACACCACGTGCATCGCAGGTGAGCAAGACAATGTTCTTGGGGTGGCCGTCGGAAATGCAAGGAATCTTTGTGTTCTCGATGTACTCGATTGGGTATGCGCATCGGGTGTTCTCGGTCAGGGTGTCGTCGTCGTAGTCGACAAGGCGGGTCACGGGGTCGAAGACAACATTCTCCAAAATGGATCCAAAGCGAATGGCATTGAAGATGTCAGGCTCCTTCTCGCCAGAGAGGCCAATAGTCTTGGCGTAGCAACCACCCTCGATGTTGAAAACACCAGTGTCGCTCCAACAGTGCTCGTCGTCGCCGATGAGGGCACGCTTGGGGTCAGCTGACAGGGTAGTCTTGCCGGTACCAGATAGACCGAAGAAGACGGTAACATCGCCGTCAAGACCTTGGTTGGCAGAAGAGTGGAGGGTGAGGACGTTGTGCTTGACGGGCATCTCGTAGAAGAGAACTGTGAAGATCTGCAGATAGATTAGACTTGGAACTGTGTGCGAAACGCTGTACTCACGCCTTTTTTCATTTCACCTGAAGGAAAATTAGCGTTATGTTCAATCATATGTTCACAGATCAACTTACCAGCATACTCAGTACCGAGAATGACCATCTCCTTGTCGGCGAAATTGATGGCGACCGACGTCGACGAGGTCATACCACTGGTATATCTGTTTGCGGGGAAGGCGCCGGCATTGTAGATAACATAATCAGGGTGGAAGCCCTCGAGTTCATCTCTCGATGGCCTGATGAGCATGTTGCGCATGAAGAGAGCATGGTAGGCACGAGCGCACACGACGCGGACGCGTATCCGGTAGCGCTCGTCCCAGCCAGCAAATCCATCGACGACATAGATGCGGTTCCTGGTGTTGAGGTAGTCAATGGCACGTTCGCGGTTGATGCGCCAGACCTGCAGAGCCGTTAGCCAAAAGGAACGTGATGCATCGAGGGGCAGATGCGGGGCAGCCGAGCCCCAGTGCGCGCCACGTGCAAGGATGCGGGCAGCAACCGTCTCCATCGGGTATGCGCCTAGCGTACATGACGTCTGCCGCCAAATTCACAAGCCAAAATTGTTACGAAATGCAAAAAGGATGAGCGGAACCGTGTGTCAAACTTACGTCGGGCTTCATCGGCTTGTTGACAGGTCCCCACCAGACATCTTTTTGTGATGAGGGCTCTTCTACGATGCGCTTGTCTGAGGGTGAGCGACCGGTCTTGGCTCCGGAGTATGCGGAAAGAGCGCCAGATGCTGTGATGGCTGAGCCAGTCTCGTAGACGAGAGCATCTTCGTAAAGAGCTGCGACTGAAGGGTTGGCAACCTGGAAAGCGTCAGCAGAGGAGCAGTCAGTTTTCTCACGTGAGCGGACTTACAATGGCAACACGGTCGTAATCGATGTGCGCTTTGTCGTGAAGCTCCTCTTCAATCTCTGTGTGAGGAGGCTTGTGAGGCCTGCAGGTACATGTCAATTGAGGTTCTTCCTTGTCAAGCTGCCTGGTCTGGAGGCCATGAAGAGACTTACTTCAGCCCACTGGGGTGGAGGTTGGTCTTGTTCACTACGGGAGGCGCCATGGTTGATAGTAAAGGTGATATGGAGGAGGAATGGAAATTGGATCGTTGTTGTTTGGACACCTGCTGACGGGCAAAGTCTTGGGCCAAAGGAGCTGGGCTTGCAGTACGAATAACGGGATCCGCGGCGTCTTTAATAGCTGGCATCGTGACGACGTCCCTCAGCTTCGTCGCGGCTGTGGGCCGAGCGGTGTCTAGTTTGCAGCGGCGTGATTGGGTGGAGCGGCGTGTGGTAGTAGCTTGGGTGTAGTTCGGCACAGGTGACGATAATAACGCGGAACAGGCAGGCACGAAGGGTGAGCACGGAAGGAGCGCTCGGCACACACGACTGGCAGCTTTATGGCTGCGTGTGGAGCGCGCAATCGCGATGACGCCCATGGAGACCTGGGAGAGCAGGGCAATGGACAATGGCAGACGTCCTACGTTCACCAAGGTGTCATTCTTCGGTGCTGCAGTGCGCTGCCGTCAACCCCGCGTGACTTGCACGCACTGGAATGACTATTCGAGCACGAGTATTGGCTACCGCAGTGCCCGAGGCCGTGGCTTGGAATCTCCAACTGGGCCCCAGACGGGTGATCACTTTCTGTGGGGTAAGAAGAGGCTTTGCGTCACGCACTCGCCGGAAGCGGCTATCCCCCTTCGTCATGGTCCATTGGCTGGCACGTCCACCATTTTCAGCTCGCGTGCTGCCCAAAAAAAAACCTCGTGACGGTGCATGGACGCGCCAGAAGCAATAGTTACACACGAGGCAATCTGCGGCTTAAGCCATCTGCTCTCATTTGTCCATGGCAGGTCCAAGGAGAGACTTCAAGTCCAACTCACGATGTTCGTTTCATGGATCGTGAGGCGGTGCAAGTCTCAGTTCCGGTTCTACCCCCTAGCCCGTCATAGTCCGGATCGCCATCCATCAACCTCCAATCGACCAGCATCGCACATCGTCGTCGGGCGGGCGGCTGTCTCACGTTTGCTTTTGCATCGGAAAAGCTGAGGCATTTCAGTCTGGAGCCAATCGACAGCTAGCTCGGTAGTTCCAAGCTTTCCTCTTGCTTAAGCCGAGATGTTCAGTGGCATGATTGCTGATATTGAGGCCTGAATAATCGCGCAAGATAGCTAACATATTTCCGCAATGTCACCGTCAAGTGTATGCCGTGCCGTCGCATATGCATCAGCAAAAACGATCGCTGGTGAGCTTGCCGGAAAGGCATCGTGCATGCAGCCTTGCAACTTCAACATACATGGTCGAGGTCTTTTCAGCGGAATAAAAATATATTGTAGTGAATTATAGACACGAAGTCTGCGACGTGATGACACCTGCACTCCAGACTCAAGCGTGGCCATGCCAAAAATGGGTAGCTGTTCGCGGGGATGCCATGCAAATAGTGGACCCACAAGCCGACGAACCTTCCAGACCGAGCCATTCCGGCCGCGGCCTCTCTACGACATTTCCCGAACTCTACCTCAGGCTTCACGCTGCATCGCCGTTCTGCAAGCGCTTCTGCTCTTTCTTCTGCTTCCTTGCTGCAGGGCTGAACGCCTTTTTGATCTTGCGCAGCCCTCCCAGATACAGCCAGGTGCAGACAAAAACGACTGCGAAGTTGAAGAAGATATACGCCCACATAATGCCTGGTAATCAAGTTAGTTTGTACTCATCTGATCTGGTAAGAACGAGTGAACATACCAAAGTCTCGCCAGATGTATCGCGGGAAGACGTTGAACGACGCAGCAAACGCCTCACCGGTGGCGTATTGACAAAAGCCACAATCGCCATTCGGTTGCGTCTGCACATATCCACCAGCTTGTCGTGCGTATTGGCCAGCGTATGCGTCACACGATTGCCCAGGTGGAGGCGGAAAGATGGCTAGCTCTTGAGTCTCGCAACGAATCTCTTGGCCTTGGACAAGTAACGCCAGGAATCCTTCGAGAAGGTACTTGAACGGCGTCAACCAGTACATCCAGACTCTCCAGAAAGACACCAATCCAGCATATGGCACGACCACACCACAGAATGCGACAACAAACGTGAAGAACAGAGGTACAAGAAGTGATGCAAGCAGCTCGTTCGGGCTGAATGCAGCAATCGCCTGTCCAAAGCCGAGATAGAACATCTCAAACAGCATCATGAAAAGCCAGACGCTCGCAGCTGTGTACGTATCGCGCGGGAAGGAGGGTGGGAAATACCAGCAGCACCAGTAAATGGTCCCGGCGATTATCCGATACGGGATCTCGCTCAGAATCGTGCCCCACACCATGGCCGTCCAGGAGTAGATCTTTGCGCTACCTTCTCGAGACTCGTAGATTGCTCGAGTGTTGATGAAGCGAGGCTGAAGCTGTTGAATTAATGGTGGTGAGATGGTAAGTGTCATGAAGATTGAGAACAGGCGAGACTGCATGTCAATCTGCGATTGGCCAAGATTCCAGAAAGTAAAACCATTGAACAGACCAGTGATAATGTGGAGCATTACCATACCCTGGACGTACTCGGGATCCCTCCAGATTGCCACGAAGTTTCGTCGGACCACAGCCAGCCACTGTTGAGGGTAGGGCATGGCGTATTCTCGATCATCAGTAACTTCCTTGTTCTTGCCAGCCTCGCGCCGCTGTTTGACGATATCCTGAATTTCGTTCGTGAGTTGATCGTTGTCTTTCGACTTCTCCCAGACATCGCCCCAATCTTGGCCCTTGTAGTCCGGGTTGCCAGCGCCGATGACATCGAGCATGTACTCTGCAGGATTTTCCTTTGGCGCGCACTTCCGCCCTCCATTGTTCTTGAAATAGTCTATCATCTTCTGCGAATCGTGGCCGAGCTCACCAAAGTAGACTGTCCGACCTCCAGACTTTAGAAGAAGAAGTTGATCAAACTCCTCAAACAATACCGCGCTGGGCTGATGGATTGTGCACAAAATAGCTTGTCCAGCATCGGCTAGCTTGCGAAGAAATCGTACAATGTTGAAAGCAGCGCCAGAGTCGAGGCCTGAGGTTGGTTCATCGAGAAATAGCAAAAGCTCCGGCTTACTAGCCAGCTCTACGCCTATGGTAAGCCGTTTGCGTTGCTCCTGATTCAATCCATTACCAGACACGCCAATTGCGGCTCCAGCAATACTGCGCATTTCTAGGAGATCAATGATTTTCTCAACGTAGTCGTATTTTTCCTCGATTGGCGTTTCCTTAGGCTGCCTCAGACGTGCTGAAAATTGCAGGGCTTCTCGGACTGTCGCAGTCGATTCGTGCACGTCCATCTGCTCCGCGAAACCAGTCGAGCGTTGGAATGACGACGGAAGCATTTTTCCATCTACGAGGAAATCGCCTCGCACGACGCCAAAGTTGATGCGCTGAGCTAGAGTGTTGAGAAGCGTAGTCTTGCCTGCTCCTGACGCTCCCATGAGAGCGGTAAGGTGACCTGGCTTTACAAATCCTTGTACGCCGTTCAGCAGCGTTCGCTCGCCCTTTTCGTAAGGGATGGTGTAGTTGATATTCTGGAAAGTAAACACCGTCTCGTTCTTCGCAACGCCTTCGACAGTATTGTCGGACTCATTGTTGTCGCTCGCAGAATGTTTCTCCGTAATCGCCTGAGTATCGCCATTCTCCTCATCCTTGGGTAGAGCCTTGGTTTCCATCTCTTTCTCTACAGCCTTGGGCACCTGGCCGCGTTTGTAAATAGTGACTGAGCCGCCCCCCTTATTGGGCTTTTGCATTTCCATACCGAGGGCCGTGAGCGCAACGAAGAAAAGAAAGAATGCGCAAATGAAACCGAAGTTGCGCCACAAATGGGATCTAGAGTATTGAAAAGCGACCGAGATGTAGTCCGCACCAGAAACTGTCAATGAACCAGGTGTATTGCCTTGCAGAGCGCAAGACTGATATTGTTCCTGCGCATTTGGTAATTCGGGAACGATGTAAGGAGTTACACACTGAAGCTCCAGGTTGTAAAACTCGTTTGCCATCAATCCTTCGAATCCATACTGAATAGGATTGATCCATCGCAGCCATGAAAACCAGGGATGCATCTTGGCTGGCGGAATAAGGTAGCCGGTATAAACTATGAGGGCTTGTATAGCCACGCCGGTAATCCGTGTCGCGATATCTAGCGAGCCCACCAAAGCGCCAATGGCGCGGAAGAAGGCGTACATCGTCATCGTAATAATCCAGAGGAAAAGGAGCGAGATGAAGAACTGTGATGCGGTCCGCTGCAGATTTGCCATGAAATACACAACGATATCGAAGATGAAGACCTGAACAAGTACGAGTGGAATATCGACAACAGTCTGGGCGATTGCGTAGGCAGCTGGTCGGTAGAAGGAGAAGCTCTTGTGCTTCAGTAAAATCGGACGACTTTCAAATGCAGAGGTGAGCTCCGCTAGTGCCAGCAAAGCGTTGAAGAGAAGCATAAAGAAAATGACACCTCCACGAGGGAAGGCACCAACAGCAGTCGGTTGTAGGTTGTAGAAGAGTGAGCCCACGATCAGTGCCTGAAAGAAAATACCTCCCCATTTTCCTACAAGAGACTGCGGGTCTCCAATCATTACGAGTGCCTGTCGACGGGTACAGGCCATGACTTGAGCTGGGAAGGAGATTGTGTAATTCTTCTTCTTGGTCGCCTTGGTGCGCGCCTCGTGGCGCTCTTCGGCTTGTCTCTTGGTTTCCTTCGCAAATTCTTCGACTTCTGCTAGGTTGTCCCTCGCTTGCTCGCTCTCTGCAAAGGCTTGCCCAAGTTGCGCTCCAGTCCGAGGTATGCGATCTTCGTAGCCTTCTCTTATATTACGTTCGTGTTCATCCGTCACGGAAGTAATGAAGTCGGCAGTTGTCCATCTCTCAGGACAAGTGAAGCCTAAGCTGTTGAAGTACTTCGCCGCCTTGTCTGCGGGACCAAAGTAACAACACCGGCCCTCGTGAATTAAAATAACCTTGTCGAAGAGGTCATACAGACTCTCTCCAGCCTGGTAGAGAGCCACTGCAGTTGAGACCTGCGCCATATTTGTGAGCGAGCGTAAACTCTGGACGTATTCAAGAGCGGTGCTGGCATCGAGACCTTTGGTGGAATTATCCCAGCACTGAACAGAAGCCTTGGTGACTAGTGCTTCGGCGATGGACACCCGCTTCTTCTCGCCACCAGAAACACCTCGTATCAGCTCGTTTCCGACCTTTGTGTTCATGGTATGCTCAATCCAGAAAAGTTTGGTAACAACCCGCAAAAACTCTTCAATGTATGATTTGCGGGTTTCGCCCTCTTTTCGTGACTCTTTTCCGGGCGTTCTTGTCTTAAGTGCGAATTTGAGGGTTTCTTTAACCTTAAGAGTCGCATAGTGCAGGTCTTCCTCGGGATTGTACAAGACCTCACTTCGGTATTTCTTTGCCATCTCTTTAGCATCAGTACCTCCGTACGTGACATCGCCTGTGATTTCCTCGAAGCCAAATCGTTGATTGCCGATCATTTTGAGAAAGGTCGAGCATCCAGCACCCGGCCGGCCTAGTACTAGAAGCATTCTACTAATGGTCAGCTCCGGAACATCAAAGCGCGCATTGGTACAAGGTCATACGTACTCGCCTGGTCGAATGCAGCCCGAAAAGTCATCCAAAAGCGTCCGGACAGGGGGCTTGCCAGTGGTCTTTTTGGGGCCCTTTGCTGCGAGGTTCTTTGCGAACCGGAAGGGACCTGTGAATATATCGCCAACCGAAGGCTGTAGGGCGGCTCCGACGCCCATGCCTTTCACCGTCAAATTTTTGAAAATGACGCCCTGATGTCGAGTCTTCTCTTCTTCTGAAGATTCTTGTCGCGTGTGTCCAAACATCTTGGACATCAAATTGTTGATCTCGTCGTCCTCTTCTTGGCTCAATCCGGAAGCTCCTGTGTTGGTCCTGCTAAGGCCTCCATCGGGGTTTGTTTTCCTACGCGACAAGACCCTGAATAAGTCCTCCTCAGTCAGTGGCTTGGATTGCCTCGACTGCAAATGAGGTCTTGCAGGTGCGGCCCCTGCGGACCTGATGGCAGCATAGCCCTTGGCTTGGTCATCATCGGAACTCGAGGGTGGACTTTCGATGGGCTCAACCTTCTCAACCGGCTCTTCTGCAACCTCTTCCCGTTGAAAGTCATGCTCATCAATGGGGGTTGGTGCTATCTTGGTACCGAGTTTCTCTGGTTGTACGGGTGCCAAGCCCTGCACACTGTGGTCGCCATTTGCGTCTACAGTGTCCGACACTGGTGTAGGGACTGCCGTGCTATGAGAGGATTCTGAGAAGAGTCCTGCTCCGGTGCTGCCATAGTAGTTGCTACTGCTACTATGATATGCATTAGAGATGAAGGTGGGTTCGGCGGTTTCTGTTGCACGAGGTGTGGATGCGTCCTCAGTATTATATTGCGATCCGACATAGGATTGGTGCCGACTTGAATCTGCAGGTGTTTCGATCCATCCGCCAGGAATATCTGAGTCTAGAGGCGTCGGTCGCGGACTTGAAGTCATATTAATTACGTTTCGTGCCTTGCATCCACGGTCGACGTTAATGATACAGAGGATCCGTTGGCAGCAACCTGCAGCACAAATGCGCTAGAGCAGTGATCGACGCGGGTAGCTAATGCCGTGTAGGATCTGCTTGGAGTCGCCCGATGGTGGATTGAATACTACGGACAGTGGAGGGGAGTCCGAATAGCAATATAAGCTATGTATGGTCCCCACGCGTCCGCGAAAACATGTTGACAGACCCATCTCAGACGCGTACACACAACTCCTAAACTTTCGCGCGATCAAGAAAAGTGTTAACGTCATCGTTGGTATTCTTTGTCAAGTGCACCCTTGGACGCTTGGCGTGTCGGCGCCTACTGAACGCGAAAGCCGACATTTCGCCCAAGCTGATTCGTTCGCTCTGGATCTGAGGCGCGATCCCACGATCGATCTGCTTCGCATCGAGCTTGTGAGGCTTCCGCGGGCCGCGAAAGGACAAAATTAAGCATGTGGCTTGTAGGTTCCTACGCTAACTCGGACCCAGCTTTGCAAGAACTTGCGAACACGACAAAATGGTGTGCTTCTGTACGGTCTGAATTCTGAAGCAAATGTAGCGCAAGCTGGCAGTCAGACTAGGCACTGGAACTTTCAATCCGCATCGATCCGCCTCGCCAATCGACCATGACAAACTGTGCTTCGTACACAATTTGCAAGCACTAGCTAGTCAAAGGAGGTGCTTACGAGAGCCACGTTGTGTTTGATGGCCAAGTGAATAGCGACAGCGGAATTGACTCTGGGTTACGGAAGGCTCAACACTGTGATGATGGACCAGAACATCGATCCCGTAAATCTCAAAATGACTCAGCATCCGTCTACTACTCTACCACGCTTGTTGCGTGCTTGTGCATACTCTAGGAGAGCTTGTTGTACAGATTCTTGGTCGGGTTGAATTTGTCATTCTTGATGCTGATGGCTTTGCAGAATTCAATACGCCAACGCTTCCCTTTAGACAGCTCAAACAGAGACGACCTTGCTATGCCAAGCGTGGACTTCATTCGTGGTTGATCAAACATTTGAGGGACTCAAGCAGATCGGACTCTCGGATATTTAAAAGTCTTGTCCCACCGAGCAGATGTCTCTCATATCGGTTATAACATAGCATCAATAGTGGTGTTTTCTATTCCGTCGAAGTATGAAATGACAAATGGGAAGAAGATGCATCTGATGTTCGCTTGGACACTTGTCCACGCGATGCAAGCTTTGTTTCGGGACAGTTTTATTAGCCTTGATGAACAACTGGCTGGGAATGAAGGAAACGCACTTGTCGAATGAAAAGGATGATCACACATGGCAGGGAGACCAGCATAGGTCAAGAGTAGCCGCTGTCAAACTGCAAATACTGCATTTCAACTTGAGCGCTGTTTGCAGCGCAGTACTACAAGAATGTCGAATTCGGGTCAGAATGTAAGTGCTCATAAGCTGTGAGAACCGCGGAGCACTCGATGCAATGCCCAACTTGTACCAAACTGCCACGGATTTCGTCTAGACAGCACAACTGCGTCGCACGCCACATCCTTTCCTTACCCGTCTCAAAAAGCTGTCCTTGATCAGACACTGGAACACTCCGCCCTCATGCCAACCACCGAAGTCCTCCAATGCCTTGTACACCAGTTGAGAAATTCCTCAAGAGCCTGTGTAGACCACTTGATGGAACTTATGCTGAGCCAGGTACACCTAAGGATTGGTGGGACCAATTCAACATAAAAATGGGGTTTCGCAATAGACCGAACATTCTACGGCATTGCTGAGATAAGAGTACGCAACCTCTTTCAGATCGACGCGCGCTCAGACCCCAACGCTCTGGACGGCAAAATGTTGAAAGAAGTCCGGGAAATCTACCTCGATAGGACCGAAAGGCTGTCTATGAATGTCAAACTTGAACAACGGCGCGTATTCCTGTTGGCAGATGAGCGAGTATTGGCAGATCTTGAGCTTAAGGTCATCAATGTTGTAGCAGCGGAATATGACCATATTGACGCAAAAGTAAAGAACTGGAGAGCAGGGCCGTAAAGATTCTTCGGTTGGCTCACAAGTATGTTTCGTTTACGATGACCGACCGTTGTGTACATACATTGAAACCTTGTACTAATGTTGGACTCTAGTCTTCAGTGAATCCATCACATTTAACCAGTCTCTGGCTCGAACTGGATGATTATTATCTGTGGGAAATCGGTAGCAGCATTCAGAACTTTGGTCCTGGAGCGATGTTGGATCTAAATGTTATTTAACTATGTGCAGCAGAACTGAAGTGCTGGAGAAACATCAAGAAACGATTGTCGCACAGGATGAGGTCGGGCATATTGATATGAAGTCCTGAAAGTATAGTGAGATATCTCATAAGACCATGTTTAACAACGATGTCCTCTACTGAAGTCAAATACAACCTGTTCATTGTGAGATTCACCCAATCCAAAGTCTAGCACTTATCCATATCCCTCAAAATAACATATACACCACTCCGCCTGTCCTCAGTACCTAAAGTTCATCTTCCCAAACCACCAAATGACTCCCCCCAATCGTCTGCGGCGCGACCGTCTCAACAGGGAAGGTCTCCAACTCCTTCCACAATCCCACCACCGATTTCACTGTCATCTTAAACCACCCAAAGTACCGTTGCGGATACCGACGTGGACAGCGTGGAACATGCTCCTCGGCGAGATAGTCTGCCTCGACACACTTGACAATACAGCCTTCAACACCCGACAACACCTCTTCGTCAACCGCCAGAAATACGCGGTGGGACCGCAGATTCGTATTCATGGGCGCAACTCCTTCGCCAGCGATGTAGAGCTGCCGTAGTTGTTCAAAGGGAAGATTAGCCAGGGCAGGGTCTGAGCGAGCGTCGAGACGGAAGAGTGACCAGAGGTGTTGGAAGGTGGGATCGTCTTCAGTGGCATCAGTACTGCTTAATATCTTTTCCTCCGCTTGCTTCTGCATTGTTTGGAGGAGCTGTTGCCATTGTTGCTCTGACGACGGTCCATAGGCTGTACGGTAGATGGTGAAGCCCCAGCTGCGGATGAGATCTGCTTGGCCATCTATATCTGAGGGATAGTGAAGTTCACGCAACCATTCTGCCGCGGTATCCATGGTAGGTGCAGAAGAAGGATGGGTTGTACAGGGGTGCTGGTAGTGGGAGCTTTGACAGTCTGGCGGCGGACAGCTTGATTATATTTTAGTATTTGGTCAATTGGAGACTTCACCAGGAGAGTCGAGATTCTTTCTATTTGAAATATTTCCTTGATATTCAATGTCTCCACTGAGGCACAGCAAGCGCATTAGGCATCCCTTGGCAGCTTTGCCAAAATGAGTATATGTACATTGATCGAGAACCGTTGTCTCCGCGCCATCATCATTGCAACCTCTCCTGATCTTCTTGCACAGAGATTGCATGATTGGAGATGACCTACAAGGTCACATTCGTGTACATTCGTGTCCATTCGTGTCCATTCGTGTTCGTTCCGTTCTACCCACACACCATAGGGCTGCGATTTTATCGGCAACCTCCATTCAATTAAACCAAAAACTCACACTAAAACTTCCTGTCAAGCTCCTGACATAATGCCACCATCCCACCGGCAAGTACAAACACTCCCCTGGCCCTAGTATACCCTCCACATACGGCGCATCCCAGAAATTCGGAAAAGACCGTTTAAACTCTTCGCGCGACTCTTGAACTTCCTCAGTACCTCGCTCAACCTCCGAGAGTCCCTTTCCTTGCTCCTCCCACCACGGCACCTCCCCATACGCCCTCATCGCCTCGTCAAGATCAACCTGGCTCGTATTGCTCATATCGATCCCGTTCTCATCTACATCGCGCGGATACAGGCGTGACGTTTCGCTGGGCGCATATAACCTGACGTATTTATACCCAACGACCTGCGCGAGAATATTATGGTACGGATCTGTATGAAGCGGCGACACCGTGCCTGCGGGTCCAAACCACGCATTGAGAAGTGGTTCTTCGAGCTCAGCCACGGACTTGATATGTGTTAGATGTGGCGAAGGGGCTGGAGAGCAGTAGCAGTAATCCGGGATGCTGATATCAGCGCGGAGAGAGGGTATTTGGGCGAAGAGGTCGTGTTGGGCTAAGTAGCCTTTCTGTGGAGCGGCAGTGTTTGGGGTGGGAGATGTGAGCATGTATTGGGACATGAAGTCTTTGAAGGAGATGATCTTTTGGCCCCAGCCTTCGTCTGTGTAGCTGCGACCAATTTCGACTGGAACTAGTCGTCTGCCGCCGAGGGTTTGATCTAACAGATAGCTGGGGCTATTCCAGGGTCGCTCGTCGAGGGCTGGCCAGTGTTGTAGAGCGCCTTCTATGATCACTGGCGTATGCATTGAGGTGTCCGAGAGCTTGGTTTGAAATGCTGACATACTTAGTACATGTGTACGCGGTATTGGGTACGCGAGCGCTGGTGCGGGCCCAGGTAGGGTGTCTTCAAATTGTGACGATATTGATGTGAATGGATCTTGCGGGGAAAATTTCCTTCTCTTCGAAGGACGCTCCTGTACATCCTGCTGGGCCACGTCTAAAGCAAGTCTGTTCATGGATACTGGTTTCAACGCCGAGAACCATAGCTCAACCAGTTCCTCCCTCTCAGGCGCACCACTCAAGATCAGTGCCATATCAAGCATTTTGACCACTTCGTCCAACCACGCATCCTTAATTGCCGGTGCTACCAGCTCTTTCATGGACCCCTGAGCTTCCGCCAGCACTATGACCTTCCACAGCGTAGCATCCGTGTATAGTCTCCTCCAACATGTTCTCACATCTTTGTATGGTACAGTATGGAGGTTCTGATACGCAAGCTCCTGAGCCATGTCTGAGTTCGCGGGTAATAGCAACTGCGCAGCGCGTCCGCATTCACGTATAGGGTCTGTCATACTAGTTGTGGTGAGTTGCTCGCGGGTTAATTGGATGATCTCTGTCATGGTCGGCGCAAGGCTGATCATATCTTGTGCGTCCTCCATGTATGACGGCGAAGAGGAGGCTGAATGAGCCCCACGGTTTTCATCTGACTCGTCCATGTCGAATAACGGAGCGCAAGCTGCTCCGCTTCAGGCGTGGAGCTCAGGGTACATCGAGCCCTGGAGCACACGCGCTGAATTAGAGATCTTTCAGACAACTGCATCTGACTCAGTGCGCGCCACAAGCGATGTTCCCGAAAGCGTGCAGGAGTGATAAAGTTTAGCGGTAACAGGCGAAGTGGCATGCCCAAGCTATGACTGCCAAGCTCACGTTCCTTCTTCCACAAAATCTCCTAGCACGACTCCACAAACGGCCTGCCCATGACTTATTAATCAACATCACTAATACCCGACCCAACTGCTCGGGTCTGTCCTCGTGTCCCAACGGGCACGGCGTACGATGGATCGCTGCATGGTCCATGTAGATTACTGACGAAATCCAGGGTTCACTCGCACTCTGAGGTACCGAACATGCATATTGCGCTCATTTATTAGTCGGGGCCGTCTGCCGGCTTGACCTACGCCATGTATGGTAGATGTATGATACAATGCCCCCTTCCAGCCTAAACATGCGTAAGAGAAGATCTGGCTGCCCAACTATATATCCAAATACGGATCTTCGACCAGATGATCCAAAATGCCATTCGTAACGTCATCGCTCGTGACCCCGTGGTGAAACGCCGTTCCATGTGGGGGTATTGTGCATATATACTAAAGAAAGACATAAGAAAGGATGATGAGCAAGCTATGCAATAAGAGCCCGAAGGCTGGGGTATCACGCTGAATAGGAGTAGTGGAGGGCTAGGATGTAGAAGAAAGAAGACCACCAGCGTCTTTGAGGGAAGGAACGTCACCGCTGGTCTGAGTGGGTGTGCGCTTCACGGGCGCCGGAGGTGGGGTAGATAGAAGATTGCCGGGGTCTTGCAGCAATGGGACGTCATTGCTGTTTCGCGTTGATGTCTGGTTGATCGATGCGGACTGCCGTCTCTGATGCCGCGGAAAGAAACTGGCTGGCGTTGGACGTGGCGAGGTAGATGGACGATCTGTGTTTTCCTTCTCGTGCTCTTCAGATAGTAGGCCCCCAGGATCCTGCAGCTGCTGGCTGGGGCGTACTGAAGACATTTCGTAGTCTTCCGACTGTTGCGAGAGCCGCGATCCGCGACGCGCTGGAGGATAACTACGGCCATTTTGCAGGAAAGAATTTGATGCTCTCGAGTTTCGCCGAGGCTGTGGGGCGAAGTCGTGTGCAATGACCGAGTCGGTAGGTGAGGGGGTCACGGTGGCATTGTCAAGGAGCCCGCCAGCATCCACCCAGGAGACACGTCGGCCAGCTCGTGGACTTGGCATCGGATCGCGGATATCGGCAGCAGTTAGTTTCGAGTCATTGCCATTTTGGAAGATGCCCAGCTCCTGTTGTGGAAACTGCCAGTTGTTGTTCACGAATGGACTATCTTGCTTGTCTGAAGACAACAATCCCAGATTGGCCACCGGGGCCGGCCGTGGCAACACTGATGACTCCTCGACGAGTTCGGGCTTGGTCCGGTAGCCGAGTGATCGAGCTAGATCTTCGTCGCTGCTGCAAGGCTGAGTTGTATAGCGTCGGGCCGAGCCTCTTCGCTCCATGCTGTCAGTAGTCGAAGGAGCCTTGAACTTCTGCTTCTTGACACCTCGGTCACGGAGGAAGGATCCTAGAATGATAGCGTTGGAGACAACCGCCGCGGCAATGATTTCGGACGATGCGAATACTGTGCGAAATTGTTGCAATCCCCTCTTTTCAATAACAAGAGGCATACGAGCGCTTGTGACAGCGATGAGAATGATTGATAGTGAGAACAATGCAGTGAGCGACACCTTGCGCTTAAATGGCATCGCAGATCGGAAGATGATCGGTATGGGAAAGGCAACCAGGAGAACGTCCGTAATGATGTCGGTGATTCCCATGGTAAGGAGTTGGGCATATCCCTGACGGCATCGCGGCCCAGGATCCGGGACAACTTGCCAATAGTGAGTAACAGGTTGGCATTCGGCCAATGTGGCAATGAGGACCATGAAGAAGGTGACGACAAGAAAAATACGGATGCCGCGTAATCCCCACTCGTAGCCTCTCTTCCAGAAGCGTTCGGTCAGGCGCTTGAGAAATTCGGATACTGTGAATTTAGCCATCCAGATGCTAGTACGTGTTAGGTGCGTGTCGAGGTCAGGTGTCAATGATGGATACTCACAACATAGCGTAGAAGATGCGTGCAGCCAGCACACACTGGGAGCCTATTTCGCGATGTCGAATCTTGAGAGGATCTGTGAGGGTGCTAGTGTCGACGTTGTTGGTGCCGTATATGAGGACAATGTGAATGCATCCCATGCGGGCGAGGAGTGGAACAATGCTCCACGCCATGATTTTGTCTTCGCGGAAAAGACGCTCGTTGCGAATGTAGCGGCCGGACAGACGAAGTCCTATGAGCACGATGGAGAAAATGGTGCACCACCAGCTGTAGAGCAAGGTCGGATTGTTGCCCACACGGGTGCGGCGCTCGGGAGGTGTTCCATTGTAGAGGTCGCGAGGAAGAATCATCGCTGGTGAGCAGTCCTGGCAGGTCCTCACCTCCGCAGAGGGGGAGCCGCAAAGTTGTCGCGTGCTCAGCGACGGGTTGGAGTAGCAGCGATAACGGCGGGCAAGGCAGGATTATGATGATGCTCTAGCGCTTTGACCATTTCGGTGCGTGTCTGACGTTGCTGGTGTACCGAGGAAGCGGGTTCGCGAGAGAATGCTCGCAAAGTGCCCAAACAACGATGCACCCCAGGAAATGGCAGGCGTGTGAAGAGTTGCGGACGTGAAGGGTGGGACGGATGGAGGTGAGGGGACGCGGACGAAGTGGGTACACGGCTTTGTGAAGGAGTGCCTGACACTTATCGCAGGGCGATCGAGCCCCCCCAGAAGCGGCCCAGCGAGCGGTGGCGGCTGGCGGTGATAAGTCGTCGCAGCGGAGCGCTCAGGCCGGGCGGCGTCGTCTGCTGCCACGTCCTGCCAACTCTTGGTCTATTGTGCTGCGGGGCCTGATAGGCGCGAGCTGGCCCTGTCGTGACGACTGCTGTGTGTGCTTGCGCGAGAAGACGACTTGATTGCCTCGCTCTGCACACGACGAGCTGGAGCTGCTCAGTTGCGCCGACCCACAGCAGCGACCGGACCCTGGTGACCTGCATGCACACCTGCTGCGCTTCGCGTGATATCTAGCGCTGGCTGCTGTCTGGCGGTATCGGGTACCAAATGGGCGTCCCACCGCGGCAGCTGGGGTTGCCCTTATCTCGTGAGTGGCTGGGCCGCTGTCAAATCGCCTCTTCGCGGCGACAGTGACCGCCCGACAGGGCTCGGCCGGGCATGGCGCTCTGTCGGATCTCCCTCCAGGGTCGCCAGCCCGCCTGGAGTCACAGGACGTGTTTCGCTGTCGAGCTCCATCCGGCGCTGATCTTGACGCTGGACCGGACCCTCCGCCCTGGATGTCGGGTCTGCTGGAAAGGGAGCCGTCCATTGCGTGCGTCGGGGCAGGTACAGACTGCGCATCGTCGCAAACCTGGGAGCCGCCCATGCCATGCACGGCCAAGTTTGCGCAGATTCGCAATCCAGAGCCTCGAGCAGAATTGCCGTGCGAGTCGGGACCCGTGCAGCCAGACCCCCACTGTCGCGTGGGCTCGACCGTGCACCTGTCCCCTGCGTCTCCCCGCCTTGCATTCACATGCTCTCCTGCTCTTTTGGTGTGTCTCTGCGAGCGAGAGGCATGCCTGGTCCGCAGGCACGGCTTGGACTGCAAGTAGCTGCAGCCGTTTACGGCATTTCCAAATGATCGCCAGCATCCATGTGTTTCAGCCTGGACAGAGGTTGCAGGCCAAATCTACACTCAACTTGCCGTTTCCGGCATCTACTGGCGTGCTGGCTCTTTGCATGAAATTGCACACTTTTCTTAGATAGCGCGAGTCGTGTATCTTGCACCGTGACTCCCACACCTCTGCTCTGTATGCTCAGACATGCCTGACACGCAGACCGCAGCCTTGGCGGGCACCTGCAAAGCCATCAACCTTCACGTGTCACCTGCCATCACCCAGGTATTGTGCGGTAGAGTTTTGAGTTGGGATCGCTGTCGATGAGATAGCCACGCAATCACCCACATGGATGTCTGGGATCGCATTCATCTAGTCGTTGTCCCCAAAGTCATGTAAAGAGCCAAGTGCACGTGACCTACAAATCTGAGAGGAGATCTACCTGTCATACTGTATAGAAGATATTACTCGATACCGCCCACCCCAACTTGGTGTCGGTATGGGCAATCTTTGACGAGGACTACAGTGCTGCATCTTGCTATAGCACACGTGGGCACGATTAGACAACTGACATTTCTATCCGGCACAGACAAGTCTCTACAGCTTGACGTCACACGCGCATGTCAAACGATAGCTGACAGTTATTCGCTGCGGCCATGCGCGTCCGCCAAATCCACTACCCGTCATAATGCACCTTTCCAGGCATACCAAAACCTTGGATCTCTTTCGTTCTGTACCAACCAAGATCGCCGCTAACCAAGGCCGTGGATCAGAACGAAACAAAAACCTGTGCGCAAGATGTGTTCTCAGAGAGAAGAGTATTCCGCGGCACAGTCTACCGACCACA
The DNA here is from genome assembly GCA_020747045.1 of Phaeosphaeria sp. MPI-PUGE-AT-0046c. Classification (NCBI taxonomy): domain Eukaryota; kingdom Fungi; phylum Ascomycota; class Dothideomycetes; order Pleosporales; family Phaeosphaeriaceae; genus Phaeosphaeria; species Phaeosphaeria sp. MPI-PUGE-AT-0046c. The sequence goes on along the minus strand of JAGTJN010000010.1, from coordinate 717,756 downwards.
CAATTCTTTTTCAGTGCCGTCATGTTTGGTGCATTGCGTCATGGGGGTTTGAAGTGAGACGGGCTGAAGTCGGCTTTCACATGTGAAACACAGGCACAGGCAAAATAATCAGGTGTGCACCAACACGGCAGCCACGATAGAGGCAGCAACAAGTGGAGGGAGAAGCCTTCAGAATGGCTTCGAACAGTGCTGGCTCCTGGCATAATCCCAACGGATGGCGAGACATTTGTGCCAGTGACATAGGTAGCCAAAAGATCCTGATGTTGGGGCGCGAGGCGGCAGGCTTGGGCTGATGCTCCGCTTTATGACGTTGTTGCACAAACAATCGCGCACACGACAGCGCCTGGCCAGATAGTAGCGTCACCCTGTCTGAATAAAAGCATTGAAGCCACGCACCTCCTTATCCCTTCTCCACGTATTTCACCCTCCGCACTGCACTCCTTGACCATCACTCTACCCCGCCCTCAAGCAGCACGACATACAACACATCTCACCATGTCCGGAGCTCCGCGTGTTGAGATCCACCCCGAACTGCCAGATTTGGGCGATTTGGACCCTTCTGCACCCTCCAACCGCGCTGCCACAGAATCGTCAAGTCTGCCGCAGTCGAACGGAAGTGCAAACGGTAGCCTGGCCCAGAGCGCACAGAAAGCAGGAAACAGCATCCTGGAGTGTAAGGTATGTGGGACAGAACGCCTCCGAATCGTGCCGAGACCCAGCTAACCCGCACGCGACAGTCTTATCGCACACCACCACAAACTCTTTTCCTAACAACCCCTTAGCAGCACAGGTCGCCATGAACTCAGCGGCAAACCACCCCTCAGTGAAGAGTGCAAAGGACACGGTCGTAAATGGTGAGGTGAGTACCGCGATACATGCTTGAGGTTCCATAGCAATAGCTAACGCCCGTCTTGCAAAACAGTTGTCCGAACACGCGCAAAGTGAGCAAAACACTAAACTCAACAGGACCCGTTGGCCAGAATGTCCAGGCAGAGGCCGCAAAGACGCGCAACGAGTTTGCTGATCTTGCAAACTCCCGCCAGACTCCCGACTACAAGGCTGCCACTGGCCAGAATCTTACTCGTACGCAGCCTTCACATGTGCCCAAATCAGCCCAACTAACACTGGACAGACTATCACAGCATGTTCTACCGCCTCTTGAGCTGGAAGAATCCCCGTGCGACTGGTATCGCCTTTGGCGCTACCGTCCTCTTCATCTTCGCCGCTCGATACCTCAACATTATCCGCTACAGCTTGAAGCTCCTCTACTTGACACTTGGTGCGACCGCAACAGCTGAGGTTGCTGGACAATTGGCCTTTGGTCGCGGTCTCACCTCGCAGTTCCGCCCACGCCAGTACTTCACAATCCCGAAAGCTTCGCTCGAGCGCCTGCTCGACGATGTGGAGCAGCTCATCAACTTCTTTGTCATCGAGTCTCAGCGCATAGTGTTCGCCGAGAACGTATATGCCACCGGAGCTGTAAGCACTTTTTGAACGCGGACACAAATGTATGGACCATGACTAACTCCTCGATAGGCTTTCTTCGCGTCCCTGATCTCCTACTACCTCATCAAATTTGTCCCACTCTGGGGCTTGACTTTGATCGCTACCCTCGTCACCTTCCTCGGACCCCTCGTCTACATTCAGAACAAGGAAGTCATCGATGCTCAGCTCGAGAAGGGTCGAAAAATTGCGAGCCAGCAGGCGACTCAGATTAAGGGTCTTGCCAACCAGCATGCTGAAAATGCCGCCAAGACGGTGCAAGGCTACACTCAGCAGTACACCGCAAAAGCACAGGAGACTATCAACCAGTACCGTGGCCGTTCGACCTCACCCGAGGTTAAGAAGGAGGACTTCCCTGCCGCTCCTCGCCATGACCTGCCCACCGAGGCCGAGAAGCCTGTCACTTCACCTCCTCAACCTGCCATGTAAATGTCCACGTCTATGGCATTTGGAGGGTTTATCTCACCTCGTCAATATTCGATACGCCCTCCTTCCGCATAATCAATGTACCCTTGGGTGTATACTACAAACCCATATGTTTTTCATGCACAAGCATCTTCACGACGATGACGGATAATGACATAAGTTTTCACTCAAGATGACTGTCACGCAGCCTCAAATTGGACACATCCGGTGCTGGAGCACATTTCTTTCCTAAAAGCTTTGTCTTGGGCGTCATGCCGATACCTGATATGTTTGTTTCATGTTTGATCCTCTGGGAGTCTTTGGCGCCATTCAGCAAGCATGGGCGGCATCATGGTGTCAGGCATGGAAATATAGGCGTCTGTCTTTCCTTCACACTTCAGTATATCATAGCGTGCAACGATCTTTAATTTACTGGCCACGCTTCTTCTCAACAATGCGTGACTTGAACGTGTGACAGGCGTACAGCTTGCAGAAAGTCCTGCTTGTGTAAGGCCAGATCTGTTGTCTCATAACCATTGGGGGCCCTTTGTCCAACTGTAACTGTGCCGCGATTTTGCAGGACCTGATGGCGTAGAAATGCATTACTGCGTGGATATAGACATGTGATCGAGAGGCAGAACATAATCGAGACACGTTCGGCTCCAGGTTGATGACCCAACTGACGAATCGAAGTCTTAACAACCACCTGTTTTGTCGCTGTTGTGGTGTTGTGGTGTTCGTGTCCCATCTCGCGTTCTCTCACGTTCTATGAGACATAGCCAATTATAGTACGGCGCTAGGCTAAGTCGATCCTAAGCGCTAGGCAGCCATATCCACGCCACAGGCTCCGCCTTGACCTGCGTCAGGGCCGGTCTGACCAGCAAACCCGACTTCCGTGCCTCCTTTGCCGCTCGCTGACGGACGACGTTACTTGAACTCCCCAACGTCGTCAGCCGTTCCTTGCGTTCCTTCAACTCTTCTTCTACACCCAGACTCTTTCCACCTTTACACATCTTATTTCCTTGTCAACCACACATCAGTCTGCAACAATGTTGGTTGACCTCGCCCGTCGCGGGCTGAGCCACCCTCAGACCACAGCCTTTGTCAAGCGCGCCGTGTCCATCAAGGCAGAGGGCCATGAGGAGGTCGAGATCCCCACCTGGGGCATCGTGCTGCTCTACGTGAGCTTCATGGTCGCCGCGGTCGGAATCAGCATGATCTCGTACATGCTCAACGAAGTCGTCACCACGCTCTGCATGGTTGAATCCCCCGTGGCAGCCATCACCGTCTCGCCCACGACCTACGAACCCGCCGACAAGGAGGAGAAGGAAGGTCTTCTCGAGACCGGCCCTACCATCACCCTCGTCAACCAGAAGCCCATCACCTCGAGCATCCGCGCCACCCTCAAGCACCTCGTCGCCACCGGTGGCCGCTTTGCCCGTTTCCGCGGCTACAGGATCCACGTCTTGAACTCGATCCTCTTCGCCCTCGTTTCATCCTTCCTCTCTGGCGCCCTTCCCCGTGTCCCAGGTCAGACTGTCCTCGTTGCTGCCCTCAGCGGCATGGCCGTGGCACCTGTACACGCTGCCTGGACCCACAAGGTCGTCTCGATGCCCAGCACCAAGTCCTTCTGGCGCGAACGCCTCCCCTCCAAGGCTAGCTGGAAGACCCTCGCTCTCCCCGCCGCCATTAACGCTGCTATGCCGTACATCAGCATGTATCTCATCTGCGGTGTTGGCATGCTGCTTGGCCTCCACAACCTCGATGCTAACAAAGCCCGTGAATACAACGGTACCCAGGCCGCTTGCTTGATCATTCGCGGCATCGTCTTGTTCGTCTTCGCAATCACATGCACTCTGTTCCTTTGCCTCCCTGCCATCGTCACTCTCGTCCGCATCGAGGCTTCCATCCTCCCTGAAGATGAGGACACAATTGTTCCCTTTGACCGTACTTTTGGCGGCAAGGTCGTGAGCAAGATGACGGGAGGAACTGGCACGATTGGCTTCCTTGATGCATGGCGCAGCTTCACATGGGAGGCACGTCGTCGTCTTATCAAGCTCTTCTTCAAGGTGTTTTTCATCATCACCGGTCTCCTCTTCATCCTCATGCACGTACTCATCGCTGAGCTGTTTGTCGTTTTCGGCCCTGCACTTGGTTCTTTCCTCGCTGCGGTGCAGAACGGCGCGGGTCCGGAGGACTTCTTGCGCGATGGTGGAAACTAAAGTTTTTCGAGGATCGCCCAGTGAAAGATTTGAACGACTTGCGTTGGGAGTTTGGATTGGGCTTGGCTTGGATCAGATCGGTTCGGATCGTATCACGATCACCTATGTACATCATCTCATATACACTCGCACAACTTTCCTTTGGGCATACATCTATCGACTCCTATAAAAACAAAATAAATCCACAAGAAAGGCATCGAGGCATATCACAGTCCTTACCGCATTGCTCGCCCCCATCGCTGATCATCTACCTCGTGCTCGCTGGGACATTGTTTTCGTGCCATCATCATTGTCGTGATTATAATCACAAAATAAAAAGTACAAAATCACATGAGATAGTATATACCTTGTTAGATTCATCACTATTCTACATCGTCACCTCAAGCGGGCTGAAACCCGGCGTTTGAGTCACCTGCCATATCTCTCCCCTCTGCCTCAAACAGGATCAATGATCAAACACCAATGCTATGCTTCGCTTCTAAACACTAACGCCTTCAAAATTCAAGCCAAAAAAAAGATAAAATCCGCTTCGCCCACACACGCGCTGTGTGTATGGAGAAGCTTGCAAAATAAATGTTAACAATGGGTATATACGCCGTGACTCTGTTCTCATGTGTCATGAGACTTTTGTGGTTCCGGGTTCCTGGTACGCCTAATTGTGCAAATACGGGACGATTGAGAGCGCGAGCTCTATTTATTGTTGTTATTGTTGTTGTCCGAAGTGATTGGTTCCAAGGGATAAGACACGTTTAGTGTGCTGATAAGTCGTCCTGTTGCACTCAGTTGTCACTTCGACTGTGCTGCAGGTGTGCGTCTGCCTCCTCAGCAGCTTCAGCGCCAGCTTCTGTGGCTTCCACTTAGACGACGCTTGAAAGGCGTTTGCTAGGGGCGTTTGTAGATGTAACCGCTGATGCAGCTGCTTCAAATTGCGGAGTAGCAACAATATTCGCACCCTCTACCTCGAGTTTGGATTGCAGTTTGGCGTTGTCTTGGCCGGTGATGACGCCTTTGAGGATGACTTCCAAATCAGCTAAACGGACTGGCTTGATGAGGAATAGATTGATGCCACTCGAGTTTGCTTCTTGCTGAATTGCCGAGTCGGCTACGCCGGTCAGCGCGATGATGGTGACTTTGGGCAAGTTATATCGTATCTCGTGCGCGCGAATTTGCCTCGTTGCCTCCAAACCGTCCATGATTGGCATATTGATATCCATAAGACAAACATCAATACGCAAGAAATCGTCAACGGCTTGAGATGCGGCCGAACTGTGGGACTGAGGTGTCTGAGCAGCTTTGTAGGCCTCCACAGCTTCTAGCCCATTTGCGGCCAGCACATGACGGTGGCCTAGCTTATCGACAAATGTGCGGAGCAAGCGAAGGTTAATTGGGTTGTCATCGACAGCAAGACAGTTCAAGGCGCGTGTTGGTTTTGAATATAGCGACTTCTTGAGTGGAACATTGTTGACCGAACGTATCTCAGGGGCGCTACTCACTGAAGGAAGTGGCGGACGGGGAAGGTCGAGCTCGCTGATTGCTGGCTTGGAGCTCGGTGGGGTCGCGTTCTCTTTGAGGTTGAGCTGTGCAATGTCCGGCAAGCTTGGATCTTGTTCCTTATTTTGCGCCAAAATACGATTGGCGTGGCGTTCCAAGCATGATGAGAGCGCCTTCGCCATCTTGTGAGGTCCGACCGGCTGTCCGATACATTCAAAAATGATGCCAGGCACTGTAATAGCAGTGGTCGATTGTGCAGATGCCGCACCTTGACAGACTACGATGACAGGTGCAGTCGAAGCTTTTCCAGGATCCTTGCTGTGCTGAGCACGCAGCCACTTTGCACAGGTTTCGGTTGCAACAACAAGCCCAGGATCAGCATCATTATCACTCCTCTCCATCCCAAACCAGTCAGTACAGAGACCGTCGAGAGCTTTGAGAGACATCTTCGTCGCTGTCTTGTTCTTCAGACTCTTCACAAAATACTCCTCCTCTTCATCGAATCCGACAAAGCGGACCTTCAGACCTTGTGTGCGTTTCCTAATCTCTCTGAGCTGCTTTCCTTTTTGAGTTTCTGATCCAGTGGGACAGAAGGTTGGAGACATGATCGACTCTTTCAGAGGGCAAGTGACTGTGAACTTTGTGCCCCTGCCCCTTTCACTTCTGACCTCGACCTCACCTCCCAAAGATTCAACGATCTGCTTAACAATTGACAGTCCTAAACCGGTACCTTGACTCAAGGGATTTTCCTGAGCAAAGGAGTGGAACATGCGATTATTGACGTAGTCTTCAGACATTCCTATACCAGAATCTGTCACCGTGAATCGGAACTCACAACATTCGTCCGAAGCGCTTCGTTTTGGCTTCACTTCAAGCTTGACTTTTATGAAACCAGCAGGGGTATACTTGAGACTATTGCCAAACAGGTTCATGACGACGCGTCGCCATGCACCAGGCTGTGTGCGGAAGACGTAGTTGTCGCTCGGATTGATGTCGAGTATGATGGAGACCGTGAGCTTCCCAGAATCAGAAGTCTGAACTTCGTAGCTCTGAGCAGAGGTTCTCTGATATGTGTATCCTGCAAAGACACTCTCGACGACATCCTCTGTCAAAACGCTCATATCGACATCATTTATCAACGTCATGATGTCATTTGTATGCGCCTGACCGGGGCTTATCATATGCCTTGCGCTTTGCTTACGCTTTTTGGTACGCTTAGAAGCTCCGCGTGTGAGGTTGTTGATTTTGGCAAAATCCAATACCTGATAATATCAGCAAGGCAATTCTGTTCGAATCGTTATTTAGACTTACATGATTGATAGTCTCCAACAGAGTCTTCCCACACGTCTCTATAGTAGCAACGTGTGAAACTTGCTGGCCATCCAAGTTCGAGTCTTGCAGTAGATCAGTCATGCCGAGTATGCCATGAAGTGGTGATCGTAATTCGTGACTAATGGAAGAGATGAAATCGGCTTTGGCCGAATCAGCCAATTTCATGTCCAACCTCGCAACCTCAGCCATGGCCGAATTGCTGAAAGCAGCTAGGTAGCTCAAATCCTGCTCCTTGGTGAAAATCCGCATTGGGTCGGAGGTCCAGATGAATGCGCTGGCGAACCAACGGTCGCGATGCGAATCCCACAGTGGATACATCACTAAACTTCGCGCTGTCGGAAAAATGCTTTGCAGATGGTTGCCATCATCCATGCTCCGCGTAGAATCAGACTTCCTGGACACAGTGAAGGGAAAGCCATCAGACATCTCAATGTCACCGCCACCGGAGGGTGAATTGACGGGTGGAGAGTCTAGGTCATCATCGAGGTTGAAGATCTGCCCATGCGGGTATAATCGTAACAGATGCCGCAAGACACTTTCAGACATGGACGTCTCGGAGGTGAGTGGCGAATGCGAATCAGGATCTCGATTGATCTTGCATAGGGCGGCACCGAGCATGGCACAGGGCTTGTCCGGCTCAGGTAGTTGCTCAGAGAAGTCATCGTCCACGAGTCCTCCGAATGTACTGATTTTGGCGTCAAAGAAAACAGCGCCTTCAGCTTCCGTGGCATCGACAATCATGTTGGCTGCGCGACCGAAGGCTGCCATGATTTCAGGTGCGATTCTATCTTTCTGATCGTTGATTGTGCTCGTGGATGTCTTAGTGACAACGTCTGGGCGAATTTCAGGTAAGGTTTCAGTGGCAGGTGTGATGACGGTGCTCGTGGGATGGGCACTTGATGGCGAGGTAATGTTCGGGCTCGAGATACTGGGAACACTCGACTCTGCGCTGTCCGCACCGGTCATGTTGACTTGAGCCGCGTTCGGCGTTACATGTGGACGCTGCTGCTGCTGAGCTGCGGTGATGTCGGGTATGCCTAGAGGTGTTGGCTGGTCGGTCGAGTCCCATGGATCAGACCACCAATTCTCGAGCCCGCTTTTGCCCTCTGCAAACGAGCCCAGGCTCCTCACCATTATTTTGCCTCTGCGCTGATCCTCGGTTGCTCTGCTCATCTCAAGATGGCGCATTACCATGCCAGCCATATCCTTCAGAAAGTCCAGCTCATGTGGTGCCAGTCCATTGCGGGGATTCTCGTCTAGGACGCAGTACGTGCCAATGCTGTGGCCGCCAGGGCTGCGAATGGGTACCCCAGCATAAAATCGATTGTAGGGGGGCCCAAGGACAAACGGGTAGTCCTTGAAGCGGTCATCTTGCCGCAAGTCGTTGACGACCAAAGAAGGGTGATTCTCAAAAGCCTCTATAGGTAGGCAGGTGCTTCGCCATTGCAAATTAACAGTATAGTTGCATAGGCTCTGCTCTCTAGGGAAGATTGCGCTGCCCCAGCATGGTGTGTCTTGATCGACCTCGGCCTGTCCCGTGTATAGACACAACGTCTTGGTAGCCTCGGCCAAAATATAGCAATGCTTGCGGTCGAAGAAGGAGATTAAACATCGTCGAGCATTGAGGCGGATGGCTCCCAGCTGCGCATAAGCAGTCAAGGCCTTGTCTTCAATGATGCGATGTGTGGGATCGACCGAGGGCGCAGGCGAAGCTGGCAGGTTCGGGATAGGTTCTTGTACAGGTGGTGAGGGCGAAGCTTGACGGCTCACGGCCAAGTCATTCTTGGGTCGCTGGGAGTAGTACCTGCAGGTACGGCATGAGCAAGGTCTGACGGGTGTGTGGTAGTCCAGTGTAGAGTACACCTACAAGTAAAAGTCGCGCTCGCGAGTGACTGCTGGGTCCTCCATTTTCCTGCGCGCTCTGGCTTGAAGCAGCCGTGCTGGGTGAGTGTCGGGACGGTCAGCCATGACTATAGGTGTATTCTGGTAGTAGTGCGGTCGGTGGCGGCCAACGAGCAGACCATGCCTTGCGCGACACCAAAAGCAGCCTGGGAGAGGCTCGGAGCACAATCCAGAAGCCTGCTCAGAGGTCTGGTTCTGGCAAAAGACTGTCGACCAATGCGTAGCGGCACTAAAGGCACCCGACCCTCAGTCTAGTGGAGAGAGGGCTGCTTTCAACGGTTCTGGTGGGCTTGGTTGGCGTTTTTTTTGGCGTCTCACCGAGCCAATCTAGGGTCCTATGCTGCGACTCGAGCGCCGTTGCTAACGTGAACGGAGGACAGAGCGTGTGGTGGGTAGAATTCCGGTACCGTGTAAGAAGACCGGAAGCAGTGCTGGAGTAAGGAGCCAAGAGGAACAGCGATGACTGGGCCCTCCCCTTGATCGCGCAGATCCGATAGCAAACACCTCTAGAACGGAGCACTTTCTCAGGCCGAGAAAGGCTCATGCGCGAATGCAGATCGCGGCCATTTACGCCGCCGATGGAGGCGCACAAGCTTGTGGTGAGTGCCCTCGTCCAGATCGTACGCACCCACCAATCCCACCAAAGTTAGGGGAGGAAGGTTTAGCCGAAATAGTGCCCCTCACGTGCCCCGCTGCTGTCACCGACATCCAATTTGTCCAAGCTCCAATTTTGCTCCTGCAGCCGGACAACATCCTGGTGACTGTTCTGGTATTATCCTACACCCTCGCTTACTACGCTTGTCTGTACAAGACCTACTTGGGCTATTGCTCGCGCCATTTCGAGCAAGATGCGTCTCATTACCGTCGCTACATGCTCGCTGAATCAATGGGTCATAATCATCGTCCCGCGTTCGACGAGTCTAATACTGACATAGACAAAGGCGCTCGATTGGGAACCCAATTGCGAGCGAATCAAGCAGAGTATTCGAGTTGCCAAGGAACGTGGAGCCTCACTTCGTTAGTAAACCACACGTTCGTTAAAAGTGGCAAGTTAATGATTACTCCATGAACAGGTACGGGCCCTGAGCTCGAAATAACAGGGTATGGCTGCTTGGACCACGTAGGTGCTGCTCTACTCCTGCCTTGGCTGTATGCTGAAGTCAACTAGTTCCTTGAAGTTGATGTCATTCGGCACTCCTGGGAGATGCTTAGCAGTATTCTTCTCGATGAGACTTGCCACGGTATTCTTATCGATGTTGGCATGCCAGTCATGCACAATGGCAACCGCTTCAACTCAAGAATCATTGCCCTAAACGGCAAGATCCTGCTCATCCGTCCTAAATTATTCCTCGCCAACTCGGGCAACTGTATGCACTGCTATCACAATGGTGACGGAGTTTGTCTAACGAAGCGGTAGATCGTGAAATGCGTCATTTCATCCCTTGGAACCGCCCTCAGTACGTGGAAGAGTACCATCTACGCGAGCTCTCTGAAGCTTGTATGAAGTTGCAAGGATCCAAGACGGTACCAATTGGAGACGGATTGATTACGGCCAATGACTGCACATTGGGTTTTGAAACCTGTGAAGAACTATTCTGCCCCGCAAGCCCTCATATCGCTACCAGCCTGGTCGGCGCTGAGATCATCACAAACTCCAGCGGCAGCCATCACGAACTCCGAAAGCTAGACACACGCATATCTCTGATTCAAGAAGCGACTCGCAAGTGTGGTGGCATCTATCTGTATGCCAATCAACAGGGCTGTGATGGCGACAGACTATACTACGACGGCTGTGCTATGATTCTTGTGAACGGAGAAATCAAAGCCCAAGGAACACAATTCAGTCTGAACGATGTCGAGGTTGTCACAGCTACCGTTGATCTTGAAGAGGTCTGGTCATATAGATCTGCACCTTCCAGAGGTCTACAGAGCGTCTCGCAAGCTCCTTTTAACAAGTACCCAGCAGAATTCAACCTCTCGGACCCCGAGAGTGACTTCAACCCGAGTTTGTCACCAACTCCATCTCAAGAACTACAGCAACACTGCCCAGAAGAGGAGATCATGCTGGTGAGTGAAAATGCTTATTCAAAGTTGTGAATACTGAGCTTCACTAAGGGTCCTGCGTGCTGGTTGTTTGACTATCTTGTACGATCAAAGGCTGGTAAGTAAACATAATAACCCACGAGGCGATAGTGGCTGACCAACGTCTGCGACCAAAAGCGGGCTTCTTTATTCCACTAAGTGGTGGTCTTGACAGCTGCTCGACAGCGACCATTGTCTACAGCATGTGTTCAATCGCCGTCAAAGCCCTGAAAGACGGCAACGTGACGGTCAAAGCTAGCATTGCGCGCCTTTATGGTGCATATCACGAGGGGCAATTGCCCGAAACTCCAGCCCAGCTATGTAAGTAAAGATCACCGTCATCATTAAGCAAGTCTAATCATGTTATGAAAAAGGTAACGCTATTCTGCATACAGCGTACCTAGGCATGGCGTCACAGTCAAGTGCAGAGACTCGTAGCAGAGCTCAGCGACTTGCCGAAGCAATTGGGAGTCACCATCTAGATCTGAATATCGACGATGTATTCCAGGCACAAAAGTCACTACTCACGAGTGCAACAGGATTTGAACCTCAATTCAAGGTTCACGGTGGGACAGATGCTAGCAATTTAGCCTTGCAAAACATTCAGGCTCGCTCACGCATGGGTAAGCACATATCTAATCCTGTACTAGCACATGCACTGATACCCATAGTCACTTCCTACTATTTCGCGCAAATGCTGCCTCAAGTCCGAGGACGACGTGGCGGTGGTTCTTGCCTAGTGTTGGGTAGTGGGGTAAGGAGACACACGCATACAGAAACCGGACCATTGCTAATCTGATACCTTTCTTTACCAGAATGTCGATGAGGTAAGATACAACAGGACTCACAGTAGTATAAGGGGAGATTGACAATTGTGATATAGTGTCTTCGTGGATATCTCACCAAGTATGATTGCAGCTCCGCAGATCTCAACCCGATTGGCTCCATAGCAAAGACCGATCTCAAGCGTTTCTTACGCTATGCAAAGACGGCGCTGAATCTGGAAGGCAAGTACTCGTCCCGCGAGACCATTGTTTGACATGAGCTAACTGTTTGCAGTGTGTAAGTAGTGTCGATCCCTTGATCTTGGACACGAGCTAAACGATGCAGTGCAAGAGTTCTTGGATGCCACTCCAACCGCAGAGCTGGAACGTAAGTAACCAATCCCACAAGTGGCGTGATCTGCTTATTAACGACCCATTAGCTATCACATCTGATTATGTTCAGTCCGATGAAGCGGATATGGTAAGACCTGTTGCATGGATACACGATAGAGCAACAATTGACGTCGAGCGTAGGGCATGACGTACGAAGAGATTGGAATCTTCGGCAGGTATGGTGCTCTAATTCCTGGCTGCTGAGCAATGCTAATCGCACGAAGGCTGCGCAAGGAGCAGAAGCTCGGTCCCCTCGGATGCTTCATGGCTCTGTCCCATCAATGGCGAGATAAGTTAGGTAGGCCCCACGTGTTTCCATGGAAATTTTCATCCACTAAAAACGTTGCAGAAGTCCGCGAGATCGCCGCAAAAGTGTAAGCTATTTTCAAGACACACGAATTTCATGAAACAGCACTAACTACAATCCCATGTGCAGAAAGCGCTTCTATCACTATTACGTGCGTATAGTTTTCACGCTAAAATGATAAATACTGACTCTGCAACAGGCTATCAACCGCCATAAGATGACAACAAGTTCGTTGACCAAATTCCACTCCACCACTATGAACATACTAACCTCACTTCCTTAGTGACACCCGCATACCACGCTGAAACATATAGTACTTCTTCCCTTCAGACTCCGAGTATCATTTGACTTACTCATCCACAGGTCCCGACGATAATCGCTTCGACATGCGGTACGTGTAGTGTCGAGTCACAGCTGGAGTGAATTATAAACTAATTGCATGACATAGACCATTCCTTTACCCTCCGTTCTATGAATCTTGGAGTTTCAAGAAGATCGACGAGGCGGTGGACAGGATTGAGAAGGCGGAGAAGGAGAGGAAGGCTTGAGTGAAAGGAGGTATATGTGATGTGACAAGGCGATGGAATAGGAAGAGCTTCTGAGATTGGAGTTACGACTGGAGGCGATAAGTGAAGAACTCGTTTAGACGGATTTGGCGTAGATACAATATATGTTCTAGATGCACAAATCTCATATTTTGGATAGCAAAACAAGAGGATAGAAATGGCAGTCGTGCGTGCGCTGATCAGGCGCTCACATCGAGCAATCTCAGGTGGCTCAGAGCTTGGGACGTACAGTCTAACATGATGTTGATTGAGTGACAAACTTAGGTGCTGTGCAACAGATTGTGGGAAGATGATTATACATTTATTCGGACGTAATTAAAGAAGACACGTCAACTATATTGTACCCGACTTTATCATACGATGAGTTGAATGTCCTGTAGCTCAAAAAAGCGAGTAAAAAAGGGTATAATAAAAACGACTCTCCTAGCCGCTCCGAAAAGAAGAAGAAGAAAATAGAAGCACCGGCCAACTCACGGCTTTCCTCATCGCAACACTATATCCCTCCTCTCCGGCCCCTGCGCAGCCCACGCGTCTTCATGTATCCTCGCAATCGCCACCCGTTCCGCACACTCGCCCACCCATTTGATCAACATGACATTGAGCATCTTCCACGGGCCCTCATCAAACACCTCATCGTCAAAGTCCACGATGACCTGGTCCCAGACAAAGCCTTCTCCATCCCAGATTGGAGTCCCAGGGGGGTGAAAGGTCGGGTTCGCAGCGCGTCGAGTGTGAGGTTCCGGTTCGCGACGGAGATTGCGCGAGAGCAGGATGAATTCGAAGGGGCCGTCCTCTGAAGGCTCATCGAGGGCAGAGAGACGGTCCATGATGACGCCGCAGTGTCGGTCGTTGGCGTCGAGAAGTTGGCAGCAGGGAATTTCTTTGTCTTGGTAGTGGAGTTGCTCGGACAAGAATGCATCTGCGGAGATGGTGTTCGCTGAGAAGCGCAGCGTATTGGAGTCGACGCTGGCGTCTGCGCCACGAGGAGCGTGGAAGTATGGCGGGTACTTGGTGCGCATCGAGGCGTTCTTCTCGCGGCGGATCGTGTATTGCGCAGCTGCAGGGCCGATGTGATAGTTTGTGACCTCTGAGCGGAAGACTTCGCCATCAGCCTTGGGTATGTTATATATGTCCGGACATGTTGTTGGATCAAACGGGAAGTTTACAGGGCCGTTGAAAGCTGTCCAGCTCCACGATGGCTCGTTGGCATTGCGCTTCGTAACCTCGCTAGCTGGGCACCACAGCAGGGCGAAGTCGAATGCAGCGTCTGGCAGCCCATGTATGAACTGGCCACCGCAATTCTTGCTAAGCGTCTTGGACATTTTGGAAAACTCGGAAGAGTCATGTGACTGTTCGGGTGAGATTTTGGTGGTGACAAGCTGATTGTACCTCCGAAAGCCCTGGAACCAGTCGTGGATGTCGTTTTCGTCGCGTGATTTGCCACCTAGGGAGCTCGCGCTTGATGACGAGCGAAGGCGATTCACGACTCCTCGAAAAGACGTGCGGTTGTCGGTGCTCTTTGAGCGAGCTGAGCGCGATTCATCGCTGTTACTCCTGCTCGATATTGGGCGTGGCGATAATAGCCCGCTCGAGGTTGATGGCCTCGACTCGGACTCTGGCGCAGCTTTCTTCTTCCGAGATATGGTGCGTCGGATCCAGGATGGCGATAATCGATCATTCGAAGGTGTTGGTTGTGTAGACATGACGAGTAGTGACATGAGGAAGAGAGTGGGAGCAGACGCTAGAGAGTTATGTAGTCTGTGATACGCAAGCGATGTGAATACACAGTGTGAATTGTTGCGGGTGAGTCTGTTGGCGTTTCACAAAGGAGGCCTTGCACTCGCACCCTTTATGAGATTTTCATTCTCAATGCTGCGCCCCCTTGGAAGGTGTATACGTCTATACACTCCTAGTCAGGAGGTGTCTGGACCAGTGAGTGGGGACTGTTGAAGAATGACGGGGAGTGGCTGTGCACAAGCTCAAACTCGGCAAACCACCGGCGTTCCCTACGGACATGGTTGATTAGTCTACAATCTTACATCAACTGCACGATAAGGCTATGTAGAGCCCGAAATTGAGCTGGATAAACGTAGTGGTGCTTCGCCTGGGTGGTCTGCTCTCGTAAAGGGGTCGGGTGCTGTTGGATGGATATATGTGCAAATGGGTTCACAGCGATGAGCTAGTGGGCGCGAGAGTCTAGATCAAACAATATCTGTGACAAGTCGATAGTGCCATGTACCGTGTAACCGTCTCGGTGATCTGCGACGCGTGTATGGGTTCAATCTTTGGTCACCAGTGATGCGTAACACCATGTTGTCTGTCTTTGGGGCTTCCTACGAGGCTCGTACAAGGAAACGTGAGTCTGTGAATAAGAAATCTGCTTCCTACTGTACAAGCGTGCCGTAGCAAAATTGGAGAGGTAGCTGGGGTGGA
The DNA here is from genome assembly GCA_020747045.1 of Phaeosphaeria sp. MPI-PUGE-AT-0046c. Classification (NCBI taxonomy): domain Eukaryota; kingdom Fungi; phylum Ascomycota; class Dothideomycetes; order Pleosporales; family Phaeosphaeriaceae; genus Phaeosphaeria; species Phaeosphaeria sp. MPI-PUGE-AT-0046c. The sequence continues at coordinate 702,356 of JAGTJN010000010.1, read as the reverse complement.
GTTCAAGCGTCGCACATTCGCGGCATACGGGGAGCCCGCACCGCCACAGTCTAGCATGCGCCACAGTTTGCCCCGCGGTGGTTGCTTCGGCGTCGCGTACGTAGTAGGCACCCAAACATGACGAGGCCAGGCGCAGCTTCATAAACAGCATTCGGCCGAGGTCACAATTTGCAATTGCATTCTCGAGTCCCAGCGACACCATCCGCTGCCATGTCTGGCTACGAAGGTGAGTCTGCAGGGAAGTCTCTGTGAAGTCGACGCAGCTGACCTTGCGCAGTCGAACACAACATACAGGACGACGCCTCACAGCCAACGACCCGCCGACCAGACCTGTCTACCTTCTTCTCGCAACTAGAACTGGTAGACACGTCTGATCCACAGGCGCACACCAATGCCAATGCGGTGCCGCAGCCTGAGAACATGTCGGCGGCATTCCGCCTGCTTGCCAACGCCTTCGAGATGATGCGCGGACGACCCACGGACGACCAAGCGAGCGGAGAGAACGATCTGCTGGCCAGCATGATTGATGTGCTGCGGCAGAATGCAGATGATCCCCCAACAGAGCTCAAGGGCGTGCCAGACAGCTTCCTCGACGAATTGGAGCGCGTGCCCAACAAGAGCTTGAAGCCCACGGATACCTGCCCAATCTGCGTGAACCCGTTTCTAGAAGGTAAGCTTCTTCTCCAGGATCAATACGGTGCTGATCAAGTTGACTGATATGGCTCGTACTCAGACAAGTATCCGCTGGTCGTCCAGTTACCCTGTCACAAAGACCATTACTTTGATCTCGATTGCATACGACCCTGGCTCAAGCTCAACTCTACCTGCCCCCTCGATCGCAAAGAGCTCTTGAAGAAGAAGCAACCGCCCCCGCCACCTGTCGAAGACGATGAGGATGGCGAGTACGACGACATGTACGCGTAGCCACGTTCAAGCGTCGAATACATTGCAAAGGAGTCCGAGTAACACTAGTGCCTTGCCACGTGAATTCTTGGAAGTAATGTAACCCTTCTTCGGCGGGAAGGACTCGCTATGTATTACATGCTCCTACCCCTGCGATCTATTCCACCACTTATGAGCGCATACAAGCATTTCCGTGAGCCAAGGACACCTGGCTGACTCTAGCCGCGTACGGCGAAGAGAGCCCGCCCACGTTGAAGTAGGGTTGACGGTAACAAGAGCTGCTCACCTCCATGCGTTGCTGCATCGATGAGAGCAAGCGCCAGCTCATCCGACCTGATGCACGATCCTGATGCGCCTGTCAACATAAGGGAAGCCTCGCCGGCGAAAGTACCTCGCGTGACGACCATGCCGGGCCGCGCGATGATCGTTTCCCACAATTTGTTGGTCGCCGCCTCCTTTGCAAACTCGATCATTTGCGTCTCTCCTTGGCCCTATTGGAGTCAGTAGCTCGGACGCTAGTATCACCATGCAATATCATTCGAGTGCTTCACTTCCTCGCAAGCAATGACATACCTTGATCTTTCTTACGCCACCTTTTAACCACAGCGCCCTGTCCTGGTCTCGCTCAACCGTTGCTCCCGTCAAATGAACATATCTGAACATCTTGCCACCACTAGCCACAATTGGGGCGAAAGCGTTCCCGAAAGCTTTCGGATAGTCCAGCTCGAGCGCCGGATCACCTGCAGTCGTGGTCATACACCTGATATGATCAGTCATCAACACCCTTGGAACACACGGCTAACTTGATTCACCAAATGCATCCGTCGGCTCCGGCAAGCTTTGCAGTCACATCAGCAGAGTAGTCTCTAAAGTTGCTGAGTACTACTATCTCCAAGTTGCTGTAGTGTCGCACGAGTTCGGGGAACGGCCGGCGAGACAATGCAATCACCGACGCAACGGATGGATCTCGGAGTGCTTGCTCAAGAACCTGAGCCCCGATCCTGCCCGAGATACCAGTAATAATCAATTTGAAGCCCATGGAGAGAGACAAGTTATGCTGACGAAAGCGCGTTCTGCGTTCGTGCTGTATGTACGCAATGCGCACGAAGCGGAGATAGAGAGCATAAGCCAATGCGCCGGGGCATCATTGCTCCATTCCGAATCCGAAAGCACCGATACAATCCTCCGAATAGATGTGCAAAGTAAGACAGTTCAAGAGCTAACAAGTATGATAGCCGCTACAAGTCGTGCATCTATTCTCGATGTCAAGATGCTGCAAGATCAACGATGCAAAATCTGGGTGATTCCGCGCTAGAATAGTTACTTGCCAGACGCAGTACAAAGCGTTACAAATACCTATTGTGTGTACGAAGTTAACAGTGGAGTAAGCGGCCGGGGTTAGCACGTCTCAGTGCGGACGAAACGCCGGCCGAACAACAACCGGCTGACTCCACAACAGCAAGTCGCCTCACCACACCTCCGTTCCACTATGAAAGCAGGATGTCTCCTACTGTGCCGTATGCGTAGATCCTACCGAGTTGGTGTTGAGTCAGATAGACTACCCTCACTACTTGGAACATCGGAGGCATCATGGACGCACATGACGGGACCAAGAAGAGACCAATGAAAGGCATGCGCCGAAGCTGTTGGGAATGTGAGGATAGACATGGAACATACAGGTTGTGCATTACTCGCTAACACAGCCATGTAGGTAAAAAACAAAAAGTTGTTCATCAGCCATCCAGCGCCATGGAGACGAGTTCCGTTGGCAGCTTTGGACCTGATCGTGCAGACCAGAACAACACTTGCTCACTACACATTGGCGAGCGACTGAGTAAACTTGAACAGCTGTTTGAGAAATTTGTTTGTCGGAAAAGCTCCGTAGCCACAACATCCGACGAACTGCCGAGCCCAACCCTCGTTGCCTCAAGTGATAAGGGATCAAGTTCTGGCTTTCCAAAAAGTCCAAGTGACATACAGAGCGTCTCTTCCATAGGAGATGGTATTGTGAGTTGAGCACGAGTCCATGTCAGTTGTGATGCTTACAACCACAGCTTGGTGCGCAGCATTGGACTTCGGCGCCTTCAATCCGCACCCTGTCCGATAAACCAGAGAACCAAAATGCCTCAACTTGTGACGCTATCCAACGCTCTCTAGTTGCTCTACTACCATCTCAGCATGATGCAGATATCATTTTCGAGTCCTCCAATGGTTGGATGATCCTGGACGGCATATACAAAGCGTCTCGCGACATTTATGTCAATCGGGATCCGCAATCATACGCATTGGATATGACTGCCATTGCTCAGGAACGATCCATCATCGTTGCGCGCACCCTGCTTCACCTTGCTATATGCATAAACTCACTCCCGCCAGAGTTTGACAATTCCCGGTTAGCCAGCATGTGGTCCCTGGAGGCTACCATGCAGAATTATGTCAGTACCGTTACGACTCTGATCACCTCGTCGGACGAGTTGATGTTGACGCTACACGGCCTCGAGACACTCTTACTGCTTGCGTTGTACCACATGAACTCAGCCAACCTGCGTCAGGCGTGGCTTATCGTCCGACGAGCGTTGAATTTAGCTCACCTCATGGGCTTCCACCGAATTATCACCCAGGCAGATCTCAAACCGCCGATATCAGCCGTGTCAAATGCGAAGATGATCTGGCGGTGCTTTGTCGATCTGGACCGATACCTCGGACTGCATCTCCGACTCCCTTTCGCAGCAGACGACTACCCGTTGCCAAACGACGCCGACCTACATCTGGCTCATAAGTCAAGAATCAACACATTGGCGAGACAAATTGCCGAGCTGGACCGAGACATATCGCCCCAAGGATATGCGACCGCGCTCGCACTCGACGAAAAGTTGGAGTCTATCATGAGAGAATTGCCGAAGGACTTTTGGGAAGTACCGAATATACCATCGACAGCACGATCACCAGAGTCATCGGCGGTACTCGAGAGGCTGATGGTGCAGATGTGGCACTTTGAGCTGAAAGTCTTCATCCACTTACCCTACCTCTTGCGAGCGCCGCAAGACAGTCGATACGAGTACTCCAAAGTAACTGCACTACAAGCCAGCCGGAACATGCTCATGCGGTGGTTTGCACTGCGCAATGCTAGCATTACCCAGGCGTGCTGTCGATTTGCTGAGATTGGCGTCTTCATTGCGGCAGTGACACTGACACTGGACATTGTCGTCGAACTGGGCACCAAGGAGAAGAGCGAGGTACAAAAGACAAAGGGCACCGACTTTGCCATGATCTGCCGTCTCATTGGCGAGATGGAGAAGCTCTCCAAAGCCAACTCGCGGGAGAAGATTGCAGCCCGTAGCGCCGTTGTGCTGAAGAAGATGCTGTCTTCGCTGGACCCGAGCCGGCAGGGTGCAGGCAAAGCTCGACTTACGATCCCGTTCTTTGGCACGATCGAGTTCGACTATAAGAAGCTACCGGTGAGACCGAACTTTGACGTGGACTCGGAGACTGGCAAGATGATGAACACGCCTGCAACCGGACAGCATCTGCCAGTGTTTTCTTTTGTTAGTAACGCGCTCTGGCCGCCGCTGGAGCAAGGACATGATTGTGAATTGGATTGGGACATTGTACTCTTTGATGGGCTGGAGGATCGCGATACGGAGGGGAACTGGGTCTTTTGAGCGGTCTGCGCACACGTCAGATTGGCAGGCTCCTTTTCTGACAGCGCTGCACGAGTTGGTAGTGCATGCAGCTGCAGCATTCCTGAGGCGGCATGGGTGCATGTTGTTTAGCGGGGCGTCTGGCGTTTCTAGCTCTGTACTTGGTTCTTCTGGAACACTGATATCCCGGCGCGTGGCGAAAGGAGCTAGTGCGATGGCGAGTTGAACTATCGGACATGCCTAGCCGTGGTCGTACAGAAAGCGCAATCTAATCATGGTGAGGCTCTGGATGCGGTTGCGGTGTAGTGTTTCTTTTTCGAGCACGACTCGCGCCGCAATGAGCATACTTTGCAAAGCATCGTGTTCAGGGGATGAGTTGTGGGTTCCAATGCCATGTCGTGGCCATGATGCGATGTGCGTGCGCGTGATAGGCTCTGCGGATGGCCGCATTCCACCAAGGTCGGGGCTCGTCCGGCGGCCAGGTCACTGCGCACTCGCAGGCATTGCATGCTGGTGATCGACGGTGCTTGTGCTGCTGAGGTTGTACCGCGATAAGTAGGGTCTGTCCTGGCGGGCGGTGAGACGCGCCCAGCGCTGTAGGCGAGCCCTGGCCATATGGCTGGCTGTCCTATCAATACTAGGCACCACACGCGACCATCTCTCCTTCTGCCGCCGGTAGCACGTCTCTGACACTCTCGCTGGCGCCGCCAACGCCTCACCTTCCCCTCTACATGTCGAGTTTGTATGTTGCCGTGCCGCCTCGCCAGACAAGACTGCCTCGTAGGGCCTGAGCTGGCCAAGTGCCTCCAACTACCACCACCACGACCACCACACCCGCCGCACCCACCATCGCGGACGGGAAGCATGAGCACGCAACAGCAACACGCCAGCGCCCTCATTGCCGTCGCCAGCGCCCGCACACGCGGGGGAAAAGAGCCAGCGACCGCCCCCGATGCGCTGCCCCTCAGCCTGTTCGAGGCCGTCGTGACGGCCTACCCGCCCGTCCTCGAGTCGCTGCTCGCCCAAATCCCCACGGCCGCCCTGCTCGATCTCTACCACACCTCGCGCCACCTGCGCGACTTCCTGCGCAACTACCCGCTGGCATGGAAGACGCTGTCATTCCGCCTGCCCCAGCCTGCCGTCACCGTGGGCTCGCCGGGCAACGAGACGCCCGACAGCAGAGAGCGCGCCTCCAAGGCCTACTCGTTTGACGCCCTGCTCAAGCAGATCATTGCGCCCAACGGCACGCGCCTGACGAGTCTGGACCTCTGCAACACAGCCGTTACCGGCATTGCGCTCGTCGGCAGCGTCCTGGCGCCGCGCATCAACACCCTGCAGCACCTGTCTGTCCGCGGCTGCAAGAACGTCTCCATCAAGTACCACCTTGTCCCGTTCCTCGAGCCATACACACTGCACGACGCACCCTGGGTCCAAAAGGACCTCGCCCTCAAGAGCCTCTACACATACCGCTGCCGCCACCACCGCCGCCGGCCATACCTCCCCTCGTCCCTCATCCGCCGCGACTCCGACTCCGACCCCACCCACCAGCTCATCGAGATATGCCACCAGCTGGGAATCTGGACAGACACCGCGTGGTGCCCAAGTCCGGGCGGAAGATGCTTTCGGCGGAAAGACTACCATGCGGGGAGAGCAGGCCCGCAGAACATGGAGGTCTGGGTGCCCTTTGACCGGTTATGGAGATCCAGCAACCGCATCGGAGCCGTTGACGGCACATCTGTCCTGGGCGACCACGACGGCCGATTATGGGAAATTTCCGAGACAGGACAGGATGGCGAGCCGCTTGGAACAGAACAGGGGCCTTTTCAGGGCGAAGGCAAGCACGTCCCCGCGCATCTCAGGAAGAGCCACAACATATTTGTTCAAGAGGTCAAGTGTGCCCAGTGCAGTGATGTGATTCTGGAGCGCTGCGAGTCGTGCAGTGTCCGCATGCACTGCATGGGCTGCCGCAAGACGCTTTGTGCGAGCTGCGCGTTCAATCGACCAATTCCACGAAAACGGGCCAAGGCGCGGCATTTCGTCAACCTGGCCTTTGGGAACAGCTCAACATTGGGCGGTGCATTGGGACAAGCAGCAGGATCACTTGCATCTATGGAGGATCGGAGCAATGAAGACAAGGCGGAACGTAATCGATTCTGGTGGGCACCTGGGTCGACGCGATCACCGAACCTCATGAACGAGAGCGCAAACGATGACGATTCGTCCGACTCCGAAGACGGCGGTAATATGAACAACGGGCTTCCCGCACTACAAGCAAACCGCGAACCTCCAAAGCTGAACATGTCATGGTGCTGTTTGGAGCCCATCTTCTCTGGAGGTGGGGGCATAGCCGTGCTGGGCACTGGATTGGGCGGCAGAGGCGCGGACAAGATACGAGCCGCGCCCCTCCCACGAACGAAACAATTCGAGGATCCCGACTTTAGCAACTCCCTTCGGCCCGTGGATTATATCCGAGAATTGAAGAACAACGGGCTCTACGAATATGTCTTGGGTGAGGATGTCGATGTTCTATCGTATCTGAAGCAAGACTCTCTCGATCTACAGCAACAGACTTGCCCGCGAGGCTTGTGCCACGACTGCTATAGGAGCTTCAGATGGAAAGTGTCGTGTCGAGCTTGCAAGAATCCGATATGCAAAGAGCACGATTTCAGAGCACTCAAGGTTCGCAAGTGCGGTTATCGGGACATGCAAACTGAGCGAGATCACGTCCGGGCACACAACGAGCCGCCGCAACGTCTCGTCATTCCTGATTTCAATCCAAATAGAGCATCTACACCAGATCCTGAACGCACGCCTACCGCCTCGCAGCAGGACCTTTTCTCTGCAGACAACGAGTCCGAGTCATCAGAAACCCCAATGTCACAATCGCAGATATTGGTCGCCTCTTCGATACCTGGCTCCGTCGAAATGACGGCGACCACTTCTTTCAATTCGATCACCACAAACGACCCATTCGCACATGCGTCGTCGCTTCCATTCGTCCCTGTCAGTTCGGCTCGACCGCGATCCTTTAGTGTGTCTGGTGTGCGAGGACGCCTCCCAGAGACCTGGGCTATGACACAGAAGACGCCTCGACCGCAAATACCCAACTCGATCACGAACCCGCTTCCTCTACCTTGTAATCCGCGACATCCTGTCCAGTGGGAGGGATGTGGAGCCTACTTCTGCCAGTACCCGAGACCAGTGGGGGATAACAGGCCGCAATGTCCGGTCATACTCAAAGAGTGCTCCGAATGTGCGGTCTTGGTGTGTGACGTAAGTGATCCTCACCCGATCCATTTTTGAATGACATGCTAACTGGGATTGTAGCAATGCACATCTGCATCACCATCCTGTACATGTACCTTTTGCACAGTAAATTACCACTGCCCAACATGTAGCCGCAAACCCAGCGTCCGCATCAAGTGCCGTCTTGACGCAGAAGTGAAGGCGAAAAAGGAGGCCGAGCTCCGTGCTATAGCCAAACTGGAGAAAGACCGTGAAGAACGTGGCCAAGCCGATGAACTTGCCGGTGCCATGAACGAATTTTTCTCCGCCCTATACGTCTCGGACATGGTGTCCGGCTTTGATAACCGTGTCTCCGACTCGGCCGACATAGGTCTTGGGCCCAGTGGAAGCGACTTTCCCCTTGCTAGCCCCGACTCCATTACCGTCACGACTGAGTTTGGTGTCGTAGAAGAATCGGGCACGGTCACCATCATCAGCTCTAGCGGGCCAAGTCCGCACCACCAAGCTTTTGACAACGATACGGAAGATGAAAGTACTGTCGAGATGACGGAAGATCTCAACGACGAGCTGGGAATCGAGCACATGCAGGATGTCAGCGATAACGAGGATGACTTTGACGCCGATGCTGAGAGCTCCTTTATTGAAGAGTTCATTGACGATGAAATGGGTGCCGATGGAGGCGTGCTTACGCCTACTGCTACGGCCGCTGCAGCATGAGAAGAAAACAGACCTGAAGAGAACATGACGTGGAAATCGAGCGGAGTAAAGCTGTCGACTTGAAGTTTTACATGAATTATACCCAAAATGGCATTTCACGAGCGATCTCATAGTAGGGGACACAGATTGAGTCATTGCAATGGGCGCAAAGGAGGAAAGGACTGAACTGCACTGTTTCAGCGATGCATCGCATACTGGAAAGGAGTTTATCTTCTCGGGCTGGACTTTTGGTGGAAGTATCATATCATACCATATCATATTATCATGCTTGATGAAATAGATTGATCTATAGAGACCTCTTACACACTTCATTTCTCTCATCCTGACTTAAAGCTTCGCCTTCCTGCTCTTGACAGCCAACACAGCATCCCAAACCCCTCTTCCCTCCACCTCACGGCCCTCATCATCTCTCTCCATGAGGATATTGCCATTCTCCTTCAACGTCCTTGTCTCACCTTGTGCACTCCAACCGCCGCTTCCGTCCCCACCCACAAATGAAGCTACAGGCCCCAACCACTCCTCAATTACCTTTGTCTCCTGAGCAGACAGGTCCTCGCCATTCCCATGCATCCATATCGTCATATCAGACGTATGCGTCGCGCCCCACGCTTTCGGGAACTTTTTATCTACACAGCTCGCACGCCACTCGATGCGATATCTGTGTAAAAGATGCGACGCACCGTGCGAGACTAGCGATTGCGCGAGACCTCGGAGGAGAGAGTGAATTTGGATCGAAGCGTAGATGTAGGAGAAGGCGTGTTGCCAGTTGTCAAACTTCTTTGGCAACGCGGGCGTATTAGTGGAGGTGGCAGAGGGGAAGTAGTACGCCAATATGGCGCGGACGTAAATCGCTGGATAGTCGACGCACAGCCGCTCGTAGAGGGACTGCAAGCCGGGCGAAGATGGGGGGTACCACGTCCCGTATACGAAGTGTTCGTCCGCGCATTCGCCCAGCATGATGTGGATATTCCGTGCCTTCAGCTTGGCGGCAAACGCGCCCGAGGCAAGCGCTTTGAGCATATCCGGCTGCACAAAGACCGAGTCTGTCGCGGCGCGGAACTGGTGCATCTTCATCCCTTGAGTGGCTTTGACGAGAGCTTTTGCAGGCAGGGCGCGGAGGCGGGAGAGTTGTTCTGCTGGTGCCAATGTGCGTGGGACAGCAAGTATATCAAGTAACTCGGTATACTGCGCTTCTGCTTCGTCCATACTCTTGGGTTGGAGACCGGGTCCATTGCTCAACATCATCACCCGCTTGATGATTTTCTTCTCCCCCACTGCATCCAGCTCATACTTCAACTGATGGAACACAGAGTGGCTTCCAGCGCTGTAGCCGCCTACGGTGATGTTGGCAGCGTTGCCGCCAAAGTAGCTGATGTTTTCGTACGTCCATTGCAGGGCCAGGCGTTGGTCCCAGAAGCCGACGTTGGCGGAACATGTGGGTTGGGATGAGAGGGTCGAGGAGGCGAGGAAGCCAAGGATGTTGAGGCGGTAGGAGGGGGCGACGAGGATACATTTCAGGGAGGAGGAGGAGAGTAACGAGCGTGGATCGAGGTCGTTGGGGGTGCCGAGTTGGAGGAAGCCGCCATCTTTTGGGAGAATTCAGTATGTTGATGTCAAGGACAATATGTAAAGGAAAGATAGAATACTGGATGTTGGAGAGCTCCAAATAAGGTGACGAAGAAGTAGAGGCAATGCAGGTGAATATAGCGGAGAGAAGTAGTTCAGAGAGCGCGTGGAAACGGAATAGAGAAATATCCCAAGAACGAATTGAAAGTGGGCAACAGAGATGACTTACGTATCCAGAACAAAACAGGCCAACCTAAGGATAACTTATTAGCACATCCATCTCTTAACAAGATACAGCAACATACCCCCCTCCGGCGCCTTCCCAACCGGAACCCAAACATTACTTTGCAAGCAGTCCTCATCCCATGCTCGATCATCTAACTTCCCACCCCACGCCGCCTGCGGACACACTCCACACCCACCCGTGAATCGCGCAGGATTCCGCTTCGTGCCATAGCGGTAGCACGGAGGCAGTGACCTGGGCTTTTGAAAACGGAACTGGCCAAGTGGTGGCAGAGCGTAGGGGACGCCGCCAAAGAAATGGCACGAAGGGTTAGATGCGGCGTCCAAGTAGGTTAGTCCCTCGACGTGGCCTCGGAATTGGAGATCAAGGGGATAGGGTTTTGATGGTTTGGACGACATGGTACATTAGATGGAAGGTCAAGGGATGTGTTGGGGTGGATGGTTAGGGAGAAGTTCAGCCGAGGTAGTGCGCAATGAGGACTCTGATTGGTCAGATGGGGATCGTTGCTGCTTTTGCTGTGAACATGAATGTACATAGCGATGAGGGAATTAGAGCAAGGTTGCAGGAGTTCTGAAGTTTGACGTGATTGTATAGTTGTGTGTCGTCCACTTGCTGCGCTAATGTGGCTTATCAGACATATTCCACCCACAAACCTCGGACACTGTCCTGCCCACCATCCAGTCTCTCGCACGTCCCAACTGCTTTGCCTGAGCTGGCTTTTGCTGCAAGTGTCACATCACCATACCAAAAGCCAGTATCGTCCGCTGCTTTTGACTCTGCTGTATCTTTTGGCAACCTCAGGACAACCTTTGCACCTTCGTCCAGACCTTCGACATGACACACTCGTCCCACCGGGAAGGATACGCTATCGTTTTCAGCCGTTCCATCAGTGCCTAGGACAGATCCGTACGTCTTTCTCGTCTCTTCGAGCAAAGCTTGGTTCTTTACAACCACCGTGATCTGCTTCACGCCCAACGCCCCACAAGAATGCTCAGTCTTCTCCGCCGACAGTGGCACCCGCACCTTTCTCTCCGTGACGTCGTGGCAGAAGAATGGAATCTTCCCTCTCACATCCTGTCCTCCCTTCTCACCCTTGGGGAACGTGACCGCCCATTTCACATCCACGCCGTCAGCCCGCTTCCGTTCGCCGCGTATTGGCTCATCGTGCGTTGTTGTGATGTTTTGGTAGTTCTCTTCGGGAGATTTGGAGTTCGTTAGGCACCAATCTTTCCATCCAGTAAAATTTGCATCTGGACCCCACCAGTGAGAAGGTGCTTTGGCAGGGTCAACGAAGCTGATGAGCTCGATGTAGCACCCGTCTGCAAGAAGAATCAAGGTATTAGACGTGGCACCATCGGCGTGAAATCCACCCGGGGTGAGCGTGAAGTTGCTCTCGAAGAATGGTGGCAGTTGGGGAAGTTTGGTATCTGGGTTGACGGGGACGAAGAGAATGAGGTGGTCGAGAGACTGGGCTGGCGACATTTTATCTTGGGGGTTGAAATGTTCGTGGGCTTCGCGTTCAAGGTCTTTGCAAGGGTTCATGAGAGATGCTCTTGTTGATGGAGATGAAGATGACTCACGGGGGTGAACAACATCTGAAAGTTGTCGTTGTCAGTCCTAATCCGGGAAGCAGCTCCGCTGTGTTGACTTAGCAAGGTGGGGTAGACTAGTACTCACGCATGTGCACGCAATCTGCATGGTCTTGTACACTCCACTTTGTGCCTGAGATTGAAGTGGATGCATTCCATCCGTACAACTGAGATACTGGCCAATATTTTTCATAATCTGGGCACGGCATACGTCGGCGGAAAGTATCGTGGCACTACGACACCACTCGAGTCTAGATTCTTCACGCAGCGTGCATCAATAAGAGAGCAGATATTGAGTATAAAGTTCGTTGGCAAATTGAAGAGGAGCACCATGATTAAATACGTATAATGACGGACTAAAACTACCTTATCAAGAGACTCGGTAGCAGAGATGAATGCGTGACCTCACATCATTTTTATCTTACAAAATTCATTCCTCGCCATTCCAATTGCTTTGTAGATACTGCACCAGCTCTAGTGCCTGGCCTATTCCTTTCTGACGTCCTATGTACTCGAGCTGTTGCAATATCCATCTCGTCTTGACGGTAGGAGAGTTGCGAACCTGGCCAGCTAGGAAAAGAGATCTCATAGCAAATAGAGAAGCCAAGTGCTTGACGGTTTCAGAAGTACTGATCTCTTTCACCGCAATTGTCTGCCCAGTCATTTGCGGGATCGCAGCGCAGATCAGGTCGACAAGAAACGACATATCCGAGGAGAGGGTGACGCTCTGAGGTGTGATGACATGAAGTTGATCGAAACACTGCAGGATCTCCAGGCGGGTCATCCAGAAAGTGATCCAAAGTATCATGGTATTGACGTTGGGAAAGGATATTATCATCTGGGGATACTCTTCTTCCTGATCAAGCGCCAGGGGTTTCATGTACAAGTTGTACTTCCAATCTTCGGGTATGAAGGTCTCCCACTCTAGGATGTCCGCGTTGAGCTGGGTGACTTGCGCAACATAAGACGCAACGTCCTCGTACGATGCATCGATGGCTGGAATGCTGCGATGGAGAGACATGGCGTGGCACATCATGCCCAGGTATGTGCATGCTATATCATCTGCTCTCTCGGGAGGGAAGCAGGGGTACAGCGAAACAGCAGGAGCTATAATTGCAGCGGGTGCTCTTTGTCCAATGTTGTTCAGTACAAAACTGATAAAGGCAGCCTTTGTGATATTGAAGGAATCATGAGATCCATGGCGCAACCTAATTTGGAGGATTCGGAGCATGCCTTGTTGATGAGGGCTCCCTGTAGAAGAGTTGGCAACACCGAGGATGAGCTAAAGCTTATACGTTAGCCGCAGATTCAGGGAACCAGATAGCTTCTGCACGAGCACCACACTGCAATGTATAATTGCAATGCCATATCTTCAGGAGGTTTGGCTTACATCATATTGCCACAGCAACTCTGTAGTCATTAGAGCCGTTGCGGACCGTGCCTCTGCTTCATCATTCAACGCGGTCCTCAGGCCGCGAATCGCTTCACCATGTAATCTCTGAGCTTTACGAAGATGTTCCGGGCCCATTCGATTTACACGCGCTATATGGCAGAGCGCGACTGCTTGGAACGCACTTTGCAAGTACTCCTTCCCGGGGGACAAGGTACAGAGCCGCGGGACTTCATTGTACATTCCAGGTAGACCGTTTTCGGCCTGAAGAACGAAGTTCTGGACGTAATGATTGACAGCATTCACGAGCCAATCTGTCGCGAGAGGTGCGCTCGGTTGAGGACTGGCTGACGTATAGATTTTCTGGCTCCCAGTTTCGACAACAAACATTGTGGCCGGCGCACGGTACCCCGGACATTGACGACGCGCATTGCTACATCGTTGACAGTGAGGTTTGGTCTGATCACACTGCAGGAGTTATGGGTCAGAGATGTTTCAGTCTCGAAGACTGCGAAGAAGGAAGAGGTTCCATGTTACCTTTACCTTCATCCGAATGCATGACAGGCAACCCTTGCTACTCAGACGTGTGTCAAAATGCCCGACTTTGTGACTCATTGTCACAGTTGGTTGTTGTTTAGAACTGGGCGATGTTCTTCTTAACTTCGGGTGGCGCATGTTTGCAGGGCGATTACTTGCACTTTAATTGTTTCTGCGAACAGGCAGTAGAGGTACTGCGCCACGAGCCTATCTCGAGTCAAGCTGAACATACATTGGCTTGTCGCAATACCAGGTTCTAATCGTCGTATGTCCGCCATTGGCAAACACATGGGTTTTGTGAAACACCGTGATGGAAGCCGTGGTCGCCGACGGAGGTATCAGCCTCGCCGATTGTCACTCGTCTTGACTCCACAAAACCCGACCTCAGAGCGCACTTTACGCACTTAGGGGCCCGAGAACGCCGCCCGCGCAAGCGGATTGGGTGCCGTTCAAATCTAGCGTACCTTTGTACCGCAGACGGACGAATAGACTTCGATCACGCACATGTCGTGGACTAGTAAGTTAGCCCCCTGAGCTGATGTATGAGGTAACTGCTTGAGGCAAGGGTCCGCCACCCAAGTTAAAGCTCGGCGTCGCGTCTTACCACTCCGTGTCTTGAACTTCGTTTTGCTTTTTACATCACGACAGAGAGAGCTGACTTCATCCACCGGTATATTATGACACGATAGGACTTGGATAGCCTTACTCTATGCCAGATCCTTGAAAAGACTCTTACTTCTATTCCAGAACTCCAACCATTTGTTGACGAATTTATGGTGGTGTTCTCGAGAAGTGCCGGTCTTGCAGCATTCGCCTGCTGCAGTGCCTGTTGCTAGCATGAGCAGAGGGACGAGAGTGCTGCATAGAGCACGGACCGAGAACAACATGGATTTTGTTCGTTGAAGTACGCCACAAGGTCTTATCGAACCTGTCTGAGCTATCCCTCGAAGGAGCGATACCTCTAGTGAAGAACCAACAGGGAAGAAATGGCGGTACATAAGTCCCAGGTATCATGGGTGTCTTTTTATGGCCAAGGATATCGCATGATGCCTACTGCGTAGTAGAGAGTGCTGTTAGTGGCTCGCCTTTCCAATCGCTCTCACTCAACCAGAGAGAATGTGCGGTCTTGTCATACAAGAACCGACGAAGAGATTTCCACAGAGGCCAAGTCTGACCGCTCGTCAATCCACTAAGCTTGCTCAGTTCTCGATCATGTCTACCGCGCATAGAAATTTGAATCATTAACGAAACAGCACAAAGCTTATTGCATGACTAACTTAATTGAACCTAAGCGAATGGGTTCCACCCACTCTTGACCAATTCCACAGCCTCTTTGGTGGCTGCATCCAGGTCCTCCTGCGGGAGGCCTAGAGTATCATTACTCAAGCCTCGAGTCGCCTTGTAGTTTCCACTGGACTCGGGGAAGAATGGCCGTGTATACATTGCGCGAAGAAATCCCGACATGTCGCCCTTCTGCATGTCCTGAAGAGCTTGACCATACCTCTCTTTGCTGTTCTCGTGCTGAATGTCCCAGTCACTGTCCTTGTCTCCTAGGACGCGATGGAGGCTATCCAGCATCTCGCGCTGAGTCAGGCAAAAACTAGCAATGTACAACGGCTCGTTCTTCCACTTATCCAACGCCACATCTGCTCCACTTTCCGGTAAGGCAAGCAGACTGGTCAGAGCGTCGCCGCAGAGCTGGAAAGTGCTGGTGGGTAGCGCTGTGGTACCCTCATCGAAAAGAATGACTTTCTTGTTGGCGATATCGAAGCCAAAGCCACTGGGACCCATTGCCAAGGACCACTGGTACCAGAATCCACATGCCATGGCGATGTAAGAGCAACCCGCTTTCTGGATCTCATCGCAACGAGCAACAGAACCAGCGCTGTACATGTCCTCTTTGACCAGAGTCTCATTCCTGATGTCGTTGCTGAACGAATTCGGCATAATCCAACGCACACCTGCCTTGGCTGCGGCAGAAACAATCTTGCCGTGCAAGTCCTGGGGCGCATTGACGGACAAAGTAATGACCAGGAATTGCTGATCTGCCAGTGCAGACGCCACCGTTTCCATGTTGTCGAAGTCGACCTCGATGCGCTTTACTCCATCAGGTACAGCACCCTTGCTTCCTATCCTGACAAGCGCCGTGACAGTATGCTTGCCATGCTGGACGAGTGATTTCGCGAGTTGGCTCCCAATGTTACCGGTTGCCTTGAAAGGAATCTTAGCAAAGGTCTGTACAGTCGGTCAAGAATGGAGATGCACATACGCCAACAACAGCAACTTTTTGGAGTGGAGGAGATGGAGACATTTCGAAGAAGTGATGTACTAGTCGCTAAGTGTTGAAAGTATACTTGTGATATGGTATATCGAGTGACTGCTCTGTATCAGCCAAGGTGTGAATATGAGCTTGTATTTATAGCGTCTTGGAAGGCTTCCCGGCCCGCATTCATGGCCGATAGACCGTGAGTTCCACGGTTCCTAACCCTATTTTCCGGTTTCCTGCAATGCAGGGTCCCTTAGATGAAGGTAGAACGGCTTTTGCGGTGGTAGGACGCTGAATAATAGGACCCATGTCAGCGCTAAGAAAGACCCTTTTTCTTTATTTCGATTAGGATATTCTATTCATCTCTCTGAGCGGACAAAATCTGGGAAAATAGGATTGAAGATTGTATGAAGTGGGTGAGGCGCAAGTGGCCAGCATACGAAGCCTTTCCCGATTGAGGAATAACGCGCGACTATCCTAAGCTATTCTGGTTACTCTGGCGGCCTGAACCGATTCGCCTGGTCATCGCAGCGGAGATACTGGTGATAGGGTTGAAGTTTACGGACGTTAACGTCGCCGAGCTGGCTGCGGATCACTCTCATAGCTTCTGGTGGATGATGTTCAACAGTGCGAAGGCAAGGTATCGTTGTCTGTCCCCGCGCAAGTGATAGCGCACGTGGACTTTAGTGGCAGGTGCGAACGAGGGACATTCCAAGACTTGAGCGTCCCCCATATTTATACCATACCACACAGCTTATGGATGATTGTCTCCACGATCAAACCGCGAACCGAGACTTTGTGATCTCTAGAACATAATGTGACCAAGGACACATCTTCTGTGCCATTAGGCACCCCCTACCGCAAAGCCACGAGCAAAAGCATGTAATCAGAAATTGCCTGCACTATGTGCATCTGTATATCTCCAACTGGAATTGATAGAAATGTGTAGCAAAGCACGTCCGTTTCAGAGACGGCTTCAATCTTTTCGAATGCGGGGAACTTCCGAGGATAGACGAACTTCGACCGTCATAGACGGACCGGTCTTACTTTCCCCGCATCGTCAAGGTAGAAGCACACAACAAATACACGACACAGTTGTGGACAAAGTAAGGCCGTAGCACGTGATTGTACCGAAAGAGATATATACACAGCGCCACATCTGAATTGTTGCAAGTGCTCAAAGGTTCTCTCATCTCTCTGATCATGTCTCCCGCCGCAACACAACGCACGCACTCCATTGCGACCATTGGAGCCGACGGTATCGGTCCCGAAGTGATCGATGCCGGAATCCAGGTCCTGCGAAAAGTAGCCAATCTTGACGGCACGTTTGGCCTCGACTTCACAGAGTACGATTGGAGTTCAGAAACGTACAAAAAGACTGGAAAATACATACCCGACGGCGGCCTCGACAAACTAAGAAAGCACGACGCAATCCTATTCGGTGCGGTTGGCGCGCCAGGTACCTACACCTTTCCATACATCTAACTCGAATGAACAGAGGGCTAACCACTCCCAAACAGATGTTCCGGATCACATCTCACTATGGAACCTCCGTCTGGCAATCTGCCAATCCTTCCAACAATACGCCAACGTGCGCCCCACCAAAATCTTCCGCGGCACCGAGTCTCCCCTTAGAAAGGCATCCCCCGGCGACCTGGACTGGGTCATTGTGCGCGAAAACACAGAGGGCGAGTACGCGGGCCAGGGCGGGCGCTCGCACCGTGGGCAGCCGTGGGAAATAGCTACCGAAGTCTCGATTTTCACGCGCCATGGCGTCGAGCGACTTCTTCGATTTGCGTTTGAGGTTGCGCAGAAGCGGCCGCGGAAATTGTTGACGGTCGTTACGAAGAGCAATGCGCAGAGGCACGGGATGGTGCTATGGGACGAGATAGCAGCAGAGGTGGCGCGGGACTTTGCAGACGTGAAGTGGGATAAGATGTTGGTTGATGCCATGACGTGTCGGATGGTGTTGGAGCCCAAGTCGTTGGATACGATTGTTGCTACGAATCTGGTGGGTTGAGCGTCTCGTCGATATAGCTCGACTTGTGCTAACACAAGCAGCATGCCGACATTCTTTCGGATCTGGCGGCAGCTTTGGCTGGGTCTATTGGCATCGCTCCAACAAGTAACCTCGATCCAACACGCACCAACCCGTCCATGTTCGAGCCTATTCACGGCTCAGCATTCGATATTACAGGAAAGGGCGTCGCAAACCCAGTAGCGACCTTTTGGACTGCCTCGGAGATGCTGATTTGGCTTGGGGAGGAGGGAGCTGCTAAGAAGCTGATGGACAGCGTGGAGGCCGTCACTGAGCGGGGGGTAAAAACGCGTGATCTGGGAGGGAGTGCGGGGACTAAGCAAGTTACCGATGCGGTGTGCGAGGAGTTGGAGAGCATGTATGAAGCCTCCCGGAAGCAGTGAAGTGTCAACTTAGATACAATGCCACTTGAGAAACCGGAGTCAATAACTCGTGGAACATATAGTATGTCAATAGTTGCTGAGAATACATCCAGTCGCAGAAACCAAATAAGTAATGCAGCTCAAGAAGTGAAGATGACTCAATATGCATCATATAATTAAATAGTTTTCGTACAATACACAATAAGCCCAGCATTTCGGGCAGATAAAATAGCTATGAAAAGGTTGATTTACTCAGCGCTTGAGCGTATGGCGAACATTCTAACTCTAAATTGAATAGACAAAAGAAAATTTAGACAAGGTCAAAAAAACATTAACATCGACCACAAAGCGTTGGTTCTACGCCTTCTCCTCAGTCTCGCGACGAGGCGGCGTCGTGGCGCCAGTAATGCTAGCGTATCTCTTCGCGTCATTATTGACCTCGGCGTCCTTCTCGTTGTGGGCGTCAACAGAGCTGCCCATGCGACTGGGCTCGTCGAGGTGTTGCTCGTTGGCGGCGCCCTTGTGAGCACCAGTCTCCTTCTTGGCGTCCTTGTTCTTCTTGTTCTTCGGCATGCGGATAAGCCAGTAGAGAGCGAGAGCGGCGACGACATTGAAGATACAGTACGCCCAGAGAATACCTGTCGATCATTAGCATGAAGTTTGAGCCATAGAACTGTCAAGATGACTTACCAAAGTTGCGCCATGCTTGCTTGTAGTCGGATGAGATGGACGCAAGGAAGACATTGGTATCCTGAATGGAGCAGAACTGGCAGTTACTCGTCGCGTTTGGATCGACGAGCTGACCTCCCAAGACCTTTTGGTAAGCTTCCATGTATTTGCCGCAAGTCGCGCCGTTGGCAGGCTCAAATTTGACCAATTCGCGATCGGCGCAGGTGACGAAGCTGTTCGCTATACCGACAGATAACATGCCACTGACGAGGTATGTGAATGGCGACAGGCGATACATGAAGATCCAGAAGCGAGGGAAGTCAGATGGCTGGGCCAGGACACCACAGAAGAGCAGACAGAGGGTAAACATCAAGTTGGCAATGTTGCCACCATTCTCTGCCGATTCGACACCAGCAATGACCATGTGGGTGAACGTTGAAGTGAAGATGAGGAACATCCAGACGAAGAGGAAAAGTTGGAAACCACGGAGAGTCACAGCGTCGGTGGGCTCAGCGTTGCGGTAAAGTCCAATGGGGTAGTACCAGCAGAAGAAGATGAGAACAGCCATCAGGGAGTTCCAGGGAAGCTCGACAATGATGTTGGAAATCATGAAAGCTTTCCAGGAGTACGTCTTACTAGGGCGCTCACGAATCTCGTAAAGAGAGCGCTGAGTGACGAAGTGAGGCATGATTTGCTGAACGAGTTGGCCGAAGATAGTCATTAACATGAAGATGCCGAACATCTGGTTTTGAAGACCTTGCTGAGTGTTGGGCATCTGGTAGAGCGAGAAACCAATGAAGATGGCGGAGCTGACACAAAGAATAGTCTTGGAGTAGATGTACGAAGGGCTGCGCCAGTATTGCTGGAAGACACGGACAAGCGTGGCCCAGAGCTGCTCGCCGAATGGCGCGGCAAACTCGCGGTAGGCAGCCTTATCCTCTCGCTTCTGTGCGGACTGGGTACGTTCGAGAGCCTCGAGCTGACCACGCTCAGACTTGAGTTCTGCCAGATGACGCTTGACCTCGGCGTACTCGGGAGAGTTGCGCCATGCCTGATGCCAGTCGATTTCAGTGTGAGAACCAGGGGCGGCTCCAATAACCTCCAACATCCATTCAGCGGGATTGGCCGAAGGAGGGCAAGGAGGACCACCGTTGCGAACAAAATAATCAACGAGAATCTTGGAGTTATCACCGACATCGCCATAGTAGACGGTTTTACCACCCTTAGCAAGGAAAAGAAGACGATCGAAGCGCTGGAACAACATGGCGGAAGGTTGATGGATAGTGCAAAGAATAGCCTGGCCGTTCTTCTTCAACTTGTCCAGGAGGTCAAGAATAGCCCAAGATGTCTGACTGTCGAGACCCGAAGTAGGCTCATCCAAGAACAAAAGAAGAGCTGGCTTAGCAGCAAGCTCAACACCAATGGTAAGACGTTTGCGCTGTTCAACGTTGAGACCTTCACCAGGCACACCAACAACAGCGTCGGAATATTCAGTCATGTCAAGTAGCTTGATAACCTCTTCGACATACTCGATCTTCTCCTGGCGAGTGATGTGGGCGGGTTGACGTAGGAGAGCGGAGAAGGTCAAAGCCTCACGAACGGTGGAGGTAGCGAGGTGAAGATCCTGTTGCTGCGCGTAACCAGTTTTGCGTTGGAACGAGTCGTCGCGGGGCTTGCCATCGACGAGCATTTCTCCGGTAATGACACCCATGGTTGTACGCGTAGCCAAACAGTCCAGAAGAGTGGTCTTGCCAGCACCAGAAACGCCCATGAGTGCGGTCAAAGTACCTGGCTTGACCCATCCATCAACATGGTCGAGAATGCGTCGCTCCTCCTTCTTGATCTTGATGTCATAGCACACGTCCTCCCATTGGAAGATAGCAGTCTGGCGCTCAATGATGGCGATGTTGTCGTCGGAGTTGTCGTATTGGGTAGATACGGTGCGGCCAGCGGGAGCACCCTCGAGATCGTCGGTAGACTTGCTCTTGGGGACCTTGTGACCACGACGGAAGACAAGCACTTCACCCTTCGACTTGGCAGCGGTGATGTACTCAGTTGCGACAAGATACACGCACATTAGACCGAACATGAATACCCACATGATACCAAAGTTGCGCCATTTGTTCTTTGCCTCATAATTGAAGGACGTGGTGATGTATGCATCTCCACTGACGAAAGGCTGACCAGGTACAGAGCCAGTGGCCATACAAGCGTGGTTCACGCCAGTGATACCATTATAACCAGGGCCACTCGGGATAAATTGGTTGCAATCAAAATTGCGGTTGTGGAACTCATTGATCATGAGCGATTCGAAACCGTAACTGACAGGGTTGATGTAACGGATCCATTTCGACCAGCCCAGCATATAAGTGGGAGGGATTGTGAAACCCGTATACATGACCAGACCAAGAATCAGAATGGCTGCTGGAGCCAATGCTTGAACAAGTGATCGCGACACTGCCGCAATGGACCGGAAAAACATCGACATGACCAGAGTGAGCGTAAACGAGATGAGAACGAAGAAGAAGAAGGCACCCGGTTCACGACGCAGGTTTGTCATGAAGTAAAGTACCAAGTTGAAAGTGATGGCATTCAGAATCTTGTACGGCATGTCGGTCAACATACTGGCGAAGGCTTCGGCAGACGGGTGGTAAAGGGCGTATCGAGAGTGTTTTTCGACAATGGGGCGTTGAGCGTAGAGCGTAAGGATTTCGAGAGCGGATCCAAAGGCGTTCATAAGGATAGCGAAAAAGAGCAGGGCCGATCGGAGGTTGAAGCTCGATGTAGTGGACGGAAGGTTGTAGAAGATAGACGAGATAATGAGGGCCATGATAGAGTTAGCGATGAGTTGACTGACGGTAATGCTCGGATCGGCCTTCAAGCGCACGAACCCTCGCCACAAGCACAGTTGGATCTGCTGCAAGTAGGAGAGCGTATAGGGCGACTTTTCACGCTGACTGCGGGCTTGTTGAGCTCTGCGCGATTCAGCGAATTTCTGAGCATATTCGCCTCCAAGGGGGTATTTCTGTTCATATGCTTCGATTTGTGTCATCAAAGCGGCACGTTCTGCTGAATCCTTCCATAGCTTGGCAAACTCATCGGGCGTACGGGGAACACGGTCCTCGAAGCCTGGGCGCACGATACGCTCGAGAGCGCTGGTCATCGAAGTGAGGAAATCGGCGTCAGTTTGACGCGCTGGACACTCAAAGCCCATGTTGATGAAATACTGCTTAGCATCGGTGGTTTTGCCAAAGTAGATTTGTCGGCCCTCGTAGAGCACAAGTGCTTTGTCGAAGAGGTCGTAGGCAGCTTGTGGTGCCTGATAGATGGCGACACAGGCGGTAGTACCATTGATCTCGGTTTCCATGCGAAGGGTCTTGCAGAACTCGATCGCATTGGCCGAGTCGAGACCACGTGTGGAGTTATCCCATGCTTGGAGAGGTGCTCTGCTGAGGGAGGCTTCGGCGATGGTGACACGTTTTCGTTCTCCGCCAGATACTCCACGGAGGAAGTCGTTACCAACGCGGGTGTTGATAGTGTGTGAGATACCATATCTAGAAGTTGTTAGTCTATGTCGGAACCCTGATGCAACAGAAATATACTTACAGAGCCATAATCACATCACGCTGGTGCTCAGCGTATTGCTTCACAGTGACACCACCGGGAATATTGCGGGGTCGGCGAGCTTGGGCGGCAAAGTAGAGCGTCTCTCCTACAGTCATGGCGGGGAAGTGGACATCGACTTCGGCAGTGTAGATGGCTTCACCGCGGTAATTTCTGTTCATCAATTCGGGGCTGACACCCTGGTAGTTGAGATGCGACTTGTCATCGACAAAGAAGCCATGTGTTTCTCCAGTAATTGTCTTGAGGAAGGTGGAGCATCCAGAACCTGGAGGACCCAAAACAACCAACATCTCGCCAGCTTCTACCAGACCATCAAGACTTTGAAGAATGTTAATCTTGCGACCCTTGTCGCCTCGTAGTCTCTTGAACAGTCCAGGTCCCTCAAGCCAAATATTGCCCACGCTTTTCTGGTAATCGGTATCGGCACCGAAACCATGGACGTTGAGGTCCTTGAAAGATACACCAGTGGTTCGCGTAGGACCTGCATTCTCATCTTCGAGCTGGAGGTTGAGCATGGCCTTGGTCCAGGCACGTGCATTGAAGTTGTCGCCATTAGGATCCAGAGCTGAGCCGGCAGGCGCATCGAATGGATTTTGGTTGGCGGTCGAGTAGTGACTTTGGGATGTGTAGCGCCTCGCGAGCTGGTGGACTTCTTCTTCTCTCCTGGCAGTTTCCTCTGTGTCATTGAGGACTTCGGGAGCAGTTTGGTACGAGTCCTTGTGGTCGACAAAGTGTCTTTGTTGTTGTGGCGAGCCTTCCTTGGCGGCGATAGTGGATGCGTCCGAGTCGGAATGATCCCGACTCGGGGTGTTCACATGTGATTGAGAAGGTCGGCGGCCTGCCATTTGAGGGCTTGGAACACCACCAGAAATGACTTCGTGGTCGTAGTTCCCGGCAAGATTGCCGCCCGTTGGATTCATGATGGGCAAGGCCACGATCGGGGGTGAGGGAGTGTCGAGTGGGCAGTCCCAATAAGATGGTCTGACCGAAAAAGCAAAGGGAGAATTATTAAACGGTGATACAAACAAACGCTCGAGAATGGCCACAGCGGAATGCAACAAGCAAGGGGAGAGCGACAATAAAAAGTCGGCGGCAGGCCACTAATAAGGAGACGCCAGGCAGGCCCCGAGAATGGATTTGGTCCAGCGGGCGGCGGACGGGGGGCTTGGCTCTGGAGAAGAACGGAGGCGGATGGGCACCTTTCCCGGTGTTGAAGCTCGCTTGCGTATAGTGGCGTCTCTCGATGCGGAAGTCGACGCTGCTCGGATACGGTGCATACGCTGCCGAGAGCGAGCATCTGCCAATCAGGACGCGTCGAGTGCGACTCACGTTTTTCGTCCATCGATCTCTTCCAGAAGACTCACCATGAGTCGTGAGTAGACGTTGCGAATCCGACCCGTGCAGCAAGCGCCACGCGCACCACGATCTGGCTGCCGGGTGCGGCCCTGCTGCGGCCACGCAGCGTATTGTAGCCCACCGTGTACGCATGCAATCTGCAATCGCGCTCCAAGCCAGGGCCTAAGATCGTGTGCTTGGTGCGGTCACTGCCGTGGTGTGTCTTGTGTTGTTCCGATGTACCTATTCACGCGCCTGTCTTCGTCCGACGCCGCTAACTCTCCCACACGCACCACTTGGCCTCATCTCCCGCATAGGCGAGCCTCCCTTCCTGGCAGGTCTAGACGGCGTGTAACCGTCATTGGGTGGTCAGCTTGTTTCGCTGCCGTCGTGATGTCGACATTTCGTTGCATGTGCCATTGGCGAGCGAATGAATTCATGATGCGAGCTGCATCGCACCCCTTGCCAGTCCTCACCCGTCTGCTACCCGCTATCCAAATGCCCGTCCCACTTGCGGACGAAATGCGCTGCTCTGTAAAATACCTCAGGGGTCCCTCATCTTCGCAAAGGTGGAGCCTGAGCCCTGTTCATCGTTATGAGGTGGAGCTCAAATCTGCCTGAGCCACGCGTAAGTCAGTGCGTCCGTTACCCGTTCCGGCTGTTCTTGCCCGCTGAGTACTCCCGGATGCACCCAGTTCCCGGGACCGACACTCTGAACCCTTCACGCCTCTCAGCCTTACCGTTGTTCTCGGCGCGCAGGCATACAAAATCCTTCCGGCCTGCCCCCATATCTGATCATAGTGACCCTACGTATATCGGATCCCTCCGGATTGCTTAGCTTGGCCACGCGTTTAAGATGGAACGGCGACTCGGGCAATTGCAATCAACTACCGATCTCTGATCTTGCAAACACTCATCCATATCCACCCAAGACGGACGGAACCGGACCACTTCGGTGGTGTCCTGTCAGATGCAGCTTACTGTGCGCAACTGATGGATTCGGCAGTATATCACAGCTGCCTGAAGACTCGCGACACAAGGCGAGGCCTCAATCTGACCAACGCCAAGATCCGGGCACCAAATCTTACCTGATATCCTGAAGCAATTGGCAGGTTCAATACCAGGCAGCAATATTCAGACCTCATCTCTCTACTCGCATCGCCGCACTCCATTGGGGCAGCGAGGCCTACTTCAATCGGATGGGACAGGACAAGTTGCCGTCTGACATCCGCTCCACAATTAACTCTTCGGATTGCTGATGCGCCGCACCCGCGCCGTGAACACACGGACAGTAAGCACCACCATGCCTATTGCAACGACACGTATCACGAAGCAATTTCCAACGACTGAAGCTCAGTTGAAATACGGTGTTCATTGAAAATACAAGCGCTTTTCAACGCTGCATGAAAACCATTCATGACCATGTCGATGCTTCTGATACCTTCATGGTACCATCTGATATGCTATCCCGCCCTAGACTAACTTACACGAAAGAAGGAACCAATACTCCTCGCCCCATGTCATCTACGAAACCAATGTTCAGAGGACATCTCCCAAAAGATGGGCTCCTCCGTAGACGCTCCTTTTACCCTCAGAATGAATCGCTGAAGAACTGGCTGGCCAGAATAATGTCCTTGTCGTTCTGGGCAAAGTCCCATCCTACAATAGTCGGGTCCTGGCTACAGCAGATTATCCTCCGTGCATCGAATTGAAGTTTGAACACGCGTGAGTTCGTGCCTTGAGCATTTATAGGTCCAGCAAGAGGGTGGGGATGATGATGGTGGTGGCCATGGTGATGATGGTGTGCTGCTGCATTGCCTCCAGCGCCTTGCTGTGCTGGGGCCGCTGCTTGCCCAGGGTTTGCTGCAGCTTGCGCCGCGGCTGTCGCCATGGTGGTTGCATTCGCCGTCGCAGCTGCAGTGGTAGCCGTTGTTGTGGTATTAGTTGTAGTAGTTGCAGCGGTCCCTTGTGCTGCTTGTGAAGCTGCATGCAATGCCTGTGCCTGTTGGGCCAGGGTGTGAGCTGCTTGCGCTTGTGCCTGTGCTTGTTGAGCCAGAGCTTGAAAGTTGTTTTGGGGCGCTCCTTGGGCTGGCTGCGCGTTGTTTGGAGGTTGTGCCTGGTTGGCTTGAGCTGCATTGCCTTGAGCCATCCCAACCGGTCTCCTTGGTCGTCCTCCAGCATTCCTCACAGCCTCGTTTTGCAGAAGAGTCTGCGACTTCTCCCACGCGCCATCAGGCCCTCGCTTCCAGATGATGACAGTCTCGTCATATGACCCGGAAACGATGCGGGCCCATTTACTCCCACCACCTCCAGGAGGAAGTTTTGCGCCGTATGCAAAGATGGCTTTGGGATCTCTCGATCCGGCGTTACGTGCTCGTCGTTGGCTCCGACTCAGGACGCTAGGCACGAGACCGCGGTTCTGCGCCTCGAAGAAGTTGCGATCTACTGCACGTGCTTGAGCTTCGAGCTCCTCTTCGTTACCTGGAAGATCTCCGAATTGAGCTTGAACAGTGCGGACAAGATTGCTATGCCCTTGTAGGCAGGCAACCTCGGCGCCCGTCGCCTGATCGAATATGCGGACTGTTTCGTCGGAGCTGCCACTTACGATCCTGCGGCCGTCAAATTGAACGCAAGCGATGCCCTTACTGTGCCCGGAGAAGGTCCTGATACAAGCACCTGTGCGCACGTTCCAGACTTTGACACTACGATCACCAGAGGCAGATACGATGTTGCCTTCAAGGATCTGAATAGCATTCACAGCTGCGCCGTGGCCCTCTAGAGTCATGATGAGGCTGTAGGGGAGCAACGGCTTCATATAAAGGTTTTGACTCTCAACATAGTCTTGCATATTGATAATGTAAGAGGGGAACTTGGCGCCGGACTTCAGGGTCGATGAGGGGTATGTGTCGTCCGTAGGCATGATTTCCCTACGATTCCACACCTTGATAGTCTTGTCTTTGGAGCATGTGACTAGGTAGCGATCGTCGAACTTGAGATTGAGAACAGATTCTGAGTGTGCCTTCTCAATCTCCTTGATAATGCGGCCCGTCGAAAACTGCCACAAGATGATCCTGCAGTCCGAGCCGCCTGATATGATGACGTCCTGCTCAGGTCGCTCGTCGAATTGCAGACAAAGAACCGATGCTGTGTGACCGGCCAGAGGTTTGTGTATCAAACGCTGAGTGTCTAGGTTCCATACTCTGATGGTTTTATCTCGGCTCCCACTAACAAGAAATTTGCCTGAATATTGGATCGTGTATACACACTCTGTGTGAGCTTCCAGCGGATGATTAGGATGAGGGAGCTGGAAATTCGAAAACCGCCCAGCATGCCAATTATCTTCGAGTCTCCTCTTTTGCTTGTATAAGAACTGCCAATTGATCTTGGGTTCTGCGCCAGGGAGCCACAGTGATGGTTGTACACGGAGCCCAGAGGTACCAGAGCGAGTGCTTGCAAGATTCATGCTGCGATCCCGTTGTGCATCGGCTGAGGATTGTGCAGGCGACTCGTTGTCAAACGCCAGACCTTCCATCCTGTCTTCTGGTTTGGTTGAAGGGCTATCGTCGGCTTCGACATGTCCATGTTGCTCACTCCATGATGAGCTTCCGCCTGCCGAGCCATCGATCGACAGCGGTTCCAGTCTATCGTGTATGCTGTTTTCAGGGGAAGGCCCGTCACCAAACAACTGTCGCTCCCTTGCACGCTTTTTGCTTGATGGCTTATCGTAGTCCATGTCCTCCACTGCCCTAGGTCGTGTCTTACGCTCTTTCTCTTTGACTTCGGCACGCTTGCGTTTCTCCGCATCCTCGTAGGCACGTACCTGCGGAAAGTTACTGTTCCAGCCTTCCAAGCGGAACAAAAGCTTCCACAATGGACTGTCCAGGACTCGGGTTCTCCATGCGCGGGAAAGTGTGGATGCTCGCAGTAATGTTTCGGGAGTCAGGTATGACAGGATCTGAAACGTGATTTCTGGGGGTAGATGCAGGACGGGATCGAGATGTAAGAGTGGATTTAGCTTCTCCACGATGTCTGCTATTGACGATGTTCTTAGTGACCGCAGGATGGCATGTGCAAATTCTGCGCCAGTCAGTATGGATGTTCGTGTACCACGAGAACCTACGTACCACTGCGCTCCCCTTCACTCAGAGCCATGACCCAGTCCGGCAGGCTGAAAGGCGAGTCTGGTTGCATCGCATCCTCTGCCAGCCTGAAGTCATTCCTCATGACCATGTCGCTCCCACTCTGGCTCCGAGTGTCCTCGGAATATCCCTCGTCGAATCGATTTGCGCTCATGGAGGATGCGGGGCGGAAAGGATGCATGTAGGGTGGGCCCGAGAACGGGGCAGCAGAGTTGCCGATTGGGCCTGCCATGGTGGTGATCGTTATCGAGCTGCGGGAATGGTCGCGCAGTTGCGGCGACCGCGATGGCGACGATGCAGTGCTATCGTAGAAAGCGCGTGGAGGAGTTGTGCGTGGGCATGTACTGCAGGGTGCTCAACCTCCGGTCGCTGTGAGGTGATCGCCGTATGCTGCCTAGCGGGTGGTTGCAGGTAAGGTCATAGAGAGCGGTGCGTCGCTCGCAGGGCTGGAGAGCGATGGGCTTTTAGCAGAGTCTGCGAGTGTAATATGCGGGACTACGCAAGACGGCAAGGTTTGTTGATGTGATCGCAAAGGTGAGGCCTTGGTTATCGTCGCTTGCTTCCGCCTACAGCAAGCACGTAAAGGGTCCGTGCCACCAAAATATCCGCGCGATCCCTTTCACACCGTCGCCGCCGTCTTTCGCTAGCCGCAGCCGAGCCTCCGCTTCTATGCTAAGACATGTGGAGATCAGACGCCAGCCGATGTCTCTGCGTCTGTATGCGGCGCATGCGAGACAGCTGCTAGCCGTCATGTGAAAACGTTTTGCAACGTCACAAGAGAGAGCTGTGCATCTCAATTCTTCGAGTGTCAAGCACTCTGGAGCCGCAGACAGTCAATTTGATATAGTGCCCAGCGTATAGCATGTGGCGCGGCAGCATACGCCCATTTCACACTGGCACGAGCGAGCAGCCCATGATGTAGTAATGGCATTCCAGTTCTCACTTGTGCTGGAAGGTGACCAGGTGTCTGTGTGAGCTGCATCATGTAATTTGTTCGAAGTACAGTGACGGGAGTGCATCCTGTGTTCGGCGCGAGCTTGTCAAGAACACCTTCTCCTCTCGAGAGTCCCTGTCACTTTCCATGTCACCTTCCATGTCACTATCCGTTGTAACTGGAAATCTGTGTCCCGCATGTTTGATCGCACGTCGGAGGAACTGGCATGTTCGTGACTGAGCACATGCCGGCGCTGCAAGCGAGCCGTGCTGCAAAATGTTACATGACCATTATCTGAGCGCTGGTATTTGGAGAGGCTGGATGGCATTAACAGCGCAACCTGCTTCGTGCCGCAGATCTCCACGCGCCATGGATCAGACGACCTCTGCTGCTTCGCCAGGTCGACCAATACCTCGAGCTTACCGCCACGATGCGAGGGAGGGCGCGTACTTGGGCACCGACCACAGCCACAATGGCAACATCAGAGGTTCACAGGCAAGCAGCGGTGAGCTTGTTGCCCGAGATACGGCTGATGCGCAGTGGTTACATGATGGGCTCATGTACTGTACCGTGTATTCCGACTTATCCACGGACCGTGCTGGCGGGCGTGGACATGCTCCGGCACTTGCATGCAGTCGGCTGCACGTCGATCGGGGCCCAAAGCGGTGTTGGCGCCGACAGATGCACAGGCAGAGGGCGAATGGCAGTGCGGCTGGTGGTTATTGTTCAAGGCAGCACATCCATCATGCGAAGGGCAGCGCGACCTTGCCAAACGGTGGTGCGAGCATGAGACGAAGTCGAGTCAGAGCACAGTGCCCACGACAGACGCGGAGTCGGCCAGCAACAGGCGCTGTAGACGGGCGCGCAAACTGTCAGCGGGCAGGACTGCGTCGACGGTCTGCATGCCGACTGCTGCGTGCTGGCTGAATGAAACAATGAGTGAATGAGTGAGCGGAGACGGCTAAAGGCGCCTTTCGATTGCACTTGGGAGCGGTCACGTGAAGCATGAAACCCCCTAAGCACGGCAGCACACAGCAAGCCTCCACAACCATTTGAACACCAGGGCCACTGGCAGTACGTTCCCCATCATAACCTTCTACTGCCCGATCTGGCTCCTTCTGGCCACGCTCTCGCAGCCCTGCGACGCCTACAAAGACGGCACTCCGACCCCTACAGTAGTGGAGACGATCAGCAGCAGCGCTTGGATCTCTTGCCTGACCCATCCTGATCCTAACTCCGCCAGGAAATGAAGCACTAAGCTAGCATGGACGTCCTTGGAGCTTTGCATACGCAGCACTCGGGCCTGGGGCGCACCTACAACTCACCTTCCGCCGCCTCTCCCTCCGCCCAGTCTTCCGCCGCCGTCGCCTCTGCCCACGCCCGCATCGCCAGCAACGCCGGGCCCCCAGCCCTCATGTCCCACCAGAGCTACCAGAGCCAGTACTCGAGCTACTCGCACAGCAGCGCCCGCGACACCCAGAGCACCCAAGCCACGTCCACGTCGACGCTTTTTGGCGGCCAGCCCCCGCCATCCTACCCCCCGACGCCCGTCAATGGCGGGCCCGTCGAGGCGAGCGACAATGTGCTCAATAAACGGGCCGACAAGGACACCTCGCTCTTCCAGCGATGTCTGAGCCTGCAGATGCGCCTGCGCCTGATCCACGGCTTCGCGCAGTGGATGGCCGAGGAGGAGCACAAGGCCGACGACGACGCGGACCCTGTCACCCTGCTGTGGAGGACCTTCCGCCGGGGCTACCCGCTGATGGAGCTGTACAACGCCCTCGAGCCCCGCATATTGCTGAGCATCCCCAACTCCAAGACGGATGAGAAGAGCCTCAAGAAGAACGAGAAGATGGCCACCTACAGGTTCATCCAGAGCTGCGTCGGCGAGCTCGGCATCTCCCAGGAGAGCTGTTTCATCCTCGGCGACCTCTACGGCGACGACACGACTGGATTCGTGAAGGTGAGGGCAATATAGCGTCTTGAACCCGCACCCGCCTCTAACATTGTACACAGGTCATCAACGTAGTCAACCGCGTGCTGGACTCGCTTGTCGCGCTCGGCAAGATCGACGCCGCGCAGGCCTCGGACGATGCCCTTGCCTCGACAACGAAGCGCACCCAGCGCGAGCACATCATCGACGAGCTCGTCAAGACAGAGCGCACCTATGTTCAGCATCTCGAGCTGCTGCAGGAGTTCAAGAAGCTCGTGGAAGAAAAGGGCGTCATCAGCGGTGACCAAGTGCACGACATATTCCTCAATCTCAACGCCCTGCTCGACTTCCAGCGCCGTTTCCTGATTCGCGTGGAGCAGACCAACGCACAGCCTGCCTCGGAGCAAAATTGGGGGAACCTGTTTGTGCTCTACAAGGAGGCATTCAAGGTCTATGAGCCGTACATTGCCAACCAGAAAAGATGCGAGCAGGTGGCTATGCGCGAGTTTGAGAAGCTCAGGGAAACGGGTGGATCTTCCGAAATGCGGCAGATGGTCGAATCACCAACCCATCTCACCTCTTTCTTGCTGAAACCGTTCCAGCGGTTGACCAAGTACCCACTTCTGCTTTCGGTAGGATACACATGACTTGGCGCTTCAGATATAGTGCTAACATCCCAACAGCAACTACGTGACAAGGGCGACTTAGATGAGCAACGACGGGAAGACATTTCCCGCGGTATCGAGGCGGCATCTTCCGTGCTCGCGGGCACCAACGATGCCATTGCCCGCGAAGAGCGCGTCGAGGCTGTCGAGGAGCTCAAGACACTCGTCGAAGACTGGAAAGGCCATCGCATCGAGGGCTTTGGAGACCTGCTTCTTCATGGACAATACACGGTTCTGAAGGGTGAAAGCATGAGTTCCAAGAATGAGGAGCGCGATTACAAGATCTACCTCTTTGAGATGATCCTGCTCTGTTGCAAGGAAATCAACGTCAACAAACCCAAAAACAAGATGTCGACTCGAACACTGGTCACCAAAGATGGAAAGCCGAAATTACAGCTGAAGGGCCGTATCTTCATGCAAAATGTCACGGAGACTATCTCACTGCAAAAACCAGGTATGGCTTCTATCGAAGAGTTACGACATGGGCTAACAATTCAGGTTCATATACTTGCCAGATCTTCTGGAAAGGAGATCCAGGCATCGAGAATTTCATCATCCGATTTCCCAGTGAGGCAGAAATGAAACAATGGGCCACCCAGGTCGACATGCAACGACGAGCGTGGAAAGACCAGGCCCGATCAAGTGCGAGTGCAAACCAGTCGAAACCGTCAGATACCCAATTCGCGTACATGCGTGACCAAGTCCTGGAAAATCCTTACCGTGAAGACGATGACGATGACGGCGAAGAGGACGTTGATCCCATCGCTCCTGGGTATCCCAGAGACAGCTACAGACACGCACACAACAACTCACATTCTTCCATACGTAGTCGGTCAACGACTGGCGAGGGCAGCACTCCTATGGACGGCGCACCCCCACGTTTCCCTATGGGCGCACCTGGTCAACCACTGAGCTTGCGGACCCAGCAGCTCCAGGCTGGAGGCAACCAAGAATCATACTTTTCACCAACCGCCGAAACACCAATGTCGAGCTACTCGAACGCAAGGACCAGCTCAGCATCAGCTGGAACTTTCCCATTCCCACGCCAGCAGCCACCAAATAGCTACAATCACGAAGAAAACAATCGTTACACAGCTCCAGCACAGACCCGCAACGGCATGTCGAGGGAAGGATCAGCTCAATACTCGCAGACACGCAGTCAGAGACCATCTTTACCGCCCAATGCCATCTCATCGCAGGGCCGACTAAGAGCAGCTAGCAGTCCCGACATTGCTTCCAATCTGAACCCGACTAGGAGGAGTAACGGATCGCAACCACCTGTTCCTGATGTCCCGCCATTCCCGACACACTACGCTTACAATGCAGCAATAGTCAACCGTAGTCAAAACAACTCGCCAGCGAACCAACCTCCACCAAGGGCGGCAACGCAGTCTCCAGCAATTCAACGGGATCGGTTGATCCAGCAACGCACCGCTGCCGAGCTGGCGAATGCCGACTACCACGGAGGCCCACCTCGACGTGACCCAAGCTATGCGCCGCCGCTGTCTCGAACAATGACGCCCGCCTCCTCATTTGAGCGCAGTCAGGGCACGTTGACCCCAGCATCCATGGATTCCCGGAATATGTCACCACCACTGTCACAACATGATTCATCAATACCGACGCAGCTCAAGGTCAAGGTACATTGCCCATCGGCCGGCAGTACCATGGTACTCGTTGTCAGTACGAACATCAGTTTCCAATCGCTCAAGGACCGGATCGACGCTAAATTGCAGCGGTCAACATCGGTTTCGCTTGGCTCTGGCCAAGTGAAGCTCAAGTACTTGGACAGTGAAAACACCTATGTTAGCATACAGTGTGATGATGATGTCCAAGAAGCGTTCGAGAACTGGAAAGAGCAACAGCGAGACATGAACCCTGGTGGTGGCCAACTAGGCGAGATTGAGCTTTTCTGCCAGCGATGAAATTAGCGCGTTGCATTTCTAAGATATCTGGGCATGGGCAAGGCGTTATACTTTGACGACCATATGTGGCTTATATCTTTCCTTGCTTCGGACTGGAGCGAACCTTCACCACTTACACGACGATGATCTGCATTGAAGGCGAATGCGGCATCCTGGGAAAGATATGAACTCAAGACGAGGACACGGAAGCAACTCACGGCGACTGAGGAAGCTCAAGGTCGTTATTCTGTGCACGACTGGCATATATTCTTATCTAAGCTATCTTGCTTACTGGGAAGCATGAGTTGATTGTGTATGGATTTTTTGGGAAACTTCTTTTGCAAGACTATAGGGTGCTTGGGTTGGGATGAATTGATGATGGAACGATACTATGCTATACTAAAGATTGACACAACTATACCTGCTTAAATGGAAGCGTACAATCGTGATGAGTGAGGTGTTCAATACAAGACAACAACTCTGATGATGTTGTTCGACCACAATAGAGTTGTCTTTACAGGGAGAAGAAACTTGGCATGGTTTCTCATGGTTGATTGAAATCGCTGAAGTTTCATTTTATTTTCAAGCTAGATGAATTCTACGTCGACCTCATCTCATTGCCAGTCCGGGGCATTTGTAATGTTCTCAATATAAGAGAACTGTGACAGAACAGAAGCAGCACAATATCGGCATGTTCCGGAAACAGGTCAAATTTTTACTGTCAATCGCTAGACTAATCGGCATCGTCACCATAGAGGCATTGTTGCGTAGCATAAAATCTACTGCATCATGTACCATAGGTCGTCTCTTTCGAGGGACTCTGATTATGTCTATGGCACTTTGTCAAGTGTAGTAAGGAGCCGTCCGATCTTTAACGTAACAGCGCGACGCTGACAAGTACGTCCTATGATAGCTGAATTTACCAGGAATGGTTTTTCGTCTACCAAGAGACTTTGGCTTCTTACTTACTATGTGACAATGTACAACATGTACGGATGCTTCACTGGCATATTCAAAGATGTTAATCATGATTATGATTTTCATGTAAGCTTTGATGTAATTCATTCAGCTACCTCACGTGGAATGTCTATCAAGCAGGTTATGTCGAGTCTACGACTTCTCCCCAGCGACATGTCCCTCATCCTTGCCCTGATGCAGCGTTGTAGCAACCTGCCCAGTTAACAAGTGATCGACATTCGGCAACAACAAACTACAAATAATAGCAACGCCTGAGAATGCAATGTTGCTCAAGAACACAGTCCTGTATGCATCCGCGTTTGCCTGCTTGTATGCGCTCGTGCCAGCAGCCAAAATCGCTGGCGTGACGCCTGGGACTACAGCAAAAGCCGTGGGTCCAACTGCGAACGCGGAAATAAACCCTGGGATAGATGAGACTGGGAGACCAGCTGCAATGAGAGCAGGAGGAACCTGAGCTGCGATGGTTGTGGCGAGGCGGTTCGACAGAATGACACTGTAGACCGTTGCAGCGATCGAGGAGATGAGGAATCTGATACTTCCAGCGACACCCGACGCAGTACCGAGCGCGAACTGATCCTTGGCCGCGAGCGTGACGATGGTGATTGCCGCACCCTCTGTCCATCCTATGAAGAAGACTCCCATGGACAACAAGGCAGCGGCGCGGTTCATGGTGCCTACACCACAGGTAGCCATGCTGCCGAAACAGATAGCTCCAAGCGTGATGCCAGCGACACATTGCCATTTCAAATGTCCGATTTTCTTGCCGCAGAAGCCGCCTACAATCTGGCCAATCGTAATAAGGAGACCGACGAGCGCGGATAGCCATGCTGATTTCATCGGGCCGCCGTCATTATATAGCACGGCGACCATGGATGGCCAAACGATTGCGAAAGCGTAGTATACTGATGCGCCGAGGCCGGTGAGGATAACAGATGCATTCCAGGAGTAGTTGCTGAAAATATGCATGGGCACAAGCGGCTCTTTGAGATCCATGAAGCACTCATATAGCACAAACGCAACGAGGGAAGCGAGTCCGACGACAATGGTGGTAATAACGTAGACGGACGACCATGCGTATACGGTGCCGCCCCAGTTGAGACCCATCATGAAGACGAGGAGACCGCCGGTGTAGAGTGCAGTGCCGATGTAGTCGAAGTGCTTGATGTACTCTAGCACGCTGGCGTTTTGACCGTGCTTCATTCTGAATGTTGGGGGGTGGTAGAAGAAGAACCAGCATAGGAATGAGGAGAGCTGGATCGCGATGAGGACGTAGTAGCAGCCGCGCCAGCCGATGTTGGGGTGATACTCGATGAAAGAGGTTGAGATGACGGGTGCGATGCCAGACCCAGGGATACAGAAGAGGTAGCAGAAGGCATTGCCGGCGAGTCGGTACTTCATGGGGACCAGTTCGCCCATGACGTAGAAGTAAGAGAGTTGTGTAGCGGCGGCGATGCCCATGATTGTGGTTCCGACGATGAGTGTGTTGATATTCTGAGCAACGGCACAGATGATGGCTCCGAGGACACCGAGAGCGGCGCCGCCGACGAAGATCCAGCGGCGGCCAAAGATGTCAGATACGCGACCGATGATAGTGAGGGTCACAGCAGATGTGAGTGTATACGAAAGTGCTACCCATGTGACGTTGGGGTCCTGATGAGAGTCAGTATGCTGTCGTCGACATTTATTGACGTAAACTGAGCTGAAGGCCAACAGGCTACACTATTGCAAGTTTCTTCGGCAAGCCACAGGATGCTGATAACGAAGGGGATGTACCTACAGGACCGATGTCCGCATTGATGTGTCCTAGAATTGGTGCCGCATATCCAAATGCCTGAGATTTTATCAGCATGCGTTCGCATCATCTTCGGCATTTGTACGTACCGCAACACCAGCCATCAGGCCAAGTCCGATACCAGCCATCGAGCCGACGAAGAATTTCGAAGTGAAGTATCCTGGTGGAAGAGAGCTCTCATCCATCTCCATATGAGCGCCCACGGCGTCATCGTATTCCTGTTTCTCTGCATCACTCATTGCTGGAGACGATGTCGAGACTGTCTCTATTTGTTGCGAGTATGGCTCTGACTTCTCCATGGTAGCGGTTGAAGCGTTCGCACACAGAAATCGGGCAACGAATGAACCTTATCACGCACTCGGGTCTGAAGGAAGAGTGGTAGATGTCGACACGATATAAAGAATGTGTCCGTCTAGGGGAGCGAAGATGAAAGGAGACCTGAGCAGTGCAACGAGACTTGAATATCCAGATCGGCAAGCAGTATTCTCAGTGTGATATGTATCGCCATTATGCCTCTGTGTCATGGGTGACCAGCCACACAAGGCCCTAGACTGTGGTAGCCCTTTTCCGAGCTGCGGGGTCCCCACGTTTTACCCCAGAATACACGCGAACAAGCAAGAGACAAGTCCAGGCACAAAATGCCGTTCCGGATACGGATACTGATGGACAGGAGCATAAATCATGTTGTGGGGTGTGCCGTCTGGGGCAGGATTACGTGGGAATTGCACTAGTGGTGAAGGGTCGCGCACATGATTTGACATGGTGCGGATAAAGAGAAGCTGGTCAGGAAGACGTATTCCGTCGCTGACTTGGCACCCAAGTGTGCGGTACACCACGTGTTATTTTTCCTTTGCTTTTGTATGCAGTTCAAGGATCAAATTGGATGGAATCGATTGTAAAAAGCATGAACATGCCAGTGACACAATTGATCGCATCGAAGAGAACACGACAGACAAATGAAAAGAAGCAGTCGCTGTGTGGTATCTTCAGTCCTGTAACGCCATGCTGGACTCGAACACAGATGAAAGATGAACCAGGCTACCGCTCATCCGAGACTCCGAAAACCCACGCTAGATGTGAGCTATGTATTGCAACCAAAACATCATTCCGTCTTACTACTCGACAGCGGGCTGAAAGCCCTTGATCCACTGGTCCCCGGTCTCTTCTTCGATCCTGTATCGCTCCGACTGGCCAGTAGCCGACCGGCTAGCCCACGGCTGCTTGATCCCATGGTTGTGGTACTGGCGTTCCAGACTTCCTCTCTCGCTTTGCGCTGCTGAATATGCTGTAGTGTTTTCTTGAGTGCAGCGTACAGATGGGTATTGTCGCTCAGATCCAGATCGACCCAGAATGAGTAGATGCTAAGGCGATTGCGATTGACGTCCTTGAAGCGCCTGAGGATATATTGACGGGCGGTCAAATCTGAGTCTTCGCCAGGTACGTAGTCCGAGAAGAAGGTCTGGAGTGGCGAATATGGGAGTTTCTCTCGAAATCGCGTGAAATTGTTCAATAGCAGTATAATCGATGAGCTAGCGAATTTTTCTGACGCTGCCAAAGATTCAAAGTTTGCGAAGTCATCGAGGAGTTGCGACTCGGAGGATTGACCTAGGTACGGCTGGTCGTATCTTGAAACATCGATAGTAAAAACCAGCGCCGTTGCCCCCTCGAGCTGGTGGAACCATCGCTTTTGGAAGTGTACAGGGACGTAGCCACTGATGTTAAAAAGATGAACATCTAGCTCGTCCCAGTTGAAGCGAAGCTCCCGGATGCCACCCAAGGCCTGGTCTAGACGCATGATATCTGCCTCAGATGGCACGTAATCGTCGCTAGCTATTCGTTCGATCTCTTGTGCAAAATAAGGTGCATATTGTGGAAAGTCTATTTCAAAGTTCTGGACATAGAGTGTCGAGAACTCTGGGCATGACCAGATCGCCCTGACAGCTTTGACGGCATCCTGGGTTAGTTGTGGCATGACAACGGTTTCAACCTCGTGTAAAAGTATAGCAAAGTGTTGATTTAGTTCACTGGGAAGCTTTATTCCGGTGTCTTTTAGTAGGTCAATGATAGCATGAATAAGTAAACGTGCGGTCGATCGCACAGCGTAGTGATACGGTTGGCGCTCTTCGATTGGATAATAGCCCTCGGCATAGAGAACCTTCATCTGGTGCTGGAAGAGTGTGAATTCAGCAATGTTTCACATCAATTTGTGCATCAGCAAGCTTACCATGATTAGCTCCTTGCCACTGTTGCGGCTGCCCATCATGACCAGCTTGGTCTCTCGGCGAAGACTAGTTGCGTCGTGTTGCAAGGCTCGGTCGATGGCGTCGGACCGTATGTTGGCCGCAGCAATCTCGTAATCCTCCTCGGTAGGTGGATGCTGTGGTTGTTTGCGCAGAAGCTTGATGTAGTACAAACACCTCAACCACTGGATCATGGCTGAAGTCTGGGTCAGGATCCTCATGCACCCTCCGGTGACCTTGGAAGAGCGCATTAATTCCTTCATGGAACTGGTATCACGGGAGCGAATCTGACGTGACTTGTGAAGCAGGATCTTGCGCTGTGCCATGGCATGACTATGAGTGGTTAGGGTCGGTACAAGCTTGCATTTGATCGGACGAGCTCACCACTTGCATGCAGCAAGAAGTAATTTCACAGCTTCATTCTGTCCTTGCGCAACGTTCCGCA
Organism: Phaeosphaeria sp. MPI-PUGE-AT-0046c; assembly: GCA_020747045.1. Taxonomy (NCBI): domain Eukaryota; kingdom Fungi; phylum Ascomycota; class Dothideomycetes; order Pleosporales; family Phaeosphaeriaceae; genus Phaeosphaeria; species Phaeosphaeria sp. MPI-PUGE-AT-0046c. The sequence goes on along the minus strand of JAGTJN010000010.1, from coordinate 663,199 downwards.
GGCGATCCATTGATCTGGATCCAACTGTGTATTTCAGTCTGGTTGCACAGTCGAGAGACACGTGATCAGGATGCTGCAGACGATCGATCAAAGTGTCGAGGTGTCGGACAAGCAGTGCGCACGAGGTCATTAGAACATCCAAGTCTGAGAGCAACTGGGGATGCATATCAGCGACGGCATGGCTCAGCCAATCGTGCATGAGTCCAAGATTGGACCTTAGGGCCGTCAGTTGTGCGATGAGGTTAATAGATGTGCCATTGTCGTCCTTGCAGCGGTTGTGTATTCGTCGCAATCCATCGATGCTGTGTCGCAACCGGGTCATGTTAGTGTCGACTGCCCCAGAGAGTGCGAGCACGGCCTTCTCGTTGGGCTGCGAGTCAGCCATTGCACGAAGCGGTGCCGCAAAGCGACGCGATGTCGATGTTCCAGGTCGCAATTGTTCACGCGCGTGAGGGGGGAGTCAACAACGACCAGGAGCTCCAGACAGCAAGCATTAAGCTGGCGCCAGTAGGAGGTTTAGGGCTGCCACGGAGCAGGCGCCGACCATGTCAGTGCCCGGGATTGCGGCTGGCTGCAGTAAGCGGATAAGCACCAAAAACTCGAGGGCGTCGTGTTGGGCACGGGGCGCAGTCCATGGCGATCGTCGCCTTGCAGGGCAGATACGAGCTGCCATTGCTCCAGGAAAGCCTATGTCGGAGCGCACCATCGTGAAAGCAAGGGTTGTGAGAGTGAAATGAAATGACACGCGCGAACGTGTCGATCGAAACCTCGGGATGACCCTTAGCATGTGTCCAAGTGGAGAGTTTATGCGATGCAGCTGTCAGACAGGTACCCGTGCGCTCATCGGCCCAGCCAACGACAGCATCGACGGGATAAAGGCGCCTTGGCTCTCGAGATCATTCGCCCTTCAAGATGTGACTGTGGTGGATGAGTCTGACAATCAATGACTGTTCTGTTTCGTCCGCGTTTCGATCAAGAGAAGCTAGCGGTGGCTGGTGTTGCGCCACATCTTGTGTCGTCATCCGAAGAGTCACCCATTTTTCACCCACCGTCAACATGGCTTTGATATAGAGACCATGATGGATGATCAGAAGACCTTCCACGAAAATCTGTAATAGTCAACACACACCTCGCCATACTCGATTTTGGCTTGGCGTCAAAATTCAACATGGCAACACTCGGTGCCTTGCCCAACGAGATCCTCTCCTTGGTCGCCTCGCATCTCGAGCATCCACGAGATGTGCTTCATCTCTGTCTTGTTAGCCACCGGCTGGCAACATTTGCAAAGCTTGATGGGTGGAGAGCACTGTTGAAAGGTCGATTTGGGGTCAGCGGGCTGGACGCGGATGCCCGCAATTCGGTCCATGGCCTGACCACTTTGTATCGGAACTGGAATCGTAAAGGACTCATCGCGAAGTACTTGGAGCCTTCTGTGATGACAACAAGCATCAATACTTGGCAGAAGGCAAGGTGGAGAGGTCCGCGTGGCCAGACCATGGGCTATCAGCCCAGCATTGATAGCTACGAAGAGCTGTTTGCGGTCTGGAGAGAACGACGGGAGGTACTGGCATGGTCCGCAGGCACACAAATCGTAGTGAGGGTGAAAGAAACGGGGAAGGCCGCCAGACACACATGGGATGAGGATCTAGAACAGGGTCCTTCTGGCGATTCGACACACTCTTTCGATGCGTTTCGGCACAAGAGCTCTTGGTGGACATACAAGATTCCCGACAGCTTCGAAGGCCGCGACGATATCACTAGCATTCAGCTACTGCGACCACAGCAGCGCCAAGCGAGCTCCGAGGGCCTGGTCTTCGGCACAGCCTCTGGTAAGCTTTCGCTGCTTAATTGGGATGTCGACCAAGAGGAATGTAGAGAGCTGCAGTATGAAACCGGAAGCAGATCTGTGGCTTCGGTCTCGGTGTCTCCCAATACAGGCCGCATGTTCGCTGCCACCCCCGGCGACACTACGTTGGCGCTGTATTCCGTCGACTACAACATCTCATCCCCGGAGCCAATCGAGCCTGTCGCACAAGCCCTGCCAATTGTACCAGGATGTCGGAACGGACGAATATGGTCATGCGCTTTCCTTTCGGAAGACAAGATAGCTATAGGACTCGGTCCGTCGCAGGAGCCCATCCGCATCTATGAAGTCACTCCCGATGGCTCATTGGCGCAACCACTGCGGTCCCTGAGTCTCGCGTCGAGAATCTACAAGGGTTTCCAGACAGAGCTGCCCGTGCGACACAGTACATCCATCTACCCCATCTTGCCCATCCCGGGTACAGCGCAGGGTGGCTCGGACGCAGGTAATGTGTTCATCTCCGGCGGTTATGATGGCATCACTCGGCTGCATGATTTACGCTCACCACGTGGCTTTGAGACGATGTTCTGGGATCCCACGAATGACTCGTCGATATACTCTCTCGCTATGCAGGGCCTGGAGCGCATAGTGGCAGGTGTGTCAATGCACAGCATGATCAAAGTATTTGACATGCGCTTGTCAGGATCACATGCATACAGTACTGTCTCTTTACCAACGCCACCGAAGAATCTGCCGAAGACTAAAGATTGTACTTACAACTCTGTGGTCAATAACGCAAAGGATCACGCTGCAACAGTCTCTGGTGGCTGGAATCTGTATCTTAACCCACGCATTCCCCCTAGGCGCAACGCATATCGAGAAGATTATTGGCGGGGCGGTCAAGACTCGCCAGTATACAGCTTATCGATTCCATCGCCTACGTCTCCGAACATCTATGCTGGCTTAGAGGGCGCGGTGCAGAGCTTGACCTTTCACTCCATAGCGGACCCTCATCCAGACACGCTGCTTTCGCAATCAGTTGTTCGCTTCGCCGACTCTGGTGCCGTCGATGTCAAGTCGTCCTATGATCCGCATGACTACGCTTTGAATCTGGGAATGTACGAACAAGGTACTGAAGCAGGCCTGGGTATGCAACTCTTGGTTCAGGACGCAGTTGCCACCAGTGTAGTAAAGGATAAACAGCGGCTGGAGAATTCCAAAGCAAATGGATTGGATGAGCGCTGGAAGAATATAAGAGAGGAGGGCGACAGATGGACCAGAGGTGCAGTGCCGCAAGACTCACAAGGCCAGGGACGGGGCAGAGGACGTGGCCGTGGACGAGGAAGAGGTGGGAGGGGCAGAGGTAGAGCTGGCAGTCGTGGTGGTGCCTAGCCCCAATTGGAAATGGATACTCAAGAAAGGACGCAAGTCTTATCCGTAACAATACGGCAAATTCCCCTTCCTCGTGTCTCTGTTCGATCATAAGGGCTTGCCACCCGTCGGAAAAGCCATATTGGCTCGAGCTTGACGCACTGACCAGACTCATGCGGTCCATCTCTCCCAATTGTGTAGTGTCGCATGCACATGATCTGAATACTCCATACTTACAAGGACAACTAATTATTCATTCGGACACGCTCAGCGAGCTATTAAGTCGAATCTTACTATCATTGCAATCGAAATCTCCAGTCACCAAAGAACTTCAACGACTGGCACTCATAGATTGAATTGATGCACCAACTCAGTGAGCATCCAACTCACCTTGATCACTAACCTTATTCTCCAGCAACTATTTTCATCACAGTCGCAGTCTGTGCCGAATTCAAGTTTCATGCCGCCAAGGCCAATCATTGCGTCCTGCTTACGGTCCTATAATATCCTGAGAAACAAAAACCTTTATGAGACTTGGCATTCGACGATAACTCTATCACGGTACCCTATCACATTTACTGTCACGATTACGAATCTAGAAGTGACGTAAAATCAAACTACCATGTTATGTTATCAAGACTTCGTTCGGCCGATCGGCAATACAAATTTATATTTGTGGGGTATGGGGCTTACTTCTTAGCTGAGATGACCCCAAAGGGCGCGTGCAATGGGCTGATTCATCTTCTCTGAATGCGAAAATCCCGGGGTTACAAGCATTGGCACCACGGATTGGGCCTTAGTGCATTACAAGGCTGACGACTGAGCATCAGGTAGGTTACACAATTAGGGGCGAGGTCGACGATACGAGAGCCCATGAATACACTATCTTGGCAATGGCGAAGACTAGAAAAGTGTACGTATCCTTTTTGCGAGTCTAGTCTTAGAACTACGAAGGAAAAGACTGTCGAGGTATGAACACAGGCGTTATTCAAAAGTATGTAGACCGAAAATTGTATATAGTAAAGCTATTAGTGAACGGTTACAAGAGAACTAGGGACTATCATCCGTCTTACCCTGCACCTGCTGCTCAGCATCAGCATGTTTGTTCATCGGTCTCAAGTTCCCTGGGCAATACTGCACTTGAGTATACAAGGGTGAACGAGGCCACCGGGAAACCGTCCTCCTGAGATGTATATAAGACCCGCGTTTGTATCTCAAACGAGTATCCAGCATCAACAATCTCAGTCTCATCTTGAAAACCCTTCGCCTCCAATCAATCTTTCACCAAGAACAATCAAACCTTCAATCACAATGGCCCGAATCTTCGCCATCTTTGCCACCCTGGCCTGTGAGTTCCTCCTTTAGCAGTAACCCTAGCAGCCTTATCACTCTTCTATGAAGGTCTGCTAACCAAAAACCAAACCACTAGTCGCTCTTACGGCTTTCGCAGCTGCAGCACCCAACCCAGAGCCCCAGAGCTGTGGCGGCCAAGCCATTCCCGGATCTGACTGTGGCTTCGATAGCCAGTGCAGGTCCTGCCGCTGCCGCAATGGTATTTGTCGTTAGACGACATCTGACGGTTCACCGCCGTCACAGCCATCGAATGAGGAGTCCGAGATTCCTACTCTGAATACCGAGTCTTTTCAAGGGAAGGATCATATGCACAGGGGCCAAAGCAATATCCTGAGACGTCAGGTTAGCTTCCTTGGTATTGATGATCTTCACACATTCGCTTGTATTCTGTACCTGTGGTTAGGTAGCTTGAATGAAGAGCATGCTTCTATCAATTATCTCGTTTGACATTTCTTGCGCGTAAGCAAGACATGGAACGAATGTGACCTACTTAACAAATATCATGAAAAGAATCTTGTGCATGATGAAGCGATGACGAGTATAATATTTCAACAACATCAAGGAAATGACCTTCTGTGGAACGGCTCATCAATGATCCATTTCCCCGTGCGACGAAAGACCACAAGGCAGCAATCAGCAAAAACGACATCCCGTTCCCTTGGATTCGCAGCATAGTCCCTTCGCACATGTGCGCGTGTGACAGCAGTCTCTGACGACGCAATCTCATCTCATCAGTCGACCGCTAATCGGCCTTCTCATCTTCCCCCTCCTCCACCATAGCACGCCACTCATGCTCCAGCATAGAAAATCTAACCTCATCATGCCATCTGCCATTGCTCCATAATGCCTCGCGGTCGACTCCGTCCTGATGGAACCCAATGCGTTTCCAAAGCCGAATCGCTCCGGTGTTGAATGATGCGCTCTGAAGACCAATTCGATGTAAGCCTGCCATCTCAAAGCCCCAGTCTAGTATCCATCTGACGGCTTCGCTTCCGTAGCCATGCCCTTGATGTTCCGGAGCGATGAGGATGCCGATGTCATGTGTACGATGGTGCCGAGCGTCGCTCGACATTCCTCCGTGCAGATTGATGAATCCGATGGGAGTTGCTTTCTTGTCCTTGATCATAGCATCGTCTTGGCCTTCCAGCGAGACGGCATCGACTGGCAGACAAATCAAGACATGAATGAGACGACTTGGTTCGTTGGCTTTGAGGGACAAATCCCGAGCACGTCTGTTGATCGGTTGGAACAACCGCAGGTAATTGTTTAGGAGGAGGGATTGAGGGTCAAGCCAGAGCGAGTGCAAGAAGGTCTTGTCTTCTTCGTTGTCCTCGATTGCGCGGTAGACGAGCGACTTGCTGCGGAATGCGCTGGAAGCCTCCATGTCAGGCTCTGAATTGATGTACTAGTCGAACTTTACAAATTCAGAGAATGGGAGATACAGCCTATAAGTTTTTGTTGGCCGCTGTGGGGATCGGAAGATCGAAGCATCAGAAGAGCCTTCTCCCAGTACGTTATTTTCAAAGACCGGTTTGTCATCAACTTGTTAACGAAAGTTGCAAACGATGATTGGTGGTGCCACTTCTGGTAGTCGTGTCTTGTAGCTTACTTGCCTCACTTTCTTTATCTGCCTCGCATGCGCTTTGCTCTCATTGCCTCACATTCTCCACTGGATTCGATAGCCCTGATATGATCGCTCGATTGCATTGTAGAGAGCGATTGCATTGTAGACAGCGATTGCATGAATTTGAAGTTGTATACAAGTTGTTCAACCTCGGAAACTTGACGCTTCTGCCAATTATTCATAGGTACGCGACGAAACTAGTATCGTCATTACGCTGCTTCTCAAAACAGTGACTTCTTCACGATCACAAGTACTTTGTCGCTAGAGAGAAACCTATCTTGCGGGAAGCACGATGTCGATTGGCACATCCAGTTCCTATCGCCACTGACACGTTGCCACGACAGGCGGTCAGCGGCACAGCCGTCAACACTACGACCACTTACAGCTCTTTCGCGGCGCCTCACTTTTCTCGCTTTGAATCAACAGCCTGATGCATTAGGTCCTGGAAGAACGTGCCTCGCAAGCTCATACGATTTGTTGAGATTCGGTCACAACAATTTCCTGGTAATCTGGAAGGCCTTTGAGTTTGCTCAAATAATGTGTAGCAACCCCTAAGTTCAGCAGTATCTTTGAAGACTAATATCACAGGGACGTAAGAAGGCCACAACGGGGTTCTAGATTGTCAAAGTCACACTCAGAATCCCATGAAAATCCTCAGAGCTTTTGGAGGGGTTTTTATTGAGAGATCTGCAGGAATCTTTGTTTGTGTTGAGGTCGATTCCACCATGCAAAGAATGTATTTTTGACATTATCAGCGGCCTCAAAATGCGATTTCTCTTTCAACCAAGGACCGAAAGCGCCCCCATGGTTACATTCGAGCACATCGCATCGTATCTACTGGGTAGAGCAAATGTAATACTTGCTTGACTCCCTTTTGCGATCTCTGCCCAAGTTCCTGTTGAAGGGTCGAATTGAGGCCAACCAATCTTGCTGAGACCAGTCTGTGGGTCTTCAGCAAATGCAGCCACCGCACTCTGGAACAGGCGAGACATATCCTTCTGTACTTGGGATGAAGGTAGGCCACTAGCATCTTCTGAAGACCCTAGAATCATGTGTAAATCACTGCCATGATATGCACCACTCGTGGGGTAAAGGCGAGTGTTGTCCCAGTCACCATAATAACGATAAACCCATGTTGGTATCTCTGCAAGAGCGCGTTGTCTACCTTCGTAGGAATGCGGACAGACAAATGACTCCAAGAGAAATTGTGCCATTTGCTCCGCTGTGACATTACGACCTTGAGCAAATGCGGGGATCACATAGTATCCTTGCTCATCGTCGTTGTGTCCGTGAAAGTAGGGTATTGGAGCGAAGCTGCCTGTCGAAGCAAGCGAGAGATAATCTGGAAATATGATCTCGCCATCGACCATAGGGTAAAAAGGCGGGGTCGAACGAACAGGACTTCCTCCAGGACTAGGAGCAATCGTGGAGGCGGCCAAGGAAATCTCCTCCCAGGGCTGGCCACGCATGCAGCCAAGTGTGCTACCTGAAGATCCACAACCAAGTGCAGCCGAAAGGGTGTACCAATTTGATGTTTGCTTTTGAGGTGTGTTCATAGGGAAACTGAACACATTTCCGGATGCCGACATCAGTCCGTTAGCGATAGGGTCCCCTTTGTAAGCGTATGACCACCAGTCAACAGCGACGCCCCCAGCAGACTGGCCAGCAATGATAATTTTCTCGGAGTTACCTCCGAACTTGGCGACATTGTCCCGCAGCCATTCAACAGCGAGCCGCTGGTCTCGCAGCCCAAGGTTGGTATCAGCACCAGGCGCACCAGGGAAACCGAAGACGTTCAAACGATAGTTGACGGACACAACAACAATGTCCTCCGCTTTGGCAAGGTGTTGACCATTGGCGAATGGGGTGTTGGTATTGCCGGCAGTGAACCCTTCTTACAGTAAGCAAAGCACGAAAATATACAACAGCACATTTGGACTCACGGCCTCCGTGGAACAGAACGAAGACCGGCTTGTCAGCATTTGCTGATCTTGCAGTTTCTTTGGACCAGATGTTCAATGTCAGACAGTCTTCGCTTCGCTGTGTTCCAGCACCACCGGTAAAATACGCTAGTATTCTCAGCGCTTGAGAAGTGAAGCCAGGAAATTGAGGCTGGACGGCAGCTTGTTGAGGACAGTCACTATGAATAGTCAGGCAGGGGCGCGATGATTGAAATAGAACACCAACTATCCCTGTATTCCAGCGTCAGTGAGAATCTCGACAAGGGTACAATTGATGTTGCGCGTACGAAATGGGTGGCGTTATAGACTCCTGAACGGTTCGACTTTCGCGGCGCAGCAAACCGAAGTGGGCCTACTGGTGGCTGTGCGTATGGTATCCCGAGATACTCCCAGACATCTTCATACTTCGGGTTACGATGACCAATGATATCTCCACTTGTTGTGTTCACCGTCTCCAACGCTGAAGCCACTACTACGGGCGCGAGCGCGCATGCGAAAAGCCAGGCTAGGATAAAACGCATCTTCGAAAGCTGTTCAAAAGCTGTGAAGCACTCGAAGGAGAAATTGAAGGATTTAACCCCTCGGATTGAACTTTGGTTGCGGTCCTCGCAGAATTTGGCGCCGCATCGTGGCCAAGCGTCATGTCAATCTAACTTCAAATTACCCTGACAGGGGCTGATTGCCGGAAGGAGGTTCTCTCCGTCCTCAGAGAAGCAGCGCACTTTTCCAGCTTTCTGACATCTGGACGTGCATGGTCGGCCTTCGACCGCTTCTATTGAACTGATTATCTGCCTACGATGCGAAATCTCTTCACTTGCTCACAATACCCAAAACTCGTATGTTTTCTTAGGTCGATGTTCTACCAGCTATGTGGTGATGTTTGCAAGTCTGACTAGTGGTTCGAAAGGCATTATAACACAAGTCCTCTTTGTTCCTTCTCGGAGAGATACATACCTACTTAAAACAAAGTCCCTACTGTCCTCGAATATTGTGTTAGGCAATGTATACCGACGTAGGGAGACGATATTGGTAAAGTGACAGATGTAATCACATAGTAGAGAACAATAAAGGCCTGGATTGAGACCAAGCGTAGCGGGCAATGGAGACGCTAGGGAGGGGTGTTATAGTTGGCACTTGATCGTCAATAGAGGATACCTACATCCGTTCGCAAAATTCGTTCTACTATCTATTCAACACGCCAGACTGTGACATGAGTCAATGTCAGTAATATAGGAAAACTCTCGTTTCGATACTTTCTCGTGGTCTCTCTCCAGGCACAGTGTTCGGATTTCGAAAACCAGCATGTGGTACACCTAGTGCATTCGATCAGCCGAAGATGTACCCGAAGTGTTTCATCACGTATGTGCCTTAGTAAAGGTTCATAGCAATTGACATACCTTGCTCATACCCCTCTTCAGTATCCGTCTGTCGAAACAACATGATCTCATTCGCTGACTGTTCACTAAGATAGCAGAACCGCATATCTGGATGATAATAAACCTGATAGTTTTCTGTAAATCCCACCCGCTCGACGACATCGGTTGCGATGCAGTCACGAGTTCTGGAGATCGACCGAGAATCGCAAACAGATAGCGGCCAGTCAGTCAGTGGACCATAAAGTGGTTTCCAAACACTAAGTATAATCAGTTCGACATCAAAAGCTAAGTCTGAGAAGACTGTGAGACGTACTTGAGTGTTTGTAGCCTGTTGTAAGCCAATGCGTCGACGTTTAGTATTTGGCTTGATGTAGCTTGAGCTGCGTCCGGCGTGAAGTCTGTCACATGGCACTTGGTGTCAGCAAACACATCAATGACAGGGTCATAACCTTACCAATGTGAATGATAGACGTAGGCTGCAGATGCTCATAATCCTTTCCAGTCGAGATCGGGAACTCGGAGTGTCGTTTTCGAATCTAGACAATGTCGCGTCAGACATGAAACGAGGTTTCCAATTGCCTTGAAGCCTCAGATTTCGTTTGAAAGTCCGAACGAAGGAAACACAACAATGGAACCTACACCGTGCTCGAGAACTTCCACTCTCTGTGCACCAAGCGTCTGTTTCAGCAATTCCTTCAACTCAGGATAGTATACGCTTTTCACTTTTGCCCTGTCGTGGAAATCATCAGGCTTTAGTTTGGAGTCAAGCCTGGCAACCTGGAATCCATTCCGGTGCAACGTATACTCAGCCTCCTTGCCTCGAATATCGTGAATCGTCACGTTTTTCTGCACTTTGGTTTCGCAATTGGTTCGCGGTATCGCTTCGCCAGGATCATACCGTAAGCGATATGGTTTCTCGTGGGCGTATTTCGGGTCTGGCTTTAGAAATATGAGATCGGTCAAGACATCGCCAGCCTCCATCGTGTTTGATGAGTAGGCTGTATACACCGGTCGATGCTGCAGCTTGTCTCCAGGTTTGATGGTGATGAGGCTGAAATCTGAGCTAACCAGGTTGTAATCCGGTGAAGGAGCGGGGTTGAATATTGTTGCAGTGATTGGACAGAAATTGGTTGTTCTTCCACCACACAATCACCCCACCGATGACCGGACTCGGTATGTCGCACCGATGTACAATCCGTGTTGCCATTTTGCGTAAGCCAAGGTCTCTTGTGCATGCATTGTCAGGTCACATGCAACGCGATGTCGCCACCAGGGCCGTCTCATCTGCGGATGACAACGGGCCATCCTCACCCTTCCTATCCAATCTGTGTATGAGTCTGACACCCACGCACACGATATAAATCACAAAAGTCCTTCACGTAAGCCGCCCGAGGTTTTGTCTGCGAAGGGCAAGCCTCGATTGCAACCTTGCAGATGCCCCGCACCTCGTCCAGCCACATTCCCATCGTTGCTGACATCGGGTAGTATCGTGCCCAAACCGCGCAACATGCCTACCGAACAAAACAAACCCCAGGTCACACCTTCCAACGAGCCCAAGATCCAGCCCTGGAAAGCACATTGGCCGCCCAAGACGCCTGTCACAGTTGGCGAGAAACATGGCTTTCGCGAGGGTGAGACGATCCAACTGGAGGGGACAGCCTCTGGAGCACACCTTACTACTCTGGAGAAGGAAGAGAAGTGATATCAAAGAACGATAGAGCCTTAAAAGCAGAAACAATGGTGAAATATGCCATTGGCCTGTTGTAAAGTCCCGAGATACATCCAGCGTCGTTGTGTACAAGTTCCTTGCGCGCCCTGCACTTTCGCTACAATTTGTTCAAATATTTCGTGCTGTTACATGAGCAGATACTCTGGCGAAATTTTCTAGGGACACTGACGTCTTACAACGCTGTTGAAAATGTAAATATTTTCACCGTGTCATGGACCGTCAAATATGCAGCCAGAGTACCATGCCATGCTGACTGGGCACATTCATCTAGACCAAAATACTACCATTAAATCGAAGTCAGTTTCATCGATCACTTGTTCCCCGATGGTATCTTGTCCTTTGAGTTCCCAATACCACTTCACGCTCTCGTATAGCTCTCGATCGGCCTCAGCGAAGTTTCCTGCTTGTCGCAGAACTTTACTCTTGCAGAACTTTGCGCGAGCAGTCTCGGCCTCGAAGGCAGCATCGAAGTTGTGGTAGATATGAATTGCCTTGTTTATGAGAGCTCTCGAAGATCATTAGCCTCGTAGAACGTGGAACGCATAGAGTCAACTCACAAAGCTTCGGGTAATTGACCAAGTCTCATGAAGTGTTTTGTTATGCGAACAAAAGCGTCAGCTGTTCTATGATGCGCGCTTCCGAGCGTGTTGCGATAGTGGTTGAGTGAGCGTTGGTGATACTCCAGACTTATGTCGTAATTTTGAAGGGACTCGTGTACGTTGCCGAGAGTATACAAGAACCGACCGGTGCTGCTCCGTGCGTTAGAGGAAGCAGAATACACTGTACTGATCACTCACATGAAAGACTCTTGATCGTTGGATCCGAACTTTTCCTCCCGGTCACGAAGCCCTCGTGTTAACACCTCGAGGGCGTCAGTGTATCGCTCTGTCAGCCAATACACGACGCCAAGGTTCACGCCCGGAAGAGAAACTTGCCATCTTTCATAGTTATCCAGCTTCTCCATACTGCTGATGGACTGTTCGAAGCATTTTTCGGCATGAGAATAGTTGTTTCTGAGCATGTAAGCACAACCAAGCTCATTGAATGATAGCGCGAGGCGCATATCCGTGCCAGGCTGCCTGTTTCCCATATCGCGAATCATCATCAAATTGAATTTGGAGAGATACTCGAGAGATTCCACGGCATGGTTGATCTCATTTGCCATCACGCCTCTATTGTGGTGGATCTCAGCAAGTATGTCGTTGATGTCCCGTTCCGTTGGAAGATGAGCTTGTCGTTGTTCGATTGGAAGAGGGTAATATCTTTTGAGCTCTTCACAAAATCGTTGGGCAACGCCACTGAAATCGTCCGATTCCCTCGTTCTTCCACGTTCATGACAATACCTAATGGATTAATAACATGGAAAGACCGCGCAAAGTGTGTCACTTACCATCCACAATCGCACCAGAGTTTGGCAGAAATATAAGCGCCGTAAAGGTGGTATTCATTGGTGTGTATAGTGGACGACAGGCGACGTAGACGGATGACATGCGGAAACAGCTACACTTTGTCAGTATCGTACCTATATCAGCAATACCATAACAGCCATTACCTCTTCGCATTGTGGCCATCTTGAGATGCCGTGCCTCCATGTAAAAGTATGGAACGGCCTAAAACACTTTGTTAAGTACAATACAACCTGTGTTCGGTACGTTGCTTACCATTGAGCAGAGAGAAGTAGAACACACGTGTTGTACACATCGCGAGAGTATATAGGACTCATCTGTTTCCGCACCGCTTCCTGCACAATGCGGTGGATGAAATAAGTCGCTGACGTTGAACTCTTCGTGACGAGGCTATACTTCAGCAACTCCTGAAGCGCATCGTGTAGGCTCGATGCACTACTAGGATATCCTGAGATGAACACATCTGGTGAAGTAGTCAACAAGATTCGCTCCGGTATCTTGTCTGGGTCAAACATAGAAAGGACATCGAGCAACGGTCTCGAACGCTTGATGCTCTCGAATGCAGCTTCGAGGAATGAATGCTCTTCGGCGACTACAAAGCGTGACAGTTCACCTTTCATCTTTCTTTGCAACTTCTTGTCCTCGCGAGTATGATTTTGCGCGAGAAATTCACTGAAACTCAAGCCTTCACCCAAAATCCACTTTGTTAAATGTCTTAGCGCGTAGGGCACACCTCGAACTTTCGCGCTGATGAGACTCGCACATTGATGCTCTTCTGGCGAAACTTCATGATCGAGAAGTCTACACATGAAGCTAGCTCCTTCCAAAGGTGTAAATCGGTCGAGTGTCTGCGAAGGATATATTTCAGGGGGCCATGGCATCGACCGTCGACTAGTGATGAGAATTGCGCCACACTCTCTTTCTTCAGGCCAGAATTGGTCGAGCACCGCGGAATCAATGACATGATCGAGAACGAGTAGCCAGTTTGCACGCTCAGAGCCAGATTGATTCGCCTTTTCTGGATTACTAAGCCATCGTTTGAACAGGTCCCTTGTCAAAGCTTGGTCTCCTGAATCGACCGATGACTCATCTACTAAGCCTAAGCGACCTGTGATACGATTAACATCCTCAATCAATTTTGAGGCTTCGTCAGCATGAACCCAGAAAACTGCATCAAATTTGCTCATATGTCGATAAACAAATTCGACAGCAACCTGTGTCTTTCCCATGCCAGCTGGACCGTAAAGGCTGCAAGTCCTGAGAGCTGTTTTCGATTCGACCTTTTCTAGAGTGGGACAGAGCTGACGCTCAAGGAATTCCAGAGTGTCCTCTCGGCCGAAGAAATCAGTGTTTCGTCCCAAGGGCATATGCGTACAGGGAAGTAAAGCTTCCCTCTTTGCGCTGCCAGTGAAGGCCATCTCAACATGGTATTTGCGTACGAAAGACGTCAATACCTTATCAGATTCCTGACCATCGTATGGAGTATGCTTTACAAAATCCCACTCTCCGTCGATGCGCTCGTCAGGCTGTGCATCATCTTCGCCAAAGTTCAGGTCTCCAAATTCTTCGATGAGATTCCTATGGCTGTCAGAACGGCGTGGTAGAATACGCTCATCCGCAGCGTCACTGCTATCGATATCGCTTGCTAACGAAAGTGGCTTGTCGCTTGCGATATCCTCGTCAGTCTCTTCCAACCATGGTAGAGCGTAAGAAGCAATCGTCATGAGGTGTGACGCCACATGCTTCTGCATCTTCAACGCCATGCCTACAGGAGAAGGTTGGTCAGCTCCACCACGACCACTTTGAGAAGTCCCTCCTTGGCCTGTTTGACCAAGATCTGCGAGAGACATATCACACAAAGGACACGACTTGATGGGGTTGGGGTCTGGAGCCCCACGTTGACGCTTGAGTAATTGGATCTGAGCTTTGTTGAACTGTTTGCCTTGAGAACCATGTTCTTCCAGGTGGTCCGCATATGCATCGGCGCTTGTAAAAGTGATTGTGCTGCATCCTTTTGGATGCCCCGGCAAGCGACATATCCAGCGCGTGACGTGTGAACGGAGATGAGTTGACCATGCGTTCTGGTCACGGAATTTGTGATCTGCTTGAGAGCAGTCCTCAAAAAGGCAAACGTAGGGCTCTAGATCTTTCATTACATGTTGTCTATGAGCCATTAGCGACGTCATCAGAGTATAGCATCAATAGTCACGTACCTCCATGCAGTTTTCTTCAGTATCGTTGTTGGGACCAGCTGGCAACAATATGGACATTCAAATTGAGGTCTGGTCAGTGGAATCCTGGGTGGTGGTGGTAGCCGCGAGTGGCAGAACATGCTTGCTATCGAAGTGCCGCCAACCGAGGTGGCTGCTTTCGACGAAGTGGCCGGTTTAAATTGTGATTCGACGAAACTAGTGGCTTTGGCGATTGAGGACTGAGCGTGAGATGATAGAGTGACAACGCGATCCTCTACGATCGTCGAAAATGGCTCTGTTTTCACGCGCAGAGGGATGGAGGGAACACTTTGTCTACCATCTCGAGAAGTCGTTGGACTCGGAGATTTATGGATCTGCTCATGGCCATGCAAAATATCTTGATGTTTTCTCCGGTAGAGGAACAACCTCCTTCGGGAAGCATTGGCAAGAGCGAGACGACGAACAAGATAATCCGGCGCTTCACTACATATCTGTCGAATTACATCTTGGCTGTATCTCTCAAATGAGGCAATTTCGTCGATGCCATTCTCGTCCTTGGGATTGAACTGGTTGGCTTTGGACGCCTGTGATGTGATACCGGGCTGTCGTATCGCCTTCGCAAGCCGATACAAGCGATCGATGGCACTACGCATACCTTCCAAGTTTTCCTTCTCTGCATCAAAATCAGATCCATCCGAAATCCCCGTCAGTGGCCTAGATAGTTCCGAAAATTCATCTTCGTTTGCTGGGTCAGCATCTTTAGCATCTTCTTCATCTACTTGCATTGATTAGACGCTCTTCTTCACATACAGTGCGAGAATCGTACCAGGCTGAAGAGTACTTGAAAGTCGTGATGCAGCTGCATGAAGCAATTCAAGCTGCGACAACACAAGCGATCGCACCCTTTCGCTCTCCCTCAAGCGGTAGTCCAGGGAAGCGTGATGCTTCGCGAAAGTTCCGATGTTAGCTGCCCATAATCTGAACCTTGCGCGCTCCTCTTCCACTGCTTCAGCCAAATCAATTTTCTCGGGGTGGTCCCTCGGGAGGGTCAGACTCAACAAGGCTGAGAATTTATTGTTGCAACTCTCCGCAGCATCAGCGAGGGTTCGATTGTCCATCCTCCAGCAGGTTGCTTGACATCGAGAAGAAGTCAAGGAGTTTTTGAGTTGAGGTGGTAGCAGTGAGCGATACACCACCGTATGCTGTAGAGACCGGTCAGTACGTGACAAGACAATAAGGCAAAACTGCGGGGAAAAGGCTCATCTACGACGCAATCACGTCCAGATCCGGTATGTATGAATAATGAAGCGACAAATAGGCAACGGTGGGGGTAATGAGGCAACAAGGCTGTGTGCTGACCGGTGACCGGTGACCGCCTCTTGTCTAAAGCCTCGCGCGTATGAGCGAGCGTGTGTAGTGTGTAGTCTTGGACCTCCCAAACATCCTGAAGCCTGCCCTACACTTGTTTGCTCCTTCTACCTTGTTTTTCTAGTCACCGAATCAAGGGTTTCTTTCATCATGAGTGGTGTTGAGATAGCCAGTCTCGCGCTGGGTGTGCTACCCATTCTCATAGCTGCAGCAGAGCACATCAAATCACGACGACTGGATCCACGGCGGGCCGTTTTCATGGAAAACTTGGCCTTTGAGATTGTATTTCTTCACATGAGCTTGACAAAGTTGGCGAAAGGCTTGACTGAGTTGCCGGACGAAACGCGAGAGAAATTGATCTCCTCGCAAGCGACGCAAGACATGGACGCAAGTTGGAAAAGAGATGAGGTGAAGCATGCGCTTAAGGCACGTCTTGGGTCAGGGCACGAGACGTTTATTGTCACACTTCGAGCCATTCTTGATTGTTTGGAGAGATTATTGGAGAAAAAGTCATTCAGTCTCTCCAATGACAAGACGGTGTGTGCAACCACAGCGACACTTTCGAAAGCAGGCTGATGACGTCATAGATATCCGCAGAACAAGCGTATGCGAAGCTGCGTTCGATACGCGACACGAAAGCAACAACACAGAGTAAAGCCCTCGGGCAACGAGTGCGGTTCGCTATATTTGAAGCGAGAGTGTGTGACCAGATCTTGATCAAGATTACGCAGAACAATGAACGGCTCGAGAGAATAGTGTTGTGGTCGTCCGATGCTCTAACCCCAGTATTAGAGCCATCACAGGACAAGCGTGCCATCGACAACCCGCATGTACAATTGCGACCCCTTATGCATACACTGTATACAGCCCTGGGAGGACTTTGGCCGTGTGATTGTCGTCGAGAGCACGAAGCTCGACTCTGTCTCTTACAGCGGCGCGATCGGCGCCGAGACTCCGTAACTTCTGAAAGAGGAGAGGCTGACAATGTTTACATCAATCTGCTCATGTCACTACGTAGCGAAGGAAATGAGCCTTACTGTCGCTGGCTTGAAAGTCAACTATGCATTGCTCTTCAACAGTATGTCTTGGTGCTCAACATCCTCGACTTCTCACGCTAATCAGGCTTTTTCTATAGAGATCTTACTCCACAGCCAACGCGAGGTGTTCGGTTCGATGTTCAAACGGCTACTTCACCCGTTGAAATAATTGACAATGTCGAAATGGTACCAGTGTCTCCAACAGGAACTAACAGCACCATGAAGTCTGGACGCCGTCGAGCTTCTACAACTACGAGGCAGAAGATACAGACTCTTTGCCAGACTTTGCTACAAGCTAATCGTAATCTGTGCTCACCACAGATACTTTTTGACGGCGGGTGCTTGTGGCACATCAGTAGCAAGCCGTCGTCATTAAACGCATCACCAGCACTAAGCATCCAAGCGAATGAAGTGGACACTTCACTGGCGTCCTTGTTGCGCGGAGAAAGGAAGTTCAGGCCGAAAGAGAAACGTATCCTGTCCGTCATACTTGCCAATTCCCTTCTCCAATTCTGCGAAAGTCCCTGGCTGAGCAAGGATTGGAACAAGGACCATATTTCTTTCTTCCCATCTTCGGCCAAAGGTGGTCTAGACATCCAACGACCCTACTTGACGACGAATTTTCAGGAAGGCGGCTGGGAAGAGGAGGCTGACGCACTCTATAGAGTACATCCAAACGCTAGCGTCCTGGCCCTCGGTATCCTCTTGTTAGAAATCGAACTGGACACGCCAATCGAGCGTGAACGTGGTGCTGAAGACCTCGATGACGAAGGAATGCCAACAGTCAACACAGACTACTTTGCGGCGTTGCGACTTTTTGAAGGCATATCAGATGATTTCTACTTAAACCACCGACAAGCAGTTGCTGCATGCCTTAATTGCGACTTTTATGATGAGGAAACCATGAGGCCTAGCTTGGACGATCCCGGGTTTCGGCAGGCAGTGTACAACACCATAGTAAGACCATTGGAACAGGAATTGCTCAGCGCTTACGATCTCACCCCTGATGATTTAGGACTCAATATCCTCTGAACGTCTTTCAAACTCTTCTGGATCTCGTTAGCTTTGCTTCTATTGTCGTTCAATCCTTCTGTACTGATTCACTAGTCTGGATGCTTATGCTAGCCCGATACCCTGCTTTTTGGTCTCGTAAATATGGACTTCCACAATTTGTATCAACAATGTCTCAAGACTCCTTTTACTCGATTGGTAACATTCGTGCTGTATTAGTGTACGCATGCCGCGTGACAACGCCTCGGCTGTACCATAAGTGTGAGGGCGCATGGAAACTGGAACGAAGAAGGCGGAATTATACTGTTGCTGATGTTGTGAAACTCAATGATGAATGAGCTAAAAGCGAATCATGTTTGACCGAACATCTGCCCTCGCCGTCTGTGCTTGAGTCCATATAGTATGTACCATCAACACACGACTGACAGGGAACTGGAAATGCCATCTTGGTCTGGTTTAAAAGGTCCTATAGCGACAAAAAAGATCAACAGAATATATTGATCACTGCGTCATGGAAAGTTTTGGTATAGGTTGTTACGCGCTCCAAGAATGTCATGCCCATGGACTGGGGGACGAGCCATAAGCGCACCCGATACACCAGCTATATTGCATCCATGCAGTGCAGGACACTATATTTTTATCTCCGAAGATCCAGGTTCCGGAATTGAAGGCTGTTTTCGGCAGAGCGGTAATCAATCATGTCAATTACGAAAAGCTCGCGCAACGTAACTTGGTAACGATGATCTGGATCTCATATTTAGATCGCCCTTCCTGCATGCGAAAAACGATGACATCACAAGACTTCTCCAAGCTCCGACTCGCGATGCCGAGGCTAAAAGTGCTGCGGGAATGCTTTGGCGAGACTGCTCGAGGCTGATGAGAATTTGACGCTGGTTGCATTACGAAAGAGCGACAACAATTTCAAGGAGAAAGGCGCGAAGGACACTGGACATCGTTTGTTCAACACAATTTACCTTGATTAGGTTTGATTGTGGGGCTGATGAATTTGCTCTAGGGCGGGAGATCTGATTTCGTAGCTCGATGGCGCGCATGTGCATAGTAAGGAGCCGAGTTGATAGCAATGATATGACCCTCCACGTTGGAGTCCATGCAGTATTTGTGATATCATACAGTTATTTACAGCCTCTAATATAGCCTCGAGAGCAAAAGATTCACGAGTGGGATGTCACATAGTAGCTGTACCCGTTCAACTAGTCCCATAGAATTCGACAGATCCGAACCGTTGTAGGTCAGTCTCTTCCACGTTCCCGTCCTTGGACCTCATCTGAAGGATTCTGACCCTTAATTCAACCGCAATCCGGAAATGATCTCGCCGTCGGCTCACGGCTATGTTGTTTCCATTCGCGCCTCCCACCCCGGTCATGAGGCAAATTTAGAAACTTCTCCAGCCTTCTCATATGTTTCTCTACGCGCGAAACGAAGCCTGGCGAGTTCGAAACATCTATTGAGGCTCAAACATCAGCCGTTTTGTTTCGAAGAGTTCGATTTATCAGCCTTCCCATGCTGTTCGAAACTCATCATGTTGTAGATCAGCGGAGGCTCTGATGCTTATGGATGTAACCTCAACATGACCAGCCTCAAGCGGCTACAGAACATCAACCTCGAACTGTCAGACGGGTAGTAAATCCACCGGACGAATTGGAAAAATGTGGCGTTTCTCCCACAGCCACCAGTGTAAACAGTGGATCCAATGAGAGCTTCAACATGTTGTTCAAGATCATCTATAGCCGCGGTCCTCAGCAGGCTGCATGTTACTGACCTACTCGGCTGCACGTACACGTGTCGACAGACAGTGCTGGCCAGATAAGAGGTCCGATCTCAAGCCAGAACGGTATCAAGGCAGTCCGCCAAGGTGATGTCCATGTTGGTGTGATTGAGAGGCTGGGTGCTCAAATGACCTCGGTGTTGACAGTTTTGAGGGGTACACCTGGAAAGGGCGAGAACAAGTCCGTTATTTTCCGTCTCTGCTCCTGCTGTCAGTGCAACCCTGAAAACCGTTGGCGAAAAAGTTTATGATGTTTTGCCGACAATCGATAAGGTCGTCTACTGTAAACCTACGATTGGTTGGCTATTTATATGCGGGGGATCTACGCTCCGCGCTTAATTGACAGATCGTGAACGCCGATCCCCTCCTCGAAAATTTCGAGATAACAACGTCTTCCCCGTTCCGAGATGGCTACCACGCCGCACGATAATATGCGTTCATTACAGAGGCCCGCGTCAACGATCCTCATTCGCCATTTTCAGCATGAACAACACTTTGCTCAAACGACAACGAGTTTGCGTTCGTTTCAAGAAATCATGAGGCTCGAAGCGCCTATATACCGTGCCGCATCGTCATCATCAATCTGACCTCGTGAGGGGGCCAAGTGCTAATAATATGTCAACCCGCATATTCTTTTCATGTCGCGGCGGTAACAGCATGCACTAGGCTAGCCATCCGGCCACGCCAGCGCTTATACCACTACTCTGTACGGCTGCACCCTCACCGGTGCTCCGGCTTGACAGTAACCGACACCTGCGCCGCACGCATGTGTCCTGGAAACAACCCTCAGCCGCTTTTCTTGGCATGTATTCATGGTGGCGGGCACGGATCATTGCGACTAGCCTGACAGGTGAATGGTCAGCCAGGTGGGTAATGCATCGATTTCTAGAACGAGGGCAGAGTTGGCATGCACGCCGCAGTAACAGCAGTGTTTGGTGTTTCACGCATACTCCAATCATAAATTTGGATGGCGGCGGCGTGCAGCAACGTGCATAGATTATAGTCAGGAGGTAAGAACTCCAATGCTAGAGCGCAGTATCTGATCAGCCTCGAGGATTGTCTTCGATTGCTACCTCCAAGTTACCATCGCTTTGTATTTTCCTACCACTGCTAGCAGTACTAGCGTTTTCGTTCATTCAGATGCCTTACCCCATCTCCATACCTATCAGCACATCCAAAATGGCAAAATCACCTCGGAGCCCATCACTTTGGCCAGCCTATCCTGACATCCCAATCTATCTCGAGGCTGCAGATGAGAGAAGGGTAACAACAAAGACATATGGCACAACGCCAACCACACCAACAACTCCAGAAGTTCTTTCACACAACAAATCAAAACATCTTAGCCCAGCACATGCATATACGCCTCAGCCTAGCCCGATCGACCCGAGTCCAACAACAACCATCCAGACTTCCAGCGATCGGTCTATGATATGGCCAATACCCGAGCCGCCACCAGAGATTCAGCATCAGCAGGCCCGACGCCCCACTCTTCGATTCTTCCCAACAGAACGACCTCGTATCCAGCTCGACAGACTTCCCGTTCCTACCCTACAAATTCCACAGGTGAACGAGAAGACGCCTATCAACTATACACATCCAGGGCTAGGCATAGTGAATGGTCTTGCGAAGCCACCCTCCATAGAAGTATCATCGCCTGTCAACGAGAAGTCCGACCCCGAGTCCAATTTTGCACAGCGGATAGAGGAGAGACTGTGGAGATACAGCGCCTCGGGAAACATTCTGAAGCGATGGCTGTTGGAGATCATCAGCTGGCTCTTCAGCGCAGTCTGCATGGCTGCCGTAATAGGAGTGCTCATCTATCTCAAGGACAAGCCTTTGTCTAGTTGGCTACTCGCCGAGAAGACTCCTTTGACACTGAACGCTTTCATCTCTATCTTGTCAAAGATGGCTGGAGCTGCTCTTTTGTTGCCGGTTTCCGAAGCTCTTGGCCAGCTGAAATGGAGCTGGTTCCTGGAACACTCAAAGCAGATGTGGGATTTTGAAATCTTCGATAACGCTTCTCGAGGACCCTGGGGGTCAATGTTACTCTTGATCCGGACCAAAGCTAAAGCTCTTGCTGCACTTGGGGCTATAATCATGCTGGCTTCCTTAGCTCTTGACCCATTCTTTCAGCAGGTGGTGGACTTCCCTGATCGATGGGCATTACAAAATACCTCCAGTTCGATACCAAGAGTCGTAGATTACCTTCCACCCTTCACACCTGCCTTCTTTGGTGGAGTCGAGACTACTTCTGAGGACAGGTCTCTCGCTGCAGTAACCAGAGAGTTCTTCTACGCCAACGGCACGCAACCTGTCCCCTTTGGAAACGGGACTCGACCTGACATACCGCTCTCATGTCCCACGAGCAATTGCACCTGGCCCCCATACGAAACACTTGCTGTTTGTAGTAGCTGCCAGGACGTGACCGATGCCCTTAACCTTACATTCGCATGTTTGAACACTACAATCGATTGGAGTGCGACCTGGACTGGCCCCATCAAAACTGATCCTTTCCCCAACGGGACAGTTTGCGGCTACTTCCTAAACTACACTACGGAAGCCTCAGCGGACGCGTCGAGTTCCCCAATGCTGGTTTCGGGGTATAGCATGCGTGGGAATGGCTCGCAAGCTGTACCAGGCGAGGCTTTGCTGGTGCGCACAGTGCCGCTTTCCAATTTCGACGACAAAACACCTTACTATGGTTTCGGATCTATAAAATATCAGCATATCCGGAACGCTATCTTGGATGGTCTGATTGCGTCTGCCGTCAACGGTGTTGAGGGCGTATACCGCAATGAGACACCTATAGTCCATGAATGTGTACTTTCGTGGTGCGTTCAGACCATAAAGTCCTCCTACGATTGGGGGCGCTACAGCGAGAACATCACTTCAACGCAACTCAACGTCAACACAGACCCTTACTCATGGCCGTGGATAACGGAGGAAGTCGGAGGAAGTCCATTTCTGATATATGGGCAGAATATTACCATTCATTCACAGCCGTCACAAGCCGGCGATGGTGTTGTTCGTGACGCAGCGTACCATGTCGATAACATCACCGCAGCAAACACCATGATCCCTTTCGATGACTTCTTCCCGTCCTTCTACACAGCAGCCGATGCTACTTCGGAGCCGCTGCTAAGATTCAGGAACTATCTTCCCATTGGACCATACACGCAAGAAGTACATGACAATCAATGGCAAGCCCCAAACAACATTACTCGCCACATGGAAAGGCTAGCATTAGCTTTGACGAACTCGATCAGGTCATCCACAGTCCGACACATGATGCAAGGTGAGGCATATAGTATGGAAAACTATGTCCATGTACGATGGGAATGGCTCACTCTACCCCTTGGTCTTCTTTGCGTCTCGTTCATATTCCTAGCAGCTACAGTCGCCAAGTCTGCCGTGGAGATTGATCGTGTGGGCGTTTACAAGACTTCAGCATATGCAACACTCCTTTATGGTTTGCCCGATGCGATGCAAGAAAAGATCACGCGATCCGGTAGCACAAGGACCCCACGAGCCAAGGCGAAAGAGCTCAAAGTAAAATTGCAGCCTAACCAAGGTTGGCGAGTATCTGGAAATTTGTTCTCCCCCTTCCCCACCAAGTCGAAGAACCAACCTCCGCCTGGGTGGATATAAACGACGTCAAAGCTCTTGGTACCGAATCAAGATCTCGAGGCATAAGAAATTCCATTGAATAGAATGAAGAACATTAAAGGAAAGCAATAATACCATCCAGGGTACTGGCCTGTACATGATGTGTCCAAGTCGAGAATGAAGCTCAAAGAAAGAGAAAGAAATACCCACTATAGTTCCAAGAAAATCTTCTGGTTTAGGGATTACCACCGCCGCCGCCGGCTCGCTGGCCTCTACGCTCAACAGTATGTTCGACGACAATCGCACGGGGCTTAGGGTTGCCGCCACCGCCACCAGCTCGCTGGCCTCTGCTCTCAACAGCATGCTCGACGACAATCGCCCGGGGCTTGGGGTTGCCGCCACCTCCACCTGCTCGCTGGCCTCTGCTCTCAACAGTGTGCTCGACGACAATCGCACGGGGCTTGGGGTTGCCGCCACCTCCACCTGCTCGCTGGCCTCTGCTCTCAACAGTGTGCTCGACGACAATCGCACGGGGCTTGGGGTTGCCGCCACCTCCACCTGCTCGCTGGCCTCTTGTGGCGATATCATCGCGGGTTTCTATTGTTCCACTAGGACCACGGCTTGTCAAGTCCTGTAGCACTCCGACGTTGGCATCACTGCGGGCCTGTGTGACAGTGTTGAGATTGGATAGAGTCTGAAAACATTTAGTATGATGGTGGTAGAGATCACCATGGTACTGACCTGTGCGTTTGGCAGAGGTATCGACAAGGCCGGTACAATAGTTGACAAAACGAGAAGAAAGTGGCGTCCGTGCATACTTCCGGAGAGACTGATGAGACTATCTTACTGGAGGTGCAAGAGGTAGTGAGGTTGTCTCTTTCAAGATGCTGTGCTTGTTAAGGTCTGACTTAGGATGGCCTCGAAGAAGGGGACCCTAGACGCATTTATCCTTCACTTCGGACTAGTAAAAACGACCGACCTTCAGCATCGCACAACAGTGTCATCTCCACCGCACCTCCACCAGCGCTTCGACCCGTGTATTCTTCGCTATGATAACCGCCTGGGAAGCCACAGACGCGACGGCAATGTGTGAAGAGAACGAAGCACAATGCTGTGATTATGCAGAACTTGTGCAATCATTGGTGGGAAGAGAGCAGAGCATGATGACTAGGGTACACTTCTGGCCATCTGAAACGCATTGACCGACGCGACTGGAACACAAGGCGTTGGGACGGGCCTGCTTGTGACCTAACAGCGCGTCGCAATGAACGAGAAGCTGTCGGCACATTGATCACATCAAGCTATCACATTTACAAGCGCTCGAAGGGCTTTCAACAAGGCAATTTTTGGGTTTAGTGGAACCTGTGAGTACACTTTCCCAACTGTGGTTCCTGCAGTTAGTTCTCCGTAACTCTCAGGACGATTTCTGACCAATCAGTCGGACTGTAGCTGCTTCCAAAAGACTTGGCGGTTTTGGCCCCTTTATCGCAGCCGAAGCGATTGGCTCCGCTTCAAAGACTGGTTGCGCCAATCAACCACTCCCGCGACCACGTTCACAAATTATCCCCATCACATAGACACACTGGCGTCACGCTTTCATCAACTTCGATGTTTCTGGTCACATACCGAGAAACCGATATCGAAGCCACGCAACATGCTCTTGCTTGTCGCAAGATAATCCAGTAATCGGAGCTCAGTGCCGTGACTGTTGGTCTTACCTCGAAGCACTCTCGAAGGTCAACATGCAACATCACTTTCTTTTGCAAGGCATTACGTTGCCTTCATGATGACTATGGCTTTGGGTACGTAGCCCCAGGGTATGTTTGTGTCCACACGTAAATCATGGAGTGCCTGTTCCGTTCCTCGTTGGAGAGGCTACCAATGGTAAGCACGCGTTAACCGCCGAAAGGCCAGCACTGACTTCAGCAGCCTCATCGTACCGTGTGCTCGGGCATTCACCACACCTATGCATCGATCTTATCGGAACCGTCCTTGTGCATCTTTGAATTTCACCTGAAACTCATGTTATACTGGAAAGAATTCAATAGCGCTACACCATTTTTTTATCGTATTTCGTGGATACACGTGCGCAACAACTGGTCCCAGATTCGGACAGTGTGCTTTGTGATGCAGGGAATTTGGTTTTTGTAGGAGGTCATATGATTATGAACAACGATGCGGGCCGGAGAAGGTGTTGTAAATGTCGTTTGGGGACCATTGACCAGCACTGAGTACTGGTCATTGCCACTGTCCGACCTGCTTTCAATCTTTTCAGGACAAAACTTGTTGCCAATCTTGTGATGCTTCAAGTATGCAAAATGACTGATTCAGTAAGGTTCTTGTACACCAGCAACGACCCACATTTGGTTGCAATAGCAACCAAAAACTTGTGTCGCACATGAGCAGATGGATGTTTGTAGGCCAGGTAATCTCGATCTGGCGAGTTGAAAGCTCGTTAAGATGAACATCTCACAGGCAATCTCCAATTGCTTGATATGTAGGCTTGCAATATTTTGTGGTTCGTGAAAGATGCTACAAGCCACGTGACATCGAATGATTATTCAGCTAGCCTAATTAATTCAGCCGGCGGCCTGACAACTTCAAACACTTCCAAAACCGATGCTACACGTTTCCGGCCAGGCTGATCCAATCAATCATTCAGCGGCGCGTAATGCCCGCCGATGACGAGCTCTGTGATTCGCATCGACCGCTCGAGTCCCTACGCCCAGTCACTGAGGTGGCCGTAACCTTGACCGCCGGCGACCCGTGCCGCAGCGCTTGCGTGCTAGGTCCTCATAGGAGAACACATTGTGTCTGCCTCAACAGTTCATACGTGCATTCACAGCGCGAGCCATTTGATGTTGATAGGCTGAATGGTAGTGCTGCACCACAACGAAGCTATCGGGAGACATTGGAGAAGCGAGATGCAGGTGGACGTTGACCAGATGTTGTTCGTGGCAATTTCACAACACCTCGATGTCTGCTCAAGCAAATTGCGTTCGAGACATTCCAAGTCAAGACTCTCTAAATTGATAGTATCTTTGGTTGATAGAGTCAAGCATCAGCACTGCTCATCAGAGTCTGTGTAACAGGCATATAAGGTGACACAATGCACGGCCATCAGCCAATGCACGCAGAACACCAGAACATCAAAACACCCTCAAGCTTCACCGCGTGATAATTCGGCCATGACCACAGCTTTGGACAGGGCAATGGAATATCTGAATTTGCACGAACCTGGTCCATCGTTCCCATTTGGAAGTGTCGATAAGTGGGAAGTGGATCGAAGCACGCTCAGCTGAAGACATCAAGGTGTTTGCCAATCCCGAGAAGACTTACTAGCTTAGATACCTACGTCTAATAAATGCTACTAGAGAGGTCTTGGATGAATTCAGCTCATTCTACTAGGATTTCGAATGTTTCGCGCCCGTAATCTGACGTCTGCGCACGAGTCTCTGAGGGTGCCGCGACCGTAAACATATCCAGCTTTATGCTAGGGTGATGACAATCGATGTGAAAGACCGTGTCCAAGCGACGACGAAGAAATGAGTTCGGAGGGAAACTATATTGATGGACCTACAACAAGTATCACTATCGGCTTCGATTTGAAATCCCACTAACCGCCTTCCAAGTGACCGAAGCTATGCAGGCGGCATGGAGCAGGTAGCTTGGTGGTGTTGGCCTCTTTCCTTGGATGCGAAGCAATTGGCTCTGCGTGAAGGGCCCGTTATGCCTACCAGCTGCCCCCGCAACCCGCGTTCACGATCTAACTCAGAATATAAATCGCGGCATAACGCTTCTCGTTGTTTCCAGATGTTGGTACAGACAGGAAAGATTCGATAATCAAACCCATGCGGCTGTTTGCAGAACACCGCAATACTTCTTCACCCGGCAGAATTGCTGTGCCGCAGCGCTAGGGAACCAGTCGGCATTGGTGCCAAGCTTCACACGAATGTGTCTTCTATCCATCGATTACCGTATATGCATAATCGTTAGCGCTCATATCATTCGTATCGCTACAACCGGATGCCATTGCTGCAAGGTCCCGCTCATGATCCTAGCTAGGTGTTTTGTGATTTGATACCGACTTCGAAGGGAGTCTTCAAGCGCCTCGACGCGCATGTCTTGTATCTACGTCGACTGATTGAACGGGAGATAAACTGCGTATAGTATGCAACGCCCTGCCACGATGCGCACCAAGATTTTCCCCATCTTTTTGCTTGACCATCTTCCAGACAGCCTCGGCAATCACTCTTCGAGCACGACTTCCTCACTGCTTTGTGTCGCATAACAAGGAATTTAATTTGCTAAGCTCGCATGTAGGGAGCTTTCTCTCTGAAGACTTACAAGCAACGAACGAAAAGCCTTCCCTGGACTTCACACAACGAATCGAGCGGAAGCTAGCGGCATACAATGCCTCACAGAACGTCTTAAAAAGATGGAGCCTTGAAATTGTCAGCTGGTGCACCAGTGCGCTATGCATGGCTGGAATCATAGCTATCTACGTGCATCTCAAGGACGAACCCGTCTCTGCGCCTAGAGCCGGCGTTCTTCTTACAGCTGCAAACGTACTGGGGAAAGTTGCCTCCGCAGCTCTCATAGTGCCTACTTCAGAAGCTTTGGGACAATTGAAGTGGAACTGGTTTCATGACTCTCGAGCCATGTGGGATTTTGAGATTTTCGATAAAGCTTCCAGAGGTCCATGGGGCGCAGTGATGCTTCTCTTCCGTACAAGAGGCAGGTCGCTAGCTGCTCTGGGTGCGCTCTTGATCGTTCTCCTTCTGGCTATCGATACCTTCTTCCAACAGGTTACAAATCTTCCTACGCGTTCGAAGATACGTGGTACAGGGCTCATTCCGCGAACCGTCCGCTATGAGCCTAGTACACCCGCAGCATTCTACAACGGCGATCCAGAATCTATACTGGACTCGAATTTGGAACCCGTTGCGAACAATTTCTTCGTGAGTAACGGTACTCAGCCGATACTGTTTGGAAATGGTACAAGACCCGATATACCTCTCTCGTGCCCAAGTGAAAGCTGCGATTGGGCACCTTACGAGACACTTGGAATCTGTAGTCAATGTGCGGATGTTTCGGAACTGCTCCGATACACTTGCCTCAACACTCGGATCGACTGGACTTCTGAGCTCAACTCAACAATATCATCATATCCGAACGCTACAGTCTGTGGCTACTTCTTGAATGCGACAAGTGAAGAGCCGCTCTTGATGTCAGGATACGCTCTGGGTACGACAGGGGAACCGCAAGGGGAAACATTGGTCATGCGTACTTTGCCTCTCATAACGAATCCTATGCGAGATTCTCTTTGGGGAGGCTCAATAGAGTTCAAAGACGTCAAAAACCCGATCATTGATGTTTTGATCTCGAGCACCAGTGGCAGGGCTCAAGTCCACGCAAAGGTAGCGCCAACATTGCACGAATGTGTCGTGACGTGGTGTGTCAAGACTGTAAAATCGACATACTCATATGGGACTTACCACGAAAGCGTGACGACAATCTATCAAAACAAAACAAACGAAGGAGGCTCTCCATGGTATACTTTCGTATACCCAGAAGGAGATTCAACCGAGCAGCAGTACCTGGAGAATGTCACAATTCGAGGGCCCTCGACTAGCTTAGGATCCCAGGTCAACGATTGGGGCGTTGGAGCGGATACCATGGTGGGCGCTGTGCTAGTTTTTGATCGATTCTTCCCTTCATTTACTACGGTCGCCAACGAGACAGCTAACGCATTGTTGAGATGGAAGACGAAAGATCCTACAGTGGTCCGAACGATAGACATGAAGTGGAATCCTTGGCTATTGCCAAACAATATCTCACATCATTTGCAGAGACTATCGACAGCCCTGACGGACGTTATTCGGTCAGATCCAAATAGTAATGAATATGTCTCTGGCAACGCGTTCATCACAGAGACATTTGTGGATGTGGAGTGGGCTTGGTTGACCTTTCCATTGGCACTACTTCTTCTGAGCGGCATTTTCCTGTTAGCGACCATTATCAAGACGTCGAACAATGAGGGCATTGGAATCTGGAAGACATCTGCGATGCCGACCTTGATCTACAGTTTGCCACGAGATAGCCAGCAGGATCTGACATCGTCTTCGACATGGTCTGAGTCTGAAACATTGAGATCGAAGCAGACGAGGATAAGATTATTGCCATCCTCGGGCTGGAGGATATCTAGTCAGATGGCTATATCGACACCTCCTCCAGCGCGTGGTCACAGATGATAGTCAATATGAGATTTGTGCTTATTACATTTGAATAGAACGTGCGCCAGTACAACTGTGCAAGCATAAGTAGCACGTGGCAGAGGGCACCTTCATTCTATTGCTTCTGTTTGCGTCGGTGGCCAGGAAATCACTTGAAGAACGCTGCAAAGTGTTGTCCGATTATCCCTTCGTGACAAAATCGCCGAAGCATCCTCACAAAAGCTCATTTTGAAAGTAGTAATATCGAAGAGTGATGAACACGTCCCGTGCAGGCGCTTACAACAGGGTTGTCGCTTAGCGGCACGAGCCCGCCCAGCCTCTTAACTTAAGACGATCGGCGCTTATCCTACCGTATCGTTGGTAGAAGTCGAACTCCTTATCTGAGGCCAACGGGCTGCACTACTTGGGCGCTAATAACAGCATTTGGATAGGTCGTTCATCCCACAGCCTGCCGCTCAGGTTCCTTTGCAGGTATGTCGCCAAAGTCGGCTGAACGGCTGTCTTCACAATGTCTAGTACAAGCGTACAACATCCTGCTTTCGTGCTCGTTTTTGAAGACCCCTAGACCTCACATGGATATGACTGTCTTGTCACTGAGGTGCGATACCTAATGCTTTGTCTTTCAGCGCTCTCAATTACTGGAGTCCGAACAGTCAAAAACAGCTCAGTTTCAACATGGCAACGACGAATCGTTCGGCTCTGGCCTATAATGCTCGACCACCTCCATACGATCAACTGATTGGCAACCAGCAAAGACCATCTTCGACATGTCAGCCAGCTTTTCATTCATCACGATCTCCACCATATATTCAACATCACTACAGCACAACGGAGACTTTTGCTTCTACCACAGTCGATAAGCCTATGGACTTGACCCAACGTCTGGAAAGGAAACTCGCTGAGTATAATGCGTCTCAAAACATTTTCAAGAGATGGTTGTTTGAGATACTCAGTTGGCTGATCGCCGCCGTGTGTATGGGATCTATCGTTGGTATTTACATATGGGCCAAAGATACACCCATGTCGCAAGCTGGGAACTTTCTCACATACACCAACGTGCTTGGAAAAGTCGCCTCGGCCGCGCTGATTGTGCCCACATCAGAGGCACTAGGCCAGCTCAAGTGGAACTGGTTTCAAAGCTCCAAAGCAATGTGGGATTTCGAGATTTTCGACAAACCCTCCAGGTGAGTTTAACCTTGCAAATCGCAAGATAATGGTAGCTGACACATTCGTCCTCCAACAGGGGCCCCTTAGGTGCAGCTCTACTCTTGTATAGAACTAAGGGTCGGTCTCTGGCTGCACTGGGAGCTCTATTGATCATGTTACTGCTCGCAATCGACACGTTCTTCCAGCAAGTCGTGGATTTTCCAGAGCGACGTGTACTTGAAGCAGCTGGCAGCTCACTACCGCGCGTTGTTCAGTACGATCCTGGACCTATCCTCGAGTACTTCCAGGGATACGAAATGGCAATGTACGATTCCGTGATGTACCCAGCAGTTGAGCAATTTCTTTACAAGAACGGAACGCGACCAGTTGCCTTTGGGAATGGAACTCGCCCAGATATACCCTTGTTGTGCCCGACGAGCACATGTACCTGGCCTGCATACGAGACCTTGGGGGTTTGCAGTGCTTGTGAAGATGCTTCCGATCTTCTCGAGTTTAAATGTCTCTACACGAAAATCGACTGGACATCAAGCTATTTAGGTCGAGTCAATCCCCGTGCTACGCCGAATGGAACTGTATGTGGATACTTTTATACGAACAGCGAGAGGGGGCCTTACTTGATGTCCGGTTACGTTGTCAATGGAACGAATCAGTCTCATCCACAAGGCGAAGTACTTCTAGCGCGAACCTTTCCGTTCACCGAGATGACGACAAACCTACCGATATCTGGTGGCTCTGTTAAGTTCAAGCATGTTCGTAATCCTATTTTGGATGCTTTGATTGTATCCTCTGTCAGCACAAACGATGTTTACAGCCACAAGCCACCTGTTGCTCAAGAATGCGTCTTATCTTGGTGTGTCAAGACACTAGAGTCAGCATACGAATCGGGCCATTACACCGAGACCATTAAAAGTACGTATGAAAACAACACCAGAGGGACGTTTCCATGGGAAAGCTACGAACTCCCTGTTGTAGATGGTGTCGAGTCGTGGTGGACTATCTTCAATCAGAACATTACGATCGACCGACGAACCGCGGCCCCCAACGCCTCTAACGCGGTCATCTTTGACAACATCTACAAAGTGGACAATTTAACAGCATCAATGGTAATGCTGATCTTCGAACAAGTTTTCCCGTCGTACTATACGGAGAGCGGCACCCCAGGCAATTTGACATTACGACTAAAGGATTATTGGAAGGGTGCAAAATTTCGCAAGATGGACTTCTTTGCGTGGCAAGCTCCCAACAACGTCACACATCATATGGAGAGGCTGGCCATTTCTATGACCAATTTGATGAGGTCTGTGCCAGGTACTACGGTCATGTTGGAGGGAGCCGCATATAACCAGGTGACATTTGTCTCTATACGCTGGGCATGGCTTTCCTTCCCTTTCCTCTTGTTAATACTGAGCTTGGTTTTCCTAGCGGCGACTATCGTCAAGACATCAAAAGACGGTGCAGCAGGTGTGTGGAAAACATCAGCGATGCCCACGCTCATCTACGGTCTTCCAAAGGAAACACAGAAACAACTCACATCGCCTACAACATGGCGTAGCGGAAACGGTGGACCAAGGAAGACGCGAATCAAACTTTTGCCAAATCTGGGCTGGCGGGTTTCTGGTCAGAGTCTTTTAAACCGCTCACCTCGACTACCTTCAGGGGAGCGTGTGCCTCGCGGGTGGATATAAAATAATGTTCCGGGACACCCAAGCTCAAATATATTCTATAGCAATTATAATAACGTGTTTTAACTTCAAAATCCTTTCCCGCTTGCAACTCCCTTCCTACAAGACACACAGATGTGTGAGCTCTCTTACCCAGGTCTTCATACATGCCGTCCACCATGAATCAGCCCCTCCCCACTACCCCGTGTACCTGTATAAACCACATTTAACTCCACATCTGACTTCCCTGCCTTCTTCATTCGCTTTGCTTCTTTCTTCCCCGCCTTCACCGCCTTCTTCTCTGCCTTGCGCGCTTTCCTGTTCGGGAACTCACTTCCCTGACCCTTCAACACCAATCCTGGATGCACAGCCGCAAGGACAAAGACAGCCAGAACCATGGGCACCGCATCCAAACCCAATGCATACCCTTCTTCAAAAGGTAGCTTGTTGTGCTCCGGCTCCATGCCACCACTGAACTCCGCAAGTCGAAAGATGATGCGCATGGTGATGAGCAGCAGCACCGCATACAGCGAGTATGTAACCCACTTCCACATGCCCGCCCTGCGACTCAGCCCCGTTCCCACCAGCCGGCCCTGCCTCTCAAGCTTCAGTGCATCCGTGTGAAACTTGACAATCAGTGCCAAGAACAACAAGATAAACGCCTCCTGCACACCCACACCAGACATGTAAATCTTTTTCCCTGCATCCATTGTCTGCGCATCATTGCCCGGGTTGAGCATCGACCCGCCTGCGCCCTGCACGACGAACGAGAAAATGTCCAGCCAGACAAACCACTTGCCCAGACTCATCGCCTTGAAGCCCCACACTTTCTTCTCGGGATGGAGCATGTAAATCAGCCTGCCGGCAGTCATGTAGACGAAGGCATTGATCCACAGCGGCGCAAGCAAGAAGAAGAGCTGGCTCGCAATCGCAAGTGTCTGGTTTTGTTGGTGGTGTGAGCCGATGGCGCGGAGGACGAAGGCGGCTGTTTCCCAGGTTGAGGCCATGACGATGACCCAGCAGAAGCGTTTGCGGAAGAGGATGGCGAGGATGAGGTGCGCGAGGGTAAGGAGGCCGAAGAGAGTGGAGAGGGCTAGGGCGGCGGGGAACGAGGGGGAGTAGGACCACTGGGCGTTGCAGGCGGAGACGGGGACGTAGCCGTGTGAGTCGGGGGTCATGGTTATGCATGTTGGGGTGGAGGTTGAGGTGGATATTAGGGTAGGATCTGAGGTTGCTGTTGGAGAGGCCATTGTGGCGAAATATGAAATGGAAGAACGCGAAGTAGATATGATAAGAAGAAGATCAAGTCGTAGTTGTAAACGCAAATGTAGAATGTAATGAGATGCTTAAGAAGCCGTCATGCCCACATCTTATACATTCATTCCATTTCTCTTGACTTTACGTCTGCCTCGACGCGTCTACGCACATACGTATCGCATCCCTCAGCCTTCTCAAGCACCGCTCATTCCTCAACTTCATCATTGCGAATTAGCGACTCATCCAATCACGCATTTACAACCGACAAAAACAGCTTAGCTGATCTATACATGCCTCACTGACACTGACACCATACGTTAAATACCTCTGCTTACCTTCGCAACGCATACTCAGGCCTCAACGTTGCGAATAGCCGATCCGTCCAGTTAAATCTCTCTAAACGACAAAAACAGCTTAGCTGATCTATACATTCTCCGTAAGGCACGACAGCTTATATCAACGCTTTCAGCCATTCGTCTCGCCTGGATGTTCGAGGGTACACCGGTCTCCGCAGTCTCACCTGCGTAGGTGTACTCCGGGTAGATGCACGGGCCATAGATGTGCGAATTGGCGAGCCGACCAATCAGGAAGCGCATAGATCCTGAAGAGGACTAGTGGATCTAAATGCTCCCGACTGATGA
Organism: Phaeosphaeria sp. MPI-PUGE-AT-0046c; assembly: GCA_020747045.1. Taxonomy (NCBI): domain Eukaryota; kingdom Fungi; phylum Ascomycota; class Dothideomycetes; order Pleosporales; family Phaeosphaeriaceae; genus Phaeosphaeria; species Phaeosphaeria sp. MPI-PUGE-AT-0046c. The sequence continues at coordinate 628,610 of JAGTJN010000010.1, read as the reverse complement.
TGCACCGAGTACGGCTGTGCATGCTGTGGCGTGTTTGGTAGCCTCGACTGCCACTCGCTGATTCGATGAGGTCGGGGCTTAGCGGATGCTAGATTGGGATGATGAGGGAGATTTGAAAGGCTGTGAGGGTTGCGCTGTGCTGTGCTTAACATTTCCACGAAGCAACATCAGTCGCAGGGCTATGAGCAAATCGGATGTGGCAATGGAATGTTGAGTATGGGATTGTTTCGAATCTGTGGTGTCGTCCTAGCGAAATTGTGTTTTACTTCCTGTACTCCACCGTCCACGCGTAGCCCCGAACTTTTGTCTCATCTTCACAGTCTACAAACAGCTGATGCGCTTCTGTCCAGCTTATCTTCATGCCTCAGGCACGGTATGCTTCCGGCCTCCACGTAAACTGCCTCTCGTCCCGAGTGATACGGTATTGGTGGTCCCATTCCAGTGACTTCGCGACGCTCGATGCGGTTCCTTGACCCCTTGCTCGCGCTTTGCGCATCAAGTGTCTCAGTGCTTGCGCGCAGCGGTTCACAAGCCCATGGTATATGCATTCGTATCTCGTCGGCTGAGGCGCGTCTCGATTCCGCGACCGTGTCTTCCGATGAAGTGTACTCTCGCTTTTCGAAATGTTCTGCTGCTCATAGCAGCCCTTCATATCCCCACTCTTCACACCATTCTCCCATTAAACAAGCTCGCATCGTTATCATCAACAGTCGGAATCTCATTCCCATGCACCGCATGCGCAGGCCGCGTCAACATCGTCCCATCGCTCCCCCAACTCTCATGGCTCGGTTTCCTTGCCTGTGAAGTAACAGGTGTTTCATGCTGAACATGAATTTTCGGCACAGACGTTCTCCTTTCCTTCGAGAACGGGTTGAGATATTTCGAGCTCGACGGATTCGACTGCGTAGAGGAGATGCTGGTGTGTACAGGGCGACAGAAAGGATCTTCGAGCGATGTGCATTCGATAAAATCTTCGCCTCTATTAAAGGAATGCGATCGCGAGCGAGATCGCTTGTGACCGCCGCTGTGTCTGTTGGGCGAGCGCGCGATGGAGCCGCGGTTGACGGCATCGGTGGTAGAGCTGAATTTACGCGCTACGATGTCGTCAAGGACAGATTTGAAGTCGTCTAGGAAGATGGTGTCCGACGCGCATTTGAAGACGAGCGCAAATCTCCAGTAGGGATTGATACCGCTGCTAGCTGTGAGTTTGGCTGCGCTAACTACGACGTCTGTGACCAAGAAGATGATCGAGAATGCCATGCAGAGCAACATGATGCCGAAGCGCGTGTTGATGCGCATCAGTGCCCACAGCTTAAAGCCATACGTCTTCTTGATTGAATTGACGAGTTGCCATGTTGTAAAGATCCACCATGGATCACGAAGCAGCGCCTCCCATGGCCGCGTACGAACATTCACATCTGAGCCTAACGAGTTGAAATACGCAAAGTTGGACCAGGCTTCGGCTATCCAGAAAGGCTGGACACAAACGAGCGAGATGATGAAGAAGCGCGAACCCCACGTGGGAAGGAATGGTCGGATCTTTAGCCACGACACGACGTTGTGGAGAAAGTAAGATATGAAGAGGAGGGTGGCGGTGGAGGACAGATACCAGCCATAGGCGGGGTCTCGAACGAAGATGAAGGTTCCATGCCAGACCGCAAGAAAAAGCTGCGATATATTAGTATCAGATGACCAAGAAGTATGATACTTCGCTGACCTCAAGGAGAATGAGTTTGTGAAGCCATATGCCGGATCTATAATTGCAGAACACAATCAAGATCAGGATGACCAGGCTGCCGACATTGTAGCCTTGCGCCCACGCCTCGAGAAATCCTCCCTCAGTACTCAAGCTCGCCCGTGTTGGTGGAGATGTCCGCGTTGTCGCAGGTTCCGGAAAGCGTTTCGCGAGACCAAGCAATATTACGTCGTTTGCAGGCGCCATGACTCCATAGTCTTCTGTCGCAGGTGGTATCGAATTCTCGGTCTCGAGTGAACACAACTTGCTACCAAGTATGTGTTGTGTTTCCCTCACGCTTTTCGAAATAGTTGCGCGCCTGTACCGCGTCGATGCCCAAACAAGAATGGGGAACGTCGAAACAGTCTGCAAATGTCCGGGTACCAAAGGGTTACATAGTAGACTGACGTGTCAAGGAAAACTGGACGATCCCTTGCCCTATGTTTAGACGGCAAAATCAGCCCCGCCCAGTGGCTCAGAATAGCGGTCGGACGGGGCAAAGCGAAAAGATGCTGACCGCAGTGAAGATCTGTTTGCCTGTCCAAACAAGGATACCGCGGATGAAGTATGGCAGCTACTAGGGAGTCCGCAAGGCTCTGGCCACCATCTCACGGTGGTGAGTGGTTTCTCCGGTGTCCCCGATTCCTATCGCGCGTGCTATGTGGGACAGCGCGTTTGAGCAGATGACGGGAACGCGCATGCGGCCTTGACGGTTGTCGATCGATAGGCAATGCTGGGGATGTGGCTTGGGGGAATGACGCTGAGACGGGATGCCTTACAACCTGATGCCATCCCTTCGGGAGGCGCCGAATCATAGCCAGCAGGTTGCCAAGGGCTACACATTACTGCCGCATGCGGGGTGGTAGCGGTGAGGTGTCTCTTGCTTGCACGCCAATTTACTTCGCACGATGAGTCTGACGCTGGTAATGATAGGGCTGTCACGTCAGCTTGGTGCAACCTCGGATAGAGGACAAAGAAACGCCCAGTCTCAGGAAATGATGTAAGCCCTGACTGCACAAGCGCCCAACCGAGGGAATGGTGTAAGTGTTAGGCCTGGTCGGTAAGTTTGAAATATGGAGCAAGTCCGGGCGATCTTCTTGGGGTATGCGCTTCCCCACGTTGTTGTCCCTTCCCTAGCGTTGGCTGATTGTGGAGCACGTTCGCGTGTCAAGCTGGATACATCAGTGCTCTGATGTTACATAACCATGCGCATATCGACTCGAATGCGCCACATTGCATGGAAAAGCAAAAGGGCGATTGCTGATTTGATGCGAACAATTGCAAGGACATCTTCATGGTGACGACGTAACACCAACAGTCAGCAAATCTGCATGGCGCATTCCTTTTCCAATCGCAAGATCGTCTGGCAAGGGCCTTTATCATTTGCATATGCTGCTACTGGCTCTCCAAGACCTTCTTCGCACCATCGCTTATCCTCTTGACCTCAGTATGGCCCTTTTTGACGACATCCTCCATGCGCACCTTGGCCTTTTGCAAATCATCTGGTAGCACATCCCTATTCAGCTCGAATTTCCTCAATCGCTTATTGTGCTCCTGTCGCGCCAACTGAATCTGCTTATCCGCCTTCTCTGCAGCCTTGATCGCGGCATCGACCGCTGCACGACGTGACTCGCCTGTTGGCGGAGGTAAAGGGACTTGGATGGTAAGGGCATTGGAAGCATCGGGTGCGAGGGGCGTGAGCGAATGCGGGGAGGCGGCTATCGCAGAGGTTACGGGTTTGATGTGCTGTACTTGATCAGTAGGCTGTACGTCTCAATTCTGCAGAGTTGGATTACGCACTGCTTCTTCACCACATACGACATTCATCATCCTTCCCCTCGGAACGACTTGTGCAATGTCGCCCAATCTGACCGTCTCTTTGCCTTGCCCCGCAGTCCCTAATTGGACCTTCAAGCTCTCGATAACCTCAGGGTTGAGCTTACCTCCGCCTCGCAATTGGCTCAGGTCATGCGTAAGCTTCTCCATAGCTTTGAGGATCTGTGACTCCAGCCCCGAGACATCGTATGCTTGATCTGTGGCAGTCGGCTGGCCTGGATTGGTAACAGGTGGAGATGAGTCGGTCTTTGCATGTGCTTTGTTCGCTTTGCCCGCCTTTTTGTATAGGACCGAGCTAATAGAAAAGCCTCGCGAGGCATGTTTGAGGCATCGTCGAGCTGGAGAGTGGTGGACAGCGCTGCGAACATGGCGTGAGCGGAAGTTGTGATCGCTGTCGGATAATGGACCTACAAGGCGCGACACGGTGACTCAATTGCTCGCGACGACAAAGAACGCGGGCCTGATAAGCTCAGTCGCAAAGCTGTGCGTGGAAGTGCTGTTCCCGACATGACGTTGAAGTTGGTTCGAAATTCCACATACTGGAAGCTGTCGCAACGGAGCTTCATACGCACAGGCCATTTCAAAACACATGCGGCAGAAACGTCATCGCGCTGAGGCTTCAATTACGCACAATTAGTTAATATTGAAGCAGGATGTGTATTATTTCAAGTTGTTGCTGGGGTCCCTGGAATCGAAAATGCTAATTGTTTCTCCTCTCGCTGTCTATTTTTGGTACTTCTTATGCGCGTCAATCACCTTCTGCACCTCTCCCTCAGAGCCCATGAAGATGCCTGATCGGTCGTGAATGTGCTCAGGAACAACCTCCAGCATGCGTTCCATCTTGCTGTTGACTGCCAATCCGCCAGCTGTAATGTTGTTAGTCGCATGCTCCTGCATAAAACTCAGAGAAAGACTTACCATTCTCAAACACCATAGCCATCGGCGCGCACTCATACATGATGCGGAGCTTGCCCTTGGGGCTCTTTTTATCCGCAGGGTATGCAAAGATACCGCCGTAGAGCAGCGTCCGGTATGCATCTGCTACCATGGATCCAATGTAGCGCGCCGAGTATGGTTTGCCACCCTCCTCCTTCGGGTTCTTCAAGCTCTCGCACCAGTCCTTGACAGGGTCTTCCCAGTACATGCTGTTACCCTCGTTGACACTGTAGATAGAGCGTGACTTGGGCACCTTCATATCCGGGTGTGTGAGGATGAACTCGCCAAAAGCGTTGTCGAGCGTGAAGCCATTGACATTACCGCCCTTCATGGTGATGACGAGCTGGGCAGATGCGCCGTACATTGTAAATCCACTTGCAACCATCTCTGTGCCGGGCTTCAGCATCTCTTCCTTGGTACCCTTTGCACCCTCTGGCAGCTTGTAGACCGCAAAGATCGTGCCCACGCTCACACCGGCGTCGAGGTTGGAGCTGCCGTCGATGGGATCGCAGGCTACCGCGTAGCGTGCAGAAGGGAATTCGTCGAACATGATCAATTCTTCTTGTTCTTCCGAGACAAGAAGTCGTACACGGCCGCAGGAGCGCATGGCGCTGATGAAGAGCTCATCACCAATCACGTCGAGCTTCTTTTGCTCGTCGCCTGTGGTGTTCGATGTGCCTTGAAGACCAGTGAGCTGTATAAGTTAGTCAATCGATCGGTGGACATTGGCTGGCTACGTACGTTGATGAGAGAAGCTCTCCGAATGTAGTAGGCAATGCTCTTGAACGCGAATTGAAGGGCATGGCAAAGTAATCTAGAATTCAATCTTGTTAGTTTGTCGTCCTGTCTCGCGGATCATGTCGCAATCGTACGTGAAGTCTCCCGTCGCTTCCTTGTGCTTCGACTGCTCCTCGGTCAAGAACCGTGTGAGCGTAATGATGTCTGTGTTGACCGCCTCGCCTTGTCTCTCGCCATTACCGTTAGAGGCCATGATGCTGAGGTTTACAGGGTGTGATGTTATGACGTGTGTAGGCTTTTCAGAAGCTAGTAATCACCGTCAATGACAAAGGAAGGTATGCTTGTCAGTCGAGGAGAAGTAGATGGGAGCGAGCTACGAGAGTCAATGAAGCAACAACAAGAAAGCACAGAGGTTCCACTATGAAATCAGTTCTGGGTCCCAGTGGGTAGTATCGGGGCAGCGGGACTCCCTTCGGTTTTGATTGGGACTGGTAATGGTTGGATGGAGCTTTCCCCTCGGCAATGGGTCGTCACGAGCTCTGAAAGTCACGATACCTCAGCTGCAACAGCCAGACCAGTTCCGGAAAAAGCCTTCTGGCATTGTCAATTCGCGCAAACGTGTGCCGAATGGTGGCCACGCCACGCGACACTGGCTGGGCGGCATGTCGAGCAGCGACGCGCTTTGTTGCGGGAAGCTTGCGAGCTTTGGGGAAACGCGATGATGCGGTAGCGGATAAGAATTGTGGAGGGGCTTCTGTTTGGCGGGGCTGGCATGCACGCGCTGAATGATGGCCCGACATCTTCCGGCCCACGGCCGTGACATCGCGATCCGACTTCGTGACCCTCAGAATGGCATGTCGCCCGAGCCGCACTCCCTGTAAACATGCATGGTGTATGGAGCACAGCAGGATTGGTCAGAGGTAAACGAACAAAGGACCAGCTTATACTACAAGCGCTACACATACACGCCAAACTATGCAAATGTACAGCAGCAAACAATCGAGCCCATCCATGTGTACCCTATGTTCAAGCCGCGTCGAATGTTGGCGGCACAATATGCAAATAATGGAACACTGGGAATCACAATAACGTTTCGCAACAATCCAACATTTACTCGCCCTTGAGCTTGTCCTGCTTGACCGTAAACGCCATCTCAAGCAAGTCTTTCTCCTCCTTCTTGTGCGAGTTCTTCAGACCGGTAGCAACAGACGCGCTCGGGTTGCGGCCAGCATACATGACGTGCCTCCTGTTGTGGTGCTCAGTCTGGTTCAGCAGAGTCTCGATCCTAGGCTGGGTAAAGCTCCAGGCACCTGCGTTGAGCGGCTCTTCTTGGCACCAGATGATGTTCTGAGCATTGGGGTATGAGTCGAGGTTCTCCTTCAGCTGTTGCCATGGGAATGGGTTGAGCTGTTCAATGCGGGTAATGGCAACGTCCTTCTCGCCACGAGACTCGCGCTCCTTGACGAGCGCAGCGTAGACCTGACCAGTGCAGAGAATTACACGGTTGATCTCCTCGGGTGCATTGATCTCCCCACTGGCATGAGCAGGGTCCTCGATGATCCATTGAAAGTGAGACTCATCGGTGAACTCTTCAATGTTTGAGCGAGCGAGAGGGTGACGGAGGAGCGACTTTGAGAAGAAGAGGACAAGAGGTTTGCGGAACTGTCGGTTCATTTGGCGGCGCAACAAGTGGAAGTAGTTTGACGGCTTGGTGCAGTAGGCAATTTGGATGTTGCAATCCTGGTGCTGGCGATCAAGTTTGTCGGGCGACGGGAAGATACGGGGGTCCTCGCTGCTCAGTTGCAGATAGCGCTCCATGCGTCCAGAAGAATGCTCCGGTCCTTGACCATCGTAACCGTGCGGCAGGCTCATTACAAGGCCGGAACGCTGCAACCACTTGACCTCACCAGATGCAACAAACTGATCAATGATGACTTGAGCGGTGTTGGCAAAGTCACCGAATTGAGCCTCCCACATGACAAGGGCATTAGGGGACGAGAGTGAATAGCCGTATTCGAATCCAAGTCTAAGATGGTTAGCAAAGTCCAGGCGTGTAACAGATATCCTACTTACACTCCGTACTCGCTCAACGATGAGTTTGAGATGACAAAGGTAGCCTGGTCCTCACTGAGATGCTGCAGCGGGGTGTAAGTCTTCTCGGTTTCTTGGTCGTGCAGAACGGCGTGGCGCTGTGAGAATGTTCCACGCTCAACATCCTGTCCAGACACGCGAACGTGGTGACCCTCCATACATAGAGTGCCGAACGCCAAGGCTTCCGCGGTAGCCATGTCGATGTTCTTGCCCTCCGTGACAGTCTTGGTTCGGCCAGCCAAAATACGCTTCAGGTTGCGATGCACGGTAAAGTTGTCTGGTGCGCCTCCAATCTTCTCGGCGATATGGTTGAGTTGAGAAGCCTCAACTGCAGTTGGAAGATGTGGAAGTACTTCGGTAGCGAGCTCCTTGGGTGATTTGAATCCGTTCCATGCAGAGGTTAGCCACTCCTTGGCAGTAGGCTGGTAGTCCTTGCTGCGGTTGAAGCTCTCGTCGAGCATACCCCAAACCCAAGCCTTGTGCTCGTCGATGTCCTCCTTGGTGAAAGTCTTCTCGTCTAGGAGCTTCTGGGTGTAGATGTCGAGGGTCGGCTTCTGTTCTGCAATCTTCTTGTACATCAATGGCTGAGTGAAGAAAGGCTGATCCGTCTCGTTGTGACCAGACTTGCGGTAGCACACCATATCGATGACTACGTCCTTCTTGAACTCGGCACGGAAGTCGGCTGCAAGCTGGCAGACGAAGTTGAGTGCCTCGACATCGTCGCCATTGACGTGCAATACGGGAGCATCGATGGCCTTGGCAATGTCTGAGCAGTAGGGTGTGGAGCGGGAGAAACGAGGGTCAGTGGTGAAGCCAATCTGATTGTTGACAATGATGTGAATAGTGCCTCCAGTGTGGTAGCTGGGAAGCGAGTGGAAGCCCATGGTTTCGTACACGATACCCTGGCCAGCAAAAGCGGCATCACCGTGCAGGAGAATGCCCATAGCAGTGCGTGCTTCCTTCTCGTCGTTGTTGTAGTGGAGGATGGCACGAGTCTTGCCGAGTACGACGGGGTCCTCTGCCTCAAGATGGGAGGGGTTGGCAACCAGAGAGAGCTGGACACGCTTGCCGGAGGGCGTGGGGCGCTCGAAGTTCATGCCAAGATGGTACTTAACATCGCCCGAGCCCTCGTCGTTCGGCTCTGCAGTTCCGGCAAATTCGCTGAAGATGGACTCGTTGGGCTTGCGGACAACGTTGGAGAGCACGTTCAAACGTCCACGGTGAGGCATGCCGATGACAATGTCTTTGACGCCGTAGTCAACGCTGCGGTCGATCAAGGCCTTCATTCCCGGGATCAGAGACTCTCCACCCTCGAGACCGAAGCGCTTGTCGTTGGGATACTTTGTCGCCAAGAAAGCCTCGAAGTTGGTACCCCAGATGAGACGATCGAGGATACGGCGCTTCTCGTCAACGGAGTACTTGAAGGGTTGGGGGATTTCGATGCGCTCGCGGAGCCAGTCACACTGCTCTCGGTCGGGGATGTGGATGTACTCGACACCGTACGAGCCGCAGTAGAGACGCTCGCATGCCGCGATGATATCGCGCAACGTCATCTTTTTGCGCTGCTCCGTCTTGAACCGCGGGAGGATACCAGGTCCGAGCTCAAACTCCTGGTCCAGATCCTTCTCGGTGAAGTTGTAGTGGGTGAGTTCGAGCTCGCGTGGCTTGCTGTATCCAAACTGCTCCGCTTCCAGACGGATGCCGAGCGGATCAATGCGTGCCTTGTGGTGGCCTCGGGCCTGGTACGCGCGCACAAGCAGCTGGACCTTCAAGTGATTCGCAACATCGGATCCCTCGCCCACGTTCATGCCCGTGCCAGGCTTGAAGTCAGGGCCGAGGCCACCATGAGGCGCGATGAGGGTGGGTGGCGGCTGGAAGGCCTGGGACATGGGCATGTCGCCAGACTCCATGTTGCGGAAGTAGACCTGCCATGAGACGTGCACGCTCTCAGGGTCGTGCTTCCACTGTATGTACATCTCGTCGACATAGTTGGCCGTGTTGCCCTGCAGGAACGAGTCGTTGGCGTCCTATGCCGTCATTGTTAGCGATGCCGCCGAAAACTTCACAGGTACCTCGGGGGACCACGCACAACGCCCTTGTTGGTGTCCTCGGCAGCAATGGCATAGCTGCGGCGCGGTGCCAGCGCAAGAGGCCGGCGGCATGTCTGGAGGGCTGTCCGCGATGGTGATGCAGACAGGGTTGAGAGGCTTGCTCTCGGCGAGCTCTGCAGCTTCCGGGCGCACTGGCGCAGAGTGTTGCGCAGCATGGTGTGAAGCTTATGAGGTGGAATCCAGGGAGAGGATGGCGGTCATCCAAGCGGATGGGGGTGGACAGAAGAGGCTTCTGTAAGCAGTGTGCAGCAGACACAGACGCTGGAGTGCTTCGGCGAGGAGGACAGCTCTGAACCAGTCCACACACGGTTTCGGCTAGCCGCGCCCAGTCAAAGCTTGGGGGAAAGTCGCTCTTCCGCGATTCGAGAAATGCCTCAGACGTGTCAATCAATTTTTATTGTGCGGTCTATCTATGTGTACGGCTTCCAGATGCATTTGCGGAGGTGGCGCCAACATCTTCTCTTCCACGGACAGGACCTTGTGGCGGCATTCAACACGACGTCTGTCGCCCGCGGAGTATTCGCCAATGGCACCCTTTGTACCGTAGCCCTTAGGTAAAAGCTGTCGAGACGCGCTGTGACGTTGGGCGACCTTGACCTGGGACGGATAATGTATCCGCTGCTTCGGACACTCTTGGCTCAGGGCGGATATGTCGGAGGCGTGGCCGCGTTCATCATGAAAGACTGATATCCCACCTCCCGTCCCATGCACGGGTTGCACATCATCTGAGCCGTTGTTGACATGCATGTGAGAACGCCCAAAATGCGGAAAGGGTGCACGTGATCTGGGGATGCCCGAAAGGGCCTAGTGGCGGGTGCGGATACATGATGTTCCACCATCAAAGGCTCCGGCCAACGCGACTCGCGATACTGGCGCTCCTACACCAGCATGTCCAGCGCCGCGGCCCAGTATAAGAAGCAAGATGGCACTGTGTCTGTATCTGCAGACGGCAAGACGGTCGCCTGGGCGTCTTCTAGCGGAGCGAGCCCGCCGCTGTCGATAAACATTGCGGACATTGGGAGTAGGCGCCATGTTCCCCAAGGAATGCGCACTTATTGACACGATTAGATCTGCAGCAGACGCCCGCTACATCCGCGAAAGCTTCCATAAAAATCGTCGTGCCAGACACGGCTCCTCAGCCTGGCAACTACACCCTGACCTTCACCTCGTCCGCCGCCCGCGACGATCAGCAGACGATAACCGGCCTGTTGCGCAAGTGGATTGAGGCGTCTAAGGCACAGCCTGCTTCGACTCCAGCACCCACTGCCCATGATGGAGACGGTTCTTCCGCCTCGATGGCCATGGCGCAGACGGCCACGGCTGCCGCAAAAGGAATTGACGAGTCGTATGACGATGCGAAGCTGCTCGCAGGTCTCGACCTCCAAATGTCGCTATTGAATGCCAATCCAGCGCTACGGCAGCGATTCGACCGCGCTCTAGCAGAAAAGCCAGACTCTGTGTCGCTGGGCCAGTTCTCCAATCAGTTCTGGTCAACGCGAGTGCACATGCTTCGATCGCATGCCACGGAGAGATCACAAGCAACAGGAACATACAATGTTCTTTCTGTCATCAAGTCTAAGACTGTTAATGGTGCACTGACCCTGAGTCTGACCAAGGAACAAATCGAGCTGCTCTTCCGACAGCACCCCATTGTACAGAAGGCATACAACGAGAATGTACCCCAGCTGAGCGAAATGGATTTCTGGGAAAGGTTCTTCCACAGTCGGCTCATGAAGAAGCTCAAGGGCGAACGCATCCGGGAACAAGACGCCCTAGATCCCAAGTTGGATAGATATCTGCAATATGACGAGGCGACCGAGAGCTCGGATGCGCTCATGGACTCCATTCCACTGTTCATCAATATCGAGGGAAATGAGCAGAATCACAGCCAAAAGCAAGGCAATCGTCCAGACTTCACCATGAACCCATCCAACTACGATAAAGCTCCAATTCTTCGAGTGTTGAACCGCATGAGTGAAAAGATGCTGAAGGAGGTACCCAATTCAGATGCTGACCGGCATGCACCAGTCGGACTCGACGAAGAAACATACAAAGAGCTCCAATTGCGCGACTTGCAGCGTGCCGACGATGACAACAGAGTTGTTCTCCAAGTGCAAGATCGGAGTCGATTCTTCTCCGCTGGACAGAGCGTGCAATCATCAACCAGCGCGGCCACTTACACCAAGCGTACCCCTGCTCAAGCCCTGTCAACCTTACGACAGGATTTTGGAGCGATCACGGCTGAACAAGGCATGGCATCTGGGGTTCATCTGGAGACAACTCTTGGTATCGACGATGATAGCAGTAGCGATGAAGAGAATGCCACGGCGAAGAAAAGAAAAGTCGGTGGGAAGGCGTCGAGGACTGCTGCCACCGCACAGATTATCGCCGCTATCAAAAAGCGCTATCTGCATGACGATGATTATTTATCAGCGAAGGCTATCCCTACCGCTGAACAAGCAAAGAAGCTGGCAATATCGGAGTCTATTCTTGACAATCTAACCATGACGCACAATACGACTGTCGAATTCCTGCACTATTTCTGGACTGTCTTCCACTCTGGAGATTCAGATCGTGCCAATGAAGTTGCGAGACTCATTGAGACCCTTGATAAATCTCTCGATCGGATCAAGGCCGTGGCTGATGCAGCAGAGGCTGAACGTGCTCTCCAACTGGAACGTTATAAGAGAGAAGTCGAATCATACAACCAACGTTCTGCAAAGAAGAGAAAGTTTGATCCGGATCATATCAAAGGTGGGGCAAGTACAATCAACCAGGTTGTAGAGCCATTGCTCCGAGCCATCAATGCCGCGAGAAGCCAGTATCAGACTGTCTTGCAGGAGCAGATGAGGCAGGGCGGTCCAGCCAATGGAGTTTGATAGTAACTGTCGGAGCACTCATAATCTTTCTGCTTCGTGCATAGCGATGGCGTTCAAACTTGGGCATTTGTGTAAATCATTGTAGCTTAGACCTCATTTCAAACAGCAATGGAGAAGCTGTTCATATGATCTCAAAAACATCCTAGTACTCCTTTCCCCCATTCATCAACATCATTGAACACATCGTTTTTGACACGTAGCCCAATTCCTTTCCTGGGTTCACCTACAAAATAATTGGTCTTCTTCAACATGTTTGAGGAACATGACGCGATCTCAATCCGAAGCGAAGCGCCACGTCTCTAGATCGTGAACCTAGGAGTTCAATCAACCTCGATAATCGCCATTGAGACACGAATACGTTGTCAGAAGAGAGTGTCGATTGTTTTCATAATCCATAGATTGTGTGGCATTTGTTATCTTAGTGGAGGCAGCGTCGAAACTCTTGGTTTGCCAGTGAGCTGCCTGTACTGAATTAATGGCATGCTCGCCTATTCGTTGTCGATGTCGAAAACAGTAGTACGATCACCAGCATGCCAGGCTGAAGCTGATTGAGTTTCCAGCGAGGCCGCTGTGCAGAATGAGGGGATAGGAAGAAACCTTCACATATGGCATAGAGTTACATTGCTCAACCGACGATTCGTTTGAGCATGTGAGATCTTCTAGTAGTACTCGGAAACGAGTTGACCTCACTTACATGTTCCCGTACTGTATCGTGCCATCTGCTACAACTCTAGCTCGGCAGGTACCCGTTATCGAGATCCCGCTTGACCCTGCGCTAAAGCTCCACACTTCGACTGCAAATTGCGAAGCTGATTCATGACACCACAAATTGCGAAGCTGATTCATGACACCACAAAACACGTAGATGCGGCTAGTAGCAAGGAACAGCTATTCTCAGTGCAGACGAGGGGTTGCGGCTGATGGGTGTATTAAGGCACAATATATTGAAGAGCTATTTGGTTAAAACCCCGGCTTAGCACGAGCTGCAGGACAAGAGTGGGCGGTTATTAGTAGTCAAAGACGAAGACGCTGGTCAGATAGTAAAGGCAGAGAGTAAATTCTTGGTCAGATACGGACATCTGCATGCGCAAAGGCAGAAATATAGACAACAGAGATGAAGGGACAAAAGAACCAATGCTCGACGAATTCGGGTAGCGAACAAGCTCTGCATGGCCCCCTCGACTCAACGACAACGACAGCTTTGCGGCAACGAACACATCTACAAGGGCGATTACCGCAAAGGAATGTCTACTTTTGTGCGGGATCTGATCACATGCCTGAACCCTCTAGGCCAGCCATCCCTCTCAACGATAGGTGTTGTGGACAGGATCCCAGAACATTCCTCCGCCACCACCGTTTCCATATGGTCTTGGAGGGTCTAGCCACGATCAGTTTACAACTCGAAGAGATACCGCAAGCAAGTGCTGCTATAGAGATCACTTACCACGTCCATGTCCTGACCCACCATTTCCCGTTGCTGTTCTGGATCGAGTATCTCGATTGTCTCTAGAGACCAGCAATTAGTCACGGTCAGTGGAAGTCTTTCGCGTCCACTTACCGGTAGCGAAAACTGTGCCAGAGATACCACCTTGCCACCCAGTTCTCCTCGGCCACGTTGGTCTGGTATCGTCCCATGGCATAATAGTAGTTCGTGGGTGGCCGAGCATTGTTGACAAGTGTCAAAATCTCGCGATGTTTAGCTGTTTCGGAGATCTCGTCCCATTTGTACGGTGTTCGGGTAGAGGGGTTCGCTCTCGACTGGTCTGTCAGGTTGATCGGGTTTCGACTCAGGCTGTCTCTCGCCTGCTGAGCTTCTTGCTGCACAAGTGGTCTCGATCAGCAATTATACACCCAGACTTGACAAAGATATCCTACCAGAAGGATCTTATGAATTTGTTCATTCAATCCTAGACGAGCAAACAACACCTGCTTGTCGGCGCTTTGGGCCAGAGGAAGCGAACTCATGATTGTCGCTACCTTCAATGAGAGACTAAGCCAAAGCAAACTCAGCTATACAAAACAAAACCGAAAAGTATCACACAGCAACACAATATGAATGGTCGTTCTGCTTGGACGGTTTTATAGTTCGGCACACCAACTGGCGTCAGGAGGGATCCTTATGCTTGGAGTCATGTGACCATAGGACTTTGTTATCATGATCTCCCGTGCCTACGGCAGCTAAGCCTGCACGCCACAAAGCCTGAACAGGCAGAGACATGAGACTCGAAGCCATGACACCTGCTCGGACCGATGCGCCCTCCCGTCGACACGCCCTGGTCTTGCAGCCGGCAACGTTGAGCGAATCTCATGAGGACCCTTTCAGGACCCTGTCCATCGCCGAGGACTGACGTGGTCAGTGTGGGTCACAATTTCTCTCACATAGCTGATTGTAAAGTAACGGCATGTAGCTCTGGGGCGCGCCTGCCAACATGATTTGCTGCAAGAGGCAGCCACGTTTCGTGCTGCTGCTGCACGTCCACTCGTCAATCGGACCAGGGTCATCCGCTCGATGTCGTGAGCACATCATCAGGCGGTGCATAATCAGCCTGTAAGCCAGGAAGACTGCCTACTGGAGCAGCATGGGCCACTAGATTGACGCACTACCCGAGCGTATGGTCCAATCTTCCAGGAGCCTGGATTGACGGACATCCGCGCTGAATGATACATGCTAGTGGCTTCTGTATTCGCGTGGGGTCTTGAAGGCATTCAATGCTCAAAACATGCCATCGTTGTGTGTTGCTTGCGCGAGGGCGTAACGACCAGACTGGTGGGGAATATGGCGTTTATCGCGGAACTTTGGCCACCACAACCACTTCGATGGCACACACCTCTGTGCCTGTGGTGACCTGCAGTGTGTTCAGGTCTGTGAGACATTCCAGTCGTCTTAGAGTTATGGGCAACCAGCTACATGTATACCACCAGCGAACAGTTTTTGACAAACACGGAGCGTCGTAACATCTGGTGGACGATAACATGTCCCTGCAGTATCGGCTCAAAGTGTACGCAGACAAGGACCTACTACCCTATACTTCATCGCACCCTCGAATTTGTCTCTCGATAATTTGGAGTCCCCGTTTGGTCCTCTTCGACTTTGTCGACTCAGAAGCTACGACGGATGATTTTCAACGCCCAACCCAGCCACCGAAGAGAACCCACGCATTGTGCGAAGACAACATCCGAGCTCAGCTTACTTCTACCTTTACAGTTAGCCGCGATATGCAAGGAAATATGCATGTTCTGAATTATGAAGCCCGGCTGTGGTCCTAGCACTACATGTTCTGGTCCCCACTCGGTTCTCGAAACTTGCCGTCTCTGGTCTCGGTAAGACGAGTCCTGTTGATGCTGGGCGTTTGGTAGGGCGATCGTCTACACGCACACCCTGTCGACAACACGAAGCCAACCTTTTGCCAATGGTCGACGTGAATCCCTGTTGTAGGATCTGCGTCCTCGCAGCACACACACAGCTCGCTCTACCCACGCCGTCACTAAATTCACGTTTCAGCTGACCGACTGATACTGGAGCATCAGCATACGGGTCCAAGTAAGGCTTGCTGTAGTGCACCATGGCGTATTAAACGAAGGAAGCTAACGCTGCGGATAATCCATTGCCATACCACGAAGTGTTCAAGCTAGGGAAAGCGCTGCAAGGCATCTGCACTGCGCGCGGAGCTTTCTGTGCATGGCTGAGAGGCGCTAATGCTTACATCCTTCGAGCACATAACAAGTCGCCGCAATCGGTATTGAGCGAAGCGGTCCCTAGCAACAAGTGGCACGTCAAGGCACTAGAGGTGTGGAATATCGACGCTATACATGCATGCTACCCCAGACTGGCAATTGATCATCTTTATTCCGTTCTGAGGATAGCTCTAATGCCCGATCAATCCATCCTGTCAAAGGCAAAGGCTACTGTGGAGCGAACCAGACGCACGTCTAGAGCGATGAGCCAGGATCATTCGTTCTTGGCGACGGGTTCTGTATTCACATTTGTTTTGGAAGGATTTTCGGTGTCACATGGATCCTACCACCCGCTGCAACATGCCCTAGTTCAGAGTCCTGGAGAAGGCCTGAATATCAGGAAGATGCTCATCGATTATGGAGTCAATACATCTGGCTGTATGAATTCTGCTGATTGCGTGGTTGCACAGGCGGCTCGGGTAGGTAATATTCAGCGCGTCTACCAATCAGTAGTGTCTCTTGAGGAGCAGTCCTTGCTTTTGGATTGTCTTACCACGCTGGGAATCATGCTTATGGACATTCCAGCTGGCTCACGAACCTTGTCGTACAAGATTTGCTGCCAGTAACATGGAACCTGCACTCTTCGCCGCGGCAAACTGGCGCGTTCCATGGCTACAAGAACCATCGCGTCATCATCATTTATTGAAAAAGACATCGACAAATTTGTGTTGCATGATTGCTCAAGGAGATGGAAGAGAAGCAACAAGTAGCCCGTGCATATCTAGCAGGCACGGTACCGATTGTCGTGACTTCCACTGAGCGGAAAAGAATGTCACGAGAGGCTCGCAGCCGCCCAAATTGAAAATTGCAAACATGGCGCTACTGGAGTATAATCTGTTCCGTCACCGTACACTGTGAACGCCCTTCAATGGGCTACACAGTCAATACCTCCCCCCACAACACAATAGTGTATTGGACCAATGTCATCGCCGAATAGCTCTTTATGCTTGGATCGACCTCAAGGCCAGAGTTTGGCCCACGACAGTGGACAAGCGTTGCACCGAGTCGGCTGTGCAGCAGGGAGCTTGGCAGATACGAGCAGGGTGACGCTCCACTCGATACAGGCTGGCCTTCTGGATCCATTTGCCTATCACAAAGCCTTCCATGACACGAACGCTCCATCCGGCAGGAGCGCGAGTGAGGTTACGCACGTCAACGATGGTTACGCCTATCACATAGGAAGCATTGGAGCTCAAAACATCCACGGCGTAGTGGCCCAACAAGTCAGAGCCCGTGCCTTGCGGTTCACGGACCGCACCAATGGAGCGCCACTCGCTACTATCGTAGAGCAGGGCTCCTACTCAACGCTCAACTCGCGTGGCTCATTGCTCAGCGTTGGCCGCTTGCCTACTTTGAGCATCGCAGAGAGCCATTCACTTAACCGCCCCTCGCACAAAGGTATTCACCGGTTGGACGAGAACCGCCTATATCGAAAGCCAGAAGGTACTCTACTGGAGGAAGACCACGCATCAGCATTGAGAGTGCATACAACGTTGCAGGACTGCAGACAATCTCATGCACCTGTGGGGATGGCCACACCAGTAACGCTTTCGCCTGACTTGCCGCAATCTCCGCAATCGAAGATTGACGATGCAGATCAGTATGCGAATGACTGCAAGACGCAGGGCTTCCTCTGCGGCGTCCTGCAGAACGTGCGCACGGCTTCACGGACCCGGTCGCGCTCGTCATCTTGGGCTCATCCGTCTGTCCAAGAGGCGCGTGAACGCTTACCAGAAACGAGTGGCAAACAGACAATTCATCAAGTGCGAGACACACATGATCCACGGGCATGCATGGGACAGGATAGTTGCCCTCAAAACTGCAAAGCGTCATTGTCTATGGAGAGTTTGTCGTCTTTTACAACGCCTAGCTCAGTGGGTCAGACCAGAAGTCGTAAGACTTCTCTGACGAGCGATCAGCCTCATGAGTCGACAACGTTCCATTTGCCTCTGAGCGAACCTTTTTCGCACCCGTTGGAACATCCTTCAGCTGTCCAGACAATCCCACATCTGCTTCCGCTGTCGGCAACAGTAATCTCGCTTGATCAACCTTCTTCTGTCCATACTGTACCGCCAGAGCCACGCGATGTGGCGGCTGTAGGCGTGGCGGCTCAAGCCGCAGCGTTCTCGACCGGACACAGTGACAGCACGTCAATTCAACTCCCTTGCTATGGCGTCGCTACACGCAGTTGTAGCGCCGCTTCGCTAGTGAAGAATGATCGCGGAAAGGACATGAGCCGGAACGCCAGCTTTTGTAGCACCTTGTCCACATCATATTCTGGTACCGTTCTAGGAGTTGACCTTGACTTGCAATATGAGGGTATCTTATCATCCCGTCGATCCAGCTCGCCGATGCCCGTATAGTTTACACCACAGATGGCAGAGCTAGAACGCCTGGCATGTGCTTCGGAATCTCCGAAGAATATGCAACCAGTGGGATTACATGACACAAGTCACTCCATTACATCGTCCGCGCTTACCTCCCTTCTACCAATCGCAGCAGCATCAGGTATTGTACAGCCAAATTATAACACACCGAAGATATCATTCTACTCGCCATCTGGCAAAATGATCCAGCAAGAAGGAAGCTCTTCGCCAGACACTCGCAAGTCGCCCGCCGCTTCATTAGCAACAGCGAGCTCTCAGCATAACAGCTCCAAGCAGCCCCAAGCGAGCCATCATTTAAGAACAACATGCTTACTACCGTTGAGACCACTCCTTGTACCCATGACGACACCGCCGGCCACTGTCGCGCCCTTACCATACCACCTTCGACACCACCACAACTACCAACATCCCGAGCGATCCTTCATTTATTCCTGCGAGTCACTCATTGATCCCTCGCCATCGATCAAAGGCTGCGGCGGGATCGTCAGAAACCCTAGCTTGAGCCTGCGTGGCGGCATCCTCAACCCGCCTAGTCATAGAACCAATGTCAAACCTCAACGCAAACCCAGAAGATCCCTACACTCATACTTGCACGATCTCCGCAGTGATGCCGGCTTCTACAAGTCTAGGTACATAGCCTTAGCGCAGAATATCGGCCCTTCATCCCAGAACAAAAGCAAGAAGAAACGTCCGAAAACGCTGCACAAGCAGCATATGACAAGCAAAAGAACTGTAGCAGCATCGCACTACATGAGTGTGGATCGTAAACGCTCGTCTCCAGACCAAAATAGGAAAGGGTCTGTTGGTCCGCTTGCAGGTCACGTCCTGCGGATATGCTTCTGCCAGCCCTACGACGGCGCAGGAAATCGTACGCGCACGGATACCTCATGCACGAGACGGCACGCAGACGGCATGCATGGTGTCGACCACGAGGATGAAGATCTTCAGACTGAGCATGAAGGTGCCGTGAGACCCGTCAGTGGTCCACGCCAAGCGAAGGAAGCAGGTCGCAGATCTACGACTTGTCGATCGCGAGGTCGCATCGAAAATCAGCATGTGGTGTTGAAGAGAAATGCACATGGAACGAATGCCGAAACAGCTAATGGAAAGCATGGTACTTGCAGTTTGCCGGTTGGTTGACTTCTTTTTGGATTGGCGAGGTTGTCATATTGCTTTTTCATGGCTCATCCTTTTGCTTGAGGGAAGAGTAACCGGACTTGCATAGAGCTTGGCTTCTGATTGGATGAAGATGCTAAAATTAGCATACATTTATTCTGTAGAGTATGGTTTGGCACAGTATACAACTCTCTCAACAGCATATACTTTGTATAGCAAGTACCCTCGTATGGCCGAAGTAACAGCCACGTGATTCCTCAACTTCGGCATAGGGCAATTGTGTTACTTGGACGAGCAGCACAATGTGTATTGATGTTACTGCCTATTCTGTCAAGCGTCAAATTGACTACACATTGAAAATCATCCGCCCCGAAAAACCATTCTTCACAGTCACCCATGCACATGGCCCCTCATCCCTGTCTCTACCCCTGTCCCTGTCCCTGCAAGTCTGCACATGCACTTCACCGTACCCCAATTACGAACAGCGTCCCGAACCACTGGGAAAGCGCAATAATATGCCTAAACCATCGATGCGAGGTCTGCATGGCAATTGATCATCCTTGATCGGCCGATCGCCAGCCTCACTTGCAACCTGCCTTATCGGACCCGCGCAGCTGGTACCGATGCAGTGTCACTCCTGGAGCGGAATCCGGATAGGATGCGGACATTGAGGTGTTAGCTGCTTTGGGATATACGTGCAGATGGGGATAGGGTTGGAAGAAGGAAAGAAAACAGCGTCGCGAGCGTCGCTTGTCGGCATGCGTGTGTGGATGCCGGGCTGACGATGGCTTGTACCGTGTACCGCGGACTGCGAAGACACTGGATGGATGGGATTTTGGGGACGAGCAGATGCAAGGGTTGAGACGTGTCTTGAATTGTCCTTGGTGGGAATATTGTCTCTTTGTGATTTACTCCATACATATCGTGCACACACACACAGACAAATACACACACATATTGTACTGTACTGTACTTGCGTACATCCGTACTCAATACGGCGGCGACTCCTTTGGTTTCTCAGCCCACAGATCCTTCCAAAACTGGCGAAAGCCGTATTGCTTCGTGGTACGCTCATCCCTGACCCTGACCGGCCCGCCCACGAGGTTCGACAGCATGCCTTTGTCTGCACCCCCCTGACCGAATCCCTCGACCCTTTTCGGTGGTGCGCGCGCTCGATCGAGGATGGCTTGGGCGAGCTGTGGCGCGACGTCGGCAAAGCAGGAGTTGAGCTCGCGCTGCAGGTTGAAGTAGGGTCGCTTGGCTAATTCGGGGGCTTGCAGGTTGTAGGAACGCGCTTTGGAGTTGAGGTCGGCGATGGCGACGGCATGATAGCCGCTTTCGATGCGTTCCCAGTCGGGATCGCGGAAGGGGAATGGCGCGGGTGATACAGAGGGGGTGGGTACATTGACAGGTACTTCGATAGTTTGCGTGGTGGTAGTATCCTCTGTCTTGGGTGGAGGTGAAGATGCGAATTCAACTGATGGGTCGCCAAGGGTAATTTTCTCTGCGACGATCTTCTCTGTGATGACAAGAGGTGTGTCAGTTGAGGAACCCGGTGGTGAGGTTGCTTTCAGCTCGCCGGACAGTGAAATTTGTGACAGCTGACCGCCGTCTTCCACCGCGGTGAGTACCTCCTGCTTGTGTTTCATGGGATTGGAGATGAGCTCCGCTTTTGCATACGCTTCTGCTCTTCGCATCTGATCTTGTAGCGTCCCACCTTTACTCGCAATCATCCGAGCAGCATACCTCTTCCACTCTGCACGTAGTCGACTGCGGAACTTGCTTGCCGCAGCGGTCAATTCTTGCTGTTTCTCTATCCACGGCGGCACTATCTCTTGCCTCTGAATGATCTTGTTCATGAAGTACTCCGTCGTATCGATGAATGGACTGGACGCGTTATGGTCACGCTCAACATTCATCCCTTTGCCGCGAGGTATGTTTCTGAACTGGCCACGAGCAATGGCATCCTCGATCCTCTTGTTAGCCAGCGATGCCAGACCTGATAGATCTCCAGGTACAATGACGCGCGCATTCGGGTCGAAGCGGTCCTTGAGTTCTCGGAGTTGATTTTCGCGCTCTTGTGCGTCCAGCTCTTCATCAGTTTTTACACTGACATATATACCGCTTCTGTCACGTGCATTTGCCAATCGCACTCCGCGCTGCTCTCTAGTCCTCTTATGTCCCGTGTCGACTGTCTTGGGCATTTGCACGCCAGGCGCTCTGGGTGGCCGGCCCAATCGCAACGGTTTGTGAGCATCGTTCAGCATGCGCAAGCTGGCATCGTGGATGGACTCGGTGCCAGTCCATACTTCCGTGGTTGCAAGATCGCGAGTGTGGCGAGAGGCTGAGGCAGGCAACTCTGCTGCGGACGATCTAATGTTGGCTGCAGCAATGCGCTGTTCCAGCTGTGCTTTGAGGTCTGCACTGAATCCAGCCTCTTCAACAGCTTTCAGAGCACCATGCCCTCCACTCTCAAGAGCTTCTTCACTCATCTGTCGCAGCCTCCGCGTCAATGCGCCCTCCTCCTTCTCTGCTGCTTCGTCATCGCGTACAGCCGGCCTATTCGCGGATGATTGCTCATTTTGCTCCGTCTCAAATTCTTTGGGTTGAGTTGCAGCGTTTCCGTATCGCCTCCTGCTTTCTCCTGCTGTCGTTGGTGGACGTTGTGGAACACGATTTGCGCGCAGGCAACGCGCACAGGTGTAGGATCTGAAAACGGCGGATGGGGTCATACAGGAAAACAGTGAGTTCGAGTAGCTTATGCTGCAAGAGTTTACACAATTAGAAGAATGCAGGAATCATAGCTCGTTCACGTCATCACTTCGGTGGCCAACATTCGCAAGGCTGTTGTGGTATCGATAAGAACGTCCGAGGCTCGGAGCTACTTTTCACCTAGTGCTATGCGTGACCTTCTCCTTAGTTCCTCCCACACTTCACCGTTCGAGAATGTCCTTGCTCATCATGTTCCTGATAGTCTAGTTGCTTTTCCAGATGGTCTTGTCAAGGCTCACAACGGTCCAGGACGCATTGCTGCCCTGTACAACGACTGACAAATTCCATGTCTCACATAGGCGACAAATTAGTACTTCAGCTCGGTCTCATGCTGTGCAACGACATTCAAACCCAGCCGAAGCGATCAACCGGGCCGTATGCTCGTGCTCCTACGCGGGACCGGCTGCCCAGGATCAGGTAGTATTCTACGTGGTCTCGGGTGTCAAGCACGAGGTCGCGTACACGCGAGACAGGAGCAGAGGCGCGTCACAGCACGACGTATGTCTTACCAGCACGCATCGAGGTATCAATGAGAAGTAGCACAAAGTCGTAATTGAGCTCAGTGCTCACTGCCGAATATGGTTGTGATGTTGGCTGATAGCTGAGAGTCCCTCAATAGCTAGTTTGCCGATGTATGTGCCTGGCAGTCTGCCTCGCAAATATACCACGGCAAGTGGCACGAGAGTGTCATAAAGTAGCTCTGTTGACCAATGGATAACACCATGCGTCTGGCATTCTATCTTGATGTAAGGGGATATTAATCGCGGGTAACTGAAAGGGGATCTACACGAGGAAAGCGAGCACTTGGTGGAGGCTGAGCCGATCTTGGCGGCATTTCCCCTCGTTGACCACGTGAAGCTTGCACATGAAGGAGCACCACCAAGAAGGATGATTAAAGCCGCAGCTCGAGTGCTTGAGAAGCGGAGCAGCTCCTACACTAAATCGCTCATAACCACGATAGGATGGTCGATGTTGCTAGCCCAAAGCACGGCTTAGAGGATGCGAAGGTTGAAGTTGAGGTAATCTTATCCTACGCAAGTATTTTCACGTTTTTGAAGTCTCCTAACCAATGCGACAGGACTTGAAGACCCCAATTGCACCTCCCAAACCAACACTGATCACTGAGATTACCCGTCTACCAGACTATGACGACGATGGAAGCGACACTCTCCCAATCTCACCATCATCCACCCCTTCCACATACCACATCTACGCCCACCACCCTTGCAACAAAACCATCTCACCCACCCCCGACCCCACCAGGGACCGGCGCTCAGGTCCCAGAATCTCCGAAATCAAAGCCTTTCGCAAAGACCGCAAGTCCCGCAAAGCCTCTGGCCTCCCTCCCATTGACCCCGACCCAAATGCCTTCTTCCTCCACCAACCTTACCTCGCATTCCACATGCCCCCTCAAGTGCTCTATACAGGAAGTTCCAAACACGGCACTCGTCCAACTGTATTGATCCACCAATCCTGCTTCTGGCGCAAATACAAGCTCCAACTCGGCCCCTTCCTCGCTGCGCCAGGCGTGCTTGATCCAAGAGGCGTGGTGAGTTGGCGCCACAACGGCGGCGACAAATCAGTACGCAAAAGAGACGACCATGCGCTTCAGGGTTACAGAGTCCGCACATGGCGCCTCTGGGGCGAAACAGGCAAGGCATACGTCAAGAAAGTGAAGACGATTCGACAGACGGGTGATGGCGTTGATCCTGATGTCGTGGTGGTCAAGGATACCAAGCCTGTCCGGGCGGATGAAGTCGTGTATCTGAGCTGGACATCTCCCTTCTCGAAACATACGCGGCGATATCATTTCCGGTATCGGGATGTGGACTTTTATTGGAAAGGGACTGGGACAGTCAGGGAGTCGAGGGCATGTGGTTGGTTTTTGCGGTTTAGTCATCTCAAGCTTGTGGCGCGGGTGCCCTGCATTGGTAGCGGTGACGATGAGAAGAAGAAGGAAGGAGGAGGAGATGAGTGGGTTGAGGTATGTGTAGGCAAATTCACGTCGTCGGTGGCGAAGGAGAAGAGCGGGACGTTGGAGCTGTTTGATTCTGCATTGTTAAGGCTGGTCGAGGACAATATG
Organism: Phaeosphaeria sp. MPI-PUGE-AT-0046c; assembly: GCA_020747045.1. Taxonomy (NCBI): domain Eukaryota; kingdom Fungi; phylum Ascomycota; class Dothideomycetes; order Pleosporales; family Phaeosphaeriaceae; genus Phaeosphaeria; species Phaeosphaeria sp. MPI-PUGE-AT-0046c. The sequence goes on along the minus strand of JAGTJN010000010.1, from coordinate 604,191 downwards.
CCGAGTGTGCTGGAGCAAGCATGTGCAAAAGATTGTGAGCAAGGGATCGAGGTGCTGCAGCTAAGCAATAAGGACAAGATGCTTGGACTGAAGCGGTCTACGCTGTACCAGGTCATTGTTGCGACGGCGACCTGCATGATTGCGAGCGAAAAGGAAAAGAGGCACACTATCATAGACTTGATCATCGCCGCAGCTGAACAGGGCGGTGGCGGCGGAGGTTAGGAGACAGTACATGGCACGTGAGAACAACAACGTGAATGTACGAAGATCTATTGCGAGTATGTGCTACTACGTCCATCAGATCTTATGCCTTCCTCCACTGCGTCCGTGAGCTATCCAGTTTGACCAGATCCACGTACTGCCACATCTCAATGACATTAATCATGTCCCACATCCACCATACGTCTGCCATCATTAACTGAACGTGAACCAGGCCATGGGCGACCTGCTTGAGGTATCGAACATCGGCAATGGCTATTGCGAACCCGCCCATATCATGTCGTTGTAGACTGGCCGTCTATAATACAATAAACAAGTGAAGGAAAGCATGAAGGAGAAACCCGACTCGGTGAAGTTGAAGTTGGGTCGGCGAACGAGGCCCCAGTAAAGGGATCAGACGCCGAGGAAAGAGGAAGGTAGAGCCAGCCTTTGTGGAATCATGAGAACTTTTGGGGGAATTCGTAAAACCGTCCGCCTAGCGTAAGAAAGAAACCATGAACCGTACGCCATTCGCCATCGTAAGCTGTGAGGTTACCGAACCATCACGAGAGGCTGCCTTCCGAGAGTGACACGGATCGAGTCCTACTCGGTAGCAACTGTGAAAAGTTTAAGCCTTCTCGTCTTTGGACTCCTCCTTGGGGGCCTCCTTTTCACCATCACCCTCTTTGTTCTTGACATATTCGTCGTAAACGCTCATGGCCTCGTCGACCTTGGCACGGAGAGCAGACTCGTCGGAGGTGCTAGCAAGATTAGTATGTAAGCAAATGAGTGGATGATGAAGGGATACGTACAGGTTGATCAGCTCGCTGTTGTCCATCTCCAGGAGCATACCGGTGATCTTGCCGGCCAACTCGGGCTGCATCTCGTGGATCTTGGGGTAAAGAGCCTCACCGAGCATCTGCTTCTGTTGACCTGGGGCAGCGGCGCTGAGCACGTTCATGTCGACGCCTGAACCGCCAGCACCGGGACGACCACCCTGAGGGAAGCCGGACATGGGAGCCTGACCACGGCCGCCGGGGCCACCGCGGCCACCTTGAGCAAAGCCGCCTTGACCACCGCGCATACCAGGACCACCAGCCATCTGGCCTTGCGGCATGCCAGGCATGGCACCCATGGGGCCGCCACGACCGCCACGTCCTCCGCCCATAGCCTGCTGAGCGGCCTGTGCAAGTTGCATGTACTGCTGGTTCATGTAAGGACCAGGGGGGAATGCACCTGGAGCCATACCGGGCGGCATGTACATGGGCATCTGCTGAGCGTTGGGACCACCGCGGCCGCCTTGCTGGCCGGGCATTCCACCAGGGAAACCAGCACCACGTCCGCCTTGAGGACCAGGCATCCCAGCGGGGAACGGCATCTGGCCACGGGCACCCGGAGGATACATCATAGGCTGCTGACCAGGAGCCATGAACATCTGGGGGATAGCGCCGAACTGCTGCTGCTGTTGCTGCTGCATGCGGAGCTGGTTGCGGGCCTGAATGGTAGCTTCGAGCTGGTTCTTGCGAACATCCTTGCGCTGTGCGAGAGCGACGTAAAGAGGCTTACCCTCAATCATCTTCTGGTTCATCTCGGTGACAGCCTTGGTAGCCTCATCTGGGTTGCTGAAGCAGACGAAGCCAAAACCCTTGCTCTTACCGAGGATCTTCTTCTCGCCCTTGATGGTGACCTTGTCGCCTGCCTTGGTGTCCTCGCCGTTCTGCTCACCAGAGGAACCTTCCTTGGCCTCCTCGTCATCCTTCTTCTCTTCCTTCTCTTCCTTCTTTTCCTCCTCCTCCTTCTTCTCGTCCTCTTCCTTCTTCTCCTCGTCGTCAGCAGCGGGAGACTCGGCGTTCTCAGCAGGCATGGCGTCGCGCATGACCTTGGCAGACGTGATGGTACCGAAGGGGGTAAACATATCGCGAAGCTTCTCATCGTCGACATCATCGTTGAGGTTCTTGATGTATAGGTTGACGCCCTGGTACTTGGACTGCTTCTCCAGGCGGGCGGCCTCGTACTGCTTGCGGAGCTCCTCCTCGCGCTCGTGCTTCTTCTGAGCGCGGCCAACGTAGAGCTTCTGGCCCTTGAAGTCGGTGTCGTTCAGAGTGTCAACAGCAACGGCGGCAGCCTCGTGGCGGATGTAGTTGACGAAACCGAAACCACGGCTCTTACCCTGTTCATCGCGAGCAATGGAAGCGGAAGTGATGTCGCCGTGCTTCTCGAAGAGATCACGGAACTCCTCGTCAGTGACTTCGAGGTCAATGTTCTTGACGTAGATGTTGGTGAAGTTGGCCTTCATCTCCTCGAACTTGCTCATGCGCTCCTTCTTGGGAATGTGGTGGCCGACGAAGACCTTCTTCTCGTTCAACAACATGCCGTTGACGTGCTTGATGGCGTTGTTGGCGGCCTCGGCAGTCTCGTAATGCACGAATCCGTAGCCCTTGGAGTTGCCGAGCTCGTCCTGTGCGACCTTGCAGCTCAAGATGTTACCGAAAGCAGCGAAGGTGTCGTGGAGCGCCTTGTTGTCAATGGCGTGGTCGAGGTTCTTAATGAAGACGTTACCCTGGCCAGTCTTGCGCAGAGCGGGGTCGCGCTGCGACCACATGATGCGGCACGGCTTGCCCTTGATGACGGTGTAGTTGAGCTCCTCCAGGGCCTTCTCGCCGTCCTCAGAGCTGTTGTAGTTAACATATGCGTAGCCGAGCGAGCGACGTGTGACGGCGTCACGGCAGACACGGATCGAGGCGACCTGGCCAATGGAGGAGAACAGCTCGAAGAGCATGGCCTCGGTGACAGAGAAGTCGAGCTCTCCGACATAGAGCGACGCCGAGTTCTGGTGTGCTTGGGTAGCAGTGGTGGGGGTGGGGGCATCACCGCTGGCAGCAGCGACGTTGGTGTTGATCTGGGTGTTGCTGGCGTCGGCACCGTCCTGGACGGGCGAGGCGGCGGTGGCAGCTTCAGCAGACATTGTGTTTATCTGCGTGTATCGTGTTAGTTATGTGGTGGGGGATTTTTTTGCGGGTAGGCGCAGGGTCAACATGTGCAAGTGGGCTCGCTTCAGGAAAAAAGTTTAGACTCACCTTGCGCTTCTAGAGAGTTGCGAAAGACTGTGTGCGGGGTAGTACAAGGCGACGTCAAAGTTCGCTACAACACACAGACGAGCGCGCGACTTTTGTGTATACGAGACTGGTGAGAGAGAAGTCGCGTTACTGTCGACAAGCAAGCGACAGTAGGGGAGGAGGGGTGGGTGGGTGGTTGTCGGGGCTTTTGTGTGGATTTTCTGGATTTTTTTGTTTCTTTTTCTGTTATGTACGGTCCGCTGGGGAACCGGTGGCTTGAGGAGCGGTGGGTGTAGTTGGGTGGGTGAGCGTTTGGGGAGAGAAGAAGCGTTGCTCAAGACGTTATGTATGTGGGAGAAATTCTGGCAGGCGCGGTCCGTGCGTCGGCCACTAGCTCGTTCAAGCCGGTGCGGCGGGGCGGTGAATGGAAGGCTCCTGCTATGTGGCAGTCGCCGGCAGTTGACTTGCGAGCAAAATATGCAAACAAATGGGATCTAAGCAAGTGACGAACGCTCTACAATTACCTTCAGCGACAGTACAATTGCTATTGCCACACTGGATCCTGAAAGTAATCGCGAAGCGATGAGGTACCACGTGTATGCGGACGCACGAGCAGACGTGCGAGGTTTTTCCGCAACGATTGACGTTAACTTCAGTAGCATCTCCTCAAGAGAGTGAATAATGCACCTGGATCTTTTTCTTGTTCGCTTTCGATATGCAGCCAGCGTCAGGACACCGGCTGTTGCATCCGAGGTACATGTCTATCCATGAATTCGTGAATGAATCTACGGTGAGAGAGCACGTGATTTCTTTTGATGATGGAAGAAAAGGGTCTGTCGGAGACAATGCGTCTTTACAGCGTGACAACAGTGAGCATACTTACCTCTATCGCAGATTTTCACCAAACAATGCCACCTCCAGGCACAGATACATGCAGCCCACGTGAGAACGCATTTTCACTTCTGTACGGATATAGGAATATCCTAGACGCAGCAAATACACCACATACGTGTCTAACTTCGTTCAAAAAATATCCAGTATTTTCAAGCTCGTTCCTAATATGCTAAAAATGGGTATCGGTACGTCAAAGCACAAAAGTCATCCCAAACATGCTCCTCTGATATGCTTCATATTTTCCGCCAGTCCTACTCTCGTAGACTGTCGTCCCAACCACCTTGGTCGGTGAGATACTCCTCGACTCTCGTTTTGCAGTCTTCCAAGCCCTGTCCGAGAGCCTCGTTCCACTGGCTTTCAACTAGGCCGACCTTCTCCTTTAGGTCGTCGGTCAGTCGTCGCTCTTCATCTGCCCGGATTGCTTTCATCTCTTGGTCTACGCCCGCAGAGTCTTCACCTTCGAGCAGTCTCTGCGTTTCTAACAGTCGCGAGCCTGCTGTCATGACACCTGTCTTGACCTCGTGTAGCAGGCAGAGCAGATTGACTTGTGACTCGATGAACTGGTATGCTGAGCGGCCGGCATGTGCAAGTAAACTGTACAGGTATTGTAGTGGGTAGTCGTGATATGACGGCGTCTCCTCATACTCTTGGGGTGGCACAAGGACTTCAAAATTCTGCAGGCGAGGTGGCACTTGTTGCACAATTGCAAGCAGTCCAGGTGCAATGTCCCAGAACGCAGATAGTTGTGCTTCGACACCACGCGTCACGTTTTGCTCAATCACGGCCATGACATCCTCGGACCGTTTGAGAATGTCTTTCTCGAATGCTACTTTGCGGTCCTGCGCGTCGCGGTTGAAGAAGCTTGTGGCCTCTTTCACCTTTTGGTCGTTCTTCGCTTGAACGTAGGGAAGGACAATGATGTCGCGATAGAGATCGTTACGCTCATCTTCCAGCTCAAACATCTCCTTGTGAAGCTGCTCTCGGGCTTCGAATAGCCACTTGAGAAGAGTGAGCATCTCCAGAAGTTCTGGCTTCTCGTCTCCCTCTTCTTGTGTCTGATTTGGGTTCGTATCCTGCGCCTCATTCGAAAGGCGGCCCTTAAGATGCTCGATCGATGCAGAGACTTTGGTGATTCGCTCACAGAAGATTGCATGAAGTGGGTTGGCAACCTCGCTCTGGAAAGTGTCGAAAATCCACTGGACGACTTCCTGAGCCCGTTGATGCTCTCGACTGTCGAAGTCAGCTTCTGCTTGCGCTGCGTCTGCAAAGCTCATAACGCCGGCTTGGACATTGTCCTGGATGTTGTAACGAAGCTCTGCTCGTCGTGCAGACAGTGAAGAATTTTCTTGTTCTTTACGCGCATCGGTCTTGCTCGCAAATTTGTCCTTTGTTTCTTTGACTTCTTCAAGATTTGATATCGTGCGCAGGCCGCTCCTTATTGATGCAAGATCAGGGTGGTTATTATTAACGGCTGGATGGTGACGCGGATAAGGTGGTGGCAGTGTCACAAGTCGCGACACGTCCAATTTGCTTGGGTCGGGTTTGGCCGGGGTCGTAGGCTGATAGTATCCATGAGATTGTTCCGGCTGGGTATGCGCAGTTTCTTCGTGGAAACCCACCTTCTCAGGTGGATACTCGTCTGCGGCGTATGCTGGTCGACTGCTGGAACCAGACTGTAACTTGGGCGTGGGCTGATCTTCGCCTGCCCACTGTAGATTTTCGCGGGCTTCCTTTTGCAGACTCATGTATTTCGACTCTCTCTTACTCCGTTCCAGTCGCCTATCACCACCCACTGATGAACCGCCATCACTTTCCCACCAACGACTGGCGGATCGACCTCTCGAGTCTTCTTCGTCCGGGATCGTGCTCATGGCCATGCTGGGGATGGGCGACAAGGAAGGATGGTAGTTGTTGCTCCACGATGCATCGCGAGCTTTTTGGCTCGACGCACTGGACGGGGACGCGGGCTCGGTGTGTGGTGTAAAATTGCCCATAGACGATGCAGGGCTGGCAGCCGTTGTAGGCATCGACGCTGATGGGCGCGTATCTGGTGACTCGCCAGCCACCGACGCTTGCGATCTTCTGCCACTCAGAACCGATGGTGTACCTTGAGCATTAGGCGTTGCAGATCTCCGCCCATTGTTGCCATAAGAGCGCCACATGTCTCGTGTCAAGTCCATGATATCACCAGCCATGGCGTCAAAGGCACTCGAATACCGGTCGCGACGGAGTCTCGATTCGCTGACAATGAATTCCGCGAAAAGCTCCAGTCGGTCCTGATCTGTTTCTGCTGCAGACTCCCTCTCGATGAACTGCCGATGACGCTCGATGGATGCCTGCGCAAAGGCGCCGCGAGCCGCCGGTTTGGGCGTACTCAGAGTCGAATCGTCAAGTCCTGGTGTAGATTGCAAGGACAACTGCGAACTGGATCTATTGGCTAAACCTGATTCAATGGTCAGGCCAGCACCATCGTCATCGCCATACGTTCGGATTGGAGGAGTAGGTAGGGCTTTAGATGGGAACGATGCAGGAGCTTTCTGGGCATGGAGACGATCGAGATTTTCCGTACCTGGCGTAAAGGGCGGTGTCGGCGCAGACAGAGGAGTGCCCCCCTGATGTGTATTCATGCGGGGCGTCGAGTTGGAAGACCCAGGATCATCAAAGAGATGGGCACTCCGCGGTCCGCTACTTCGAGGAGTGCCCTTGGTGACGGCACCACGTCGAGCAAGGCCAGTCTCTAAATCCAGATTCGCTGGCTTCGTGGAAGAGGTTTCGAGATCTTGTGCCCAAGGATTATTGCTAGGTTCAACACGCTCGCGTGCAGCACGGCTTTCACTTCTACGCTCCCGGATGCCTAGTGCGCTTGTTTCTCGTCTTGGTGGACTACGATAGAGCGTACCTCCAGAACTTGAGGTGGTAGCTGTCGGGCCAGATGATATCGAGACACTCTCGCTCTCAGATGGCGGTGCGGTTCTTTCCCGTGGGCGGACTGCTTCGGGGCTTGTATCGATGTGGAGACGGCGGGCTGCTGGTGATCTTGTTCTTTCTCTTGAAGGCTCGTCTTGCCATCCTTGCGGGGTCGGCGGTATTGGTGTGAGCGCCGTTTGACCCGGTCGTCGTGTCGGTGGGGCAGAAGGTCGTGATGGTTCGCGGTGGAGTTCACCTTGGAGTCCAGCACCGGGACCTACACTTTGCGACCTTGAGCTGCTTGGTGGGGGCCCTGGAGGAGGTGGGGGCAGAGGCATGCTCCTGCCCCAGTTGTTGTGTCCGACGATTGGTGATTCCTCGATAGGGGTTCGAATTTCAGTGCCATGGCCTAGCATACCCGCTGAGGCAGCCCTTCGTGAAGCAGGAGCCCGTAGTGGTGAATGAGTTTCCGGGCTATATCGGTGCTCGGCAAGTGCATTGTTCAGGAAGCTGCATCTACGTCAGTGGCGGCCTACATGATATGAAGCATCAGACATACTGAGAAGTAGCACGTTGGGCGACTAGTCCAGGCGAGGCTGGCGCTCGTTGTAGCGCATCCGACGTATTGATCTGGAGTGACTCAATCGCACTTGGTCCTGGGCTACTGCTATCATTGTTGCGATTCCGGAACGACGACAGACTGAACTTTGACGATAGTTTGTCGCGCGAGGCTGATCGCCCTGGCGTATTGCGTGCTGGTGGAGGGGGGAACTGCTGATTCGATGTTACACTAGTCGCACTCGACGGTACAACCAGGGAGCCCGGACGACTCTGAAAGCCAGAAACTGGTCGGGCGGAAGAAGGTGTGCTGGTAGGTGGTGGCGGTGGAGGAGGGTGGTTCATAGCGAAAGCATTGGCTTGCAGCTGGGGCGACGGCGAATTGAGGGTCTGGGATATGTTCTGCGGGTGTGCTGGCGAGTAGGGTGGAGGAGGGGACGGCATCGCAGCTATGCATGGTTAGATGGGCTCGACACGGAGACAGAGAGGATATAGAGAGAGATAGAGAGAGACATGGTCGAATTGCTTGCACTACAGTATGAAATGCTACATAAGAACTGGAATACCAAGAAACATGTTGAATTACCTTCCATGCCGGTCATGTCATGAGTTCGTGCAGCAGTTTGGGTCGCAGGATGCGGCGCATACTGTCCGCCCACGGGTGCGTTGCGACCCCATTGCTGCGGATTGTATGGCACCGAGGTGTTCCTCATGGCCATGGGAGAGGCAGGCGGCAATGGAGAGGGAGCATACGCAGAGGGAGACGAGGCAGCAAACGGCGAGTATGGGAGGTTTAGATGCGAGGCGCTGGCTGGCGTGTGTGATTGGTGTGCTCCTTGCTGCGGCGGCGCGAGGGCAACGGTCCGAAGTCGAGGCGGTTGCACTGCGAGACGCCGCAAGGGCGATATCTGCGGTGCCTGGTGGACGTGGACTGGATCCGAGAAGACGGGCGTCGAGATGAGCTGCGGCGAGGTCGACGAGGGCGGCGGCGGCAGCGGTGGTGGTCGAGGAGCAGCCCGCGGCACAAAATCTTCGTGCTGAGACATGGTCGACATTTGTGTGGAGGCCCAAAGCCTCGAGCGGCTCGCAGCGTGTCGTAGGACTAATCGAGGCACGACGTGCTGAAGCGTGATGGGACGCAAAAGAGGCCACCAAACGGACGGCGGTGATCCTGGTCACGCAGCGCGCCCAGAGCGAGTGACGGCGCGGGCGCACGGCAGACAGGCGTTGCTATTCGCCTGCGGTCCTGCACAGAGGCGATCAGTGGCATGAGAGTCGCGGTCGACAAGAGTGAATTGCTCTCCAACGGGCATGGGGTCCACGGCCTGGCGAAGCTTGATGCTGTGCTGCAGCGAATGGCGGCCTGGACATGCACGTTGCGACCTGGCCACCAATGCATCATCCTTGCTAAGCGGAGAGACTCTGGCGGCTACAGCTGGTGGCATGTCCCGCATCAGGAGGCCGGCGACGAACCCACGAACTGATGCAATATCGATGCCTGCTATAATGCCGTGCTTCGACCCGATCGCTAACCTCACGCCTCATCTCCGGACCAGCCTCACATGGCGGGGACGTAGTCGGACGTTGACGGTGCTCGTACGCTGTCCATGAGCAAGTGCAACACCATGAACTATCTCCTCGGCGGCGATATAAATAGCAACCGAACCCTGCAAGCCCCGTTCTGCACCCATCGCGAACTGGCCTCTAGACACTTTCCACTCGGTGCCCACCAATACCAAAATGCCTCAGCATCAGAGCCTACATGCGCATCAGCTGCTGAACGATCGACGGTGCCAGAAGCAACGAAAACAAGTGACTATTTTCGGCCGCGGCCCGCGTTTGTATACTACCACGATGCTGACGCGCGAAATCACTGCCTTCGCCTACTGCCGTCGGTTGCCTGTCGACACGGATCCCAGAAGCCTGTCTGCCCGCACTCTACGCATGCAGTGTAACGCGCGAACCGACCGACCAACGGCCAACATGCATCAAAGCTCTGATGAACACTGCAGCCGAAACCGCACGCGATTTGCTTGGGGCGATAGCCATTCGTCGTGCCACCAGTGCTCCAACCCCTAGCCTGGTACACTACTTCGGCCGCGAAGCCATCCGTTCTGTATATACACTGCACCTCGCTGCTTGCGTAGATCACTCATCTACACGTTTCTAATCTTACTCTCTTCGTCGGACGCGTGACCAGAGATTGCCGGTGCTGCGTCGACCACAGCACGAGCATACAGGCTGAATATGGGTCCTCGTGCATGCTACTCTCTGTGTAGGCTTGGCTGTTGCGTCTACCTTCACTCCATCGTGTGTCGTCTGTACAAATAGCCAGTAAGCAGTTGTAGTGGTAAGAGCTACTATTGGTCCACCACCCAGATCATGGTGATGGTGATGAGGCCAAATTTGACGTCGATTGACCAGCTGTTCAAGGAGGGCCTAAATTCTGGTAGACTTCCCAACAACACTGCCAAGTACCACACTTTTAGAAAGAAAAGGTAGACAAGGTCCGCGCTATGTGTATTCTCCTCACCGATTTGAGATAACACCCGTATTTGTGGTAGATGCTGACCACGTACCCGAATTTAGGCATTCGGGTCGCAACAGTATTTCTGGCTTCTACGAATGTACACGTTCTAGCTCCAGAATCCTCCGTATCTGACTTGTCGTCGATGGTCCTTTCGTCGGCAACTCCATCTGTAACACGTAGATCACGTCTGCGCCTTCCTCCGTTGTCATTACGAGCGCGCACCGCGCTCTGCAACCGAGCACTATTGTATGTCGGGCTACCCAGGCTTATACTTTGCCGTTCGATGACATGTCCCGGGCTCGGACTACCACGTCCATGTTCGCAGCTCTGTCCCATCATGAAAATATTTGTCAGATCGCCCCGTGTCGGAAAGGTAATGTCTGTAAGCACGCTCCTAAAATGCTTCCTCCATGTGCACTCTGCTTCTTAAAAGCGATGAGCAAACGTCCATCGAGCTCCCTGACAAAATCCAGGGGCTTTCGAGGTCGTAAGCTGTGCACGTGGTGCAAGTCTAGACGTTCTTGCATGAATCCGACTTTCGAGTCGCGACACTGAACCTCTATGCCAAAGCCTGTGCCCAACTGTTCAGGGCTATGCACGACTTGTGTTCCCTATCGCCATAGGTAGCCGATTGTTCATCGCAGAACTTCTTCTCCAAACTCGTCTTGATAGTGATACACTACCGGCGCATACATCTGATAATGACTTGTCAAGCTGTCACCAAGCTGATACCCAGGCTTGCTGAAGTAACTCGTTGTTCGCCCCAGATATATTGGATTTTCAGCAGGGTAGACATCATACGCTGGAGACATGTCTGCCTGTGACACTGCACTGTATTCGTTCGACGAAGCCCAATGTGACGTCCTCGTAGTGTCGATTCGCAGGGCAGTTCGTGGTGGTAAGGGTACATGATCTGTTTGCGTGCTTGCGTCGAGATATGCAAGGTTTGACTTTTGTGGCAAAGGCGCTTCGTGGCATCCGCATGTGCATGTTGATGGAGTGGGTTTCGCGGCGTCTTCGACAGGTATGAGCATATAACCTTCCGGCACAGAAAAGTCTGGTATTGATCGTGGAGCTGGGTTTGTCGGCTGTGGTCGATGATCTGCTTTTGGAAATGGCGGTCTTTGAGACTGTTCTTCCATAATCGCCTCCACGACAGGCGGCTCAAAGGCTCGCGAGTTGCGCTTCGATGGAAACGTCGCAGCATCCGATATGCTTGCATCTATACCTTCCCATCGAGAAAGTAACGATGCCTGATAGCTCCTCGACGTCTGCCCCTCCGCTAGCGGATCTACCAAATCCGAAGCCATCGACGCCATCGAACTGCTCCGCGAGAAAGACAGACTAGGTGGCCTCGATGCGCGCCTCGAGGATCCTGCCGACGAGCGCTTGCTGTCCATTCCTTCAACGGTGGGTACGTTGTCCGATCGTGTACTGACGTCCGACAGCGGTCGCAAGAATGATACCGTCCTTGCTCGTCTTAACGCTGGCTTGTCTTCATCTTCAACCGCCTTCTTGACCTCTGGCTCTTTATACTCCAGTTTACCGTTCTTATCAGACGCGAAGTATTCTTCGCCACGGCCAAAGACGACTTGAAGCGTTGCAAAATCGCGTGTGGTGCTGTCAGAGGGGTAGAGCCAGTCCTTGAGGGCGGGTGGGAGGTCGTAGCCATCTAGTAGAAATCTTGTAAGCAGTCATCCGTGATTTGAAGAATTGCTTCTTGTAGGATGATTGCATGGTCGTCGAAGATGTTGATGATCTTACCTTGTCGAAAATCACCTCCACGCGTCTTCCAACATACATAGTATCGTTCGAATGCACCAAATGCGCATACGAGCAGATCTGCTAGGCTCTCGGGATCGCTGGGATCTTCTGGGATCTCGCCCAGGCGTGTGTAGAGGCGGGTCGAGGAGTCCATGACATCTAGTCTGTATTCCTCGAATCACAGCAAGAACAACAATAAAGTCCAGAAGACAACAAGATTATTTGGTCGCAATCTGGCAATGGCAACAGGTCAAAGCAGTAGCAACACTATTACATCTCAACAACATCGCTCATTCTATTATCACACAGGGACATTTCCTATCTTCCCTCCCCATCGCGTGATACTTTCGCAACATTCGCAACACACAGGCCATCCTCCACAAAACAGCACTGAAGCAGATGGGTCGCAGCGGTGCATTGTCGCCTCATGGTGGATCGAGTTTCACATCCTTGCGGCTGTGTATCGATAACAGTCAGAGGTCTGGCTGAAACACGGGAGCCACACTGCGGACCTACGCCCGTAGCGTGGCTTCTCCCTACACAGTAAAGTTCACGAACATGCAGGGCACTTACTGCGATGGTGCTAGGATCCTGACGTCTGTATGGTTCAGGTGTAGGGATTGGGCTTGTAACGGTGCAGATCGACACGCTTAGCGGATGGCGTGTTTGCGATTGCGAATTGGCATGTGCACCTTCTGGAACGTTGGTAGGGTGGTTCGGTTGGGTTGCGACACTCTGCCTGGGCGTGTGCTGTGTAGATCTTGCTTGATCTTCGTGCATGTCAATTATGGGATTTTTGCACCAATTACGCAGTTGCGGGCATATGCTAAGAGCACTGGGGTGATGATCATAATATATTGCTGAGTGGAAGGTTTGATTTCAAGTGATATTACCTATGCTAGATCTACTTGTACTCCTTGATGATCATCTCCGCTGCCTTCTCGGCAATGCCATAGACGAGGGTCTGGAGATGGGCACTGGGCAGAAGGGGGATGATACTAGCATCAACGATTCTCAGGCCCTTGACGCCGTACACCTTCAAGTCAGGGTTGACAACACCTCCGTCCTTCTCGGGCAGCAGAGCAGCAGTGCCGATGGGGTGGTAGATGCTCAAGGTATTGGCTAAAGCATATTTCTTCCAGTCCTCGTCTGTTTGAACTGCTTTGCCGGGTTCGTACTCCTCAGTCCAGACGTCGCTCATAGGCTTGGAAGAAGCGATCTTGCGGAGGAATTTGGCGAGGTTTGTGGCGGCCTGGAGATCGTATGGGTGGGAGAGGTAGTTGGGATTGATGATAGGCTTGTCGTTGATGTTGCGCGAGCCAATGTGTACGTTACCCTTAGAAAGGGGGTGCTGTACCACACCAATGAGGGCAAAGGTACCGATGCCAAATTGTGGTGAGGTAGCAGCAGGGTAGCCTTTAAGACCAGTGTAGCCATCAGAGAAGATAACCTCAAGTTGGGGAACCGTCGCGCTCAGAGGAGCGGAGAGGTAGCTCTTCTTGACCTTGTCGACAGGAGAGGTCAAGCTACTGTCACCCTGGACCAGAGAACTAAGGGTGGCGGCAGTCTCGTTTGAGACGACAGACCACGGGAAGTATGAGTAACCACTGGCGGTGTAGTCGTACAGCGATACATCGCCTGCATTGTACTTGGCCAGCTCAGCCGCAGCTCGAGTGGCGTTCTTTAGTACGTCAAATGATGGGTACTCAGGCTTGAGCTGGAAAGAGGCCTGGATGCGAATATGATCCTGGAAGTTCTCACCAACAGCTGGGAGATCCTTGACGACAGGAATGCCGAGGCTCTTCAACATTGTACCATTGCCAATACCAGAAAGCTCGAGCAGGCCAGGGGTTTGAAAAGATCCAGCAGACAAGATGACCTCTTTCTTAGCATTGATGACAGTGCCGTCCTCCAGAGTGACACCTGTGGCAGTCTTGCCGTTGAAGTTTATCTTAGCGACACGAGTGTCAACCTTGAGAACAAGGTTCTTCTTCGCAAGTTTGAGGTACTCTGGTGAGTAGGAGCGAGTGTAGTTGGGATTAACATTGCCCGGTTGAGTGGACACGCCAATGTTGTCACCATTGAGCGACTCATTGTTGGTTCGCAGTCCGAGTCCGTTCAATGTTGGATACCATGTGGACTGGTGTTTCGGGAAGATCCGGTTGATCAACGTACGGATGGGCCCAGTTGTACCGAATCCCTCATCGCCGTATGCAGGTGAAGGCAGGAACGTCTCACATTTAAGCATAGCAGGATATAAACTCTTCCAGTTCCAACCCTTATTACCGAGCTTCTCCCAGGCGTCGAGTTCAGCAACAGTGGTACGATCCCATGTCATCAAGTTGAGTGCTGAGCTGCCACCAAGCACCTTGCCACGGTTCTGTGAGAAGACGCGGTTGTTGGCAGCAGGTTGTGCCACTGTCGTGAAGTTCCAGTCGTATTTTCCTCCGAGGGTCGATCCCTTACGACCTGGAACAGTGATGCCAGGTTCTTGACGGCCGTCCGGACCAGCTTCGATAACAAGAATGTTGGAATAAGGGAGCCCAACGCTAATGCGAGAAGCGACAGCAAGGCCGGCTGTACCTCCTCCAACGACGATCTGCAATTGTGGTCAGAAATATGTCCTATTTCGGTTGCTGTACCGAAACTTTATGTGCCTCAACTTACAAAATCATACGGAGTAGGGTCGCGCTTCACCACACTGGCACTGGTGGGTGCAAGCAGGCTGTATGCAGCCAGAGTAAAAGCCCAGAACTTCATCTTGACGATGGCTGAAACGCGGTACCAGGTGCAAGGAACCTGTAAGAGTAACGGAGTGAGAAACGGAATGAAGCTCACCGGCTGCTATTCGTATGGGAAGCTCAACACAATTTGCCCCTTGGAGTATCCAAGCTAGTAAGCATGCGGCATCTGATTTGTTAAAAGCTGGGCGTGGATGATGTGATGTTATGCGATTATGCGGACGATTTGCCTAATGAGATGCACCAAGCGGTTCTTCTGAGTCGTGTCCATGGAATTACCCCGAGCCCGCACGGGGGCGGTGCGGCTCGTCTTTAACCAGCCCTGGTTGAAAGAAGCCTCTGACGAACGTCAAAGAAAAGAACACCCACTCGTCGTTGCATCAATCTGCCATCAGATACGAATCCACGGACATCAACACTTATGAGGGAGAAGGATTCGATCGAAGATCTACCGGTCCAGCAATCGGGAGCGATCCTACACGGCTGGAGCAGTCCCAGGGTTCTGGTTGCTTTTGCCTGTAGCGTGGCACTGGTAAGACCGTCAAACCTTATCGCAAGGGGAACTGAGAAGCCCTGCCGTAACCGACGGCACCTCTGCGGGCCAAGTAAATCCTTCGGAAGCGGGTGTCCGTAGCGTGTGCACCATTCGCTTCTTAACTCCAAATTTCATCGCAGAAGTCTTCTCCTGGCCGCCTTAATGGAGCATTGAGCAAGCCACATGTCATACCAAGCCTTGCATGCGAAAGTACATGACTCTGATGCTCGCAGTGAGCACGAGAAGGGGGGCGCAGGTATCAAGGGCCAGTAGGGGGATGTTCGGAAGCTTCCCGTCTGCAAAATACGGGATGTACGAACACGGCTTGTGCATCTTACCCAGCATACCTGGTACACGATCGGGCCGATCAATAACTCCACGAGGGAAAAAATCCGACCGCTCGTTGCATGATTTGTCGGCCCATGCGCCTGGGCAGCGTTCTCATATTCACGGACCCTGTCGCGGTTTGAACTGATGGGGTTACTCGGTGCTTTCCCTTCACACACATTTCGGTGCTTCTGCACGCATGTCGTCGATTTGTTTCCTTATATGACCAGAGCCCTATGAGCCCCCGTCCACAATCCATACCTCGAATCATTCTTTATTCTAATGGCAGGCGTCCAACCGCCTAACCCACTCCCTCCGGATGAGTCAGTTGGAGGAGTGTTGCTTGTCCTCACGTGTGTTCTGACATCCTTCACGATCGCTACTACAGGACTGAGATTATGGGCACGGTACCATCGTAAAGCCCTTGGATGGGTTCGTGCATTGCGCATACTGAAGGATCGGAATCCGTGCTGACCTTCCCAGGATGATTATGCGATCTCAATCTGTTGTATACTGGCCATTGTGCGAACAGGAATACAAATCGAATCTGTAAAGAGGGGGAATGGGCGTCATCGTTGGTACCTCTCTGTACACGATTACGAATATGTCAACTTTTTGACATGGATGACGCAAATCTTCCTCTTTACCAACATCGGATTGCTCAAATGCAGTATCTGCTTGTTGATTCTGCGCATCAAGAATGAAACAGTCCTGCGTCGTTGCTTATATGTGATGATGGCGGGATTGGTGCTCACCAACCTCGAGCCTATCCTCGTTCTTCTTGCGCAATGCAGGCCGATCAAGAAGTCGTGGAAGACACTACCATACGGAAAGTGCTGGCCCACTAAAGTCCGAATATACTCCATCTATGTCCAAGTTGGTGAGTATTGTGTTTACCAAACCCCCTCGATACCTATACTAACTTCAGGCCAGCATACTCGGTCGTTACAGACTTCATCTGCGCCCTCCTTCCCATCGCCGTCCTCTGGAGAGTCAAAATCAGCCTCAAGACCAAGATCGGCGTCTGCTGCCTCATGTCCCTCGGCCTAATCGCCACCGTCGTCGCCGTCATCCGCGCCTCCTCGCTCGGCATCAAGACCGCGGACCTCTCCTACGACTACGCAATCGCCGCCATCTGGGCCAACACCGAACTGCATCTTGGCATCATCGCCACCAACCTTGCTCTCAGCCGCATGATCTGGGGCTACTACATTGGCAAGACGTCGACAACGACTTCAAACACGCATACACCGAGATATGGAACGGGCAGCAATTTGAGTAGGGGTACGAGGAACGGGTATCAGAAGAGTGTGGATCGGAGTCCATACAAGAGCAAGGACGGTTTGGATACGAGGATTAGTGTGGATAATGTTAGTCAGACGAGTCAGATTCCATTAGATCCGATAATCAAGAGGACGACGAGCGTGCATATATCGTATAATGAGGCGCCGGGGAAGGAGGCAAAGGATTCAGATGAGACGTTTCCGCAGTATCATTCTGATGCAAGAAGGGGAAGCGCGAGGCCCGTAGTGTAGAGAAGCCTTGTCGGCCTAAAAGTAATAATGATCTTAATGACCACTAAACGATGAAGTTTTATCTATGCCTCTTTGGTGAAGGTATCTTGGCTGACCAGTTCGTCTATCTCTCTGAAGAGTGCAGATGTGGTCTTACGCCCCACTGCAGGCCTCCCACTCACCTGCACTGGACTCTGAATGGTTGCAGATCGCCCTCGACCACGTTCTCCAGACCCACTAACTCGCGAAGTCATTGCCCGGTTCCCTCTCCCTGTTGTCATGGTCGAAGCAAGTGATGTCCGGGTCGCAGCTCTGTTCGCCTGTACTGGTGTCCTTTGTGAGCTTGCTGCTGTACCTCGCTGCTGCGTAGGGGGTCGCGGTGAACCAGTCCGATCAATCGCTGTTCCACGTCTTTGTAAAGGAGGTCTTGGACTTTGGTTCGATGCTTGTAATGAGCTTCGTGAAGTGGAACGCCGAGCATTCGAGACATCTGCCGCTCTGCTTGGTCTCCTGATCGGTTCTCGAGTATCTGTTTCCTCTTGCGTCCTGGCGCCAAATATTGCGGGATCTCGGGGATCTGTCATGGCACGTTGGCGTGGAGGCGTTCTTGGTCGTGGGACTTGATCGCTAAGTGTGGGTCGCGGAGTCTTCTGTGTTTCTGCTCGCTTGAGTGGCAGCACTTTCAGCTTCGATGATGCAGATATTACAAAAGGAGCTGGCAAAGGTGAAGTTGAATAGACTGCTTTCGAGGCAGACTTGAACTCCTCTTCCAATTCTTGACTATCACGTGAGTACTCAGAACTCGAATCTGCGTTACTGCTGGCGCGTGACATTTTTCTACTACTGACAGGCCGTGTTTCCTTCTTCTGCTTCTGCCCAGCAGACATTGCTTCAAACTTCTGAGCTTGGGCTATTGCTCGTGAACCACTGCTTCGGTTAAGTTTTGGTGTTGTTCGTCTCTCGCTAGCCGGACTAGATCGTGAAATAGGTGGTGACGATGATGAGCGATCTGGAGTCGTCTTGAGGGTGGACGTTTTATTTTGGGACATCAGCGCTGAATCTGCAGGCTGGTTGACGGAAGTCGTGACGTTGCTTGGTGGCTCTGATATGCCGTTGTACTTCTCACTTTTCTTGGTAGACGAAACAGAAATTCCCTCTTGTGTAGTGTTAAAGCCAGGTACAGGAGAAGTAGGTCGTTCCGTGGTCGAGTATGCCGGTGGTGGTGTTAACGGTCTTTCGAAGACCGAACTCTCCAACACCGGCGGCGGATTTTCAAAGATCGACCTTGGTATCCTAAACGGCTTTGGCTTCTGCGTCTCTTGCTGAGCCTGTGGTGATTCCTCAGGAGTCTGTTGCGGTGCATCCATCACACCCGGCTTCGACACCAACGCCTCAGGAGCAAGAGGCTGATCAACAGGCGCATCTTCATGAGCATCGACTGCTCTTTTGGTAGTCTGATCCTGCTGTCTCGCGCCGGCCTCTTTCTGAAATCTCTTCTCCTTTCTGCTGAGTTCAATTTCTAGCACTCTTGTACCAGGTGGCACTTTCGATTTCAATCCATCATCGCTGACATCGAAGTACAGTGCCCACAGTCCAGCAGATTCTTCAACAGCGCACCAGCCTTCCCAACCGTCGAAGGTCATTCGGCGATCTTGACGCGTGCAGTCGAATGGTCCGGTGAGGTTTGGTTGCGCGTCCACCCTGACACCATATTTTGCTTCGTGGGTTTCTTTGTCGATATAGACCCAGTTCATGATAGGCGCCACATCGGTGATTGTAGTGACCAGACCTTCGTGATTTGAGTCAGGGTAAGGGAGGTAGTAACCAGCGTAAGGATGGCCAAGTGGCGCACCATCTTCAGTGCCAGTATCGATCCATAGCTTTCCATCTCTCAGAACGACAGGTCGACCATTGATCTGGCGACTTCGGATTGACGATTTGACGCATGTTGCAATTAGATTACATCGTCGAGCACGATGCTCTTCGCGCTTCTCCTTCGACTGGGATTGTCGGGTTGCTTCTTGCGAGCCGAGGAGACCTGGTGCCGCAATGATGGCGACTAGCATAGACAAGACCATTGTGCATGCTTATTGTTCTGGACGGGGATTTAGGGTCCCTAGACGAACGGATAGGGAACGGAAAGAGTAACGTAAGACAGTATCTTGATATGATAATCACCAAAATTTTCGAACCATGTTCTAGGAAATGAAGTAGAATAAGATCAACTCGTTTGCCAACGTCTCAAGTTACCCATCTTGATCATTGTGTTGTTATTTTTCAAAAATGAGGAAGTCCTACTCCGTTGACAACGTTGCTCGATTTCCGCTTCACCAGCCGTTCCAGTATGCCACATATTTGCCCATCAACTACCGCGCAATGTTTCACCGAATAGTCATTCGATCACATATCTGCCTTAACATGTCCGGTGGCGTGATGCTGGCTCGACTTACCTCCTTGAGACTACACCAAGCCGCAATGGCCCCTGTCCGTTTCACTTTCACGTGCAGCCGGACCACTCGCATAACCGAGTCCACACAAGTGGATCTAAGGGTCCATGGATAGCGACGTTCCTTCCGCCTCGTGTATGCTTTCGCGAGTAGGTTCGTTCGATTATCGAATGATAGTATAAGAGTCCAGACCGAGAAGGGTCCCACGGTTACAGTTTCGGGAGTAAGTGCTGGGGATCACGCGTAGGGGTATCGATGTCTTGAGCAGAGACGTTATGAGGATCAAGGATACTTAAGGCAGACATCTGGTAGCTATTGGAAAGACAGAACAGTTGATCTGCCTTCTCATCAGTACTACAATCTTGCAGTCGCGAACACCTGCTTAATACTTCATTTCTTTACTTTCTACCGACCACATCCGTCACTTCCAAACCTCACACGCCTCTCATCAAAAGTTCTTTCACATCCAAACAATATGTCTACTCTGTAAGTTTGCCTGCATTGTGTTGTCTGGCGGCTATTGACCAGTTGCAGCGAATCCACCATGCGCCCGACTGGCTACAACTCCGACACCGACAGCGATGGCCAAGCATCCGGCGGCCGCAAGGTTTCCAGCAAAGTTGGACCCGTACCAACGTCAGCAGGCCTGAGCCGACCGGCAGGCAACATCATTAAGGGAGCCGTTGACGACAAGGGCAACTTGAAGGACGCAGCACTTCTACTCGGCATTAAGCTGGACTTGGAGGCTGAGATTCATTTGACAGCACGGATTCGGGGTGATATTACGATTGGGTTGTATTGATTTGAGATACTTAAGGGAGGACAAAAGGTGTTACGAAATTTAAGCTACCAGCTGTACAAATGGCAACTCTGGCCGCTTACAGTGGCTCTGGTTCTGACTAAGAAAGCGGATACGAATGAATATCGAGGTACTCCATTATTGACCCGGGCGGTCAAGGACGGGTCGAGACACGCATGATACATAGATAGGTAGCCAATGACAAACACCAGCATCATCTGTCAGACAGGTCGCACAGCCAGGGAACCAGATTAATGATATGCTATGAACACCAGGTGGCGCATGGGCTCGTATTGAATTCACAGCGCACCCACTTATGCAGTGCAGACGAGGTATAGTTGCCATGTTGGACTTACGGTGAATCTATTCGCACAGGTCAGTACTGGAAAGACTGAAGTGTGGACAACAATTTGAAAGTAAAATGCGCAATCAGACTCTTGCCCTGTCACAGGCAGTTATCACCATTGCCGTAGCTCGGTAGACCGTCGTGATAAATTGAATGTTCATCTTTTAAGGAAGTGCATGAAAGGACAAAGAGTTGTGCTTACCTAGTGTGCAATACAACTTTTTCAAGTCATACTTACAAGCCTGCGCCGCTGGTCAGCCAGCGCTCTACGTCTCTGTAGTGGTGTTGATCAATTGATGAACATGCGGATCAGTCATGACAGTTCTCGTCGTTGCCGAAGCTTGGACATATGCTTGTCTTGTGTTTGTCGATTCATCATTGCAAGCGAGGAGGGATATCGGATGAGTGTGCATACCATAATGGTGAATGGTGAGAAACTGAAGCATGGTCAGCTAGGCCATGACGAAGAACGTGTAACCAAAAAGGTATCATGGTGGATCAGAAAGGCATGAATGGATATTTTAAATGAAGTCTTCAAAGGGCGAACCCGTCAGACTCGTCATCTGAAATCGCATCATCTCCAGGGCAGGGCGCAAAGGGTGAACTTACTCATGATCCAATACAAAGCATGCCTCGGCCACTACTGACAATGGTCAGCAAGGATTCCACAGATCCATGTTCGTAACCCAAGCAGTGCACGAGTATCAGTCGGCGAGGTTTCTGAGGCCTGCCATGATAGGCGTGTCCGTCAAGAATTGTCGGAGCCCAGTGCCGTTTCATCATTTTACGTGCGAGCGTGCCCAGCGGGGACAGGGTAGAGCATACCGATAGCCGAAGGTGAGCAAACATGAGCTTCGCAGTAAGACCTACGCGATACCAGTGATTAGCTTGGGCTAACAAACGCGCACTATCAAGAGGGTAGAGAAGATTGGTATCAGAAACAGCCATGTTTTATCGCCATAGACCGAAGTCTCGGTCGGTAATTTCCAGCGTGCCGTAGCACAACAGATCATCATTGGATGGGAAGTGTGGTATGGGGTGGACCTACTGCTTGACAATGGGTCAGAGGGCGCAATGCCTGGAGACCTTGGTGCCATTTGGTGTTATCGTGACACGACATCAAGCCTAGGTGCCATGTTGCGAAAAACCTGTGAACTGCGCGAAGTCAGCGAGATGTGCTGAATTATGACCAGTGCGTAGAGGTGGAGACCAAAAGTCGCGTTCAGACTGACGTGCAAGCAGGAGTTTCATTCCTCGGAAGGTCAAAGACTCTAGTTTGAAAAATGGCTTTGTGTATCATCATGTAAGTGCGGGTGCGATGCGGATGTAGCTTACCTGAAAAGTTCGACGGTCGCAGCAGAAACTGCCAACATATGCTTCACATTAGTGGGAATCAAGCCTGCGCGACATATGCGGTTGGCAGCACATCAGGAAAGAGTGCGAAGCTGTTGATGGTAGAAGTGATGGTTCTGTGTTGCGTCAAGAAAACTTGAGCTTCAACGGAGCTTGCACTGAGTTTTTCCGAGCCGCTAGCGCCGCGCTTGTTTAGTCACAATAATCACGTGACTGTGAGTGCCCGAACTTGAACCCTCAAGAAAATGTGCACGTCATGTTGCACGATTTGAACTATTGCATCAAGTGTACACACTACAAGACACTACAATGTATGTTAACCAGACGCCGAAGAGCACAGAAACGTCTCAAAGCTATGAGAGTTGGGTTCCGAGGTATGGTGTACCGATGCGTACACTAAATTGGTTATTGAATCAAATGTTGATAGATTGCATATGTGCTGCAACTGGTTTGTTTGCGGAGCTCTATATGCCACTATCACCGAATCGCTATGCTACTACGCTTATTGAAGTGTATAGATCCCCTCTAGGTCCGGTGACTCTCCACTCGGTCTGTTGTTGCTGCTTGCAACGGTCCATGGCTTCCGTGCTACTAACGCCTATCCATGAGCGTGGATCATTTATCATGACTTCGTGTTCAGGTTATCCATGTCGAGCGCTACCCAAGGTGACAGGCCAAGACTATAGTAGTCGTCGTCTTATCTCGTCTCATCTTTCAAAACCATCCGGTGGATTGTTCCATAGTTAATAGTTTGAATTTGTCAGGCTGTTTTGTCCCTCTCTGATTCAATGTCTTATGAAGCGAAAATACGAACGTTCAGATCCACACATCCGGTCGCGATGACACACCGTATGCCAGCCTTTGCAGCATCCTCCTCCTTCTTCTTGTTGATGCCGTTTGTTGCCGCACCGTTCGCCGCGTCTCCGTTGACAGGAACGTCTTTGACGACGTTCGGAGCCCATCGCATGCAGCTGACAAAGTGGCCGTGAGCGTCTGTGACAACCTTGACACATCGACCCTCCTGTGTCAGATCCCAGCATCGAATTGTCTTGTCGTCGCTGGCTGATAAGAGATACTTGCCTCCCGGATGGAATATCAGAGCGCGTACCCAGTTGTCGTGCCCAGCTAGTGTCTTGATCAATGTGCCCCGCCCATCCCATATCTTGATAGTCTTGTCTCTCGATCCCGTGGCGACAAATTCTGCGGAGCTGCTGAGTGGTGGGGGCTTCTTCAGACCGGCTAGGGCGGCGAGATTTGCATAAGAAACGGGCGGCGCTATGGTCACGCATTCGATAACATGTTCGTGGCCGAGGAAGGTACACTTGGGTTCGCCTGAGCTCGCATCCCACAAACGGGCAGTTTGGTCGTTTCCCGCCGATAATAACCACCGGCCATCGAAACTTGGGGCTACGTCTCGGACCCAATCTGCATGCCCTCGGATGGTCTTGACGCAATATCCAGTTGTGACATCCCATATTCGCAACGTCTTGTCGCGTGATGCCGAGACTAATAGGTTGCCAGAAGAAGGCGAGCCAGCTGCTCCGCTGGGAACAAATCGAACAGCTGATACTGAATGATCGTGTCCAGGCAAGGTCCGGATATTCTTGTACTCGTCCGAGGGGTCCCAGAGCTTGATGGTCAGGTCACTTGAGCACGATGCTAACAGTGTTCCACCCCTTGGGCCGCCAAAATCCACGTCCAGCACGCCCTTGGTGTGGCCCTTGACGGTGCGTTCCAGCTCGCCGAGCTCCCAGTCCCATATCTTGATTGTGGTGTCCTCAGAGCCAGAGGCGAGTGAGGAGAAGACAGGATGGAATGCGACGCAGGTAATGGGGGAGCGGTGGGACTGGAGGGTGTGTCGCGCGGGGGCTCGTGGTAGCCAACTGGAGGGGTCCTGGTTTTTGCGGAGGAGGGAGGTGGGCGTGGTCGAGTCGAGCTCACTCTGGAGGCTCTGGTTTCGCTGTTCAAGTTCCAGGACCTGCGTGCATGAGCTCTGTGACTGCGCATGCAGAGTGGAGGCAAAATACCTTCTTCTGTAGCCGGACTACGCTCGTCCACTTCTTCTCGAGCAGCCCCTCGTACTTTTTTCGTGTCGCATCGTCGAACGTGGCAGGAACATTTGCTTCTTCGCGAAACGCAGCGGTTGTTTTGGGTGCGTTCAAGACACCCAGGTATGCGATTATGGCCTTGTTACTGCCTCTTGATCAGCGTAGTCCGCACAACCAGTGGCCCCGCATGTCTCACAGTTCTTCCGCCTGGCGGTCTGTCAGGATGGCGCTCATGGCGGCGAGGGCTGGCTCATAGACGAGCACCGCGTGTAACGACCATGCACAGCAATAGCTCGCCCAGGTTGTCGGTGGTACCGACTATCGTTATCGTGGTGGGTTGAGCTGTTAGTGGGATGCGGGGGAGTTGCGGTGTGCGTGCTGGCGGGCGAAGAGGTTTCAGCGGGAGTTTGTTGAGGTCAGACCGTGGAATGGAGGTGCAAGAGACCGTGGCAGCGGTCGCAGAGCAGCAATTGGCGTGCGCGGGTGTTATTTGCGGTGATATGGCATTTGGGGGAGACTGTCGAGCGCCCCAGGGTCTGCTTGCAGCCCGCCGAATGATGTTTCGTCGCTGCGGGAACGCGCCTGACCAACACACCAAAATACATGCCCAACTTTGACGTCGCCGCCCACGCCCCCACCACAACAATTCAAACATCGCACACCACACCCGCGATAACCATACACTCACATCCGCAAGCGAATGAATACTTAGCTTGCTCTTGCACTATCGGTACGTCGCCCGGCCGCTCTTACCTACCTCGTGCGCTAGGGTTCCGACCGCACATGGCATCGCGCCCTGTTGACGGCGCAAACCCTCCCCCAAGGTCACGAGACACTCGAGCAATCAACAAGGCAGCGTAGCAAAGTACCCGGATCATGGCGACTGACTTTACCGTAGCTTTTTCCTGCCCAGGAATACCCCGCAACCCGCCCACGCATTCCACATCAAAACATGGCAGACCAGGAAGAAGACTTCAGCTCCTTGCCGCTCCCGGATCGCTTCACCCACAAGAACTGGAAGGTACGGAAGGAAGCATATGAAGCTGCCGCCAAAGAATTTAGCCTCGCCGCGAGCGAGTCCGATCCCATAGTCCGCCAGTTTGTAAACGATGCAAGCATATGGAAAGGCGTAGTAGGCGACTCCAACGTCGCTGCACAGCAGGAAGGACTCGGAGCACTATGTGCCTTTCTTGAAATCTCTGGCCCAAGCGGCTGCACACGGTGAGCAGCTCCAAAGCATAGAGGTGCTGGCGAGTCTCCTACTGATACAAAGTCCAGGACGCGCCAAATTACCATTGCGACCATCGCTGAGAAGGGTTTGCCATCAACAAGACCAGCTGCGAAACAAAAGGCCCTCGAAGCACTCATGCTTTACATCGAAACCGACAAGCCTGATCCCGTCATTGAAGAGCTACTGCCGATCCTATCACACAAACAGCCTAAAGTTATTGCTGCAACACTCGACGCGCTGACACAAATATATCATGCATATGGTTGCAAGACGATCGAGCCCAAGTCCGTACTCAAGACGTTACCCAAGGTGTACGGCCATGCGGATAAGAATGTTCGAGCAAAGGCCCAGGAACTGACTGTAGAATTTTACCGCTGGCTCAAGGAAGCCATGAAACCTCTCTTCTGGAACGATTTGAAGCCGGTCCAACAAACCGACCTAGAAAAGCTGTTTGAAAAGGTCAAGGACGAGCCACCACCCAAACAGGAGAGGCTTCTGCGCTCTCAGCAAGCCGCGAAGGAGGCTGCCATTGCAGCCCCAGGAGGCGACGACGAATATGGCGAGGAAGAGGAGGATGCAGCTATCGATCTTGAACCCGAGTTTGAGGCAGTCGATGTTTTCCCGAATATTCCGAAAGACTACAATGAGCGTCTTGGGTCGTCCAAGTGGAAAGATCGAAAAGAAGTGCTTGATGAGGTACAAAAAGCATTGAGCCACCCCGCGATCGCTGAGGGACCATTCGACGATCTCATTCGTGGGTTCGCAAAGAGCATGAAGGATGCGAATATTGCCGTTGTTTCAACTGCAGCCAACTGTGTAGAGCTCCTCGCCAAGGGCTTGAAAAAGAGCTTTGCCAGATACCGCAAGGAGATCATGGCCTCTATGATGGAACGATTAAAGGAGAAGAAACAAGCGGTTACAGATGCAATCGGAGGTGCACTCGATGCTGTTTTTGCTTCTACCAGTATCCAGGACTGCCTTGAGGAGATCTTGGAGTTTCTAAAGCACAAGAATCCACAAGTCAAGCTTGAGTCCACCCGCTTCCTCATTCGAAGTTTAAAAGCTACACGCGAAGCTCCAACCCCGGAACAAGCCAAAACAATTGCAGAGGCCTCCACAAAGCTGTTGACTGAGTCACAAGAGGTGCAGCGATCAGCAGGTGCCGAAGTGCTTGGTACGCTTTGGAAGATCATGGGAGACCGCATTATGAATGCTCACCTTGACGGCCTGGATGAGATCCGCAAGACTAAGATCAAGGAGTACTTTGATTCTGCAGAAGTCAAAGCCAAGTACAAACCGAAAGCTGCTGCTCCACCTAAGCCTGTAGCACCTCCTGCTGCTACAAAGAAGCCAGCGTTTGGAAAACGACCGCCTCCGGGTGGTGCCAAAAAACCCGCCCCTGTTGCCAAAGCTGCACCTCCACCACCAGCAGAGGAACCACCAGCACCGTTGGCCCCCAAGCCCACCGCCAGACCAGGAGCCTCTAAGCTAGGTGCTCCCAAGAGCGGACTCGGTGGGCCATCAAGGTTGGGTGGATTGAAGAAGCCCGGCACAGGCATGTCTGCGCCTTCGCCGGCTCGCCCAGTGGCCTCTCCTCCCCCAGAAGAGTTTGAAGCACCACCTCAACCAAAGTTCGGAGCTGGACGAGGTCTGGCAGGACGGCCGCTAGGCAAACCAGCTGTTGAGCCTATCGCAGCCGCACCAATTGCACAGGCTCCTAGCGGGTTGAGCCTGGTTGAGCGAGCAGAATTAGAGGAACTTCGCGCCGAAGTAGATCGAGTGCGACGCCAAAACGAGGATCTACGCAGCGAGCGGACCAAGCTCACATCGCAGATCCATGAACTTCAGAACCAGAATGCTCAATTGATTGAGGATCACACTCGGGACGTACTCTCCATCAAGGCCAAAGAGACACAGCTTGTTCGTGCACGATCAGACTATGAAGCTGCAGAGCAGACGGTGCAAAACCAGCGCAGGGAGGTTGACCGCCTCAAGAGGGAGCTCAGCCGCCAGGTCAGAGCTACTTCGCCTCCACCTACTGAGCTCGGTGAACAAATCTACAATGACAACACCAACGGTGCCCGGCTCGGCGACTCCGGATATGGTAGTCATGGACTGTACGGCAGACGTGAGAGGAGTTTCGCTAATGGACCTGGAAGTCCCGGTGGTGACGGTAAGGAAAATTACGATGCCCTGTCTCGACCTGGCAGCAATTTGAGTGGACAGCTGAGTCCACTGCGAGTAGATGCATCTGCGAAATCATCGTTGTCGTCACGAGGAGGTGGCCGAATAAGCCCCCCCGAGAATGGTCTCAGTCGAACTGGAAGCTCACAAGGAGCATCTGGCGCAGAGAGCTGGAAGCGTGCTGCTGAAGTCACACAAAATCTGAAGCAAAGGATCGAAATGATGAAGGTGAGTCGAGGACTTTTTGAACTATGATTGCGGCTAACAATGTCTAGGCGAAGCAGGGGATAGGGAGGACTCCACAGTAGACTCTTACCACTTGCTGTGACGAGACATGGCCTTGGCTACGTGCGCTCCGTGTAGGAACCACTGCATACATACATCTCCTCCTGCAGGCGCCCCTGCTTATCGACGCGCATGTTTATTGTATTGGCGTTTAGTATCGTATGACGGGAGCTAGTTTTGACGCTCCCGTTGTCAGCATTTAGCGGCGTTTGGCGTGTTGAGCTGTGATGGGATTTGAGAGCGCACATGTGCAGAAACATGCATGGTGTACCAAGTTCTTTGTGGCATTGGTTGAAGGATGTGCCTGGGGGGCAGGATGACGCGGTTTTCACAAGATATCCCCTGGCGCTTGCCTGCTTTGATCATAGACTTACACGCAGTAATTATCCTGTTCGTCCCAGTTGTATGGTTTGCACGTTGCAGATGCCAGTCAGCCTCAATACGCGCAGTGACTGGGCCGCTGCACCACGCCGCACAAGGTTGCTGCACACTTGGCTTAGCTGCGTCGTGACCCGCGGGGATGTGAACCACGGCCAGATTCCAGACTGCTACATAACGATACAAGTCCTCGCTGAAATCGCGAAAGGTGTCTTGGAGCTCCCCACACATCCCAGGATCTGGAACAAAGCCCTGCTGCTCTTTGTTGTATGTGTAGGCCTGCGCGACTCGACGCGACTGGACCCAGCCTTGTTGCTTGAACTCGACCTTATGAAAGCAGTTTTCTAGTTCACTAGCCATGGACTACGGATTATCAACACGCATGCAAAGCGCCGTGGAAGAGTTCGCGCCCACCACGCCTCCAACGCACTCCAACACGGCAAACGTGATCGATCTCTCCACCGCACAAAACGAAGTCCTCCGCCCCGAACTGGTCGAATTCTTCAAAAGCACCGTCGAAGACAAAGCCACGGGTAATGTATGTACGCGATTGCTAGGTGTAGTCTCGTGCACTATTGTGTTACGCTACTTATTTTGTGATCTACGCGCTTGCTGATCGACGACGCGAACAGGTGTTCGCTCTTCCTCCCGGCAATGGCGGAGACCCACAGGATCGCGCAGCACTGGCGACGTTTTTCAACACTTATTTCAACCCGATTCATGCTGTGAAGCCTGAGCATGTCGTGCTTACGGCGGGGACGAGCGATGCGATTGAGAGGGTTGTGCATGCTGTTTGTGAGGAGGGGGACAGTGTACTTGTCCCGGGACCGATGTGGCGTAAGTCTAACATTTGATCAACTTCCAGGTTGACGTGATGGGGCATGATATGAAAAGAATGGAGAAGGGGGAAAAATTGAGCTTATGCTGAGATGTGCCAGATGGCTTCAGTCCAATGTTGAGGACGAGGGCGAATGTCAACATCATCACCGCATCACCACCAACTTACGACAATTGGGACAACTACCTCGCCGCCTCGCTCCAGGCTGTCTACGACTTCTCAGCAGAAAAGTCCCGGATCAAAGCCGTCTTGCTGTGCAATCCACACAACCCGTTTTCGCGCTGCTATCCGAAAAAAGTGTTATTGGAGGTCATGGAGTTTTGCCAGGAACACGGGCTCCATCTCATCGTCGACGAAATCTACGCTCTGACCGATCTCAACAGCAAAGTAAAGGGAGCTGCGCCGTTCGTTTCAGCGCTTTCGCTGACAGAGCCGCTTGTACCAGAGGGAGCAGTCAAGATTGACCCAAGCAGGGTCCATGTAGTGTGGAGCGCGAGTAAATTATTCGGGATGAGCGGGTTTCGCATCGTACGTATACACATTGCACATTCGCTACCAAACCGCTGCATCATTCGTACATTGGCTGACGTCTACAGGGCTGCGCAATATCCCAGCAAAACCCCCCTCTGATTCAGGCCCTCTCTCTCCTAGCTTCCACCTCCCACCTCCCCTCGGCCCCCTCCACCCTCTTCCTCACTTCCCTCCTCGCCTGGCCCCAACTCCCTACCCTCATTAAACTCACCTCTGAGCGCTTGTCCGCGGCATATTCCCTCCTCGCTGCCATGCTCACCAAACACGCCATCGAGTTCATCGCCCCGTCGCATGGCCTATTCCTATTCGCCAGACTAGGCAAGCACGCAAGCACGGCAGCGGAGGAGAAAGTATGTTTCGAGGCGTTGGAGCGAGAGGGGGTGCGGGTTGGAGAGGGGAGGTTCTACCGAGGCGTCGAGGGCAAGTTTGGGTGGGCGAGGGTGTCGTTCTCGCTAGGGCCGGATGTTATGCGTGAGGGGATGGGGAGGTTGGACAGGTTCTTGGAGAAGAGGGGGTGAAGTGTACTAATTCAGGCAATGAGTTAGATCAAGAGGGGAAAGACGAGTGTGGTGGTGGTGGTGGTGGTAATGGGTGGCTTGTCGCGCTTCGGCGCTCTCCGATGGTATTTGGACAACATCTTGGCGTGGAGCGTTATCGTACTGTCGTCGATAGATTGGAAACTCTATTTGTTTGTTTAGTCGAGCTCGAGTTTAGGCTGCGTTTTGTGGCTGGCCAAGTACGAGAGGTGCGGAAGTGATTGGATGCTGTTTGGTGTCGATCTATCTCGAGCTCTTGTGGTAATCATGTGGATCTTGTGGTGCATGGCCTATCCTACGTGGCTTACGATGGCAGGTCTTTTAGAATCGAGATGCTTTAATGATCGGATATGGTTGCTTTTCGGGTTTCTATCGAGATCGACTATCGCAAAGGAACGACGCGTTTTGTGCAGCGTCCTAGCCATCTCTAGTTGCAAAACAATATCAAGCTAGTGGCTTTCGATTGCTCGGTCGGGAGGAGAAAGGCGGTCGAAAGGCGGTCGAAAGATGTAACGATGTTCTTTGATCCTATACGCCAGCGTTCAGCATGGATCGTCTACTGAGATTTGCTACGAATAAAATAGAGTTGTGAATACATGGTTGTACATGATCTTCCAGCAGAGATGCGATGTCCCATCTATAGCTCTTAGCCGTAAATGTCATAATTATATCTTATCCTGTTTCGTCATTTTCGTCCTCCTGCTTCGCTCTCAGATTGCCGCCAACTTCTCCGCATTCTGCTCAATATACGCCACCATATCTTCAATCGTACACACCTTGATCCCCCACTGCTTTCCAAATGCCAAACACTCATCTCTCCGCATCATGCCTCCTCCCTCAAACGCCGGAACGCCCTCCACCATCTTCCCATCAGTGATGAGTTCGCAAATGACGCCTACAGGCTCCTTCCCTGCCAGCCGGCACAGATCCACCGCCGCCTCCGTATGTCCTCTCCTGACCCTCACACCCCCATCCCTCGCCTGGAGCGGCAACACATGACCTGGTCTTCTAAAGCTCGTAGCCTTGGACGCCGGATCCGCCAGCATTCTGCACGTCAGACTCCGATCGTGCGCGCTGATTCCCGTTGTTACGCTGTCATCCACCGCATCAATGGTAACGGCGTATGCGGTCTGGTTGGGGTCGGCGTTGTTGGCGACCATTTGCGGGAGATGAAGCGCGGCGGCGCGCGAGACGGACAGAGGGGCGCATATGTAGCCGGATGAGTAGCGGATCATGAAGGAGGCTTTGGCCGGGGTGAGGGCGGAGGCGGCGATGATTAGGTCGCCTTCATTCTCGCGCGAGGGCGAGTCAAGGACAATGACGAATTCGTCGTTTGCTGTGGGGAAGGTAGGTGAGTATGCGGGCTTGAGTTCATAGAGGATATGGTAGCGTACCGAATGCTTGTATTACATCTGGTATTGAGTCGAAGGCCGGATGTGTTGGTGTGGGGTTGGAAAGTTCGCTCGTGTGACCAGTTGCGCCATTGATGGCGGGAAGGCCGTTGATTTCAGGCATATTGATAGCTGTCTGTCGTTCGTTCAATGGCTACTTCAAGCACGCGGTCCTCCTTTTGTGTATTGAAGTAGTTGGATTCTAGAATCAAAAGCTGCGCCGTGGTCTTGAGTTGCTGAGTCGTGCAACTGTCAGTGCTTAGCAAACGACAGCAGTGCTTGTGTAAGCAGGTGACCGAGGATTCCGGAGAACGAGAAGGACAGATCCGATTTGCCGGTAGCAGAGGAAAGTGGTGATTACCCTTGGAAATTGGGGAGACGCTGTCAGAGTTCAATGGCTGGGAAAGCTTGCCATAGAAGATGCGGCTGCACAATCGCGACCGGAAGCCGACTCTCACAAAAACCCGATCATCATGTGGTAGTGGGGTCATCGCAGCCTCGGTCCCTGCATCGGCATCCAACCGCCGACAGCCGATGCACCTGTCGTGGACCATGCCGTGTACCACAGCATCTGCAATGCAGATGGCATCGTACTCCTATGGCTGCTAGGGTGGCATTCATGACGTGTGCCATTCTGCGTTTGAGTGTAACGTCTCCGTGTATATTTGACAAGACTGCATTCCAAATGGGAAGCATACGTCGTCATTCACTCGCAAACATGATCATCAATAGAACCAAATATAGTGCTTGTACCAATCTATAAACCAGTGAGGGTATAATCCAGGTGCACCTGCAGACGTCGCTCGTCAACTCCAAGATTCCAGCGCCAACAAAACAGTACACCCCAAGACACTGTTATGTACATGTTAAAAATACGTAGCAACTTTTCCACGCCTCAAGCAAATCAAGCAACATGGTGACCCGACTTGTCAGATGTGACGTACTCCTTCTCGGGCACGGTGTGCGCAGAACCGTCGTCGCTCCTGTGACCGCCCTGCTGGACATTGACACCCTCAGACGACTCGTTCTCCCTCCAGAAGTCCTTCTTGCCGCTGCTGAGCCTCTGGAGCCAGGGTGGAAGGAATCCACCAGGAATGCGCCACGTCCAGTGCTCCTTCTCCTCCTTGTTGTGTGGCACAATGCGACCACCAGATGCCTTCTCGACGAGGTAGACGGAGGTGTTGATGAAGATGTACGAGCAAATACCAGCAATCAGTCCGTAGGCGATCGAGTAAGTAAAGGGCATGACTGCGATGGTGAGGAAGGCGGGGATGGCGTCACCCATGTAGCGCCAGTTGATGTCCTTTGCAGACTGAGCCATCAAGGATCCAACAATGACCAGCGTGCCGCCAGTTGCCCATGGTGGGATGGAAGCGAAGATCGGGGCGAAGAAAATGGCGATGAAGAAGCAAAGGCCAGAGAACATAGCAGTGAGACCAGTCTTGCCACCCTCGGAAATACCAGCTCCAGACTCGATGAAAGCAGTAACGGGTGGTGAGCCGAAGAGCGATCCGATCGAGATGCCGATGGCATCGACGCTGTAGGCGATGGAAGAGTTCTCAAAATCCTGGGTACGCTCGTCGATCGCGCCAGCGAAGCGAGCCATGGAGTACAGAGTACCAGTACCTGACGAATGTTAGGCCGTGTTTGGGGAGAGTAAATTAGACATGCTTACAGTCAAGGATATCGACGTAGAGGAACGTGATGAAAGCAAGTCCCCAACGACCTGCATATTCGCTGATGTTCCATTCCTGAACAACGAGGATCTTGGAGATTGGGTGGAAGGTGACGACCTTCTTGAAAAAGTCAAATTTGGTGTCGCCAAGCGCGTCGTGGGGAAAGTAGGTGACGGGAGTTGGGCGAGGCCAGGAAATGATGGAAACAAGGAGGATGCCGAAGATGATGGCTCCCTTGACGCGGTACATCATTAGCATGACCGTGAGAAGACCACCCAAGAAGATGCCAATCCACATGGTGGGGTTCCTCATCTTCTGAGAGTTGGGGCACAGGAGCGTCTTCTCGTCCCGGTACTGAGGTGCACATCCCGCAAGTTCGAGAGGAGTCGCTGTGGCACCAGCAATCAGCCCAATACCTGCCGAGTAGGTAAGACCAATAATGGTAAGGTAGAGACCAATTCCAACACCAGTGGCAAGCTTGATGCTAGCGGGAATAGCTCTGCGAAGGGTTAGATTTGAAGACGAAACATGTCGTGATGGTGCCTACCTTGCGAGCCATTGACGAATACCAAGCATAGTAAGACCGACAAAGACGAAACCTTCGACGAAGACGGCGGTAAGTGCCACCTCGTAAGGAACCATACCGTTACCGTGGAAGCCAACTACCGTGTAGGCAAAGTAGGCGTTGAGCCCCATGCCAGGGGCGAGCGCAATGGGAAGGTTGGCGAACAGACCCATGCAGAAAGACGTGAGGGCGGCGATAGCAGCTGTTGCTGTAACGAGATCCCGCTTGACCTCTTCAATACACTGCAAGTATTCCAAGGGACTGTCTGTGAGACAATTGTCCTTGCTGGAAGCAGGACAGACACAGGTGCCACCGCTGTCAGAGACAATGCTCGCTTGAAGGTGTTAGTGTTGGCCATTGTGCATCAATGGTGGTAGTGGTGGTTTACAATTGACGGAGATGATGTAGGCCATAGCGAAAAAGGTCGCTAAGCCTGCGCGGAACTCGGTAAAGAAGTAGCTTCCCTTGCGCTCCTTGGGCTGGGCATTTGTTAGCCAATTTCAAGATGTCGATATAAATCTTGGCTATACGTACGTGACCGGATCCCTCAAGGCGGAAGTACTTGCCCACGAAGGAGCGGGCGACGGCCGCGTTGGCGTTGTGAACCCAGCCCGCCATGTCGAAAAAATTCGGTGGTGTGTGTGGTGTGTGTGCGGGTGGAGTGAAGGTCCGCAAGGGAGGAGAGTTGGAGGACAGTCACGCCGGTGGAGAATGAGTCGAGCGCGGATCAGTCAACGTACAGACGGACTGGCCCTTTAAACTAGATCGACGTGCATCACAGGGCCTCGAAGTAGGAGGTCTCTGTGGCATCCCGCACCCAAAAGATAAGGGTTTGCGGCGTCGTGACCAGGGACCTGGTCTCGCCAGGAATGATCATCGCCTTCGGCGACTCCAGGATTGGTTAGTCGTCAGCCACGCGAGGCCGCATCGGCAAGATGCGTGCTGAGTGAAAGGCGCTGGCCGATGCTGGAGAGCATTTCGCGGTGGATCTGCGCGCGCCCGCTTGTGGATTGGGTGCATTGCTGCACCTCGTTAGCTGCGACATCCGCTTCTTCCTGCTGGGCGACCCCGCTTGCTTTTTCTTCTAGCAGATCCAAAGCAGACAGCCATACATGCGCGCCAAGTCGAGGGAGGCGGAGGCGCCCGCCCTTGGGGAGGGACCTCGCCTGTCTATCCTCATCGACGCCTGCCCTGGTGTTATCGTGCGTGTGGCTATTGCTCTCACACGCGACACGCCGATTGCAAATGCGATTTGGTACGAGATTTGACGATCCACTCGCCGGTAGACGGAAGAAGCCCAAATTCAGTCTACGCGATAAAGCTAGCACGTTAGGCGGTGGGTACGCTGCTGCCACCGGAAACGGCCAACGTCCACTGTGTCGGAACGATACGGATAATGCTTCCTCCGGGCACATCCAAGATAGCACCTCGCCTCCAGCGTCTGCTGTTCGCCAGGACGCGGGTGCGGTGCCATTGTGTGGGATTGCCTGACATCCGGGAGCCAGGTCTGCTCATCTGAGATCTCTAGCGCGCAGATTCCCCCTCGCACTATCCAATGTGCGTACTGAC
Organism: Phaeosphaeria sp. MPI-PUGE-AT-0046c; assembly: GCA_020747045.1. Classification (NCBI taxonomy): domain Eukaryota; kingdom Fungi; phylum Ascomycota; class Dothideomycetes; order Pleosporales; family Phaeosphaeriaceae; genus Phaeosphaeria; species Phaeosphaeria sp. MPI-PUGE-AT-0046c. The sequence goes on along the minus strand of JAGTJN010000010.1, from coordinate 568,990 downwards.
ATCGTTACACCACATCAAGACCCATATCGCCATCAGGAATGGACTCTACCACGATTCGATCCTAAAGTCACACAAGATGCACTCTGTGTCGCACGCCAACGCCTCGTTGACGCGCCATGGATCGGACGCAACCAAACTTAGATCTCATCTCCACACGCACAATGCAGCCTGGAAAACCACATGCCCTGGCTGACCAAGGATTTGCTTGTGCAATGTCCTCGACGTATACGCAATCTCTTGCCATGTGCGAGACCTGGCTTCGCATATCCGATCTTGGTCGTGTTACCTTCTTGGGCACAAGTTGCATCAAAACGAAGCTCCCATAGCAAAAAATGCAACTACCCGTCTCCGCAGGACTTGTTCGGTATTACTCTCCATGCAGACGACGTCGACTTCACTCACCGCCATCTCTATGCCAGTAGCCGCGTATTCACAGCTACCTTTGGACTTCATCTGATGTGCCCATGGCCCAAGTCGGGGACTGGCTAGCGGGCCGCTGCGTGTTTGGAATCAGCGTTACGAAAGTCGCCTTCGGGGTCCCCGACTACGATTCGACAAGCAATGTAAGAACCTCATACTGGGACGCCTTGATACGCGAAATGAAAATTCTCCACCCAGGCTCAAGCCATGTGTTGCGAGGTATGTCCTCCGAGCAATGTGGTCCGAGGCGACACATCTTCTCGAGCATCGCGTGAGGTGGTTCAGCCACTGGTAGCCTCATAGCACTATAAACTTACAAAAAACAACTCAACAGAGGGCGTGACTGGCTGCCTCATCAGCTCGCTTCGAGAAATTGCGTGTCAAGATCGAGTCCGTCAGATCGGCTCGTATGATCTTACACGTGGTGCTGTCATCTTGGCCTATGATCATGTCCCGGTTGATCATGACACTCTGTTGTGGTGTTCCTCTGTTGGTGGTACAGACAGGCGGTAGTTCACTTGGCGGGTCAAATCCTCCTGCACTGATTCCGTAAGAGATTCTCCTGCGTCAGATACAGGCTAAAGACATGGTTGTCGTGGAAATTCTATATTTTGTGTTACAGTCAGCCTTCGCATACCGGAAGCAGAGATGTGCAGAGCATGTGGGCCTCGATATACACGAACATCATGACTCGTCGATTGTCGATGGTCCAGATAGTCCTCACTGCTTAGTTCGCAAAGTGGCATATGTAGCCCACGTGCTTCAATTCGACAGCGATCACGATCCACGACACATCGAAGAGAACCTCGCAGAGAATGATAAGTGCTTTTTGTGCTGCTACATGAGAGCCTGAGAAGCACCGTCTGCCTGTTAGGTTTCCAGAAACATTCCATGGAAGCATGAATCAATCCTCGCTTCGCTAGGCGCGTCGCCGAGTCGCGTGGCAGGCGCGCTAGCAAACATCACAATGACGTAGCGCTTTGCAACTGCCCGTCAACCCTGCTTGTCGCGTGCAACTGCCTGACAGCTCTCGCCGGCGGAGACGATTCCATCACTTCTGGTAGAACGACCCGTGTTATCCGTTCTCCTTCTCTACGTCTTACTACATTTGTCTATCATGAAGCACCGCATAGCCGGTCTAGCTTCACTTTCACGCGCAGCACTCCACGCTCCTAAACACCATCGCATAATATGCGCACCACTCAGGCATCATGCTCCTCCCGCCACGTCTTTGCAGCTTCGAGGCTTTGCCACAAAGGCCGCTCTTCGAGCCGAAGCGCCCAAGCCCAATGCCTACGACAATTCCAATGCGCGCCCTGCCTCACAATTGAACAACAATATCACACAGGAAGAGAAGGATCATTTCGCGAAAGTGCTTGCCGAAGATAAAGAGAAGCAAATACGCACGCCATGGCATCGCGAAGGTAGCGACCAACCACCTGTTGCACGGCAAAGAAGTGCTGGAGCTATGACAAAGGGTACGTCTCGCACCTTCTATAGACAGAGCAACATTACACTAGGCTAACGCGAAGAAGGGAAACTCCTAACCACACCCTCACGCATGCTCAAAATCATTCTGCCCCTTGTAACAACGGACAACAACTCTGATCGCAAGGATATTCAACCGTTGGCGCTACTCGTCCACCCTCAGCAGCCCATCTCGTATCTCGAGCGCCTGATACAAGCCGAGTTGCCGATGATCAAGGACAAAGACGGCAAGGACCGCATACCAAATGTCTACTTTCGAGCTGAGGACTCTTCGCAAGACGATGCGAAGGCTGCGGAACTCGAAGAAACTACTGTTAGCAACGATAGTGAACCCTTGGCCGACCAAGAGGGACACGAGGACTTCGAGAAAGTGGATGAGATTCGGGTAGATGGAAAGACGGAGAGAACGGGCAAATTGAGCAGCAGCGTCAAGAACAGGAAGACACCTGAGGAGGCTGCAGCGATCCGAGGAGGCACTGGAAAGGGCGGTGTTGAATCTTATTCTGGCTACGGCCAGGATGCACCTAGCGACAAGACGGCAGAACGCAAATTCGTTCGATGGTCAAGCTCAACAGAGCTTGGGGACTTTATCCGTGATGCTGCCAGGGGACAAGAATTCGCCATTGAAATCGAGGGTGCTCCGCGAGAAATCAGGGTTGGCGTACCCAGTTTCAATGACAGGACATACTATCTGCGAATGCGTCTGCGCAAGACCTCCAAGAAGATATCCGAGATGGCCGACATCAAGAACGAGTGTGATAGGCTCGCGCATAAGGCCGCTCAGCGTGTCGCTGGGGCAGGTTTCATGGGCATCGTTGGATGGTGGGGTGTCGTCTACTATCTCACCTTTCAGACCGAACTTGGCTGGGACGTCATGGAGCCTGTGACTGTGAGTATCTATTAACCCGTTATAAGGTGGCGCAGTGGCTGACAGCTTCGCAGTACCTAGTCGGTCTTTCTACCTTGATTGGTGGTTACATGTGGTTCCTGTACCACAATCGAGAGGTTTCCTACCGTTCCGCCATGAACTTCACGATCTCGCGACGCCAACAGAAACTCTACCAAGACAAAAATTTCGACCTCCGAAAGTGGGAAGTACTCATTGACGACGGCAACACTTTGCGCAAGGAGATCAAAGCTGTGGCCAACGAATATGACGTGGAGTGGGATGAGCTGAAGGAGGAGAAGGACGAGAAGGTCGCCGAAGCGTTGAAGGAAGATCGGAAGAAGAGGAAGGGGGAGTCTAAAGACAGCGACGACAAGGCTGACGATGAGTCAGGCAAATCCAAGGACTGATATTGAAGACGTGGGAGCCTTTATAGATTTTGACTTATTCTTTAGCGTGGCGTTTTGGTCAAGAATATACGGATTGGCATTCCAGCAAGTTGTGGAGCGTTCGGCAACATATAGCTAAGCATAGCATGGTGTAGCAGCACTGGCAATATTCACACATGATCAACATCTCTTCACACGCTTCAAAGGATTCCAGTTCGGCCGCGACAGCTCAAAAATATGTACACTAAAGGAAGTGAAGCACGCGGCCGCTCTCCTGAAGAAAGACACGCACACGACACACATGTTCTCGTCCTAGTCATCAATCTTTCCACATCTCACCACCACCACTACCTACAACCCCGTAGCAAACGCAAGCTCATACGCCAGCCCCACCGTCATCTTCGCATGCTCCAACATATGGCTGAAGGAGATGGTGCTGATGGTGTCCTGCGCCGTATGGATAAATTTACTCGTATTCTCAAAGGCACCTTCAATCACAAACGCAGAAGGGTATCCCGCCTTGGACGCACTCGCATGGTCCGAGCACGCGTAGCCGCACTTTGTCTCGACGTAGGGAATTGTGCAGTACTGCATAACATCAAATCAGTCACTGTACCAACCACGCACGCAGAATCTCCTCGAGGGGAAGTAGCAAGAAGAAGTGATGTAGACTTACAGCGCTCACGACCTTCTTGATGAATCCCGTCAATCCCGCATCCACGAAATCCGTAATCACGCCCACGGCCTCGCTCGCACCAGGCTTGACGTAGCCAGTCATGTCTTGCTGCAACATGGCCTTGACGACCTTGCCGCTGTTCTTATAGTTTGTGAAGACAGCCTGGCTTCCTAGGAGTCCAGCCTCTTCGGCCGCGTACCAGTGGAACTCGATCGTGTTGGGCGCTTGGCCAGATGCGACGCGCGAGTCGGTGAGCAAGACGCGGAGGGCTTCGAGGATTGTTACCTGGCAACGCACATGGTCAGACGATTGAAATTTGTGTGGAAATGGGGGACGTTTGGACGTACGCTTCCACTGCCATCGTCATCTGCTCCCGGCGCTCGGCCAGACATGGGGCTCGCGCCATTCACACTGTCCTGATGCGCCCCGATCGCAATGATGTCTGCGCTCTTGCCTGGAATCGTCGCGATGACGCTGTCCTGCGTCCAGCTTGGATGGCTAAATGCTCGCACCGACGCGCCAGATGCGCCCGATGCAGTAATCACAGCCTTGACTTGCTCGAGCAGCCATGCGGACGACTGCTTGCCGGTTGTGCTCTTGTAGTACCTGTTGTTGAAGGCGACAAAGGTCGTGAGCTTGCTTTGCATGTTCGAGGTGCTGAGCTTGGACAGGAGGGGGGTAATGGATGATTTCTGCGAGACGGCAGATGGGAAGACTGCGGCGCGTCTGGAGAGGGATTGAGAAGAGTGTAGGTCGGAGTATTCTGTAATGTCCATGAAGTGAACTCCAGCCTGGGAAGTGTTAGAATCCGGCAATGCTGCGCGAGGGGAGATACTGTCGACTTACATTATGAAGCTCCCATTTCTCAGCCTCAGTAACCTGCTTCGTCTCCCCAGGCGCAAGCTCGAGCGTGAACAGCTGCTCAGCCGATGGTGAAGGGGTATCAATCTGCCTCTTGGGTACAGAGAGCGCGAGTGCCGACGATGCGGACAACGCAAATGTAAGTGCGGATTGAAGCTTCATCTTGTCCTCCTATAATACCTTTCTAGACTCAACAATGTCACAAAATCCTAAATATCGTCCTCCTACACCTCTTATATACTCTCCCTCCTCCACCCTCATCGAGTCTAGCACCTGGTACCTGCCTTATCCTCCATTTCCTACAAATTCAAGCAAACAGTTCCACGCCACCTCCATCTGGCTCGCTCCAGCAGTCAGGTGCATAGTGTCCAATCGCGGACTTTACCTACATTCGACAGGCGACAAGACTTGTGTAATAAAGCTGGACTTGGCTCTTGCCAATATGAGCTTGGTTGGCCAATGCTGGTGATCTCCCGGTACCCTGTCGCGGAGACTTTACCCAACCTGGCATGCTGATATCGCGAACTGCCTAATTGGGATGGAAGTAGTGGAAGCGAGGCTCGGAAGAACAAGTCGGCGAGGCGGGGTCGGATGCTGTGCTTTGAGGGCATCAAAATGGTTGGTAGTAGTGCCTTAGTATCGATGGTTAGTCCACAGGGTTTCAGGAAGCGATTGAATGAGGGACAGTAAATTTGAAAGCGGATGTTTGAAGTCATCATGTAATGGATTGCTCATTATTGGTTTTACATACCGTTTACTCATTTCTTTCCCCAGTCCAGGCACTGAGGTGTCGAAAAAGAAGAAAAAGACATTAAAAAGGCTCGTGTATCATACGAGACACGAAGAAAAAAAGGTCAATCTAAATCCAACGCTATGCCACGCTGATACCATCTTCCTCTTACCCCTTCGCATTCCACTTGTCGTTATAAGCATTCACCGCAACGGCAATCTGCCTGTAGAACCAGTTCCTCGAGCCCTCGTCTCCAACCGGTACAAAAGGTCCTTGGTTGCCGCCCTTGAGCGCAATGCCCAGACCCGTACGCTCCTTGCTGATGGTCTGCACGTCCTTGAGTAGGACCTCCCACTCCGTCGTCAGCTTCTTGGTACGCACCATCATGACACCATTGTAGGTGAGCATGACAAGCATTTCCTTGTTCTGCAGCTCAAGATGCGCAATGTAGTCTTCGTTGAAATACTTGCCATTGTCGAGCGTCTTGAGCCAGAATTGACCGAGGGCCTCGCGTTGCGAGTATGCGCGCACGATGCCATCAGTGCCGATGAATCGTGTCAGGCGCACACGATCCAAACCTTCTTGGTCGAAGACGGTCGTCGTGTTGCGTACTCCCTCGGCCATGTTAGAGGCGAGGTCGAATGCACCGATTGCGGCTTTGGTAGGAACTCCTAGTAGACCTTTACCAACACCTTTGACGAATCCCAAAGCACCTTCTTTCTCTGCACCTTGGATCGGATGGCGCGCGAGACCACCGAGCCCACTGGCAAGACTGTTGGCGAAGGCATTACCACCAGCGGTGATCCCGTAGAGGGCATGCTTGGGACGATTTCGAGACCGTGTGTTGCGTCGCTGGTCTTGGAATTCTTTGTCGAGAGTTGCCGCAGACAAACCCTTGGACATACTGCCTGTGAATTTTGCCATGCTGTCTGAAAAGCCAAAGACCGACTTCTTGACAAAGCTAGATGCACCCTTAGCTATACCGATCCCGAGCTCTTCTGGTCGATCGGATTTGACGAGACCCTGATACGGCTCGTAGAAGATATCCGCAACACCTGAGCTAATGTTCGTGAAGAGGCCAACTGGGTTACCGAGGAAGTCGGCCGATCCGATGATGACGTGCACTTGCCTGAGTGACTCTTGTACATAGTGGTTCTTGATGTTGTTGATCAAAGCCGTTGTCGAGATGCGAGCATTTTCGAGGATGAGCGAGTTGTAACGCACAGGTGCATCGTTGACATTGCCAATCGACATGGTGAGGACATTGACAGCGAACATCAATGGATTTGATGTGCTCATGGTGTCTTCAGCATTGATGCGCTCGGTTCGCACGAAGGACAAATCGATCTGCATGGGCTGTAGATGCAGCAACTCGAAGTATACGTCTTGGCCTGATTGCTCTTGTTTAGGTTCAGGGATGTCGAGTGAGTCGTCCCACAGCTTGCCCTCCTTCTCCTCGGACCAAGAAGCTCCAGGAATGTTGGCGAAATCAATCATGGCGAAGATGAAATCCTCGTCGATCTCAACCGTCATCTGCTGCAAGAGGAACGTGAAGTATTTAATATACAACACACCATATGAATCATCCTTAACCTTGGTGATGGTTGTCTGGAAAATTGGATGCGCTTCCATTTCCTTGCCAGTCTTTGGAACAACACTAGGGTAGAAGATGATAGGGAAGATACCTCCGTACAGTTGATTGTCGATCTGCACCCACTTGACTTGCAAGTTGATCATCTGATAAATGGCGGAGTCGGAGTATTTCATCTCAATGTCGCGCAGTGTGACGTAGACGAGCTCACGTAGGTGCCTGTTCACGAGCGAGATACCAATGCCGGCCAATCGCAGTTGAGCCTTGAAGGTGACATCTGTGTCCACATCCTTTACTTCGAACCCTGTAGCCGTTGAGGATGCAGTACCGGACTTCTGCTTGTAGAGACTCTTGGAAGGCTTGTAGTTCGAGATTTCAAGGGTCTGTGTTGGACCGACCGCGACAACATTCAGATCGATGACCTTCATACCGCCTCTTTCCTGGCCGGGAGGTATCTTGAAAGGAATAAGAGGCCCAATCTCAGCAAGCTTGATATGCCTTTCCCTGCCATTCGCGCTGATGACAATCTCCTTGTTCTTCGCCGCGGGGAAGTCCCAAGCGTACGGCATGATGCTTCGTGGAGGCAGTCGGTACCTGATTGGTCGGAAGCCTGAGCCACGATCGTCCTCATCCTCGTCCAGGTTGGGATTCTGTTGCCAGTACAAGAACTCCTGGTCACTCGTGTTCTTGAACGAGAATGGCCAATGCTTCGTTTCTACACTGATGTGACAGAAGATCGTCGCTTGCTCCATCAAAATATCAACCCGCACCAACTTCTGCCGCTGGCCCGCCTTGGATAACTTGACATGCACATTGCCAACATTGGAAATGTGGAAAGGTGAGGACCATTGGTTGTTGACGCCGGGATAACAGAGCGATATCTGTGGTGATCCGCCCTGCCTCAACCATCGCAAAGGAAGTAGTTCTCCATCCTTGAGTGATAACCAGTCAGACTGCCCAGGCTCACGAATGAGCAGTTCCTCCTTCATCTTGTTCTTGACGATGAAGCGTGGGGCGATGGACACAACCTTTGTCAGATTGTATTTACCTTCTCCCTCCGCGACGGAGACGCCAAGCTGCATCTCCGATCTTGACTTGTTGGAGGGGAGAGCGACGGTGTACGTGCTTCCGATGGCGTCGAAACTCTGTGGCTTACTCCAACTCGAGTCACCCACTTTCATCAAAGCACGATTTTTCTTGTTATCGGAGGGATACGAGAACATGAAAGGTAAGGCCTTGCCAGCTTCATTGGCATTGTCAGACATGACGTTTTGACCTGCCGCAGATTTGGCCTGACCCATGAGCTGTTGCGATCGAACATCGAGCTCCATGCCAGTTCGATTAAGCACAATGTAGGGACTGTAGATTGCGACCTTGAATGCACCGCCACCGTCGGGGAAGTTGCTAATGGTGTTAGTAATAGCTATTAATGTGTGTGCTACAACTTACAAGAAATGCATGTTGAGGTGCAGGGTCTGGCCATTATCGTCCTTGACCTCTAGCACCTTCTCCCGTCTGAAGCTCTCACGGTCAGTCGAGTTGATGATACCAAACTTGCTTGGCTTGAAAGGACCATCCTGCATCTCAACGCTAACGAGCAGCAGGTGTGAAAGCTCGACCACGTGAACAGGGCTGATTCCACCCTTCCGTAGGAAATTCGTCCAATCCTTCTTGGTATTGCTGTCATAAATCCTGTACTTGAAGTCGTAAGGCAAGAGATTGTGAATCTCGACCGGCGCTTGCAGTCGGAGGCGCATGTACGGGTATACTCCAGTCAATGGGTCTTTCTTGTCGTATGCTGCGTGGAGCTGGAAGTAGAATGGAGGTGCTTGTTCATCTGATTCCCCACGACATGTGATGGTCCTGGTAGGACGCTTGAGGAGATCCTTCCAGAATAGACGCTCATTCGACCAAGAGTAGCCGAAACCCTGGTCTGGACGAACTACAATCTGGTGCATATACACGGAGCCTATCGGTGCGGGCCTTGCATCACCAGGAGCAATTTTATCGATCTTCAGCAGATGGCCGTCATCGGGGCTGAACATGCCCAGCTCAATAGGTATCTGTGTGTTATTCTCAACGAGAAGAGGAGATCGGAACGTGATACTCTTGATGTTGTCGTCGCCGAGCTTGACCTCGACCAGTATGCGGTGTTGGATGCGGTCTTGCTTGGGTTTGAGATTGTATAAGAACTCGCCCTCCCTGTGCACGGGTATACGCGAGAGCGTATCGAAACCACTACCACCAAGTCTTACACCGACCATACCGCTAGCGCCGTCAGTTGAAAGAGTCTCGCGCGTCGACATTGGATCCTCAAATCGCCAAGGTTGCTCTTCACCGTCTTCGAGCTTTGCAGAGAAGCCCTCGGTTTCCTTTCCTTCCGCCCACACGTCAAGGCTGAATCCAGTGTGGTTTCGAATTCGGTAGGGTGCGTCACTGCTACGCGGCTTAGACAAGATGTCCTCATCGCCAGAGAGGAAGTCAAACGACTTGGATCCGAGAGCAATAGTGGCAGCAGTCACTGTGAGCTCCATAGATTTGCGGGAGTAGACGTCCACAGCAATTCTGTCAGGATTCTGATCCTTGGCCATATGGAAACCCACACTCCAGGGCTCAATCAGTGGCTCCCACGCCGATTTGGAAAAGTTGTACACGTTGATAAGCGTGTCGAGAGAAGTATCAGCAACCATAGCACCAGACCAATCTCGTACATCAACACCAAACTTCTTGACTCGCCAGTCGAGCATAGGCATCTCGTGCACGTCTCCGATCAGAACGACACGAACACCCTCGATGTTTACATGCATTTCCTCTCGCTTGAGCACCGCAGATGACGAAACTTGACCAGAGGATGTTCGTTGCCCTCCTTGCTGATTCGAGCGTTTTGTTGTTGCAATTGACTTCGCTCGAGGTCTTGTCGTCGAGGCCGCGGCGGTTGACTTTGGTTTTTTCGAAGGCGTCGATGGCTTGAGCTTCTGTGCATCATCGGATGGCATCTGGTCATCACCCGCCGACATGGCAGATGCACGGTTAACAATTTGCATAGCAAGCAAAATATCGCGGAGCGACAACCGCAACACCAGAGGCTCAATGTCAACGGTAATACTAATGAGCGAAGCTTTTGCCCCTTGGTTGCGCATGTCGAGGGCCGTTTGGATGCTGAAGTCATCAAGAATGCGCAGTCGGTTCGTGTCAAAGCGATCCATACGACACAAGAACATCCCGACCTTATCGACCTGCAGTGTCATCGCTTGCTGCTTGGACACCAGGACCTGCTTTGTGCCTAGAACGATGGCTTCGGAGTTAGCCATCGCCGGATTTGCGATTAGCACGACTTGCGCATCGACGAGGTTGACGCGGAACGAAATGTTCATGCCGCCTTCAGCTGAATCTGTAGCGGGCTTGGGTGGCTCGATTGTGCGAGAGCCATCCGGGGACATGATCTCGTTGTCGCTGTCTACATCATCCTCTGCCTCGGTGATTTCCAGTGGCTCGTCTGTGGTGAGTCCTGCATTAACAAATGCTTGCAGAGCAAAGAGATAGTCCAGCGCCAGAATTATGCGCGGGCTGTCGATGGTGAGGAGCGCGATCATGTTGCGATCCTGTCCTCCGGATATGGAAACGCTAGCCATGAATTGCTGCTTCACATCATTGTTGATAAGAGACATGATTTTCCTAAACTTGTTCGCTCCTTGAACGCGACTATCCCGGATGGTGAAGGATTGCACGACCAATTCTGCCTCCATCGCTCCATCACTGATCATGCGAACCTTGACATTGGTATCATTGAGAGAGAATTTGGACAGACTCGCGGCTTCCAGGTCACCAACGGGCTCTCCTTCCGTCGACTTGACCAGCTCTAATGCGATAGAGCCGACCTTGAAGATGAAGTCCAGCTTCGTCCATTTGTCATCGTCTGTCTTGAGTTCCGGACCCTGCGAAGAAGTCACAGCCTGGGACGTGTCTTCGGCCGAGGACTCCTTGTCGGTCAATTGACGTGCAGGCTGAGTCGTAGCATCGGGTAGCTCAGACTGCACATCTTCCTCGATAGCCTCTTCGGACTGGGTGGCGAAGGCTTGCGGAATAGTTCGGGACAATTCCAGCGCAAACTTCATCTGCTCTGGCGTGAGGCGCAAGTTGATGTTCGACATTGAGCCATCAATCTCAAGATCTGGTCGCTCGTGTCCAGGCTTGTGCTCTACCATGGTGAGGTTGAAGTCGAGGTCAACTTTATCAATAAGTTCGAGCTCTTCCGAGCGATTCTCGTTGTAGTGTAGGTTCGAAGTCAACTTGATGTTTCGAATACCAGCAGAGAGCTTATTAGCTACGTCAGCATCCTCAGAGTCATCCAAAGGAACAAATGTGTTCTTTGCGTAGATTTCGCCAAGATTGGCTGTCAGTGTATCCCGCTCAGGCTTGTCCGAGATGACCATCCTTGGAAACACAACAATTGGTGTGCTGATGGTGATGTCGAAGTGGAATTTAGAAGCTCTCTGCTGAATCTGTGTCGCCTGGTTCGCTGCTGCTTGACGTGCCGCATTAAAAATTGCTTGCATCTTGCCAAATTTGACTGCGAATTCCATGATCTTTCGGAAAGGTTCCGTGATAAAGTTGATCTTAATGGAACCCGTCTTCAACGCCACTGACATATCATACCCAGGATAGCTTTCCAGATCTGGGTCAAAGGTCTCGTAGCTGAAGTCAGCCAAATTTTTCCCTTCGATCGTGACCAGCTGGCGCAGTGACGACTCCTCAGATACACCTTGATTGACGTCGTCAATAAGCGAAAGGTTACCGAGTCGGCCGCCAATACGCATCGTCTTGCCATTGAGGAAAATGCCAACATCCCCGGAGTTCAAGCTCAACGTAGCAAGTCGTATGCCATCATTATTGAGTACGACGGCTATGCGCTTCAATTCAGCTCGGATGCGTATCTTGTCTGGTTCAGTTTGATTCTGCTGAACAGCCCCTTGTTGCTCATCGTTCTTAGCGACTATCTGAGCTTGCTGATTGTCCGGCTGACCAGGATTTGTGAATGTTATGAGTACAAAATCCAACAAAGTCAGAAGTGTCCGCCTGGTCACGATCAGGTTGATAGTTGACACAGCCACATCTAGGTTTGTCGCGATCCCTTCATACTTGGTCTGAAACTCGGGCGAATCTTTGTTCACCTTGACAAACTTCAAGGTGAAGAGGTCCTTCTGCTCGTCTGATGATACATCTTCTGAGGATATGATATTGCGGAACTCGGGAATAGGGTTCTCCTCGACATGATCTTCGACAGCGAGACTCCTGAGGCTGACATTTGCGCCCATCTCAAAGGCTTCTTGGTAGAAATCGAGATCAAAGTGCTCAGCGATGAGTTCGACCAATAGTTGGTCTGCTTTCTTGCCCTCTGGATCAGTTCTGTACAATGAGCCTTGCAGCTTATCGACCGTGAATTTGAACTCGAAATTTCTCTGATGCATGTGCGCTTCTTTTTTCGTGTCCTTTTCCTCCTTAGCATCCTCGAACTTCTCGTTGCCATCACCATCGTGGTCCCCATCCTCTTCCATTACGAGCTCATGCTCTTGGGCAGCGAACTGGAAAGACTTCGAGCGTGGCCTACCGAGCGGGTCGGTATCTCCCTTTGCTTCACTGGCTGGTTTGAGGTTTGACGGACCTTTTGCGCCTTCAACGATCTGTTTTGATGGCGCTTCGTCGTTGAATTTTGGAACTGCCACATCGATCAATTTCATCAAATTCTTGTATTTGGCGTCGGAAATGGAGGCGTGAAGTATCGGTAGGTTTCCAGAAACTCGGAATTTGGTCAGGTCGGATGCTTTAGGAACGATACAGATCTCGACCTTGAAATTCATATTGATTCGATCCACAATATGGAAGTTCTTTGAAGAAGCCTTCTCATCAAGCTGTGCACGCGTCTCCTCAATTGAAGGCCCTATGAGCACCTGCGTTGACTGCAGCTGCAGATTGAACTTGTCGTACATGAGGTTTTCCAGTTTCCGGAAGTCCTCATCTGTGTATTGCTGTTGTTGCTTGCCCTGGATGTCACGCAACGTATCTTTGTCCACAAGTTCGCTTGTCACTCCTATGTGACCAGCGTCAAGGATAAGGCAATGACTGGATTTCTTGGTGACAGAGTCAGGGATAATGATTAGTGGAGCCTGTAGATCGAGCTGGGCATTGATGGTCTTGTGTTCCGTTAGAGCAAATTCGAGTCCCGCACGCGTCTGCTGTCTGATGCCTTCGACTGTAGCTCCCGCAGTCTCCATAAGTGCTCCAATGGATTCCATGTGGCGCTCCGGTGGTTTAAAGAATTTGGCAACTTCGACTACGAATCGAGGATTGTACACAAACTCCATCCCTTTCAACTTCATGGTGAGGGCTGTGTCGGCGCTCTGATCGAGCGGGTTTTTCTCAAAAGAGAGCTGGAAAAATGGGTCTTCCTTCTCCTCTTCTTCGTCCTCTTCGGCATCACTCTTGGATGTTTCGTCGTCATTGAGCTCTTCGATTCGTTTGTCGTCTGGAACGGGGGGAGCGTCCTTAATAGTGATAATCTGGGGGAACAGACTGCCCTCGGTGGTTCCGTCATAAAGACGCATACCTTCGAGAGCAACCTTAACAAACATGGAGTCTGTCCGCTGCAGGAACTTGGTGCTGAAAGAGTCGAAGAGCAGACGAAGAATCTCCTTAGATGCACCGTGCGGGTCACGCTTCAGAGTGAAACTTCCTGTCCGCAGACTCATGTTGACCTCCAATTTGACATACTCTCGGGGCATGTCAACAGCTTCTGTAATCGCCTGCTTCTCATCCCAGGCGATGGCATCATATAGCTCTTTCCGTTGTTGCTCCGACATTTGGGTGTCCTCGTCATGATGTTCTTCTTTCTGCGAGCCCCACATCCATTGACCCCATGTTTGCTTGGGTGGTGGCTTCTTTACACCAACATTCTCCTTGCGCAGCTGATTCCGAGCCAGGGACCGCCAGAATCGAAGGTCTTCGTATGTGAGTTTGCGCTCCAGTTGATCGAGATCCTTTGCTTCGTCGGCTGTGAGCTTCTCTTCGCGCTTCTTCTTCTTGAAAAGCTCAATGTAGCGCAATCGGTCGTCGCGTCGCTCCTTGAAGTAGTCCCAGCTCCACTTCCTATTCCTGTCATGAATTTTGTCGAGTACAGCCTTTCCGGCGAATTTCAGCCATCCAGCAGGATCTTCTTTGGGACTTGACTTGGGCTGAAACTTCTTGTATTCCTGGTGGCGTATGAAGTAATGAAATAGGTCAACAAGCATGAGCGCATCACGATACTGATCCTCATCGATGATGAAACCCAATTCGTCAAACAGCAAGCGAGCCTTCGTCTTTGGTCGATCGCTTTTGCCAGTCTTGTCTATCTCCAAGCCAGCACGGCCGCTGATGGGTTTCAGAATGAATTGGTGGTCGCCTAGTTCTGGATTGTCGCCTCTAACGATCATACCCTTGACCTTCTCGATGAAATCGGCTTGCACGATGTGTTGCTCATCTTTCGTATCGCTTCCCTTGCCTGTACCAATGAGCTCCGAGTCTGTGTCCCAGTATACAGCAAGAGACCCAAGTGTTGCCAATTTGTGTGTCGATGCTGCGTTACCCTGGATGAAGGTCGGTTTCCAGTTTTCGTCTGTGCTGACGGCGCTGAAGTCAGCGAGGGTGACACCCAAGGCGAAGGGGTGTCCGGGGTCTGCTATTGAGTCTTCGTATCGGATGTGGATGTTCTTGACTGTGACCTGAACGTTGTCGACGATGGCGGTGACGAGGCTGGCTGTGAAGCTCTGGTTCTTCTGCTGTTCCTCGGCACTCATGCCCTCGGTGTTGCGTTCCTTCAGAAGCTCTGCGCTATCAAGCTTCTCCATCTTGACGGCATGCGCTCGGCGCTCTTCCTCGTCGGCATCGTAGTCGGCATCCTCCTTCGGCGCTGCCAGCAGGAAGACGTCTTCGATGTTGATCTTCAGTGGCTTCCCTCGCAGGTTGGACCACGGTATGGAGAGTGTGAGGGATCCTAGGTGTCCTGCTACGACGTTCAGTGGCAGGTGAAGCTGGTCGAGAGCTTCGCGTCGCAGTTCGAGATCTCGCAGCTTGACGTCACCAGACCAGATACCGACATTCAACTGCTTTGGATCAAAGTTCTGGACATACATGCCCAAGAACCGATTTAGCAGGTTCGATACAAGTCCCTCGAGCATGATGGCAGCGGGTGACCGTCACGCAGGTAGCGGTGTCGAGGGCTCAGTTTAGGTGGAGGGGTGGCGGGGTTGTAGAGGAGGTTCGTTACGTCGTGAGGCTTGGTGAAGTCATAAGGAACAGCCGTGATCGCGCAGTTGCAGTGCGCTTTAGGAGTATTGTGGTCTGTAAACAGAAGGCGGGGTGGCCAAAGCCGTGCGTGGAGAATTATTACCGAGGACCTAAGCAAGAGGGTCGCAAGGAGAGTAGAGAAGGGAAGACAAGACAAGACAAGAGACGTCTGAAGCAAGCGGTACGAGACACGACACGGGAATTGAGTCAAGCGTACGCAAGGTGGACATGTGGAGATGCAGCGATCACCGCAAGGCAGATGCAAGCGCAACCAAGGATGCATGACGTAGGATTTGGGCGCACACGCTATGATTTGGCCGTTTCGCCAGGCGGGCCGTCTCGTCTGTGATTCGCCGGAAGTTAGCAGCTCAATCGCGATTTCTAGCAACATAGCGAACTTTTTGCGACAGCCGACTTGCCGCTGAAGATACACCACCTCCACCAGCTCTCCATAACTGCCTGCGCATTGTGTCACGTGTTGATTCACTCCACGACAGCGAAGCAATCAGCGCTTGATCCTACACCTTACACCGTGAAGCCGCTCCGTACAGTTGAGCTGAACATACGTACTCTTCACAAACAACACCACACGCACATATATCCTCCACCATGAGCTGGTGGCCCTTTTCAAGCTCAGGCACCCACACCGCCGCGCCTCCCTCACAGCCCGCACCACAACTCAAGCCCTCAGAGTCCCTCTCCGGCTCCGTCCCAAGCTCAATACCTCCACCACACAGCGCCCCATCGCCATCCTCACAACCCACCACCGCACCCCACGACCCAGACTTCTACGCCGCGCACCCACACCTCGCGCCTCCTTCCCTCTCCACCACGACCCCATCCTCAACCAACGACAACGACGACGATGCTCTCGACCCCCTCCTCCCGCGCACCATGTCCTGCCGCGCCGCCTTCGACTCGGCCTTCTACTGCTCCAGTCTTGGCGGCCATTTCAACGACATATACAGGTACGGCCAGCTACGGTCATGCAGCGAGCACTGGAACGATTTCTGGTTCTGCATGCGTGTGAAGAACAGCTACAATCCACGGGATATCAAGGAGCGCATGATCCAGGAGAGGTATAGGGAGAAGGAGGACAGGGTGAGGAGTGGGCCGAATAGTGAGGATGTGTGGAGGGTGAGGGGGGAGGGGGAGAGGGTGGTGGGGGCATTTGGGGCCGGGAAAGGGGAATGAAGGTGGGTCAGATGGGAGGTGGTTCGGGGGATGTGAGTGAGGACTTGTATGATAAGATTGGGGAGATAGACGATATTGATGCCATGGGCATATCAGTGGTGCCAAGTTGAGCCCGTTGGTGTATGCACCTAATGTACATAATCCACGATTTATGACTCTCAGCTTCATATAAAATGTGTGCTCATTGCGTTGATAAACTTTGGAGATAAAGAAGCAGTCAGTGCGTTTTATTATATGGTACGTCTCAACACTTGTTCCGTGTCGAGAGCATCCAGGATCATGCGGGGAAAAGATACCTGAGGTCACAAACGAATGCACAACTATACTCTGTCGCCGATCAAGTGCTCACTACGCTCAAACATCAGAAAGTGGAAACATCACGCAAGAGCTCGAGTGTTTGTTGAATTATTTTGTTGATTCTGTCTCTATCTAGGAGGACCAGCGAGCACATGTTGCGCTCCAAACTTTTCACCTCCCTCATGTGGATCGTAAATCATTCGATGCATCAAAGAAACCTTGGAAAATGGCCGATTGAGCCGAAAACTCCATGAACTACCGCCCAAGACGAAAGTCTATGCTGGAATATGAAGACGAAAGAAAGCAAGCTTGAGGCGATGCGCTTAGTCAACCTCCTCGACGGTGGGGCCGTCGTCGTTGTGGGCACCGCCGGGAGCACCGCCACCGGGCATGCCGCCGCCGGGCATACCACCGGGCATGCCACCCTCACCGCCAGCACCGTAGAACTTCATCATGATGGGGTTGGCAACACCCTCGAGCTCCTTCTGCTGGGACTCGTACTCGTCCTTGGTGGCGGTCTGGTTGTCGTCCAACCAAGCAACGGTCTTGTCAATCTCAGCCTTAAGCTTCTCCTTGTCGCCGGCATCGAGCTTCTCATCGACCTTGGAGTCGCTCATGGTGTTGCGGAGCGAGTAAGCGTACGACTCGAGAGCGTTCTTAGCCGAGATACGGGAAGCCTCAGCCTCGTCCTCAGCCTTGTACTTCTCGGCCTCAGCCAACATACGCTCAATCTCCTCCTTGGACAGACGACCCTTGTCGTTGGTGATGACAATCTTGTTGGTCTTTCCGGTACCCTTCTCGAGGGCAGAGACGTTGATGATACCGTTGGCGTCGACGTCGAAGGTGACCTCAATCTGGGGAACACCGCGAGGCGCAGGGGGGATGCCGGTCAGCTCAAACTTGCCGAGCAGGTTATTATCCTTCGTGCGGGCACGCTCGCCTTCGTAGACCTGGATGAGGACACCAGGCTGGTTGTCGCTGAAGGTGGAGAAGACCTCAGACTTCTTGGTAGGGATGGTGGTGTTGCGCTTGATGAGGGCGGTCATGACACCACCAGCGGTCTCGATACCGATGGAAAGCGGGGCGACGTCGAGAAGCAAGATCTCGCTGGTGGACTTGGAAGAAGTGTCACCAGACAGGATAGCAGCCTGGACGGCAGCACCGTAGGCAACAGCCTCATCGGGGTTGATGGACTTGTTGGGCTCCTTGCCGTTGAAGAAGTCGGAGACCATCTTCTGGACCTTGGGGATACGGGTGGATCCACCGACCAAGACAATCTCGTGGACGGAGGACTTGTCGATCTTTGCGTCACGGAGGACACGCTCGACGGGCTCCATGGTGGAGCGGAAGAGGTCCTGGCACAGCTCCTCGAAGCGAGCACGGGTGATGGAGGTGTAGAAGTCGATACCCTCGTAGAGAGAGTCAATCTCGATCGAGGTTTGTGCGGAGGAAGAGAGGGTACGCTTGGCACGCTCGCAAGCAGTGCGGAGACGACGAAGGGCACGCGCGTTGGAAGTCAGATCCCTATGGCATGTTAGTATATCATTCGAAACAGCTTTGAGGCACATCAGGGTTATACTCACTTCTTGTGCTTCCTCTTGAACTCATTTGTGAAGTGGTTGACGAGACGGTTGTCGAAGTCCTCTCCACCCAAGTGGGTGTCTCCGGCAGTGGACTTGACCTCGAAGATACCCTCCTCGATGGTCAAAAGGGAGACATCGAAGGTACCACCACCCAAGTCGAAGATGAGGACGTTGCGCTCACCCTGGGTCTTCTTGTCAAGACCGTAGGCGATGGCAGCAGCGGTGGGCTCGTTGATGATACGGAGGACGTTGAGGCCAGCAATGAGACCGGCATCCTTGGTAGCCTGACGCTGGGAGTCGTTGAAGTAGGCGGGGACGGTGACGACAGCGTTGTTGACGGTGCCACCGAGGTAGGACTCTGCGGTTTCCCTCATCTTGGTCAAGACCATGGATGAGATCTCCTCAGGTGTGAAAGTCTTGTCCTCGCCCTTGAACTCGATCTGGATGACAGGCTTGCCGCCCTTGTCGATGACCTTGAAGGGGAAGTGCTTCATGTCGGCCTGAACCTCAGCATCGGCGAACTTGCGGCCGATAAGGCGCTTTGCGTCGAAAACTGTGTTGGTGGGGTTCATGGCGACCTGGTTCTTTGCGGAGTCTCCGATGAGACGCTCGGTGTCGGTGAAGGCAACGAACGAGGGGGTTGTGCGGTTACCCTGGTCATTGGCGATGATTTCAATGCGGTCGTCCCTGAAGATACCGACGCAAGAGTACGTGGTACCCAGGTCGATACCGATCGCGGGGCCTGAGCTAGACATGTTGTGTGTTGTGTATGTGGTGGGGTATCAAAGGAGGAAAGAAAATCGCTGGTGTTGCTCACAAGTCTGAGACTTAGTAGAGGTGAGTCTTTTGCGGGTAGTAGAGTTGTGTGTAGAGAGAGGCTGCAGCAAAGGCGGGTGTCGAGCTTTTATTCTCGTGGGCGCGGTGGTTGTTCGACAAGTTTCTAAGCGTTTCTACGCGGCGCTATGGCCCAACCAGAAACTTCTACAGCCTCCTCGCACCTGCCAGGACCCACTACGAGCAGCAGCCTGACGGGTTGCTGGGGGCAAATATGGCCCGGCGCCACTCTACCACGCCGATTGTCTGCAATTTTTTAAACTGTGCCGTTCATCGCGCTCAGATTCACCCCATCTGCACTTTTGTTCGCCGCCTCCCCCAGGCCCTATGACGGAATCACCCCACCAATGACCGCAAACGTCTCGCTTAGCCAGCGCGAGCCCCGCCGAGACCCGATGGCACCCTAGCAGCTTCACGCATATTCGAGAAGCCTTTCATGTTTGAAAGAATGTGCAGTAAATTACCTTGAAACGCTTCACAGCGTCTTTCAAGATTTGGCTTCACAGCACAAACTGTCGACTAACGTCCTGCTACATTGTTCAGCTGTTTCATGAGTCAGAAACCGGTCAAAGTCGTAGGAAGCAAACCTTGATGCGTCAAGGTCGGGAGGTCGTTTGCGCCGTGTTGCCTGGGGACGGTCTTTCTCCGAGTCTCCAAAGTCAAGAAGGGCGTCTGCTGTTTGCTATACCGCTGATGTTTCAATAACCCACACGGTCACCTCTTGATGCCCTCATCTGTGAGAGCGGCCCAGGTCACTCGTCGAGCATCGACGGCCGAGGCCGAGTAATTTCAAGTCTTAACAATGTTAGAGACTCCTTAATGGAAAATGTCGATATTGTGTCTCCAGGTCGTAACTTCACGAATAAATCATTCCAAGCGCGCACAACGGAAGGGGAACCGTAGAATCATGCCTACGACATACATCCACATTCATTACCACGGAATCTGGCGCGAGGTGTACATGTGTTCGATGAACGGGCTAGGTACACGATTGGTATGCTATATCGACACACATGGCAGCAGTGCATCTTGTCTTTTGAGACGACATACTGAGTGTGGCCATTTCAGAGCACTCGCGAAAATACAGCTGTTGAACCTATTGAGATGCACGTTCGAAACTGCCAACATGTTCTTCATTTGCTTTTGTGGGTATCTACGTACAATGTTCGCAATCTTTGGTGGAGGTGTTCGCCGAGCTATTGCCGATATCTACCTACGTCATACAAGTCCAGCTCGAGCTTGATGTTGCGGGGAGCTTGGCTTCATAGCTACAGCTACTAATTCCAACTTCTTTGAACCTATTATTCCCTCGAGATTCATTTCTTACCTTCTTGAGCGCGTCTCTTATCCTCTACAGAAAACCCACGTCTTGCCATTCACAGCCCAAAACATGCTTCGCAACGGAGCGTCGCGCCTTGCATGGCGTTCATTAGGTGCACCAGCTACGCGTACCGCTTCGAGCTTTCGCAGCACAACTCCCACTGCGCAATGGACGACTCAGTTCGGATCGCTCGCCTCAAAGCGACCAGGAGCATCGCAATTGGCATCGTTGAAGCCTACACAAGCAACTCTCTTGCGCCGCAGCATAACCGATGCACAGAAGAAGGATGAGGAGAGGTACTCGAAGGAAAAGCTCAAGCCAACACCAGAAACTGTTTCCTCGACATCCTCGACACATGCAATGTTCGGCGAGGTCGGCGTCAAAGACCCCCAGGGCGGCAAGGACGCAGACATGGCGGCTGGCTTGAAATCCGATGTGGTATGCGAAGCCTCCACGGTCCTTATATTCAATCACCAGACTGACGGAAACTAGGCGACAGTGAGAGAGACCTTCAGTCTGAGCGATGTACCTCGCGAAGCGTACTACATGGGATTGGCAGGCACAATTCCGTACTTAGCAACATCTGCGACGACCGTCTTCTGTGCTTATGAGATCAACCATTCTGTCGCGGGTTATGGGATGTTGCTGAACGAGAAGAGTGCTACTCAACTGCTGCATATTCTTGAACCACTACAGATTGGTTATGGTGCTTCGATTCTGTCCTTCCTCGGTGCCATCCACTGGGGACTCGAATGGGCTGGGTATGTGTATTTCCTGCTCCTCTCATTCAAAGCATGGCTGACGTAATCTAGATATGGCGGATACCATAGCTACAAGCGGTATGCAATCGGAGTCGTTGCCCCAGCTGTTGCCTGGAGCACCATCGTCATGCCCATCGAAGGCGCCCTCATCACACAGTTCCTGGGTTTCGTTGCATTGTACTATGTCGACGTTCGCGCTACCTTGAAAGGCTGGACACCCCCGTGGTACAGAACCTATCGATTCGTCCTCACGCTCATCGTAGGTGCTTCGATTGTTCTCACCCTAATTGGTCGAGGTGAACTGCCAGACCACATCCCAGGCTCGGTCGACCGTGCCAAAGTATTCAAGGAGGGCTCGGAGGAGAAACTTTCCCATGACGAAGAGGCCCGCGCAAAGAAGGAGAAGAAGAAGAAGGCTGCTGTAGCCGATGACCGCTCTGGGGAGCAGAAGGATGACAAGAAGCAGTAAAGTGTATGTACGCTGATGGTCTATATGTTCCGCAGTTCCGGCCTTGGTTTTGGTCAACAGCATCGGCGTTCGGGCGTGCCTACGAAACGATTTTTTCACATGTAATGTCTATCTGTATTATAGATATCCAGGTACTTGGCCATGTTGTTCATGCTCAATATATACTGCTGTCTCCATATCAATCAATGGTCCTTCCGTCGTGAAGATCATACAAACGCGCGTAAACCCACGTACGCACTCCTATTGTCTCAGAACACTGTCAGTCGTATTGACGCCACGTCCAATGGTTCTCAACCTACGACTGTACGGCATCTCACTCGCTCATCCTTAAACATGGAGCGAGAGTCCTCGAAGCTGACAATGTGAACGTCTTCCGAAAAGGATCGTATGCACGATTTGACCATAATTACGGCACTATCGGCTCGTCACTTCCCCAGATTTCGACGCCGAGTAGTCCTACCGACATATCGCACTCGGCAGAGCTTTCGTCTCATTTTCTCTGCAGGCTCAGGTGTAACCGAATTTGTATCCCGTCCCGGCTCATCATGTATCGTAATCTGCATATCTTGTGCCCCAGATATAAGCTCCAAGATCTATAGCAAAGTAGAACGAGACTAGAGCTTTGCGAAGTGACGTGTCAAGCAGACCGCTATACTTGGCATGATTGTATGCTTCGCGGTCGAAGTGGATGTAGTATCCATCCCATGTACCAGCCTTGTCACGCTTGTTATGCAACGAGCTGGATTTCCTACGCGTCTTTCTCGGCCTCGAAACAGAGCGGAATGTTCGATTGAGCCGGGCACGCAGCAGGCACCGCGCCAGCTCGATGTCTGTGCAGCGAAGGAACTTGTGATTGCGATGCAAGTTTGTCATGTCGTCAAAGGATGAGATGAGGTAGATTGAGCGAGCATGTTTGCACTGTTCATGGGTTCGTGGAAAGTAGAACATGACTGATGGACGCTCGAGTATCGAGGGATTCATGTATCCACAATTATAGATGAGACATGCTTATACACGTTTATGTGATTGTAATGTGGAGGAACGTTGTTCTAGGAATACAATAGCTGCACAAGATGTATGTCATGCAAGAATAATATAAGCAATTATAGGATTCTCTCAACACGGCACGTATCACAATCAAAGTGGCCAATTTGCAAAAGATGAAATATCTAGCTTCATGGTAGAACGTGACAATATATGTTACAAGATGCCGTGTTCATCACATTCATCGCACAACAGCCTGGAAAACACAAGTCCCTCAATGTGCCGCGCTGAACACCTCTGATGCAAATCCGCAGTCGGACAGACAGATTCCTGGGTAGGCTTACTTCAACAGGCTACTGCATCGAAAAGCAGCGGGGCTCGAAGCACGTCTCGATACATGGTCGAGTGAGACTTTGTAATTCCGGCCCGCCATCACGCATCTATGTCCGCCATCTGCACATAAAGCATCACGTCCTTGACCACCCCCAAACCCCAGCGCGTTCTCCCGACAGCATATCAGTAGTCTCGATAATCTCAAGCAGCACACGCCCTAAATGTGGCGATATACACATGCAGGGTCTTTGATCTACCAGGCGATCACTCCCACCTCGAGACGAACATGGAACACCTGCCGGGGAATTGTTCGGGACGATCACGGTGCACCCCTTGGCGTGACAGGGTGTGAATGAGTCAGCAGCTGCCTTGTTCTGGGGTAACGACTTGGTAGTGTTGAGCTGTGATGGGGGAAACAGAGTAGCAGCATACAGCATCCATGGCCACGCAGCTGCTTAGTATGAGTGACGAGTTTCAAGCTGAGACACTCTGCAAGTAGTACAAAGTAGAGTGACGTGAAAGGGGTAAGCGTCCCTGTACCTGTGCGTATGTGTAAGATGTCGAAGGAACATGACCAATGTGAATAATCTGTGTAGCGTGACTCTGTAAGCACAAGCGACGTACGTGCTGCAAACAGTATGCAATCATGCCTCGTATCAAATCACTGTCCTGTGGAATCCGAGTCTGACTCCATGACTTCACATCATCTCTACGCTCACAAGTTGTAGACAATTACCATGATTGCTATCGACACAGCCGACAGCCGAAGCCCTCTTTCGCTCTACCTTCCCGACGGATCAATTACATGATAATCATTACAAAGATCCGGTGAAGCTTCGCCTAACTTACTAGGAATCTTCCGTCCACTCTTTCTGTAACACAAAAACGAGGCGTACATGTTACGACTGTGTCGGTCTTGATCATGACTGGCTGTTCGATGTAAGGATGCGAGCGGAACGACGCGGTGAGCCTCAACGACAACACATCAATTGCGGAGCCGAGTCGGAAATGGTTCATGAATCTGCACTGATGTTTGTTGATCACTGCTGGGGTAGTTCTCCGTGGCTGTTGTTATAGGAGATAGCAAGAAATTGAGTGTGCAAGGTTTGTGAGACATGCGTTCCTCGAGCGCGACCCTAGCGCAGGATAGGGGACTACAGGGAGGACGACAGAGCTGTCAGCTCCAGGCTTGTAGACTGTATAAGAAATTTGTGATGTGCTCGCTGACGACGACGACGAGCAGAAATGTGTATGCTTTGGTGATATCTCGCCGTGTGCACCAATTTGATAAACTTGGCCCTCGGCCCTGGGAGATGAGCACCACGGCCGCTCATCTTCAATAAGCTTCGCCCTTATCAAGGCGACGTGTTCGTTAGCGGATCCTGGTCCACGATATCTCCTTAGAGATTGTGTGTATCTTTAGTCAATTGGACAATAACTATTCTGGTCCATCCGGAGATATATGTGAAAGCGTCGTGCTCTTAGTATGCAATGCGCAAGTGGCGCTGTGGCACATCTAGTGGCCGAACAAAAGTCGTCCACCACATTGGCTAGCAGCAGATGGCTCGGCCATTTTGAATCCACGATAGCTTCACGACTGTAGTACCGGATCGGTTCCAGAATCTTGAGAAACCGTTGGCGTGGCTGGAGTGACGCGGCGCAGCTATTGTCGGAGTTGTTGGGCAGCGAATCAACAGACCCAGAATCAGCATCGCCGATTCTCATTCACGATGCCAAAAAGTCAGCTCTTCATCAGGGTCAATGTTGGCTGACATGGTGAACCTGCGATGCGTATTGTGATCGTCAAGTGTGCCTGCGCCAGGGTGGAGCGTGTCCCCATACGGCAGTGACATCTTCATCTCCTCCACACCGAGCGCCATGGCACCAGGGCGAAAAAAAGGTACACTCGCTCGTGATGCGCCTCAATCGGGGCATAGTACATTATGTACAACATTATTAGAATGTGCCCCGTGTTAGGCAATCGCTAAGTAAGGCCTGCTCTGCTGTGCATGCGTGATTTTCGCTATTGGAACGCGACTCCGGCGCTTCGTGGACACCGCGCGCTATTCCCATTGTCGTGAACCGCTATGCCTGAAGTCGCGAATGATACTACAGATGCAGGACATGTGCACAAAATGTGCAGGTGTGAGATAGTTGGCTAGCACTACTACTACCATTTGCAGCGAGGTTGCTGGAAGCGATGGAAGAGGCTGTGTGCTGGGCAGAGCATCGTGGGCTCTTCATTTGCGCGAGCAGCACTTGCGCGGGATGCATCATGTGGAGTTGCTTGCGCTGCTGGTCGCTCCCCTCCATGAAACTGTGCCGCGCTTGAGCGGGCCGCCAAATATACCAGATGCAGCTCTTCATCCGACTGCCCGATCTTTTGCCTCGATCTTGAAGCAAGCTCTACAACAACGATTGTTGCGTTGCGAGAGAAGGCAGAGGGCAAGGCGGGCAGGTCATTTCGTAAGACATACTCGTATGCCGCTGTGGCTGATTTCGTGGACCTCTCTCGCCGCAAAAAGCAGCAATAGACATCACGTAAGGAATGGGTGAGCGTTGGCGCGGATAGCGACCTTGCGGATCGCAGTAGCCCCAGAAGGACATTTTACCGTCGTGCATACGAGTAGCACCAACCGATCAATCAGCGTCGGCGAAATCTCTGCTTGCAGGGGTGTGGGTCCATATCGCATTGGTGGGGAGCATCGATGGGTGCGCTCGTGCATCAGCCCTGCAGCGAAGGACGTCACCCGGGCGTTCAGGGCGTGTTGCGGTTGCAACATTGAGCGTCATCCTGGCATTGTGAGAACGTGAGGTCAGATGCAAAACAATTGAGCATGTGAGTTGTAAGAATCATTTCGGATTTGGTGATTGCGATCGATGATGGTAACACCGAAAAACAAGTTCTATCGCTTTTGAATTTCATATGCAACACACCCACTCTTGCAAAGAACACCGCCCAGATGTATGTACGTGAGTTTGCTAATCAGGTCGACCGAAGGCAAACATATAGCACCGCCGCGAACACAGGTAACGAGTGGTTCGGGCCAGGTTTCAATATACACAGGCGACCGAGGTCGAAATGGTGGCCTTGTAGGCCAGAAGAAGGTAATAGTAAAGATTGGTCCAAATGTTGGCGTATGCGTAAATCATGGCGTCATCAAGGAGGTTGCATCACAGCAGCAACCCTCCCGTGGGCGTCTAAAACCAATTGTTTGGGTAAGAAAGATCGAACTGGGGCATGCCACCAAAAGCTCCCGTGCTCTGTTCTATTGGCCATGGATCAATGGATATGTTGTCTTGAAGGTTGCTCGGCATGGCGATCGCAGCAGTCTCAGCAAAATCGTGAATGGTAGTGCTCGGTACAGAAGTCGGGGCCGCTGTCAACCCCTTGGTGAAATCCGAGTCAAGGTTTTGCACTTGCGACATGCTCGTGGAAGGCATTGTAACAGGAGGCGTGAACGAGTCTGCAGGAGTGGAGCTGTTCAGACGGTATACCGGGCTGTCCTCCCAGAACAGAGAATCGCTGGCGGCTGATTGAGCTGGCTTCATCTCAAGATCACCGAATTGGTTTGGCTCCCCGATTTCAGAATGAACGGAAGAAGCAGCTGTGAGACCAGGGCCGCTTAGTTTTGACTCTCCACTGTGCGAGATTGGCTGAGCAAACGTGTCTGTAAACTTGCTTGGGTCAAGGGGAAGATCACCAGCGGACCACAATGGATTGAATCCCGCAGAGGACATGGACCACTCGTTGTCAAAATTGGGCAAACAGTCTTGAGATGGCGAGGTGGATAGGCTGCCATAAGAAAACATGCCAGTGACAGGCGTCACCGCCGTGGTGGTCCACGGCCACTGCTGGTTCGAGAAGGTATCGCTCACGTTGCTGCCAGGAGAGTTGCCATCCTGACCAAAGATGGAGCTCTGGCTACCAAACAAAGGATCTTGAAACGCGTTCGCATCGAGGCTGCTTGCTAGATTTGTCTGGGAGAGCTCCTCTGCCGAGCGCTGGCTAGAGCCAAACATGGCGTAAAAGTCGTTGTTGGAGAGCGACAGGGTATCCATGGAGCGTGAGACTGGCGGCTCCGGCTTGCTGCTGTTGTAGCTGTTGCCATTCTGTGTAAGAGCAGCAAAGGCTGAGTGACCATGCAGCGTGTGTGGACGCGGGATCTTGTACGGCGCACCCGAAACGTGGGCCGTGTTGTTGTTGCGGTGGCACGGCTTGTGGTGGCCATTGGCGAAGACGGTCAAGTGGCTCTCAGAATGCGTGGTCATGAGCTTTGGTTTCGCGCGGGCATCGTGAAGCGTCTGCTTGCTCGTGTCCAGCTTGAGATCGGCGCTGTCCTTGGAAGATCCACAGAGACACTTTCCTCCAGAGTGGCACTGGCACCGGCCGTCGTGAACTATGGGCTGATTAGAGTCGTCCCAAACACGCAGATCATGTGTCTCCTCACCCTTGGCGTCGCCCTTGTCCTTGAGCTTGTCCTTGTCTTTCTTGTCGCCGCAATCGCACTTGGCGTGGTGAGACTTGGACTTGCGCGCGCCACGACAGTGCTCGCATTGTTTGACGGGACGACCCTTGGGGTTGATGTGGTGCAGCTCGCGGTCTGTCGAAGAACAGTTAGTGTTTGGTTGGTGGTCGGTCATGTGTGTGTCTTACCACCATGGTTGCAGCCGCTCACGCGGTGGCCCTTGATGCAGGACGAGCAGGCCCATTTTTCGCCATCGATGACAGGCATTCCGTGGCAGTGACGGCCGAATGCGGTCGCTGCAGGCGGGCCGGGACAGGCAGGCGCGAGGAGGCTGTGGGAACGGCTCGAAGAAGAATTGAAGGGGGACAAATGGACGGCGCGGCACCAGGTGTCGAGGCCGTCGAATAAAGATACAGGGGTCAAGAATGGTAGGGAAAGTATATCAAGTCAAACGCCGAGGGTATCTTCTGGAGCAAATGCTGGACCGTGAACGCCAGGAAGGGAATTGAGGACGACAGCGTGAAGAGCGGAGAGTGGAGAGGGGCGTATCTAGGGGGAGCACAAACCCGAACGGGCTGGCTGAAGCGTGGAACGGTTCTCCGAAGAGACGGCCAGTCGAAGTTCTGAGGTGATGTCTAACGGGTGTGCTGGACGGTGGAATCAAGAGGAGCGAGCGAGCGCCCGGGTTAAGAAGAGCAGCGCTGGGGCGCCCACTCGCCCGGGCGCTGATTGGCTGCGTCTTAGCGTCATCGCCGGCAGGTGTGCGCTCGAGCTTCTGCAGACGCGATCAACAGACGGAAGCCCTGGCTGCTCCCACGCCAGAGCCCGCTCACCGCCGACAGAGTCCCGTGTGTCCGCCGGCTCGATGACTTGCAGCACAGCGCTTGCAGTGCTGCTGGTCCACGCCCGGCTCGTGCTAGGACGCCTTTCTGGCGGCCATGCATTTCGGAAGCCCTCCGTCGTGCGCCAGCACCCCTCAGCTTGCCTCTGCATCTGGAGGCTGTGGCCGTGGCCGTGGCCGTGCTGTCGACGACAACGGGCGTGCACTCGACACCCAGCAAGACGCCGCGCACTGTGCGTTTCAATCCAGGCTGCGAAAACTCTCCCAACGCAGCTCGATCCATCGTCGCAGGGCCACTGTCACACCAGCTGGCCAGCGCCCGTTGCCAAGCGAAGATCGCTATTGTGTGCGTCGATAGCGCTGCGCACATATGAACCTGCGGCACGGCGCGCCTAGCACTCTCAGGTACATTGTCGTTGTCTATCCTAAGTACCTTGGGTTGCAGCAGGCCTATGTACATATGGAGTAGCGGAAGGATGTAGCCACCCCCAATGTCGCCGTTCCAGATGCCACACCGGAACGAGGCCTCCATGTTTCTGCAGCGCTGGGCGCTCTCGTTGCCAATGGCTGGTTCTTCCTCAGCGTGAAACACCCCATATCAATTCTCCGTGGGGTATCAAATTGAAATATGCCGGCGGCTTATGCTTCTCAGCCCTTGCGGAACCGCAGCCAACTGCCATCTTGATTGCGGCACCAAGATGCTGAGAGCGTTTCGAACAGCTGACGAAAGCGAGCAGCAAGCATCATGTAGCCAGCAGCCTGCTGCATCAGACCGACAGAGGTCCGTTGCGCCAGACACAGAGGCTTGCTATCCATTGTCCCTTTGCTGGCGCATGTAGACACAATCTAATGGACCCTCCCATGCAGCTTGATCGTGGTGTTGAGCAAGTCATCTTGAACCACCATCGGTCTGAGGAAAAGTATTCGACTGACCGCACGATGATACATGCATGCAAGAATGGTCTTCGTCACGAAACATGCTTGATTCGCACCGCTTCATTGTACATGCGAGTGTCCGTTGAGTTGATGATGGTCCGAAAAGCCGGCATACAAGATAATCCGTTCCACCTCACGTTCAGAGCGTGCCCAACGTCCCCCAATGCAAAAACAATATCGCAAACTGGAATTAGTTTCTCGTCGCCATGTTGTACGCCAGTTGCTCACAGATTCACCTCGAGGCTGCACCTGGCCCTGGTCTCTATGGCGCTAGCACGAAATCCGTAAAGTGCAGCACGCGCAAAACCTCCCTCGGCCTCTGCTCAACCTCCCACTTGAGCATCTTACCACGCCGCATCGACCGACGCGCGAAAGCGTGATCGCCTCCGGATATTCTGCGCTCGAGTCGCACGTATCATCGCCAGCTACCCCCGCGATTACCACCCCCGTAGACATGTCTGCGACCTACGCCGATCCCAACGCGCAATTGAGCGGAGCTCCAGGCGCATATGTCAACCACAATGAGCCGGCCCCGTCGCAGCAACAGCAGCAACACATGACGGACCCAGAACTGCGACTGCAAGAAAACCTGCAACAGCTTCGAGATGGAGGTGACATGATGCACGCAGGGAACCAACCACAGTCCCAATACCCGCAGTTGGCACAGATGCCTCCCAATATGAACGCGCATCCGCACTTTCAATCACCCGCGCGACCCACCCACTCTCCCCAGCAAATGGCACATGCCGTAATGAGTCTAGAAGGGCAGCATGATACGTATGATCCGAATGATCCAAGTCGCAAGCGGTCAAAGGTGTCGCGAGCTTGCGATGAATGTCGGCGTAAGAAGGTATGTAGGCTATCAATAGCGCCTCGCGTGCCATGCTGACAGCTGGCAGATTCGATGCGATGCAACGAGCGAGAACGGGCCAGAGGCGTGCTCCAGTTGTAAGAGGACAGGAGCTCGATGCCAATTCAGTAGACAACCGATGAAGCGAGGCCCCAGCAAAGGGTAAATTTTGATCTCCAACATTCCGTATGGGAATGTAAGCTGAAAAGTATGGGCTAACAGTCACTGTTTAGCTATATCAAAGAGCTAGCCGATCGATTAAATTCGCTCGAAAGTCAGATTCAGCATCCCACTGGCTCCTCGACCAACTTCGATTTTGGAAGCATGAACGACGCAAACTTCGCCACTAACCAAAGCCCTCCTCAATTCAGTCGGAAGCGCACGCACTCTATGACAGACGATTTTCAGGACGCATTCAACCGACCTAGCTGGTCTATTCAAGATCGTGGTAATTGCTACCCTTCTGAGCAAGCGATGCTCTCTATGCTAACAACCGAAGAACCTGCTCTCAACGGTAACCGACGTACATCTTTTGGTGAGATGAGCTTGATCGGTAGCCTCGTAACAGGTTCCAACGAAGAGATACTCAAGGCGTAGGTCATTCGCACAGCCTTCTGGGATGATTGCTAATCCATGTAGCTATTACAACATCATACATCCCACTCTACCTATTCTCCCTCATGATTCGGTAGCCCTGAGTCGTCTTACCCATTGCCCTTCAAAGTTACGGGAAGCATTCTTCCTATCTCTAGAAGGATGTATTCGTTCCATAGCACCCAGAGCGTTGCCACAAACTGATCTCAGCCTGAATCAACTCCTCCATCAATGCGTTGCCGCAGTAGATGCTGCCAAGCATACACTACACGATGCTGATGGATCCCGGCAATTCTACAACAGTTTAGTCTACTGTCAAACCCTCATACTTCTCATACTTGCCTCCGATCGTCCCGGTCCGGCAACGGTATGTAGTCTATCTCAGTTGCTAGGTCAACTTGCTGGGTGCATCAGCGATGAAGGCGTGAACGACTCGCGTGTATTGAGCAAACTCAAAGAGCAAGATCGCGAAGTTCACCTAGCCGCTCGTCGAGTTTTCTGGGCAGCCGTGATACTGGATCGCTTCCATGCATCCAGTCACAGTAAGGACCTCATGCTTCCACTACAGTCGGGTGGCCTATCGCGTGATGATTATACAGCCCTCGGAGGTGATGTAGGCTACCATCTTGCTCGTAAGTCTTTGTTCATATTCACAATATGTAAACTGACAAGCCATAGGTGCGGCTGAGATTGTGGGTCAAATCGCGTTCTTGAAGCGTGCCGGCACAGTACCCAATGTAGAGCCATCGTCACCATTCGCGTTCTCAACTTTGACTGCCACCTCACCACAGTCCATCTACCTTCATGGACAACTTAATGGCTTTAGAGAATCCATCGATATCACAGATCTGGCAGCGAACGCTCCACCCCAACTCGCCCATCAGTATTTGCGACTGGTGGCAGCAAGACTCCCGTCGCCAGCAAGCAATGCCGCAGAAACTTTAATTATTACCAAGGAGCTACTGGGGCGGCTCGAGGACGGGGCCATAACTCCGCTACATCATGTTTTTGCTGGTCTGGTTGCAACGTCCCTGACCGAACTGTCTGATCGTCTGGAGACGCAGGGTGATGCCCATGCCATTATCAAAGACATGAGCGATGCTCTAGCTAATGGCCAAATTGTTCATCGGAGCACAGATGGTTTGGGTTGGGATATTGCGCTTCAGGATCTTTTGCACCAGAAAAGAGCTGCAACACCCCCTGTAGACGTCTCTGACAGCAAACTCACCTTACAGCCAAATATGGCTGGCCTACAGCACCTGGCAGCAGCTGCTGTTGGAGAGCGTGAAGGTACCGACGGCCGTCCTCATAGCAGTGGTGGCAATGGCAATTTGTCTCAACAGTCAAAGATCGAGCACGACTTGTCAGCTGCCATGGCTGCAGCGAATGAGGCCGCTAAGGCACAAGCCACCGCGGCTGCCGCCCAACAACTTTCTGCCTCCCCAGGCGCGAATGGAGGAAATGCATTTGACTCCAGTGGCTTCTAGGCTTGGAGCTCACAGGCTGTCACCATTACTTCCGAGGATGATGATATGTTGACACTAGTATGATGACTGAGACACGCTTCCAGACAACTTTCGATGATGTACAGTCGTTTCAGTCAAGAACATCGTATGGAGTCCCTGGCGATGTGGGCTTTCATTATTCAGTTTATACCCCTGATTGTTTTATTGTCTTCACAGATTTGATGTACGAAACCAACCGTCATTGATCGTTGGAAATGTCGTTTCTATACACTACAGACCACTGCAATGCTTGGTTTTGAAGAGCAGGTCCACCACTCAAAGTTTTCAAAGGCCCTATTCATAATTTCAACCATCTTGCTCCAGAAGTTATCCGGTGCTGTCACACACCAGTTGAAGCACTATTCCCGTGAACCATCCACACGAACGAGCTGAAATTGAACCACAGTCGACCAAGGGTCCAGTCCATTCCACGCCACAACTGCACCTCAGCTGAGCCTGAGGACGCGTCGTTCTCCCGTGCCGTCTTTACCGGCCACCAAGGGTGCTTGCAGTGAAGCTAGGTGCGCCTGTACGAAAACGGTGGCCTGAGCAGGGCTGTTTCTTTACTGTCGGAGATGCACTCCGCATGACATGGAAACGGATCACCAAGCTAAGAACGGGATCCGTGCCACTCTACGGCAAACACGGCATGTTAATCTTGCTCAAGCTTTATTCAGGGTCTCTTTTCTTAGACGATCGGCGGTAGGCCTCTGGGGATGTAGATCTATTTGCATAACATTAGTGGCTGAGATGATTTGTGGCAAGAATTGTCCTTTCAATAGTGTGATGGGACGCGATAGGCTTGCACAAATGTCCTTCGGTACATATGGGGTCTGAGGAGGACCAGTTCTCGAGCAGTGTCATGTGTTGAACACCAGAGCATGCGCAAAGTTAGGTTGGATTAGAATGGAATGGCTGAGAGTGTTCCCATAGTCCTTGCTGAAGCTTCAGTTTACACAGTACGGGCCATTTGGCGATTTGGAGGATGCATGCACGTGCACACGAATGTGGTCATGACGCACGACCCTTTGAAGCACAACGCGCTAGCCCACCCCTCAACGCGTTAACGCGTCTACCATAGCGAAAGATTCCAGCGACGTATCTATTCTATACGTCTACAGCCATGACGCCTCGAACAAGGCAGAGCAACAAAGACCAAAGTTCCAAGGTCTATTACTCGAAGAAAGTTCCACAGCAAGTCTTTTTTCCTCACAGGCGGAAAACGGTGCGCAGACCTGACCCGGTGGCGAAAGATGGAACGCGTGCAGAGCAGCAGAAGTCGTTATCAGGGAGGATGCAGATGAAGAGGTTCAATACAATATGTGACTCAGAAGAAGAGGATGATGAGAATTTGGAGGCTGGTGGAGTCAGAATCAAGACTGAGGTGAATCATGAAGCGGACAATGAGCAGCACATGAAGGTACAAGCTCGTGGCAAGAAGAGGCGAAGCGACGTGCTGGACGAAGACAACGATAATGATGCCCGACCTGCAGACCCCGCACCAAAGCGCATCCGTAGGGGGGCTGCGGCACCGAATTCGAATCGCCGTACGAAGCACGTCAAGGTCGAGTCCGAGGACGAAGATACGACCCCAGCTCCTCCACGAAAAGATATGCCTTCGAGTCGCAGTCTAAGGAGACAGTCTACTATGACTCAACTGGCTGAAGGTCGTCGGCCTGAGTCAGATACAGAGGAGCCAATCTATATACCAGTGAAGCGCGCACTAAGGAGAAGTTGGGGTGGTCGAAGCAACAAAGCGAAGGACGCGAAGCAACGCACTTTGACACAAATGGTTCCTGGGATGAGGCTGTCTGGAGTCGTCTCGGATGACGAACTAGAAGAACTTAGCGACGTCGATGAAGAACTTAGCGACGTCGATGTAGAAGCAGAAACAAGGGACAGTCAGGCTTATGATGAGGCCATAGCGGCGCGTCTTGCCCGAGAAGGTCTGATGCAGAGGCAGGGTGAGAGTACTGAGGAGACTTGGGACGTAGACATGGGGCGTGGCGAGGAACTTTCTTTGGGTGATGGGGCGCAAAATATGGAAGAATCTGTTGATCAATCGACTGAACTGCCATCACTGGTTGTCCAATCAGTGGAAGTCAAGGATGAGGATACAGATGAAGATACCTATCACCCTACTCAGTTCATTGACGCCCCAATCACAAGACCAAGACGAAATCTGAGGCGTACTCCTGCCGCAAAACAGCAAACGCTTTCCGTTAAGAAGGAGTCGCCTATAGCACAGCGAAGTATACGCAAGAGCAAGTTTGGTCTTTTGTCCACTCCAGAGAAGCGTCGCATCCGCGAGATTCCATCTTCCCAGTCCCCCGCCGAGTCGCCATTGTCGGCTCGAAGTACACGTTCGAAGATCCATCGAACCCCACTGAAAGAGTGCGCTGGCAATCAGGCACACGCTCAAGAGACTCCATCAAAGCGGAAGCAGGTTACTTTCCAGGTTCCTGCGAAGCAAGTCGTTGCTCCACCATCCCTCAGAAAGTTCAGAAGTACCATACAAGACTCGGAAGACGAAGAGGAAGATGACGTGATTGAAAAGAACGAAGTTGATCATGAGCATCCCATTGGAGAAAACACACAAGCACTGATCAACAGAATTGACAACGCTGCGGACAGTGGAGCGGTTGGCGCTGAGACTCAGGCCATGCTTGCTCAGATTGATGAAGCGTGTGCTGACGGCAGCGAGGGCAACGATGAAAACGATACTGCCATGTGGCGCACTCGCGACTCCTCTGAGGGGCTGGATATAGAGGCTCCGAGGTTCGATCAACACAACCAATCCCCCGACCTGGGAGGAAGACTTGTCGAACTTTACGATAGGCCAATAAAGTCGCCTGCAAAGGATTCAACGTCTTACATAACGAATCTTGAGGCGAAACAAGAGCCGATGTCTAACAGCGATGTACCTCCGGATGGTGAGGCAGAGCCAGCAACGGGAGTAGATGCATGTCTGGCTAGACAGGAGGAGCCATCAACTACCGATATCGATCTATCAATTGCATCCGGAGAGGTACCTTCTTCGCCTCCGATCATGCAGCAAGTAGTCGAGGACACGTGCCCTTCCACGCCTATGGTCATCATGGACTCGTCAGATGAAGAAGACGAGGATGAGCCAAATCCAACGCCGCCACCACGAAGTACACCACATGTAGCCAAGTCCCCAGCAACAGTCCCAGAACAGTCTGCAGACCTGGACGAATCTATCCAGGTACCCCAGTCCCCACTTACGCAGCGCGAGACACAAGAATCCCACACCAGCAAGGCAGAACAACAACTCCACAACGAATGGTTCTCATACTCGCAATACGTCAACGCACGTCCACTGCAATCATCCAGTATGCACGTATACCACGACAAATTCAGCTACGATGCAACGCCCAGGCCACCTCTTCCAAGCGTGCGCGGACAGCCCTCGGGTCACTACACCAGCCAGGCGACCACAGTCGATGAGGTGACGCCTAAGAAGAACAGAATGCAGGGTATGGCTAGTGCAAATACCACACCTCACAAGATTGCCAGCTCGCAGCCTGTGAGTTCTCCGAGCAAGCCGCCGCCGCTTTTCATACCGAGCAGCTTTCCTAGCCCGACCAAAGTGCGGATGGAGGATTGGAGTAGTCCGATATTTGGCAATACGCAAGCCACGTATGGAGTGGGTGCGAGCTTAGAGGACTTTAGCATTCCGCCTCCGCCGCCAGACGAGGAGGATTGGACGGATGGGTGATGTTAAGATAGTGTTGAGGTGGAGTTGTATGAGAGATGTGATAGAGGTGAATCAAACTATTGCATTGCTATATACGTGCTATGGAACTTTGCAGGAATTAGTCCACGACCTTGGTCGCGTGTGATCAACATGCCATGGGCATGTGAGTAAGAGCCATCGTGCAGCCGGAACTGAAATCTAGTGACTTCAAGTCCGGCTGCAAGCACGAAGGATCGAAGGGAGTTGCATGCACGTGGGCGATCAGGCTGCAACCCGAAGTGTCGGCGAGCTGCAGAGCTAATGCAAATCAACGTTGAGGCGAGTAGCAAGGATCTTGTACAACCATGCGGGCTCGGCGATCGCTGCAGTGGTGTACGCAGCGATGGCACGAGGTACAAGGTATGTGACAGGCGAAAGTGAAGAGGGAGGAGAGAGGGAGTGGAGGAAGTCAGAACGGATGAGTCTCGGTTCGCTAGCGTGCTGATTCAGCTCTGGGTCCTCCGTCCTTTTGCAGCGGCATGGGCTGCCATACGCGACAGACTTGATTTGGACTCCACTACAGCCTTGTGACAATGCTACAGCCTTGCTCCCCGTGAAGAGCCAAACACATACGTGCTGCTGTCTTGAGCTTTTAAAACACCATCGCCCCACCATCAACAATGATATCCGTCCCATTGATATACCTCCCAGCATTGCTCATCAGCGTAATCAATGGCCCAGTCAGTTCATAAGGATGTCCCATTCTCCCCATTGGATTCCTCGCATTCCAACTATCCCGCGCGCGCTTCAGTCCCTCGCCATCGTTCAATATCGTATCCATATACCCCGGGCTCAAACAATTGACCCTGATCCCAAAGCTACTCCACTCGGCCGCTAGGCTCTTCGCCAGCGACAGAAGCGCCGTCTTGGACGAGTTGTACGCGCATTGTGGCTGTGGGAAGTTTGTGTGGTGTGCGGAGATCGAGGCTGTGAAGACGATGCTTCCACCCGTGCCTTGGGCGCGAATCTGCCTTGCAACAGCCTGCGCACAGAGGAATGAGCCTGTGAGGTTGATGTCGTGTGTGCGGCGCCATTCGTCGGCGGGCATCTCCATGGCATGCGTGCACCCCACAACGCCGGCGAAGCAGCATAGCATGTCGATGCTGCCGAGGACTTTGACTGTGCTTTCCACGGCCGAGGCGATTTGCTTCTCGTCGCGTACGTCGACGGCTTCGGTGATGATGCGGCGGTCTGGAAATTGGCTGTGCAGTAACTTGACGGATTCAAAGGCTTGGTCTGGGTTCATGTCCCAGAGTGCGAGGCCAGATGCGCCGTGCTCGAGAAGGGCTTTTGCGGCTTCTAGGGCGAGAGTACCTGCTCCGCCAGTGACTGTAGTTGTGGGTGTTAGTGTCTATGATTAAATGTTGGTAAGGATTTGGAGGGTGAGGTATGTATACCCTGTGATCACGTACTGATCGCATTGCCCTTGACTTGAAATCTATATGCTACCCTCTGGGCTACAGTGAGATTATCTGGTGGGGGCCTCGGTGCAGTCAATGGGTTCTCTGCTGTCGACAGAACCATTTCTGGAAGCTGTCGATTGACGAGCGACGCGCGGTCTTCTGTGTTCTCAGGCATGGTGGGATATTTTAGCACGACGTAGGAGTAGTAGAGCCACACGAGGAAGATTGGGTTTGAGTTTTGTACCGCTTTCGACGTGCATATATAATTTATGCGACACCCGGACGACAGTGGCCCTAGAGGGGAGCTCTTGTGGAGCCTCTGGAGCTCTCGAATGACGTCGCATGGGGTGCCCCGCTCCGAGCACAAGTCTTTGGCGGGACTGTGGTCATCCACCATAGAGAATGAGATTCTCTCTTAATATCATCACAACCAACTTGAATTTGGAGAATTAGTGACTAGTATTCTAACAAAGACACGGTTAAAATTCGAAAGGCTATACCATAACCACGATTAGACATGTAGTAAATTCTTCACCAGCCACTTAGACTTCTTACGTATGTTGTTGTGCAAATAATTTAATAAGATTACACTGCTAGTAGATACAGGTGTACGCTTCGATATTCGACTTTTAAATCCCACCCTTGAGATAGTAGTCCAACGGATATCCAAGCCAAGCACACTGCTCAACGTCCACAAACCCAGCATTCTTGCTCGGCCAGTCGAGCAGCCTGATCTCATCACCACTCTTCTTACCTGCATCCACTTGCTCCCACCGCCCATACTTGGTCACACCCTCAATTACCTTGTCATATCCTCTCTGATCCAGGTACCGCACATCAGGGTTAGGGTCATACGTCCTGATGAATGAGGCAAAGTAACTGGTCGTCAACTGCGCAGACCATAGGTCCTTGTCGTCACGGATACGAGGCAAAGTACCCATAATCCATGGTGTCTCGGCACCGTGGAAGCGGAAGTATGGGTTTTCGGGGTTGTCGTTGGCAGGTTGGCCAAGGTTGTTAGGATCATAGCCGCCGATTGTGCGCTCGAACTGGTAGTAGTAGGCCTTTTGGAGTGCGTGGCTGGTCGTCCCAGCCACGACGGTGGCCTGGTCGATACAGCGAAAGGTCTTGTCTGTGGCGATGCGCTGTGACACGTTGAAGGAGTCAAGCGTCAGGTTGCCGGTGTTGGTGAGCGGGAAGAGCTTCGAGTCGATGATCTTCTGAGCCCATGTGGAGTTGATGCCGAGCGCGACCTCGAGACCCTCAGTGTGGTTCGAGATGGGCGTCTTGGGGTAAGTGGAGAAGGAGGATCCGTCGTCTCGAGTTACTCCGAATATGACTGGAATGTGCGCGGTGTTGGCATTACGTGTGTCGAGGATGAGCTTCGGAGTGTTCACAAACTTGCCGTCTTGGACAACATAGCGAGCGACCGTGCTGTATCCAACAATGTCAAGTGCAGGAACTTGCTTGAGACAATCGATCTGGGTTGCGAGGCTGGTGCTATTGCATCCAGCAGCAGCAAAGATCTGCTGACCTGCGACCTTGTAGGACTGATCGATCGTGTAGTAAGACGAGTAAGTTGTTCCGTAGTCTCCATCGAGGCCGAGCGTCACACCGCCTCCAAGATTAGACATGGCAATAGCTCCTTGGAATTTGCCAATCGCTTGTGGGCTACCCATGTGCACGCGTACTGAGCCTGCCCCGGCAGAGCCACCAGCGATGGTGATTTTCTTGGGATCACCGCCAAAGGAGGCAATATTGGCAATGACCCAGTCCAGAGCGACGACTTGGTCTGCAATACCATAATTACCCTTGATGTTCGTTCCTGGAATAGCCAAAAATCCAAGTGTCGAGAGTCGGTAGTTGATGGTCACAACCACCAAATCCTCTTTACTCGCAAGATTTCCACCATCAAACAACGGATCCTTGCCAGTCCCCCCCGTGAAACCACCACCATGTATCCAAAAGAGCACAGGACGAAGCTTCTGATGCTTCGAGTCTGCTTTGGGAACATGCGGAGTCTGTATGTTCAAGAACAGGCAATTTTCGCTTCCAGAACCACCTTGAGCACAGTCCGATCCATATGAGGTAGCCTGCAAGGTCTGACCCTTCTTCGAGTACAGAGATGTGTACTCGAAGCGTTTGGGTGGTTCGGCATATGGTATTCCTAGGAAGCGGAATGATTTCTGGTTGCGGTATCCCACAAAGACATTGTCGGCTGCTGCGACCGTGACCTGGCTGCCATTGACAGGCCCCGCTTGAGAAGAGCCATTGTTTGCAGATTGTGTGCAGAGAACGGGGAGGTCTTTGCGTTCCTTCGAGGCGGAAGAGTAGCTCACACGGTTTCCCACGGAGACGACTCCATTCTCAATATAGAAACCTTGCTCCGAATCAACGTATTTTGCGTAGTCTTGATACGAAAGAGCATCGTTGAAGTCAGCCTCGTGCTTCTGAAGTGCGGCCTTTGAAAGCAGCTTCTCGTTGATGGTAGCACAAGCAGCAGCCGCGTCGGCCTGGGGTACAGGGTCGAGTAGGATAGCACCAATTCGGTTCTTATCCTCATTCAAATTGAGATCGTTTTGGTAGATGAGCGTCAAGGAGGATTTCGAATTCGACACTGACACGGGCGCTCTGACTTCGACCGGAGAAGACTTTGACAAAGCAGCGAAGCCAGCCGTGACGGCAACAAAGGTGGCGAGGACTGTCATCTTGGAGTAATGACCTGTAGGAGTCACAAGATCTGCAGCTGGCGAGGAAGCTTCTTTCATGAGAATGCTTTTATATTGCACCGGCCACCCGGATGGCGTTGTGCATCTAAATTGAACAGCCGTGTCACTAACCTCAAGTAGCGGCTCACCAGGGCTAGGCTATTGAGAACAAGCATTCTGCTTCCCCGGAAGTCAAGAGTAGATCTTTGTCTAGGCAGGGGGACTGGCAGAATACTCCGCAGTAGGCCGTTGTGCTGCAATTCGCGTGTGGAGCTGCAATTGGATGTGGACAACATTGCTTATGACACGGCAAGCATGTATGAGCACCAAGCTACAGACAACGTCGCCATATGCAACACAAGTAACAAATAATCGCGTTGCGCGTCAAACTAAAGACCAAAGCGACGCAATTGCCCGCGATTTGCCATCCGAAAAGGTCATTTAGCCGTTTAGGCGTGACGTTCGGCCCCACGCTCCTCGTCGAGCCATTTCCATCCCATCATCGACTTTGTGTTCCAAGCGGCATTTCGGCAGACACTAATCTGATTGTGAGAGACAAGAGCGGGTGGAATGTTCGATCGAAGATGTGTGCAGTGGAGGTCAGCTCCAGTCTAACCAATTTTGACATGCCTTGCAATATCTTGTCGTTCAGCGTGTCCTACGATACATCGCAAGCAGCGTGCTGACATCATATGGACATATTGATAATATCACGGTCTTTCGAGGTCCATCTGACAATAGATCAAGTGGTGCCTGGGTATGCTGACCCTTGTCTGTCTAGTATTCCCTAAATTTCGGGTACGAAGTCAGTATGTGTTTCATGCGCGCGATAAGATCTTGTGATAGCGAGGAGAATACATACAGCGCAAAGTTGAGTTAAGTTCTATTCAAGGTATGTGACACCCAGTAGGAGCTGCTATGCTGCCTACGTGGCTGACAGTGTTAGTCATGTACACGGAGAGAAAATCGCCCGCCTCGAGCCCGTGGCTTGGTCTGTGAACCCAGATCTGGGGTGCATCTCCGAGTGTCAAGATTTGGTTCGGCCGGTAAAGGTGCATATACAATCACAGAGTTGTCCGCAGGTAGTCTACACTCTTTCCTAGGGCTCGATACCATGCCAAACACTTCGTCTGTTGGCAATCCATTGGCGATGGCTTTACTCGCAACGTTTATTACACATTCGGATCGCAAAAGCTCGTCAGAATATTGGTTAAGATGTTGCGAGATCTTGGAAGCTCGTATTGACAGCTTGGTAGACTAACGCAGATTGGCAGTCGTCCTCGCACTGCATATCAGGTACGCGAGGACAAGGGTATTTAAACCCACCATAAGCACAGCTTGCCGTCGACAGATCGCAGCCGGGTCAAGTTCTTGGCCTCCCAGTTTCCAGGTCACCAAGATGCGAGTCCTCAAAGTTTGTACCGTGCTCTTTGCAACGGCAGTGTCCGCAGTAACTGTCGTTCCCCCTTCCGTCTGGGAATTCTCGTACCCATGGCCAGTCAAGTACCACACCTTCACGTCGCAGCAGCTGAACTTGTCCATGGCGTACATGGATGTTGCGCCAACCAATACCACGTCTACGAAGAATCAGACCATCGTCCTCTTACATGGAAGAAACTTTTGTGGTGCAACATGGGAGGACAGCGCCCGTCGCTTGTCCGC
The DNA here is from genome assembly GCA_020747045.1 of Phaeosphaeria sp. MPI-PUGE-AT-0046c. Lineage (NCBI taxonomy): Eukaryota > Fungi > Ascomycota > Dothideomycetes > Pleosporales > Phaeosphaeriaceae > Phaeosphaeria > Phaeosphaeria sp. MPI-PUGE-AT-0046c. The sequence goes on along the minus strand of JAGTJN010000010.1, from coordinate 527,126 downwards.
CTGGGGCTACCGTGTGATCATTCCTGACCAGATTGGCTTCTGCAAGTCTTCTAAGCCGCCCGCGTACCAGTTTTCGTTGCAACAACTGGCATACAATACGCAGTCGCTACTCCAATCTCTTGGAATCGCCAGGACCAAGATCCTCGGCCATTCAATGGGCGGCATGCTTGGAACGCGCTTCTCCCTGATGTATCCGAACAGCACATCACACCTTATCCTGACCAATCCTATTGGCCTCGAGGACTGGAAAGCGCTTGGCGTGCCGTACAGGTCTATCGATCAGATCTGGGAAGATGAGAAGGCGACTACCTATAACTCGATCCGCAACTACCAACAGGCCACATACTATGTCAACACGTGGAAACCTGAGTACGATGTTTGGGTCAACATGTCGCTTTCGCTTTATCAGTTGCCAGTGGAAAATGTTACCTTCACGTTCGGCCAAGCACGCATCGTTGAAGCAGTCTTGACGCAACCCGTAGTCTACGAGTTTCCACTTGTCAAGGCCAGGACACTCCTCATAATCGGTACAAAGGACAACACAGCTATTGGGAAAGCTTGGAGTCCGCCAGATGTTCAGAAGAAGCTAGGAAACTATCTGGAACTTGGGAGAAAAACACAAACTGCAATCCCTGACTCGGCGTTGGTTGAGTTTGAGGACTTGGGCCATGCACCACATATCCAGGACAGCGAGAGATATCACAAGAACCTGCTCTCCTGGTTGGATAAGTCCGATTGGTAGTTGGGGAATGGCGGTGTGACTTACCTTGCCAACTCCAAGTATTCGGTCCTAGTACGAAGTAGCATAAATATGAATGTCTTCATAGAGTTATGCCCGATATGCTTCAAAGCAGTTGCTGCGCGCCTTTTAATCGATTACCTTCGACCGCCGACTTGCACGATGGGCTTTCTTCAGCCCTCTGGTAGTCTTCGTGATACGCGCACTTCTGTCGAAGGCTGTTTCTTACAGATTTCCAAGCTCTCAAAATGATTATGATTGAATAATGCAACAAGGCTGCCACCATTACTCAAACAGACAGGCCTAGCCAAATGCAATGCAAGACAATACACAAGCATTAGACCCTTACTACCCGAACATACCACATGCAGTAACTTCGCAAACCGTTCCATCGATCACTGGTGCCCCTCGGTGCCCCTCCTGACCTATTGTGTATCAACAAACTACATCTCACTCTCCAATATCGCCCATTCTGGCTATCCGTCATTTCCGACTCCTCCGCAGCGCCTTTCCCGCCATCCCGTTGTGAGGAACAAGTTGCGAGCGGACACGCTGTCGATTGCAGCGCTAAACAACACCCCTCGTTAGTGCAGCACATCCGCTTCGCTTCTTGTAGGATACCTTGTGCTATACGTGGTCAAGCGCAGCGGCCGCGTGACGTTCGGTGCGCGTGGCTGACAAGCGGAAGCTTGGGGATTGACAGTGGGTAGTCTATCCGAGCCGCGCTTTTGACACCGCTGTTCCTAGACTCCGATAACTAAGATATGGCATCTTTTACCTAGGACCTCTTGTTCCTCTTCTCTTCTTCTCTTTGCGAATCCGACTCTTACGTCTGATTTTGAATACCCGTTTTCCTTTGTGGCCGTGTGGAATCATGCCGCGGCTCCCGAATCCTCTACCTCGTCTCCGAAGCACGCAGAAACACAATGTCGCTACAATCAGATCACAACCGCTCGCAGAGCTGTCTGGCTCGCTGGGAGATCTTGGAACACTTTTACCGCTCATGACTGCTCTGGTGCTGACGAACTCGATTTCGCTGCCATCAACTCTACTCGTCACTGGCGCTGCCAATATTTTCACAGGCATCGCGTTCGGGTTACCTCTTCCTGTTCAGCCTATGAAAGCCATTGCGGCTGTGGCTATTGCTCGAAAATTCACCCTAGAAGAGAATGCAGCTGCTGGAATCGTGGTTGCAGGCATCGTTGGTATCTTCAGCCTTACGGGCTTGATCAACTGGGCCAACAGCGTGACTCCAGTCCCGGTAGTCAAAGGCATCCAAGTCGGCGCAGGACTCTCGCTCTGCCTAAGTGCTGGTTCAAAGATTCTCGCGCCCTTGACCTGGACCGGACCATGGTGGGGCGACAACTTGCTCTGGGCAATAGCAGCAGTCGCTCTCCTGTTATTAACCTTCGTCCACCCGAGACTACCATACGCCATAATTGTCTTCAGCATCGGTATCCTCCTCTCCATCCTCGGTCCATCTCAAACTCCTTCCACTCTTCCCCAAGCCTCAATCCCAATCCTCCATCCCTCCACACAGGACTTCTGGAAAGCAACCACCACCGCCAGCCTCGGCCAGCTCCCACTCACGCTCCTCAACTCCGTCATCGCAGCCTCAGCACTCGCCGCTGACCTTCTCCCCTCCCCTCCTTATCCCTCTGCACCAACCGTGACCGAACTTGGAACGTCCGTAGCCATCATCAACTTGATCGGCTGCTGGTTCGGCGCCATGCCCGCATGTCATGGCTCCGGGGGCCTAGCAGGGCAATACCGCTTCGGAGCACGCAGCGGCTCGAGCATCATCTTTCTCGGCTTAATAAAAGTTTTGCTCGGCATCATCGCCTTCTGGAACTCCAAAGCCATCGTTAGTGTTCTCGCTGGCATACCCAAATCACTGCTCGGCGTCCTCGTGTTGGCTGCTGGCGTTGAGTTGGCTAAAGTGGGCGAGAGCGTCAATACCGATGCGCGAGATCTGCGCGTCTTAGATGGAGATCAGTCCTGGGACGGGAAGAGAGTGAAGGATCTTGATGAAAGGGACAGGAGAGAGCGGTGGATGGTCATGTTGATTACTGTTGCTGCCTTGTTGACTTTCAAGAACGATGCGGTAGGCTTCATTGCTGGACTAGTATGGCACTGGGGCTTCCAAGCTGCAAGACGCATGGAAAATTGGAGAGATGATCGTGCGGGACGCCCGTTTTGGAGAAGAGCTGAGCATAGTTATGCTGAGAGCGAGGGGCTGTTGTCGCATCAGCATGAGGAGTCTGATACTGTTGCTTGAGCAGCTGCATTGATATAGAAATCCATTATTCTTCAACAAAAGCTGATGTAGATCAGCAAACCCAACCGTGAATACTCGAAATAAGCTACAGGTATCTTTATCAAGCGCAGACCATCACGCATGCCATACACTCCAATCCTCGATAAACCCTCTGCAACAAACGTCGCTACTAGAAAGACAGATTCAACGCCCCGGTTCTATGCTTTTCACGCGAAGCGCGGCATCTACCCGCCACCTTCAGCAATGGCCTTCAGCAAGCCACCCATGTAATTCCTTAATGTCAGATTGTGACTTGCAACAAATGCAAGCTGTTCCTTTACAGGTGCGAACACCCTAGGAACCCATCCCGTGCTCTTTGCCTCCTGCTCTTCCCGTTCTTCGTTCGCCCTAGCCTGCTCATGAGCCGCGTCACTTAGCCTGGGCTTCTTGCTGCCGACGCTCCGTCGATGATCCGGGCTGCTCTCACTGAATGTGCGCTTATGGGTTGGTGATTGCGGGTCGATTTCAGTGACTGATGATGGTGGAGGAATCTTCTTGAGCTGGCGAGCGAGATTGCGGAGGACAAGCACAGATGATAGAGGTAGACCAGCAGCGTCGTTGGCTTCATCCGTTGCCGTGTTATAGTAACGGAAGTTGGGTGCTTGCTGATGTGATGGTTGCTGCCTCTCGCTCCGACCCCGATCCAGGTCCCTCCCACCAGTATTGCGTCCACCCAGGCCTAGGCTACTCAGCCCAACGGGTTGACCGAATTGTGGCTGGGAGCTCTCGTTGCGAACTTGGGCAGAACTCGTCAGGGGTCGCGACTCAGACGGTGCGCGATTGTGCCTTGCGTGGATAGCTTGCTTAATACTTGTATCCGGCAAATGAGTTTTGATGTGCTGACCAGCGACAAATGCAGAATCTGTCCCGTTGGGTTGGAAGTGTGTACAGCCGCCCCAGTGACAGAAAAATTGCTGTGGTTTGGAGACTGACACCGCATCACCATTCGCCATGTCAATGTCTGGCTTGGGCTCAAGTAACCATTGCCCAGTTTCTTGGTCGCGAGGAATCTTTAAGTGCGAGCCAACAATGTGTTCCCACATGGCTCTGGCGCCTGACGCGAACTCGCCACACTCAACCTTCGTGGCTGAGTGCTTTGTATCCGCGAGACCGTTCAGTAGGGAAGGCGGGTGCCACCAGCATCGCATATACTGCTTCTTTGTGTGTGGGTCGACGGGCACCGACCTAGCCCGGATTCCCCTGATGGTGTACTTCGGCTGGCCGGCGACCGTCAGCACTTGAGCAGATGCGCCGGCGAATGTTGTGGAGACGTTTGTGATGAAATCTTTGGCGGGCATGAGCGCCCTAAAGACTGAGGAATTACTGTTGATGGCTTCAGAAAACGCAGCATTGTAAGCAGACCAGAGCTGTATCTGTGTTATTTCGCCAACAGGATCTTCTTCGAAACATGTTTTGAGCCATTGCGAACTTCGTTCTGGCTCGTCCATCGCAACAAGCTGCTCGATGATAGCGGACGACAATTTGGGTGCTCCGTCCGTGGGTTGCGATGACTTGGATGGCTTCGAGGCACTTCGACGTTCTTCGTATGCAATTGCGCCATGTTGTAACATGCGTACCAGCTGACTTACCACGCCTTCCAGGTCGACCTCGTGTGCCAGCGTCTCCACGTTATCAGGAAAGCCGGTGAAGAGGTAGAGGAAGTCGAGACAGGCGATGCGAAGGTCTTCGTCCTCGACCAGTAGCCAATCGCAAACGGATTGCAAGGTTTTCACTGGTACGTCGGACAATTTGTTCGTCGCCTCGAGATTCATAGATATGCGTGCCAATGCCCTCAACGACGTGATGATCCTGCCGCGGTCGTCCGAGTCGACCTGCGCTAGCAACGTGCGATACAGCGGATCCTGCGCACTCAGTGTCCAGTACTTGGTCAGTTGCTCCGCGATCTCAAGTGCATAGTGTTGCAGCTCGACGATCGTGGGGTGTTTGGGTAAGGTAAGAACGACCACAATCAAATCGCGAATGCAGGGAATTACTGAGATGAAATGTGCGTTTTCCTTGAGCATCACCATATTGCGGATAATGAGAGCCGCTTCGTTCACCATGTTTAGTGCTTTCGCGGTGTCCTCCGGCAACAGCTCATCGTGTACATCCAAGGTTTGAAGAGACTGTACTCGCTTCAGCAAGTCCTGGGTACCAGACAGACCATTGAGGATATGGGTCTTGTTGTAGTCGTCTTCGCAATACGAGATTTCCCATGCCACGTCGTAGAATAGCGAGCCCACGTCGATGACTTTGCCAATCAGCGCCTCAGCAAGACCTGGGAACTGGTCAAAGCGGTATTTGTCGCCACGTTCGTGGGAGATCTTGACAAGATGATGGAGGGCGTAAGCCTCCTCATCTGGCTGTTTGGAGCGCAGCGCGTGCAGGGCGCGGATGTATATGTTGGGACCTGGGAAACCAGTACCAGGCAGCATCATGCCCTTTGGAGGTATTGGTCGGTTTCGTTTGTTGAGGATATACTTCCTGCGCGACTGCACATAGGTGTCGAGCTGATTCGAGGGGGTAACGACGGCCTTCATAGTCGCAGGCAGCGCCGAGCGCGGCTCGTAGTTGGCGATGATCATGGCTGCAGCGCTGGTGCCGTAGCCATTGACCTGCGGCGAGTTCTGGTGGCCTCCGGATTGGCGCGTCTGACGCGTCGAGACGTCGGGCTGGAAAAGCTGGCGCTGCGGGGGCGCGTGGCGGAGGGCTGCAGAAGGCCGTTAGCAGAGGCAGCAAAATGCGCCTGTGGTGCAACATACATCGTGTCGAGCGCCCAACACTGCCAGGCTCGTCGACATCCATCTTGTCGTCCTTGGGGGTCCCCTTTGCGTCGCCGTCTTCGTCTTCGTCCTCAGAGTCTTCCTCTCCGTTGCGCCGCCGATCAGCTTCGCGGCTGCTGGGAGGGAAGAAGTTGTCGACGGTGCGGGTGAGCAGGTCGCCGCCCTTTGCAGACACGTCTTCGAGGATGGATTTCGGCGGCGGCTCGCGCTTGTGCATGTCCGAGATCTCGTACGCGCTGTTTGCCAAGGTCAGTGTTGATGCGACAAGTCAGATGCAGCGCAAGACGTACGCCAGATTCCGGTAGTATGTTGACTTTACGAGGAATGCTTGTGTGGTGAGGCTTGGGCCGTTGGGAAGGAACTCGCCCGCCAGACGTCGCCAGGCGAGCTTATTGCCCTTGATATCTGAGACCTTGTCGTATCCGCCCTCCTCGTTCACGCGCTTGTACAGGCGCAACAAGTCGATCTGGCGGCTGCCGACCTTGGGTTCGCGTTCGAAGACGGTGCTGCACCACGTCAACATGCGCACACGACAGCAATTCTCCTTGCAACTCACCCGCGCTTCTCGTGATATTTCTCCAAAGTGTCGAGGAATTCGTCACGCTCCTGGATGTATTCGGGCGAGGGTTCGTTGTGCTTGTTCGGAGCCATGTTGCACGTGTCGCATCCACTGTATATCGAGGCACTGTGTGTTGCGAGACATGCACCGAGGGAGCGGCGTGCCAGGCGCAATGGCGGTCGACTTCGTGATGCGCGGCGCGCTTCGGTCGCGATGTTGGATGAACACCAGAATGGTCAGGTCCCGATCTCACACTTCGCGCCGGCAATTGTGCGTCCGAGCGCAGTGTCACGTGAGCGCATGGTCGCGACTTCAAGGTACCATCGCTCGCGCTTGCTCTCCCACCTTCACTCACGCGTCTGAGACTTCACGCTCGCAAACAGCATATGCTCCCTTAATCATCAATTCACTAACATTCATCCTCGCACTAACCAACATGATCTCGCTGCCTCTTGCCAAGATTTCAACAGCTCAAGATGCCTCACTCGAGACTACTAACTTCGTTTGGACTCACGAAACCCAAGGCCTTATGGTCGTCCTCGATGACTTTGGGGCGCATAGACCGCCAGCTCAACTGCTCAAGGTTGTGCAGGGAACACAAGTCCGAGTAAGAGCCTCAATAGGCCACGCTCGCAATATCCTAATGCACGACACGCTCTGATCCTATAACTAACACCCGGACGTAGCATCTGATTGAGATCGAGCGCCTTATCAATGAGAGTGACGAGCTGATAAGATCCATGCGGGTACGTGGTGTGGAGCTCAAACATGACCAACTACCCATCTCGGCGCTGGTACGATGCCCTCTGCTTGCCTTCCGTTGGCAGATTCCTGATAACAAGGTACGTGTGTCCCCAATTAGACAAAGGCACAGGCTCACGAGGTGAGTAGATCAGACGGCTTCAGCTCAGATTTCAGACCACTGGTGACTACAACATTGCCTACAACCATCTTCAGAAGTTGGGTTTGTGGATGACCGCGGCCAATTCTGGCCAGTCACGAGCACCGTCTTCAGGTCCAGCTCTCAATTCCAGTTCAATCATCTCCCCGACCCCTAATCGTGGTCCTGCTACCCGAAATAGTGGCGCTTCTTATTCTTCATCCAGGCAAACGGAGACATATAATCGACCATTTACAGCAGTCACCGCACCAACGTCAGTCGAGTCGGAGCTGCAAGAGGCCGCACAAGCTCGCCCTGCCTCATCGTATACTGGCAGCTTCTGTGATATGCGTAACAGGACTCTCTCGCTCACTGGTCCACTCAGGCCTCCAGAGTACTTTCCAAGGCCTACCTCGGCCGCATCGATAGCCTTGGACAATTCAGTCCCGGTTCATGCGTCAAATGATCAAACATTTCATACCCGTACACCGGAGTTCCAGAGCTCAGGTTCTCGTCCAGAGACTGCTATGCTTTTCAATCGTCCAGATACAGCAGAAGCGGCCTTGCCACCTCGACGCGAGCTCCCCTTCTCACGCTTGTCACCGCCGCGCTCAGCAGGAAGTGATGATGCTCGACCAAATAGCCGGCCTTCTACAGGGCTGATGGGACCACCTCCCTTGCCACAGCGCGTCGCCAGTCTACGACCAGCCTCCAGTCGCGCGGCCACTGATTCAGAGTTGCCTCCGTTGCCTAAGCCTACAATCGTCAGCGGTGCGCAACAGCAGCCTTCTTGGATGCGACAGGCGCCCCGTACACCTGAGAATGACCAAGTTACGTCACCTGGTGCCCAGGCGGCCTACCACGATGGCCAGGAGAATCGCTCGTTGTCGAGCTCAAGCTCAAATTTCTCACCTTTGTCCTACAAGCGACCTTCCTCGAACACATCTCCACCACACCGGCCCCTAAGCAGTCTTAGTAACTCGGGTCAAAACAGGTGCCATACTGACTCACCAAGTTCGCAGTCGTCGTCAACACCTCGGACAACGTGCAAAAGTTATGTTTCTGCCGGGACAAGCAACCAGCCAAATCTGAATTTAAGCACTGATCTTGCCGATTATGCTATGCAACCAGAAGAAGGTCGACGCGCTGCGCTGAACGAATTTCTGTTCAGGAACCTTGAAAGTGACAACTTCCTTACCTTGCTCGAAGACATGGAGACTTGCTGGGCTCGAGCGGGATTAGGCATGAAGTGAGCCTGGTGGGATTGACGGACTTTCTCTTTACTGCTGGGGTGAGCACGTGCGCGAATGATTTGTCCCAAATGATGTGGAGGATGCAAAGTAGAAGCATTATTTATGAGGTATCATACGTCTAACGTATGTCAACAAGGACAAGATCTAGTTGGAGCACAGCAAAAGAGGTTTCGCATATTATCGGGCGGCCCTAGCCATGTAATGCAGTTCATTTACAAGATTCTTCAACGAATTCGATATGTAAGAGCCATCACAATCAATGCCGCCTGTTCTCGTTCCCGACCACGTACCCTCTTGCGATTCCGCTCCTGCCCTCTTCCATCTTCGCTGCACGTCCATCTACCATTCCTTCCTCTTCCTGGCCGTGATAATCGCTCCCAAGACCCTGCCATGTGCGCTTCGAGCGCAGATACTCTGCTCCTGGAGACGCGACACCACCCACAGCTGCGACATCGCCATTCGCGCGCTTCGCCAGGGCCGTGCTCGACGAAAGCGATTGACCACTTTGGGCATCACTTGACTCTTTGACAGCAACCGGGGCAGTAGCACGCATAGGTCTCGAGTGCGAGATGTATCTGCCCGTCCTCAGATCGAATTCCGGCGGCGCAGACTCCTCCTCGTCATCATATTCATCCTCCCCAGTCACCTTCTGCTCCTCAATCTCCACGTCGATCTTCTTGTCCTTCCGGGCCGTCTTCCCACTCTTCTCTTCGTCCCTCAACACGCTCTCAAAGTCCGCCTCCCACTTGCCCGTCCAGACCCTCTCGTCATCCCCGACGAGCGCCAGCCCAAGTTCCCACGGCGTGATCATCGGCCTCCAAAAATCTTTACTCTCTATCAAGCTACTCTCCCAACACCCAATCACAACCCATCCACCCACCTCGCTGAAGTTGGCCACTTTGGCCGCGTTGACTTTGCCCACGACGAAGGTGTAGTACTTTTTGCCGGCGGCGGTGATTTCGCGCTGCACGTGGGTGAGGATGTGCATGTAATTTTTGACGGAGAGCGTGTTGATTAGGATCCCGAAGACGGGGACGGTGGATAGGGAGGTGAGAAGGGCGTAGCGCCGGCGCAGGGCCATGGAGGTGGTGCGGTCGGCCGAGGAGGCGCTGGGGGAGGCGGTATCGGTGGGGTAGACGTGTATGGAGGAGACTCGGGACGAGAGAGTGAGGAGGAGGGATGTAGGTGGGTCGGAGATGTGAAACAAGGCATATTCGCGCAACGTGTCTGGGGAGTCGGAGGTTCCTGGAGGTGTTGTCCGGTTTGGGAGTGGAGAGGAAGGGTCGTGGACGATGGAAGTGGTGTGGATGTGTGTGTATCCGGCTGAGGAGAGACGGGAGTGGAGTGGTTGAATGTGGTGTGAGTAGGGTATGTCAGCCACGAGAATGACTTTGGAATCCAGCGTGGGATACGTTTCCTTGAATGTCGCTATGACCGGTTCGAGATCGAGCGGGCGCTCCGTGAAGACATATATGACCGGTAGTCTTGAAGGGGGAGATAGACACGATCTTCCGTAGTGTACCACGACATCTGCATCAACATGCTCTGCAGCTACTTCGTCTACACAGCACGCGCCGTACGAAGTATCGCCTAGTATGAACAGCTTCTCCTCTGTATTTTTCTTTTCATCTATCGACACACCTCCAAGTTTCGCGTTGATATCCTCTTCAAGTACCTCCGCCTTTGGTTGCTCGCTCTTTCCCTGCTCGACATTCTGATTCTTTCTCGCCTCTTTGAGTCCACGAGTGAGCCTATCATACACCCTCGGTGCGTCCGTCAGCATGTGATCCGGAAACTGCAACGCGATCCTCTTCCATTTCCCCTCGCGTATCTCTCTGACAGTCCGTTCAATCTCATATGTAAGCCCGACCTGCTCGTCCGATAGTTTCGGCAGACTTGCGGGATCTACGGCGGGTGTGGGGTCTTCGAAGATGTGTGTATCCGGTGTGGAGAGAACCGGCGCGGTGTTGAGGGCCGGAATTGCCATTTTGTGTATATCTTTGTGTGTCGGGTGTTGGTGGTTCGATCAGCTGGCGGGGGTCGCAACTTTTTCTACAACTATTTTGGCGGGGCAGGCCGCGGCGGCGCAGGGGAGCGAAGAGCCGCATGCTAGCACTGTAAGCTGACTGCTAGTCGATACCATTGGTCCTCAAGCCTTACACTCTACCACAATCTGCACCATACAAAGGTCGACGCCACTTCGGGTGAATAGACTTGTCACCTTTGGTGATTTTACCAATTGTATCAGGAGCCCGGCTCAAGAGTTCAGAATTCATCTTGCAGCCATAGTCAAAATGAAACTCAGTTTACTTCTAGTTCTCAGTATCAACCATTTCATGCTTCTATACAATATCACAATGACCGAACATGCGCGCTACTCTTAATTCGGAGCATTTTACGGTGCTTAAATACACATCCAGTACCCGACCCATGACTTCAGGACGAAAGACTAGAGTCAAGCGTCCAGGATCCTGTGCACCAAACAACGGGCATCGGCACGTGACAGACCACCAGCCCAATCGCAACCGTGGCACCTCCGCGCTCTAGCTCCGCAATGCACCCACACCACCTCGTCATTGTACCAACCTCACGTAGCTGTCGCACAGCTATGCACGTTCGCAACTCTTCGTCACCACACCCACAATGATATCCTCGGGCTTCACCAACGCGCCTGTGAGCCAGTTTCTGGTGTTCTCGACAGTCATCGGCGCCCTCTTCGCAACCATCACAGATACGAGATACTACCTGCATATCTCGGTCGTACCACACATTTGGACCTATGGCCAATTTTGGAGGTTCTTGACGTGGCAGGTAAGCTTGTTATTCAATAGCTATATCCATTCAGGCGATACTTCGTTGACTGCATGGGGAATAAAAGCTGACATGTGAACCTAGACATGCTTCACCAACTCTACAGAGGTCTTATTTGGCGTCCTTACCTTCTACCAACTCCGCGTCATCGAGCGACTGTGGGGTAGCAGGAAGTTTGCTGTAAGCTCATACCCGAATCGTCAGAGCTTCACGCATTGAATGCTAATCATGACGGTATAGTCCTTCCTCCTAGCCACCCTACCGTACACGACCCTCCTCCCACCGCTAATCCTGACCTTCGTCATTCGTCCCTTCACATTCGGCCGCATGAACTATCTCCCTGCTGGTCCGACACCCATTGTCTTCGCTTTACTCGCCAATTACTACGCCGCTATACCCTACACATACCGTTATAAGGTTTCAGCATTTGCGCCCCCACAGGCATCGTCTCCGCAGTCCAACACGCAGGCAATATCGAGCATATGGTCGAGAAGCTTGACGCTTACTTCTAAATCGCTGTCATATCTGCCGCCACTGCAACTCGCGTTGTCTCAGTTCCCAGGATCGCTTCTAGGCGCTGCTGTTGGTTGGGCTGTTGGCACTGCTTACAGGAGGGATTTGTTGCCAGGTGCAATCAACTGGAGGATTCCGGGTTGGATGGTAGGCGAAGAGAAGAAGAAGGGGTTCGAAGGGCTGAGAGCGAGGCTTGATGCTGAGCGGGAGAGGGAAGGGGGGTCGGGAGCCGCTACTGGCATATTGGCTGGCGAGACGGGGCAGGGCGCAGCAAGACAAAGAAGAACGCTGGGGGATATGGTTGCTGAACAATTCCGAGGAAGGAATTGAAGTCCATACTCGAATTCACATACACATTTAGAGGATCCGAATCGGTCATATCATCATATCGTTGGATATCTAAACCACATTTCTCAATCCAAATTCACAACCCCGCCTTCCCGTATTTGACCCCAAATATCCCCACCTTGAGCGCATCCGATCCCCTCCTCACCGCCGGCGCTGCCCTCGGCATGGCCAACTTGACCCCATCCTCCTCATCTTCACCCAACGCGACCCTCTTCATCGCCTCATCCATCTGACTCGGCGTCAACGGCGCCTTCTCCGGGCTCCAATTCGCCCTCGCCACCTCAATCTTCATATGTCCATCATCATCGCCCTTCATATTGACCACCAAGCTGCCGTTGCCCTCGTCCGGATCACTCAGCAACCACAAGTGCTTGAGCGACCTGCGATCCTGCTTCTCCATGACGTCGTCAGCCGCTTGCGCGATTTCAATCCCCCCGCGCGACGCTGCGATGATCAGGTCGCGCGGATCGAGGTAGTTGAAGCGTCCTAGAGCGGACCAGCCATATGTGCGCGTGGCTTCCATCAGCACGGCGAGGATGATGAAGAGGTTGAGCGCGAAGATGGCGTAGATGTAGCCTGGTTGGCCGAACGTGAGGGCGTAGACGAATGTTCGCGCGGGTTGCTGGGTGAACTTGCGGCCGACCATGAGTTGCGCGGAGGCGTAGGCCACGAGCATGTCGTCGGCCATGGCGGTGATTGAGTTTGTGAGGCCGGCGAGTGTGGCTTCTTCTTCGGTGAAGGGGTCGCGCGAGGCAGAGGCGCGCGACATCTTGTATGCTGCGATGCTGGAGTTGAAGGCTTCGCCCAGAAGAGAGACGTAGAGGTTCGTCATATCATTAGACATTAGTTCGAATTGCCTGACCGTGGTGCGTGTGATGTTGCGCTGAGGATTGAAGTCTGGAATGGGCGCTGTAGGTCTGACGGTGATATTGAGGTTCCCAATATCGACAGTGACGTTGAAGAGCATTGGCGAGAAGTCGAATTCACACTGCGTGCTGTTGAGAAATCCATAAGCTTCGCCCGCTGCGATGGCGAGGTATTTTCGGGGCGAGCGGTCGCTGTATGCTACGCCAATGGCAACGATAGCGCTGCCGTCGTGGCCGATGTAGTTGGAGTACTCTGCGCCTTCTTCGCTGTCTGGCAAGTTCCCTGAGGCGGCATAGATCCATTCGTTCATTGGGCCCGAGAGCACAAAATTCGAGCTGCTATTGTAGATGCACGTGACGTTTGTCATATAACCCTCCTCTTGGTACCAGTAGCCGGCGATCTGATTGTTGGAAAGAATTCCCTGGTCCATGAGACCGACGGAAGCGCCAACGCCATAGGATCGTCCGCGGTAGCTAAACTGTGTGTTGTCCATCTTTCGGTGAACATGTGGGCCCATACCAATGGATGAAGCAGATGCGGCGGAACCCATTAGTTGTCCAGACTGCTGCTGTCCTACGGAGTACGTGAAGAATCCTTTTCGTGTTCGTAGCGAAGGCCCAGCCGAGCCGATCATCATTGGGTATTCGATGATCTTCGACACATCCTCGTAGCTAGGTACTAGCAGCATTCCACTTCCCATTGTCCTAGCCACCGAAGGCGTGATGGAACCAGCCCATAACGCTGCCGGCACGAGACTAAGAAAGACCATGAATAGGACCGGGAAGAAAAATCGAAGAGGAAGATCCCAGTCAACACGTGGTGTAGAGAGATCCACCCACGTTCGCAGAACATCCAAGGACACGCTGACCTTCATGATGCGAAGTCTGAGGGCATAGTTGATGAGCTTTGTGACAACTGCCATATGGAGGAGTCCAAAGAAGGCAGCAAGAAGCTGGACGATGAGCGCCACGGATCCAGGGTACTTGTTCGCAAGCATGAAGCAGCTGCCGGTGACTCTCCATTCTTGAAGCTGGGCGAATAAGAGGAGAGTCGATAGCGTCGTCGTGAGAGCCAATCCATAGAACGTGTTGTAACGATGCCAATGTGAGTACCTCATAGACCTCCCATCTCTTCCTGTCGCTCTCCGCTCGGTCGGTGGGAAGGTAAACTGGCGAACCATTATTACTATAAGAGACTAAAAAGGGACCGCCCAGCGGTCAACGAATGTACGGCATATGCCAGAAAAGAAGGAACGAACGACAGTAAGACAGCAATTCAGCGACGACGAAGAACAAAGGCAAAGTGCCTTGCGAACAGCAGTAAGTATCAGGTACCCCATACAACTACCCACGGTCCACCCATCAAAGGATTCGGGCCAAGGCCCAACCGCGGTAACGGTTTTGTCAACATGGTGTATCAGATCTGGCACTTGGTTCATGCTCAAGCCCCATCGCTTGGAAACTCGATCTCGTACAATCAGACATTGCCAATCCGGAGATTTACCGCAATGCGCAGCCTCGAGCGAGCCATTGTTGCAGCGAATGAGGGTGCTCCTTGGTACTATTGCGTGCCTGCGCTGGGCTGGAAAGAGGGAGAAGTGTTCTAGTCACGACCATGTCGAGACGGAGCGTTCGCATGCACAATGCCGGCCTCAGCGGCGAATGCGGATCTTTCGGCATCATCGCTCAGCGCTGTGAGGGGAGTCATTCAAGATCTGAGAGGTCTTGAGCCTGGGCATTTGGATCTTGGATCTTGGATCTTGGACCTTGGTGGAGTGGAGATGCACGACTCGCTGCTGGGCGAAGCCGGTGCTGAGCCTCTCCATATCAAGAGTGCGACTCTGCTTTGCGAAGCCATCAATATGTCGTACATGTTATCACGTCCAACTCGTTAGCTGAGCATATGCGCACAAGTATACACCAGCAACACTCAACTCATCCACATGCCGCATTGAAGAGGACGCGTCGACATGTGAGACACATTCGACTGCCCGCGTCAGCACTCCAGAGTCAAGACCGCCCAGGAGCATCCAGCCATCACAAGCCCGTATGCCAGCAACAAGAACTGGATGACAGCAAGTCAGACTGACTCGTCCCCGCCACCAAGAGCAGCACTGGGAAATCTTTGACAGCGGAGCGGGACACAACGCTCACAGCAAGCACCTCCCTATGGCCTTTTCTAGCGCGACATGCCAGCAGCGCCCGCAGCGCAGGGGCCATGCTCCGAAACCCACCAATCGCCAACGCCACAGCCAACCTCATACTCGCAAGGCGTTGCATCTGAAACATGCAATGCGTGATGTCGACCTCGCCTGATATCACGACGTTTGATCTCCAGAGCTATTGTCTGCAGTCGTGCCTCAGGATGAGGAGTTGATTGCTTGTGGAGCGCTTTTGTGCAAGTGGACGAGGTGCAATTTGTGCATGTGTGGTTGTATGCATGTGCAGTGTGCGCTGGCTGACTTAGACCGGGATGTTGTACGAGGCTATACAATGGGCTGAGGTACAAGCCTGAGGTTTGTGTGTGTCAGTGTGCAGGTTTGGTTGGATTAGAAGGCATAGTTTTCATTCTTCGGTGACAATAAGATGTGGAGGATCTTTGCGATGGCTGACTACAGGGCTGATGCGAAGTGTACGGATTTACCAATAAGAGAAGTTTTGTTTCGTGGTTGATGTTAGTTGAGCCTCGATGTGGCTGCGCACCCGGCGGCCGGTCAAGACATGCTTCCACATCCGCGAGGCAGAGCAAGACACCATACAAATCCGTCCGCAATGAGGCATGTGGCTGTGTCATCCCGTCACGCATCCCCTTCTTGACTTGGTTGATTGGACAAAACACCTCCTCATGACCGGTGTGCTGTGCACACATGAAGTTCTACAGCAGCCTCTCAATGTAAGGCCGGAGCAAATTACCAGACAAGCAAAAGTCCGACATGCCACATCCAGCCTCCTCCTGCTTCAACGCGAACACGAGCCCGTGCAGTCATTCAAGGGGAGAGATCTCACGTTGATTATACGCGACTAGCTAAGTCGTGAAAGGGAAAGGAATGTGCACACATGTGCATGTCGCTTCAAACGTGCTCATCCAGCCCTTGCAGAAACTCAAGGGTCTTCAAGGTCACGATAGCCGTTTCGTCTAGCGTCCGTTCGAACATGTGCGTCGTGGAAATTGCAAGGGGACCACAAATGTACCGGTACATCACTGATGAGGAGGATTCGCCAAGTGCACAAGATAGGGTAAAATGGTTTCAAAACGGTTGTTCATTACTTGCGTCGCCCTTATTCCTGCATAGGGAGGAAATAAGAAGTGAGAGCGCAACGTGAGCTAGCTAAACTAATTTGGATATTGCGGCGCGCCGGCCCTAAATGATCCTAAATAATATTCCCTTCCACCAATACGCCATGCAATGCAATGCAGAGTGTGTGCCCCGAACAGTAATAACGCCAGGTCATGCAGATGCGGGTTCATGAAGTAAGGAAGAGCTGAGTCCGTCCAGGGAGCAGGCTCTGGCTAACAATCATGTCGTGCGCTTTTTGTTAAGCGATGCAAAAAGAGATTCGTGGGTCTAGTAGACGATATGAAATGTAACGAATGCATTAATAGGTTGCTTGGCGGTTGGCATACGTGGTTTGGCCAAACATCCTGTTGAAGAATCCGCCCGACGTCTTCGCCTTCTTGGCCGGCTTGTCGTCGAAGAGTGGCAGTGAGTGTTGAAGAGGGAGCTTGGACTGCGATGCTGGACCGTGGATATGTACAAGAGTGGCACCCTGGTCGGCGTCGTAGCGGTGCACAGTTGCTTCGATGGGCTCTTCGGTGAAGCTGACGGGAGATCCAGATGAGATGGAGACCGAGGAGCTTCGGGTTGGCGATAGAGATGGAGTTCGCGAGGCAGCGCGCGATGACTGGTAGACGCGCCTTTGAGTGGGAGCGGCGTAGGATGAGTAGTTGGTGGTGGACTGATAGAGGTTCTCGGAAGTGAGAGCATATTGGCGAGTGTACTCGAGCTCCTTCTCGGCAAGCCTGACCTTCTCGGCCTGGCGGGCCTGCCAGACACGGATGGGTGCCAGGAAGGGCTCGAGGTGGTAGTAGAGATCCTCGGGGTTGATGCGGAGGTCCCAGTCGAGGAGGAAGAGGAGCTGCTTCTCCATGAGGTTGACTTCGGTGATGGAGAAACCGAAACCCTCGTAGCCGCGAACAGCAGTGTAGCGAGCCCAGTGCTTGTTCTTGGGGGAGGAGTCATTGAGGTTCTTGGCCGCGAGGATAAGGGCGGCCAGGAAGATGCGGTGGGTGGTGCACTTCATACCCTTGGCAACTGGGGGCAACCGAGACCGGAGCCGGCTAAGGTAGACCAAGGAAGTCATGAGAGTAGGGACCTGAACATGTGACCGCTCGACCAAGGATGTGATGAACTCCTCAATGGATGGCAGGGGTGCTTCCCCGGCCTGAGCAGCATGCTGAGGAGGCGAGGCTGGGGGTGTTGGGGGGAGGTTCTTGTTGAGTGATGGCTCGCAGCGAATGACTTGTGATGCCTTTTGGGCAAGATATGAGATCATGTCCTGGGAGACGGGCATCTGAATGAACTGGTCGAGAGCAGCGCTGTTCTCAGCGGCGAGGTTTGCTGAGTAAGGCATGATGGATGTGATGATGTGATGTGATGTGATGGATGGGTAGGTATGTTTCTTTAAACACGTCCAGAGTGTAATCTAGGACGGCTGAATGTGGCTTGTCGTAGTAGGATTGAGCCCTGTGAGGCAGATAGTCCGACTGTGGTGGTGGTGTAAGCGAGTATCCCGGAAAGGCTGAGTTGTGGCTTGGTCGGAACGAAGACGCCAAGGTTGAACGCAAGGCCGCAAGAAATTAGGTAGCAAGATAGTCCTGACCGGCAAGACTGGGGTTGGTGGAGGGCAACGAAAGAAGGTTTTTGATGTGGGAAGGGAGAGTGGATGGCGCTGCCAAAGTAGGAAGGCGGTGGTGACAGGGAGGAATGATAGGCAGTGCCGGACTGGGGGGACCTGCACCGCTGGGGTGTCAGGGAGGGAGAGAAGAAGGGAAGAGATGAAGTTGTAGTGAAGACTTGCACTGACCAGAAACAAGAGTCGACGGCAGCGGGCGAGATACTTATTATCCCGGCGCGCGAGCAGGAGCAACTCGCGATGCTAAACTTGAGCGGATGGCACAGCGGGAGTGGGGCAGGGCGGCTGCAGGGTTGAGCCAATGGTTCGCGGTCGTTGGACGGCGTCAGGATGCTAGTGCGCCGCAAAGGGGAGGGCGGGCGGCTGTTTGGCTGTTTGGGAGTCGTCCAAGATTGCGCGAGGTATGGTGCAGACCCCCCAGAATAGTCTGTTTCACGTCGCAAGCCAGTCGCTTGAGGCCTAATCCTGCGCGGGGCCCTGACAGCCAATAGCCCGGTACTTCGTTTGCGTTTCGAGGAGATGCTCTATGTTTGAGCTGCACGGGCGCTGCAGTATGGGCCGAGTGGATGAATGGATGGGCGAGGTCGTTGCAGCGGCCGGAAAGCCAGCAGTGAATGACTGTGCTGTCTGTTACAATTTGTACTCGCAGGCCCGGGTGACTGGACGGCGCCGTCTGCTGGCCTAGAAGGGTCACGTTGGTCTGGGTATGAGGCGGTGAAGTCGCAAGAGTGGACCTGGGACGGTTTGGCGGATGAATAGTACACGACCACGCAGTAGCAGCATGCTCGTTCCATATATCTGAATGCGCTTGCACCGGACAATGTCATGCTGGCAAAGTCCGACAGAATGCAGTCTCTGGTGACGAATTACCCAGCCTCGTTGCCAGCCAACCGAGGCATGGTCGACGCGAGGGCCAGATGTACGACGCAGCGTCGTGGGCCGCATTGGGAAGGAATTCCTTGACTGTCGCCTCCCTGGAACGCGTGTTGCACTGCATTGAAGTCAAGCGTAGCATTTGCAAAGGGTTTTGCTCGCTGCAAGCTCGTGGCTCAGCGCCTTGGCAGAAGATAACTCGGCTGGTTGATTCGCACGAGTGCCACCCTCGCCGTCCGCCGGCCGCATGCCACCCAGCCAGCGACTCTGCCAGATCGACACCCGTCTGACAAGTCGAGTCCATCGCTGGGCAGCCACTCCACTCGGCCAGATGCTGGCTCCACTGCAACCACGATGGAGATCGCCATTGTCATGCGACCGCCCTTGTCAACTGGCTTGATTGGCCACCGGACTCGCCAAACAAGCCTGGACGCTGCTCTCGTTTCAACACCTGTTTACTCCGAACTGATGACCAGCCCTCCACCGACACCGCATGAATGACGACGGAGATCCCTTCAAGCCACAGTCAGCTGCACACACTGCACACGTTGCTGCCCATCTGCTGGCATAAACCATCCTCGCAACGAGACGTGCCCTCATGCATGCACACTACTTACCAACCAGGCATCCAGACTCTCCAGCATCCTCGACGCCCGCTGCACCGCCTCAGTTATCACCACCAATCACCGCACTAACCTCCATATTGTCATCTCCAGAGCCTCGTCGCCATCCCCCACTTCTGCAACCTTAATGGCTTGCTTGTCAGAACCCAGACAACCTTATACCACACTGTCTCGCTCTTGCCGCTACCACCTGCCTTGAATTGTTCCCTCTCCGATTGGACACACCGCGTGCGACGCCGTGGGGTCTACTTCGCCGCACTTCATCTCAAGCACTCGCAGATTCACGTCAACACGTCTTCGAAAGTGTTCTAGCTGGAAACTAATCCGAGGAAGCGCTCAATGCGGCTCTGCACTGTACTCGCCGCATCCCCCGCGCGGCTCGCACGGGTCCGACCATGAAAATAGTACGCGCCCATAGTACGCGCTCGTAACACCGACCCCAAAATACAATGCTTCGGAATCGCCCGCAGCCGTTGAACAATACCCAGGCTCGCGGTACCTGCGCAATATTGATCTGCATGTCACTGATTGGGGGCCGTCGCGAGTTCTTGAATCTTGAAGCCATCCGGGTAGCTCCAGTTGTGTGCAAGCGCTTTGCTGTTTCAGCCTGTCTGTTGTGTACAATTACGAACTTATTACCATGCCTTGGTCCTTGTCTCCAGATCGTGCTTCACTCTCCAGAGCTACCTGCTGCCTCTCCCATGTTCTCACCCCCGAGCTCTCCGACGTAAATGCGACCGTCCTGATGGTGGCTTAGAGATGACCGATCATGACCCGACCATCCCGTTCCATCCAATATCCAACACTTTTTCCGGTCAAAATTGGCCGGTTTCACTTCGGATCTGACATCCGAGATCAGATAGATTACTTGTAAATCACTATCGTGAACAAGTTGACTGACAAAAACAAGCGTTCAGCGCTGCGCACCTACGTCACCCCTCGCGAAGCAATAGAGGCGCAGGTGCGCAATCCCAGCTGACTACACCAGCAACACCAGGCTTGCGAAAAGCAAAGTCAAGCGAGGTGGCGATTCCCATGCAAGCTGAGTCGTGTGCCAACCGAGGTCCACTTCTTCAACACCAGCTTGATTTATTTGCATCGTTTAGAGGTTCGTACGAAGGCGAGTAAACGAGCTGTAGGCTCAGCCTCAACTCGATTATTGCCAAGACAATAACAAAACCGACGAATATTTTGGTAAAGCTCATCGGCATAACTATCGGAATCTAATCAATAAATTGGATGTAATCCTAGCCTGGCCTTTTCGGAGTTCAAAAGGTTCCAGTTCAAGTCACGTGCATTCACGGCACGTGCTGACGTGAAGACTGTTGTAGCTTCCACCCCCGTCCTTCACGCGCAATGTACCTCAAAGAGTAACGGCACAGATCCGCGCAACAACATCTTCATTCGGGTGTCTATACGAACCACCCAACTCCAACTAGGCTGACATGCTTTCGCTTACCCGAGTCTAGTCTACATGGAAGGCCTGGCGCTACCATGACTCTACGTCCGTACGTATCGTACTCGCAACCTATACAGCCTCACCTTACCTCATCTCCACCGCTCTCACATGCGCAGACCAATTTTCCCCGCATCGTGGTCTGGCGATCATCGCGCTCGTGCGTGCCGAGTTGTTCGGCTACGGCGATTGTTGCGCCGGCGGACAGAGTCGATCATGCGTAGTGTGACGCGCTTCGGACATGTTGGTGTGTGTGAGATCGGACAGGTGAGATGCGATAGGATCGCATCGGGTCGTTAATCTTCACTGTCTGTACTTGTTTGTCAGATCAGAAAATGTGATATCTTCTCGGCCCACAGCTTCTCCCTACTAGAAAGACAGACCGCGATCAGATGCACATTGATTTTTAAAGCCTCAGGGAAGCAATCTATCGAGACAGACTCCGACCGATCTATTGTTGCGGATCTCTTGGGGTACAGTGTCACTTTTGCGCAGGTCCGTTGCTAATGTTATTCGTGGTCGACATTGTCATGCCATTATTGACGTGCAATCCTGCACGAGCTCTTCTTTTGTGAAGTGTAATACTCGCCGTGACAAGATTCGTTACTGCAGATCAGTCAACGACGAAATAGATACAGAAGACACAGGGTGCGGACCTCGAATACCCATGCCTTTTTCAGAAGCGGAAGATCAGGTCTGTAGTCCCAGATGCGAGGGAGTGCTTCTCGCGCATATAGGGGTCCATACTCGGATCTGTTGGCATCTCATGCCGCCCCAGGCAGTTTCTAGGTAATTCTTGAGCGCTCAGTGTACTAGAGCTGTCGAGTGAACCAGTAGCAAATGTAGCCGCAATAGTCAGAAGAGAAATGAGTATACGCCCGCCATCTGTACAACTTCACGTGCTTTGTCTTCTTCGTCGTTCTGGATGGTTTGAAGGGAGTCTGTCCATATGTATTTGAAACCACACTGCCAATCCTGGAAGTTCTGAGAAGCACAAAGTATCCACAGTCGAGGTGTTCTCGACTGACCCTTTGCTCAAATAAAGTGACTGCGGCTGTCATGACCGCAGCGGATAAGAGTAACCGATCCCAAGTGGAGTTCGCGAATGTTTATAGAAGCGCGTCCTTCTATTTATTGATGGAAATATAGTATAGTATTGTGAACAGAAGCCTCGTAATATTTTCATCTGATGAGAGAACATTGTGGATAGCTGGCATCGTACATGGAAAGTATTGTGCAATTCTGTAATTGAAAGAAATTTGTGCAGGACTATATTCGAAAGAGATTTGTGTAATGCTGCAACCAACAACCATATAAATCCTTCCCTGCTGTCTTCACAAAAGAGAAGCCACAACAACATAATTTCACATCAAAAATGCGCTCCAAAATAGATATTCTTCAAGAGCACTTTGGGGTACAGACAACCGATGAAGCTTACCAGATATACTGCAAGAACATGCGCTAGAATGAGGGTCGCCACTTCTCACTCACAAAGCTGCAGGTTCCTTACGAAGCACCAAATCACCCTGACCTGCCTTCCATCGAACAGATTAACAGAGTCATGAGAGAAAATCCAATCCGCAATTGGAACATAAACGTCTGCCGAATTGGACCATTGATCGTCAAAAGATGTTCAGGCGAGAGATTACTACAGGTAAGTACATAAACTTCAGCCCCCATTCAGTTCGAATTCCATTAACATATCATCTAGGAAGCCGAGAACATGATCTACCTCAAAGCCCACTCTGAAGTCCGCGTACCAGAAGTCTACGCTGTCCTCACTACCACACACAAAACAGGCGTCGCGATCTACTATTTGATCACTGAATATATCGAAGGCGAGACTTTGACTGGCGCGAAGTGGATGACATTCAGCCACGACACGCGCGACAAGATCCTCTCAAAGATATCTGAGCAGTTCCACTTACTCCGCGCCACTCGGTCTCCTGGATTTTTTGGGCGTGTGCACAGCCAAAGCTTCCATCCTATGTCAACCCTTTTGCGAGGCCGAGCAACCAAACCCAGCGGGCTATATAATACATACGAGGATTTTCTCTCCGCCCTCTACCGCGCAGTGGAGATCTGTGCCGTCACGCTCAAATCAGGCCCAGAATTGCATCCCGATACCGCGTCTCCTCTATCTCGATTCAACGATACACGGGCTACATGCAAAGGCACAAGGCCGGTTTTCACCCATGTCAATCCCCATCTGATGAACATCATCGTCCGGCCATTCTATAACACGGAAGAGAATACAGAAGACTGGGAAGTCACCCTGATTGACTTTGAAGATTGCGGCTTTCTTCCTGCTTGGATGCAGGCTGTGACGTTGCGAGAGCGACTCAACATGTGGTCAAAAGGAAACTCAGACTTTGGACAAGACAACGATGAAGAGTGGTTGCATTTCTTGAACACGATTATCCAGGGTTTTGGAGAGGATTATACAGAGCAAGTTGAGTACATGCATAACTTGTATAATAGTACTCGTTCTGGGGTTATGTAGGGGTGTCATCCCGGAATTGTGACACATCAAGCCTGTTCTCAAATTCATTGACTGTATAGTAGTCTGGCCATAATAGCAATCCCAATTTACATCGCGTACCACTCATTAGGAGTCCAAATTCCTTTGTGGTTTGTGGCTAATTCCTCCGAATGCCTGATCTCCACCTTTTGAAAGCCTGTACTTGCTGCTCATCCAGCGATTCGCCGGCCGATACCGCTGTTGATTCTCCCCCAATATTCCTCGTGCAAATATCGACAAAATTATTTCCATCCTCGGAACATTCATGCTCCTCCGCTAGATGGGAACAATAATAAGGAATGTCGGGGTTTTTAATCTCGCTGAAATGGATAGTCGGACTGAACGAATGTCCTTTATGATTCTCAAGAAGAACAAAGACACCATCACCGCCCTCACCGCTGTCGTCGCAACGCAGAATAGAGAGGCGAAACTCATTCCTAATTCTTTCGATATAAACCAAATGGTCTGGACGTTCGCGAGGCCTTGGATTGGGGTCGTCCATAGTAACCTTTGTTGTCATGCTTGAGTCGGGAATTTGTATTCCAACTGTAATGACCAGCTTGTTGTCATGATATCAAAATGTTAGTTACAGACGGAAGTGGTCCATATACAACAATAAGCAGATCAGTTTGGGAGACAACTTAGCGATGGTGGAACAAAAACATGTTCGCAGTTTACACTTGACAGACATCAAACGTATCTAAGACTTTCAAAAATAAATAATCGTACAGACACAGAATGAAACTCTGGACTGTATAGGTTCTTCAAGACATAATGTTTATTATTCACGAGGTATTGTCTTTGTTTTGCCATACTCAATTGATTACCTCCAAAGCTGAGAAAGGTACCATATCGCAGCAAACCAAAAGTTAGCACCCCTAGAAGTGATCTTTTATGCCTGTGCTGCCAGGAACTCGGGACTGAAGGGATAGTCGGTGTAGCCCTTCTCTGTCTTCGCCCTGTAGAAACTGTTCCGATCATACTTGTTCAATTCTAGACCGTGCTGTATGCGGAACACCAGATCGGGCGTAGAGATAAAGTATCGTCCAAACACAATCGCGACATCTCTTTCTTTGTACTCTTTATCAACCACTTTCCTCGCTAGATCAGGCGTGAATCCTCCAGCCAGCAATATTGGACCAGAGAAAACGTCGAATGCAAAGTCCGAGCTATCAGATGATTCCACCTCTGTACTTCCTGAGACCCGCCCTTCTACCAGGTGGAGATATGCGAGACCAAGTTTATCGAGTCTGCTCACAAGATCGGTGAATTGTGGGATCGGATTCTTCATTCTCATTCCTTGGTAAGGGCTCCATGGGCTGAGACGGATTCCTGTGCGTTCCGCCCCAACCGCAGCAGCAACTGCCTGCGTGACTTCAACAGCGAATCTGGAACGATTCTCGATGGAACCACCATACGCGTCAGTACGTTTGTTGGATGTGTCTTGAATGAACTGATCCATTAGATAGCCGTTTGCTCCGTGGACCTCAACGCCATCAAAGCCAGCTTCCATCGCATTCTTGGCTGCTTGAACGTATTCTTGCACAGTTTCCTTGATTTCTTCGACAGTCATGGCATGGGGCTCCGGATAGCTATCGTCCAATGGTATAGCACTGGGGCTGAGTACCCTCATAGGAGGACCACCTGCGAATTCCTTGCTTATTGCTGCTCTGCCCAAGGCCCATAATTGAAGGACTATGTAGCTGCCCTTTGCATGAACAGCCTCAGTGACATTCTTCCAACCTTTGATCTGTGCACTGCTCCATATGCCGGGCGCATTGGGATAACCACCGTGTCTGTCCGAGATGTATGTAGCTTCAGTGATGAGGAGAGTTCCTGGGATTGAAGCACGTTGCGCGTAGTATTCTGTGACGAATGGCAAGGGAACATGTTCATCGTCAGCGCGGAACCGTGTGAGTGGCGACATGACAATGCGTTGTTGCAGGTCAATGTTGCCCAGCTTCAGCGGCTTGAATAGCCGCGAGTCAGTCATTGCAGTACTTTCAGTACTGATCTTGTGCAGGTCGGTTAAAGTCCCAAGGTAATCAATAGTGTCGTGCTGATCGGGTAGAAGGGCGGATTTGGAGGTGTTTGTTGTTGAGTGATCTGGCCGGTCCTGTGTCGACTATATGATCTTTCTGAGAGTGGCTATACTGCAATCGGTATGCCTTCATGAGCATTACAAGGCATCCATATCTCCTCACTTTGTCAGCACGCAGTGTATTATCTCATGATGGATCATGTTCGACGAAGCCAATCTGACGAAATGCCGACCAGCCTGTTCATTGCCAATCACACCCGCAGCTGCAGCTGTGCGCACGACAATTGATTACAAATTGCTCATTGTACTCTCGAAAGATTGGCAATATGTATGATTGCAAGAGTATGTGTCTCCCCCGATTCTAAGCTTGAGCGTCGACTTTATGGGTGGAAGAGAGTGAGCTTGCTGTAAGCCGAAGACGCCATATGTTAGATGGACCGACGCTAGCGACGACACTAACTATATACACGTGGAACCAAAGTTGCAGATCGTTCCTCCAGCCACATTCATCATCTCTTTAGTATTGTTCAAGTTCGCCATTTCGATTTTGAAGCTTGCTTGAACTTGTTACCGACCCTCTAGCTTTGAATTGTGTTGCAAAGCCTCAAATGTACCTACCTAGGTAGGATCTCAACAATTGTCTGGACCACACACGTGTCAACCTACTGAAAGCTGGAAGAATAACTAGTCGTTATTATGATTAATCAGTGTGTAGCGGTAATACCTCATTAGGATAGAGCTGCAGCCTGGACAGCCAATGTGGTTCGATCGAGTGCTTACGCATCAAGAGATTACTAACGACTCTCTATGAGTTCGAAACAAGAGCCAATCATCAAATATTTTCCTGCATAATAGGTGCACGAAGATTCTCAAACTGAACCATGGGACTGGTACTGTCTATATTACATGACAAAGATACGCGTGCTTATGTACGCGGCTGACACTATGACTGAGCAAAATTGTTGACTGAACTCGTGAATAATATCCTCGAACTTGACCAATTTTTTGGAAATTTTTGAAGAAAAGTTGGTCGTGCTGCCAAACCAGTGTCCTAAGCTCCCATCTCAAAATAGTCCTTTTCACTAGCCGCGGCCGATGCATTAGATTTGC
Source organism: Phaeosphaeria sp. MPI-PUGE-AT-0046c (assembly GCA_020747045.1). Lineage (NCBI taxonomy): Eukaryota > Fungi > Ascomycota > Dothideomycetes > Pleosporales > Phaeosphaeriaceae > Phaeosphaeria > Phaeosphaeria sp. MPI-PUGE-AT-0046c. The sequence goes on along the minus strand of JAGTJN010000010.1, from coordinate 500,519 downwards.
TGGTCTACAACATGATTACTGCGAAAGAAAATGGGTAGAAAATGGGTTCAACTAGTCTTACCAGGACTGTCTTTTAATCCCTCCCAGAGCAACAAAAAGGCCGTCTCGGAAGCTCAATCGAGAGGATCTTTACACTTTGAAAATCACACAACATGACGGACTACAAATTCGAAGGTTGGCTCGGTCTTAACAAGGATTCCGCCCAAGGACAAATGGTCTGGAAAGAATTCACTCCAAAGACATGGGAAGAAACAGACATAGACATCAAAATCACTCACTCTGGTATCTGCGGCTCAGATCTCCATACCTTACGTAGTGGCTGGGTACGTCCACGGTCGTTTCACTCCGACGTGCATATACTTACACTTTCAAGGGTGCAACAGACTACCCTCAATGCGTCGGCCACGAAATAGTCGGAATAGCCGTGCGCGTTGGCAGCCAAGCAGAAAACAGCATCAAGATCGGTGACCGTGTAGGTGTAGGCGCGCAATGCGATTCCTGTCTCGGGCGGTTGAATAAAGAGTGCGAAGAGTGCGCTTCGGGTTTGGAGCAGTACTGTCAACACAAGTTTGTCGGAACATATGCGGGCACCCACTTGAATGGAGACAAGTCATGGGGCGGATACGCATTGTACAATCGCTCGCCATCGCACTTCGTCTTCAAGATTCCAGAAGGCGTCTCATCGGCGGCTGCGGCGCCGATGCTGTGTGCTGGTGTCACCACATACTCTCCACTCAAGCACTACGGTGCTGGGCCAGGCAAGAGTGTTGGTGTTGTTGGCTTGGGGGGACTTGGGCATTTTGCGATTTTGTGGGCGAAGGCTCTGGGCGTGGATCGGATTGTGGCGATTTCGAGGAAAGCGGAAAAGGCCCAGGACGCTCTGAGGCTTGGAGCAGATGCGTATGTTGCGACAGATGATGGCCCGAATGCGTTTGCGGAACATGCTCGTTCACTGGATATCATCATCTCGACAATCTCTTCGGCAAAGGTAAGTCGGTACTACAAGTCTCGCAGTATTTGTTGTTTAATACATCGTAGACTCCTATGGCAAACTATCTCTCACTTCTTCGAAGAGACGGTGCGCTCGTCCAGATTGGGCTTCCAGACGACGGTGTTTTTCAAGTCCCAGCCCATCCTTTGGCTTTTGGACGAAAGAAGCTGGGAAGTTCTTTGATCGGATCACCGGCTGAGATACGTGAGATGCTGCAATTAGCTGCTGATAAGGATGTCCAGCCACTAGTGGAAGAGCGACCAATGAAGGCCGCAAATCAAGCACTTGTTGATATGGAGCAGGGTAAAGCTCGATATCGTTATGTGCTGGTCAATGAGTGGTAAGTGCGGCTTTACTAGGCACATTGTATCCAATCAAGGCTGGACTCAAGTGCGACCTGTCAAGGTATAGATTATCATCAATCATTTCAATTCGTGACCAAACTGTTTATGTACATCCTTGACTTGATCCAGCGTTGTCTACACGGCATGAAGTAACGCGATCTACTTCTCGTGTCGTCTCCTGTCAAGCTTCACAGCAGCCCAGCTTAGTCTTTACTCCTTGTAAGTACCGTAGTTCTTGTATCCACCAGCAGGCGCGGGATATGCGCCATAGTTGCTGTACTTCGCACCAGGTGCTGGCTTGCCATACGTGCCTGCTCATTGTCAGTCATGGTGTCGTCCACACAATCAGCCAGGACGTAAAATATGTTGGACCGTTGCAATGATTCACAAAAGCCCGATGGACCTACCATAATTTGAGTACGTGGTCTGTGGCTCCGGTACGGCTTCGGCCTCAGCTTCTGGTGCAGCGATGGGAGCAGCGATGACGGTTGCCACGAAAGCGAGAATAGCGAAAGTGAGCTTCATGATGTAAGATTTGGTCGTTTATGGCGATCTACTTGGTTTTAGATTGGATTGATGATGAGCTGCTGCGAAGATGTTGAGCCCTGCGCTTTTAACAAAAACTTGCAGCTGCCACTTTATATACCTCGCTTGGTAGACAGTCAGCCCAGGCACACTGCCTCCAGGATACCCAATCGCTTACACCTGGCATTTCTAGCCTCGATTCTGCATTCAATAGTCGGGCTTGCGTTCACGTGGTCCATATGGCTTGACTAAAGACAAGAAGCTGGTACCGATGTAGAGCCTCGTAAGAGAAGGCTGGCTGGGCGTCTGACCACATCCAGGCAGTGCTTGACAGTAGTCAATACGCCATGCGCTGCAGTGATGATCGGATAGGTAGGGCCGGTGACGGCATGAGTCTAGGAAACATCGAGCTATTGACGGCTGCAGGTAACGTAGTTAGGTGGTGAGATGGCGCCAAAAAGCCCAGTTCTTACTGAACGTGGTCTCGAAAGTTGAGGTAATAAGAAGCGTGATTCGCCAGAAAGCTCGACTTGCTTTTGGGAATGATGCACATCGGCAAAAGATCGGAACTTGCCATTCATGCATAGTACATCCCTGGAGCGATCTGATCCTTTTAATGTTGCATCGCATCTTCGATAGACCAGAGTTACGCTGACACGAGATCGAACTGCGAGCAAACGTCACAACCAATACACTTGTATCTGCCGAGGCTACATGAGCTAGGGAATGCTAGCAGATGATCGTCAATGTTCGATAGTAGTGTCTCGAAGACATGCATAGTGTACATGCGTGCGCCAGCCACAAACTGACTGCATGATGCTTCATGCATCGTGTTCAGCAACGCCCTTGTACACTTGTACAACGCGATACGAGCAATCCGATCTTTTTTCGGACTAGACCCAGCCTTAAACGCCACAAGTCAGCGAGAGTGGTCGATCGGTCATGGCGTTTGTTCAGCTTGAGCGGGGTACATCGTCAAGTCGCGGAGCTGAGTACTAGCTAGCAGACTCGCAAGGCTGAGTAACACGAATCTGTGCTGGGCATGCAGGAAGCCATGTACATACCTATTCGGTCGTGCGTCTTTCCAGCGGAACGAAATTTGTTACGAGCTGCATTGAGCACCACTCCCACGCCGTGTGACTGCTTTTGATATACGTGACGATGTTTGGATTTCAATCAGAGAAGAGACCAAATAAGGAGCAATTCGAAGACCACGAGCACTTACTCACAGATAGCGAGCGATCGTCACTCGATGCGTCGCTCTCGAACCCACCAGCGCGAAGCCCGTCATGGCTTGTCATGGTCATTGCGATGATTAGTACAGCAATCGTCTCCGCTGCTTTTGGAGCATTTGCAGTACAGAACGGTCGATGGTGGAGTGCTGATGACTTCAGCATACGGCATTCGTCTCAATATTGTAAGTACAAAAGCGCGAGAAAGACCGTTTTCGTATGCTAATAGTCGCCAGCTCCGATCATCAAGGATGTTGGGGTGACATACAGTAAAATCAGATTTGATGGCTCTCTACTGAAGTCGAATGTGTTCAGAATGGATGCTGGACCGGAAGTGGACGCAGCCTGGAAATCATTGGGCGCAGATTGTTAGTCTCATATATGCAAGTAGCCGGTATGGCATGCTGAACTCATTTTCGCAGATCGTGCAGCAAGAATACCTGTCGATGAAGCACAGCGCTCCGGGCTCGCGCACGACCAGGTCAAGATCAAAGAAAAGTATGGTGGCGGTTATCCGGCAAACGTTGAGGGTCTTCATCATCTTCATTGTCTAGTACGTCAAGGTCACTGTGTCAAGTGCTGCCTTACTAACGATCAAACAGAATCTTCTTCGCAAGTCTTTGGTTTGGAACTTCGATTACTATCAGAAACAAGGGTTGGGACCATTTTCGAATGATGCGGACATCCTAAAACACCACGTTAGTAAGTAGATTTCCACAAAGTGATTGCTAGCGGAACACTAACGCTCTTTTTAGCACACTGCCTAGATATTCTACGCCAGCAACTGATGTGTACAGTAGATGTGGGTGTTCTTGGGCAAGTGTGGTACCAGCCTCAAGGGAAAGGGCCAGAGGCATTCGTCGATTTTAACACTGTTCATAAGTGCCGCAACTTTGAAAACGTGCGGGAGTGGGCAGAGAAACACCAGTTGCCCGACCCGGCGGAAGTGGCTGATGATTACCTAGAATTGCCGAAAGAAGGAGATCGGATCTGGCACACAGTGCCTTAATAGGGTTTGTGAGAAAATGGTAGTAGCAACCAATCCTTCCACATTCCATGTGGCACAATAGCAAGATTGCCCTTGAAGAGTGTTGCAACATCCATAAAGATATGCCCAGTCCTGGAATCGTTTTGTAACTGGTAGCTCATGTCGACCTCGTACATGGTTATGATCCTCTGTCCGGCGCGGACAAATTTCGCTCTCTCCGATTTTGGGTACTGATAGATCCCTTCAGGTATCATCATAATGATGCGCGTGATGTTTGGAAATTCCCTGAGAGTATTGCTCAAGCTCCCATCCTGGAATCCGGAGATAACAACCTGCGTTACCGCTATATTCCGTAGCAGCGAGGTGTCGCACTCGATGGCCTGCCGAAAGTGACGCAACATTCCAGTATCGGGCGAATCATCGAAGTGCTCCAAATGCGCATCCTCAAGTGGAAGATAGAGTATGTCGATCTCGAAACGAAAAAAGAACTCTTCCACGGGCTCCACAATCTCCTGATCAACCGCAAAGCATCGGTCATAAGGGAGACGGACGAGATGTCCAACTTTGCGCGCCTGATGATATGCTTCGGAACGCGCTTCGTGACAAATATTGGCGACGGTCGGTGCAGGGCTCGGTGAATAGCGTGGGCAAAGTGTCCCTTCGCTATGGTTTGTGTTGTGCGGTCGTGTTCGCAATGCAACCAGGCGGGGCGCTTGAGAGAAGTAGACAAGCGACCATATCTCGAGCCGAAGCTCTTTGGGGAGAGAAAATAAGGACATGCAACGTGTACTGGGCAGTATGGTTATGTTCAGGTTTAGGTCGAGGAGCATGTAGAGAGCAAGTGCACGTTTGGTCTCTCGTCAAGCGCTGAGCTCTGTACAGGTAAAAGCGCGTTCGATGGGTGTTTCAGCTACGGTGCGCGTAGGATGTTCGTAGTTAGATAGTTCTCTTCAGCAGAAATGTGGTCTCTGGGATGTATCTAGATTAGAGTAATGCTGGCATGTGCATGTGTGTACCTGCGGGGTATGCAACACGTGACAGTGAGTTGTGCGACCATACCTGGGCAAACACGTAGATTAGCAACGTCATACATGAGACAACACTTGAGAAGAAGAGGAAACAATGATGCACTGTTGAATTATCGACAATGATTTAGATATTTCCTGTACCTCAACGCCAAGAATCATGTCTCTACATACAAGACATACGAAATGAAATGGTGTCAGAAAGAAGAGGGTATAATCCAAGCCTGCAAGCCGCAGCTAACGCCGATATCGTGAAATTAATGCTCCATTGAGCCATCATGAGAGGAATGTAACTAGGAAGATAACGCCGATGGCTACATCTGCTCATCCAGTCTAGTGTTCAGAGATGTGCCCGAGACAGTTACCCTGACACATGGAACATGGACAGCATGTAGTGATGGCAGCAACGACGTAGCTGGAACAAATGTAAACGTGAGCGCCTTGACTGGACATGTGCGGTGGAAGCGCAGAACGCTCAACAGGCTGACGCAGACTCAGTTGTGGCCAGGCTTCTTGACAGAACCCTTCGCGGAGAGGCGGCCGCCAGTGCTCTTAGACGATGGGGTCTTGGGGGCACGACCTTTCTTGGGAGAAGGAGTCTTGAGGAGCTTCTTCTTGGAAGGAGAGGAGGTCTTGCCGGGAAGGTTAGGCAGGAACTCGATGGCCGGAACTTGGAGTGTGGCGCCATCCGTGATCTGCTTCAGGATCTTCTCAGTAATCTCCTTAACCTCGTCGATGGACTTGTCAAGGCCCAAGTCAAGATCGAGCTCACGCAGGATGGCGATCGGAGCCTCAAAGTGCTTGCCCTCCACAGGAGCGACAGCCTTTGCAGCCTCATCCTCAGACTTGCCAGCGGCGACCTTGCGCGAGTACTCGTTCAGACGAGCTTCCTCGGACTTCTTGAAGTGGATATCGTAGGTTGTGCCGGGAAACTCATTCTCGATGACATCAAACTGGCGGAAGATGAGGTTGAGCTTGCGGATCTGCCACAGTTGCTTGTTGTAGGTCGCGCGCTGGTAATGCTTGCGGCAGAAGAGAGGCCAGTCGGTAATGTCACGCGTGCAAGCCTTGTTACGGCCGAAATGGTCGGAGATGACCTTGCGCGAGAGGACCTTGGTGTACTGGCCGGTGATACAGCGGGATGTCTCGTCGTTCTTGCAGATGAACTCCCGTTCGGAGTCGGGGAGGTCCTCCGCGTCTGGGTCGTCCTCTGGGAAGTCGTCTGGGTCCTCAGGATCATACGTTGGCGAGACGTCCGTCATGGCAGTGTCGACGGCAGTAGTCTGTGTAGTGGGAGATCGATGTTAGTAACTACGTCAACTTTTGACATACACATGGCTGTTTATACCTCCTGCTCGTCGAGCTCTTGGGAAGTAGCGGAGTCCGCAGGAGTGAACGGCGGCGTTGGTACGGCACCCTTGACGGCGACTTCAGCGGCCTCGGCGGAGGATGGAGCAGTGAGAATATTAGAGATGCTCATCGTCTCGCGTACGCGGTCAACTTCGTATGAGTTGGCAGCGTCAAGCGGTGGAGTGGTCGACATGGTGTCGAACTGCTGCTGAGTGACTAAATATATTGGTCGTCGAGCTTGATTGAGTGGGAGCGCGATAGTCGAGCTTGACGAGGAAGAGGAGATCTCGAGACAGGTCGGCGGGGGTATATATATGGGGACGGGCCGTTATTTGACGAGGTGAAGTCGAGGTGACGGCGCAGCGTTTGGCCTCTTGCGTGACGACCTCACCGTCACCGAGGGAGGGGCTCACCTGGACCAGCTATTGTCTGTGAATCACCTCAAAGAGGTACCATAGCGTGCACGGCTTCCCCACGCTACATCAGCCTGCCGTGAAGGCGAATTGTGTGCGCGCAGGCTCCACAATAGGGCTCCTCTGCCCTCATTTAGGGTGCCAAGGCAAGTGTTCGCACCAACGCAGTGACCAGACGTCGTCCTTCGAGTTGTGCGTGATGCGCTTGTGCCTGACAGGAATCGTCTGAGCGTGTGAATGAGCGTTGGTGGTGCGGGGAAGTGATCCATACAGTTGCTGTCGGTGGGGTATGTAATCTGCGTGGCCAATGTCAATGAGACACACGAGAAATTCTAGATGGCGGATGCAGCGATGACACTGGAGGCAGCATGCCTAACGATGAGGAAGTGACACTCGTACTGAACGGCTGGCTGATGATGGCGCCTGTGGGTCAGGATAGGTGATGCATGATAGAGAGACGTGATAGGACACAATATGGTGAATGTATATCCACTGAAACGAGGAAGTCTGATCAAGGAGACGTGACAATATGATCTCTGGCTATACATGCTTGGTTAATGGGCGGTAGGTTCGTGTGAGCACATTACAACAGTCATGTGATTCTAAGAAGACAATACAATGCCCTACCAGAAATTTTACACGGTCTGGTTGAGCAGATATCGGTAGGAGACCTTTGATCCGGGGACAGTAGACAACCCCGACAACAGTACATAAGAGCAGTATCCCAGGGAGATACTGAAACCTCCCCGTACTGCTGTCGGACACTGAGCTTCGAGGAAAGCACATCCTTGCGCAGCGGTCAGTGTTGGATGGTGAATCTTTTCGTTCTTTTGTGGAGCTTCAAGTGTATTGCTCGGACAATGCAAATGATGGATACTCATTATTCAGTCATACAAGTTGTGTAGAGCTTCCGTCGGTGGTAATGAAGTATCATCTCAATTCGCAAAATAACATCGTCTTCCAACTCTCTGACACCGCAGTTCGATACTTTTTATGCGTACCATGCTCTCGATCCTGCGATCCGGACACGGGCTTTCGTGGAGGAGGTGAAGTCAGCACCGTTCGGCTGGCGTCGGGCAAGTTATCGCCGATGCCGCTGGGCACGTGAACGTCGTCAACACCTTCCTTGGCGCGGCAGGACACCCTCGTTCCCTCGCACGCTTCCCGATAGACGCGCAAATTCCTTGCACGCAAGCAAACGTGAGCTTGTCGCTTGAGATGCGCCCACACGTCATTTATACCAAGCCCAATCCATCTACGCTGTCCACGCTGCTCACGCTGTTTACGCTGCGCTGAGCGCGCCTGCCTCGGTTTCGTCACCAGATTTCGCGCGCCCCCATCCACCATGCCTCCTACAGCGGGCACCCGAACGTCGACCAGACAGGGCCGAGCTACTGTGCGGCCCACAAACTACTATGCGCGCACTTTTGCCGGAAGGCTCGCCGCCAACGGGCTCGAGCAGACACCAGAAGCCTCCAGCAGCGCGCCTGGCTTCCTCCCAGCGCTCACGCACTTTACGGGAGCTGTCGACTCCATGCCCAAGGAGATGATCAACCACTTCTCCATGTTCAAGGAAGTCGAAGCCAAGCTCCACGATCCTGAGCAGATGCTGAAGGAGCTTTTCGACGAGATTGCCCAGCTGCCCGTCACCACCAAAGGCCAACTGCGCAACGGCGAGCCGGAGATTGGCGCGTCAGAAGATCGCGCAGGTGTAAGTCGCGGTCCGATGTATGCGCCCAAGGATTCTGTTGACAGCTTGTAGCTACCACCACGAAGCTCCGACAGCCTCCCCACGGAGGAGCAGATCATAAGAAGGCGGCAACTTTTTTTCCGCCTCCGCGTCTTGATGGCGCAGATACTTCCCGCCCTGGACGAGAAACTTGTGGTATTGCAAGCTGCCAAGGTCACCAAAGATAAGGGCCTCATGCGAATGCACCACTCGTACTCGCAGCTCGACAACGAAATCAGCGACGAGGCCCGTTACGGCAGCCTGGCGCACTGGGCATACGCAGATAAGGAAGAGAAGAAGAAGGGCGGCACAACACACGAGCGTCAGAGGCGTGAAGTTGCCGCGGCGAACAACCTGGCTGCGGCAGCACAACATGTGCATGACGTAGATTCGATAGCCGCAAAGAGTGAGGCCCGGCGAGAGGCCATGCTCGCCAACAAGCGCAGCAGGCACCAGCAGATTGATTCCGATTTCGATGATCGGCCAGCAAAGAAGCCCCAGAAACGGAAGCCGCTCGCAGCTGATACAGCCACCTCGGACGCTCGCAACGCTGGACTCGGTATACTGAACAACGGCGCAGGGCCGCATGGCAAGCGCAAGAAGACAGAGAAGGCTCTTGCTGCGGCTGCTGCAGCCCCGCCCATGGAACGTTCGTTGAGCGGCGCACTCAAGGCCGCAGGCGGAGCTGGTGGACGCAGTGGATCGAGCCCAAGAGGCACGCCGGCACTCGAGAATGCTGCTGGCTCGAAGCGCAAGCCCAGAGCCGCACCCGCCCCAGCGCAACGCAAGAATCTGATGCCACCATACTCACCACCCCTCGCGTCTTCTCCCCTAGCTGCGAATTTCGCGATCAACAAGGCGATAGCAGGCGCTTCAGATCGACCGCTGTCAGCGCGTGCCAGAAAAAACTCCATTGCAAATTCGGTTGCGTCTGTCAACGCTCAAGACGCTGCCAATGGACGAAGACCATCTTCCGCCCACTCTGTCCAACAAGGTGCAAGTAGCAACGCAGTCACTGAGCTCGAGCAAGCCGCTGGCATTGTGCGAGATAATGTGTCTGTACAAGGGGCTTCTACACCAAGGGACACGTTGGACGTTGGACCGCCTTTTGAAGCGCTTGCTATGAAGCAAGAGGAGCTCGCCCAACATGAGCCTGAAAGCATGGAGATTGACGTACCGATGCCCGCATCCGTCACAGCCAAGGCAGGGCGTACTTCAAAGACGGCAACCCCCGTAGTCGGTTCCTTCCCTGAGATTCCGATGTCGCGCAGTAGGAGCACACGAAATGCGAACAACTCGAATTCAAATGCATCTTCTGAGAACAACAGCACTACAACAGGCTCGGTCTCCAAACGAGGAAACAAGAAGAATGCGCAACCAGTTTCGACAGCGCTTGTTTCTCCAGCAGTAAAGGCCGCCACGAACACGAAGTCGAATCCACCCTCCTCTGCTGAAAGCTCGATTGCTCTAGACCAAGAGAATGATTACCCCGAGGCCGAGGCAGAGTCAGAGGAAGACGGTGATGAACCGCGATACTGCTACTGCAATGAAGTGTCCTATGGTAACATGGTTGCGTGCGACAACGACGACTGTCCACGGGAATGGTTTCATTTGGCCTGCGTGAACCTGGACAAGGCCCCCGTCGGTAGGACCAAGTGGTTCTGTAGTGACGAGTGCAAAGAAGTGTACGCGAAGACCAAGACGAAAGGCGGACGGCCTGGAAGCAGTCGGCAATAGGAATTAGGACGGAGTTCAAGGCGTTCTGGATCGACTCTGGAGGGTTCTAGGGTTAGGCTTGGCCCAAAGGGTAAGGGCAAAGCTAAGTTGAATTTATGGGATGGCTGGAATGCTCTTTGAAGCTTCCTTGGGTCTGCTTAGGTTCGTGATTTCGCGGCGCTCTTGGATCTGGCGCACAGCGAATCATGATCACGACGGTTGGGAAGGCGCAATTTCGCTGGGACTCCGCAAGGCCATATGAAAGCTTTATCTCATCGACTTGGGAAGGGAGGGAGTAGACGCTTATCCAAAAAATCACAGCTAAGATGCACATATCCATTCATGCAATCGCACATTGACACGGACAACATTTTGCATAGTTGTTAGCGTGTTTGACGCACAACAATCGTGACGACGACCATGTCCTGAGCTATCCACAAGATGCCTGTCGGTCCCTGCATATCTGATGTAATGGTCACATATAATTGGTCACATTGCAGTACTCGCAGCCCCAGATTTCAGCTGGACCCTGTCGCCGCTGTACGCCCGTGATCTTGTACTCACCGCTCAAACACGCGACACAGCCGCTTCTACCGTCATATCTCCTCGATCCCGCGTGTAGAGCTGCAGCTGCTTCATTGTCAGAGAATGACTCCCACCAAAGCCCCGTCAGCAGAGGAACAACTCGTCACGTCGCCCGTTAGTGGGGCAGACACCCCGCCAGATCTTCGATTCTTGCATTACAACGATGTGTACCACGTCGAAGCTGGCTCACGAGAGCCAGTTGGAGGCTATGCAAGATTCCAGACGCTGGTAAATTACTACAGAGATGATGAGAGGTTTCAGGCCCAACCGAAGGTTTTGACATTCTTTTCTGGAGATGCGTTCAATCCGAGCATAGAAAGCAGCATCACCAAGGGTTTGTATATTCAGATCAATTGATGAATTGGGCTAAAGCTTAACAGGCAGTCACATGGTACCTGTTCTGAATAATATTGGAACAGATGTCTCTTGCGTGGGAGTAAGTTGCCCCTTGTCAAAAACTCCGTGCCCAATTCCTGACGAGCCCCAGAACCACGATCTTGATTTTGGAGTCCGGCAATACCGCTACCTCACCTCGAAATGTAAATTCCCGTGGCTTCTCGCGAACGTTCTCGACCCTGCACTCGGCGAAGGTGTGCCGCTTGGAAATGCACAGAAGACAGTCATGCTCACATCTTCGAACGGCATAAAGGTCGGAGTAATTGGTCTGGCTGAGCGAGAGTGGCTGGACACTATCAACTCCCTACCTCCTGACATCATATACAAGAGTGCTTCGGCAACGGCTAAAGAGCTCATCCCTGGACTGAAGGAGCAGGGTGCGGAGATCATAGTCTGCGTCTCCCACCAACGCGAGCCGAACGATAATAAGCTGGCAGAGAAGACTGGAGGTGACTTGATCGACATCGTTCTTGGAGGACATGACCACTACTACGCCTATAGCCACATCAATGGCACTCATGTTCTTCGATCAGGCACAGACTTCAAGCAGCTGTCGCACATCGAAGCATGGAGAAAGCCCGAAGGGAAAGGATGGGACTTCAAGATCACGAGACGAGATGTCGTCAGTAGTATACCACAAGACCCGGCAGCCATGGCACTTGTGGATGAACAGACGCAAGACATTAGGAAGAGGTTGGACAAGCCGATTGGGTACACAGCTGCGCCGCTTGATGCCCGATTCACCACCGTCAGGACTAAGGAGTCGAACATTGGCAACTTTGTTTGCGACTTGATGAGATACTATTACTCTGCAGATTGCTGTATCATGGCTGCAGGCACGATTCGTGGTGATCAAATCTACCCACCAGGACTATTGAAGTTACGCGATATCGTCAACTGTTTTCCATTCGAAGACCCGGTAGTTGTGCTAAAAGTAACGGGCAAAGCCATCTTCGGAGCACTGGAAAATGGAGTAAGCAATTACCCGGCGTTGGAAGGAAGGTTTCCTCAAGTCTCCAACATCGTTTTTGAGGTCGATTACTCCAAGCCGCCACAGTCAAGAATACAAAACGTTACCATCGGTGGTGAGCCGTTAGAAGAGACAAGAGAATATGTACTTGCAACTCGGGGGTACATGGGCCGCGGCAAAGGTATGTGCAATGTTGCTGTTGTCGCATGCTCACAAGACTAATCACTCCCAACATAGACGGATACACATCACTCCTCATCGAAGAAGAGGGCGGTGTCGCCAAAGAAATTGTCTCTGAAGAGAATGGTGTCCTCATCTCCACCATCCTCCGCCAATACTTCATGTCACTCAAGGTCCTCGGTCGCTGGAAACGCATGGGACAATCGCTCAACAATAAATTCTTGAACATCCAGACGAACCTTCAGAAAAACCACAAGCACACCTTCCATGATGCTTCACCTACAAAACCAGATTCAGCGGGCCCGCCGCAACCGCCGAGCATTGATAGGGTTGTGCGGTCCACTGGGCCGGATGCAACGAACAACGCCTCTGATGATCCGGATGCTGATGAAGATGAAGATGACGGACCGATGTATGATGATAGCGTGCCGATCAGATTTAATGAGAGGCAAGTCGAGATTGCGCGAAACGTGATGCGCAAGTGGTGGAGGTTGGCTGGGCTCAAGCACACACCGAATTTGTGTGATGAGTTGGGTGTGAAGGAGTTTGTGGTGAACTGGACGAAGGCTATTGCCCCGAGGCTGGAGGGGCGGATCAAGGAAGTTGGGGTGAAGACATGATATCGGTGTGTAGTCGTTCTGTAAGTAGCCAATGATATCATGTGAAAGTCAACTCTTGCGTTTGTTTGATCCACTCGAAACGTTGAGAGCGCGGGGATCTGAGTCTAGCCCGACGATGCTCCTGCCTCAGATATTTTACTAGGTCCTGCCCTCCTTCATTTTCCCTAGTCTCTTCCCTCTTTCTCTGGTTTTCCCGACGCCATACATAGCTCTAGGGCTGCTTGATAGCGAGCCATTACTCCGATCGGTATCGTTTGACAACTTTGCACTCACTTCTGAGACCCATCCTCGCAAGATCCACCCTTCTGTGGAAATCATGGCCCGCGAAATCGATCAAGCTCATCTGCTAGAGTATACGGGCGAATTCTCGTTTGATCACAAACTCATCCTCGAATTCATCAAGACCGCCAAACCAGACTACGATCACACCGACCCGAAGACATGGCCTCTCATAACTTCGGCATATCTCAATAAATGGCTGATAAAACCCTATAGTGGAGTTTTGATGCTTCCACCATTCATCGCATACGAGCGCAGCCTTGTTGACTTGTGTGTCGCAGACAGGGAAGATGGCAATGTCGAGCTTGTTCGCGAGGATGGCGTAAAGACGGTACGGAGCCGATTCCATCACCACTTCCCATTCATATATAATCACAATGGTCACAAACGCAAGTTCGAGTACATGCATGCGGACCACTACACCTCTTGGGTGTTTGGCGTCACTGGCAAAGTACCCGCAACTCGGACTAAGGGAAAGGACACACCATCAGCGTCGGCCGACCCGTTTGACGAGATTCTCGAGTTGATCCAAGATGCACAGCATGCTCACAAAACTGATGGGGCAACATCTCTGAGGGCAGAGTTGGAAAGCGCGCACAAGGACCTCGATGAGAGCAAGAAACGAGTAGTCGCAGCCGAGGCACAACAGAAGTTGCTCGACAAGGAGCTTACCCATGAGCGGAGACGTGCTGAAGGTCTTGTGCAAAGCAAGAAGGCTCTTAAGCAAGACCTGCAGAAGGCGTTTAGGGGCGAGATGGAGCAGCACACCATCACGCAAAAGCAGCTGGAACGGGTGAATCGCGAACTTGCGGACACCAACAAACTGTGGAGGGAGGCAACAAATGAGACTATTGCAGCTGAAGCAAGATCCAAAAAGCTCGAAAAGACGTTGAAGGATCGCGACAAGGATTTGCAGGTGTCAAGGGAGCAGGCAGCCACACTGCAGGAACAGATGGTGAAGATTAGGAATGAGCTGAAGAAAGGCATGGAAGATGGTGGTCAGAAGAGGCAGGCGGATAGCAATGCGTCTAGCTCGCAGAAGAAGAAGGTCAAGATCCAGCAGTGAGTATGGCACGGTCTGAGGACTATTTTGTGAGAAGCAACCTGTGTTTCTTTGGGCAAGGCATGCTCGGCACAAGTATAAGATATGATTGTTCATTGAAACATCAAGATTTGTATATGCTGGAAGTGAATGCTCTATGCGCTCAAGGAGTGACAGCAATCGGTAACAAAACAGTTTTGGCAATGCAGCATATATGATCCATTGAAACGAGACTCGTGTGGTCCTTACGTGGTACATACCTTTTACCAAATTTGACCCCGCTACCCGTGGTTCTCAAAATACAAATGCAATCGCGATGCGCTCTACATTTTACAGTCTATGCCAGATTCTAGCATGCGTCAAGGCGGAAGATGAGAAGGTTCGGATCCAGAGGGCAGTGCGCGATGGAGAAGAAGATCTCCGGGCGGTCAAGTAGGACAATCGCGAGACCGTCGATCGCAAAACGACTGACATAGAGGGATTTCAGAACGAACTTGAGAGAGCTCGTGGAAGCAACGACGAATTCATACGAAATCCACCAGCAAAGAGAAAAGAGTGTCCAAGGGAAGGGGAAAAGTCTGAGAACAGCATCGACGAGGGATTGGCAGCGTCCATGAGATTTACGGGAATTAGAGGACTGGAGAAGAGATAGGAGAGAGGTACGAAGGACAGAGAGACGTATGACTGCTGAGGATATTGAAGAGGTCAAAGAGGATAGTTCTGATGGTCGGGCTTCATCTGGTAGGCTCCTCGTTGCTTTACGACAGAGAGACTTTGAGGCTAACCGTCTTAAGTTAGTCATATATTAGCCTTCACACGAAGCCACGTGCCATCGCGTTCAACCTAAAGTCGCCAAAGCGGCCAGACTGGACCGTCGCAGTCATGCGAGACCTGACGGTAGAATATCGGCGACGCCCAACCTCCCTCCTTCCTTCACCCCGCGGCATTTTCAGCAGTGGGATGAGCGCGGAAGAATCAACGGCTAAAAGGCACCCGTCTAATATCCAACCCTCCAGAGTAGCAGTTGATGTCCACACTCTACACCTGACGGCTCGCGACCACAATTCAGCATGACTACGACCGTCTTGGTCCAGTATGTCATATGCTTGGCTTCTGGATGGCCGTGCCGGCGGTTAAATGGCATCTGATTCCGTCTCGTGGGGCTGTACCCCTCCTACCATAAAAGCATTCACGATGCCTCGAATACATAGCTATACTGACTCGGACATACTCACCCCATAATCCATATCAATCAATTGCTGAGTGGCTTACGCAATGGCGGACAAAGAACCCATCGTCACCCACGTCTTCACGGCCGACCCGTCGGCGCATGTCTTCAATGGCAAGCTCTACGTTTACCCCTCCCATGACCGCGAGACCGATATCAAGGACAACGATAATGGCGACCAATATGATATGGCTGACTACCATGTCTTCAGCATGGAGGAAGTAGGTGGCCCAGTC
Source organism: Phaeosphaeria sp. MPI-PUGE-AT-0046c (assembly GCA_020747045.1). Classification (NCBI taxonomy): domain Eukaryota; kingdom Fungi; phylum Ascomycota; class Dothideomycetes; order Pleosporales; family Phaeosphaeriaceae; genus Phaeosphaeria; species Phaeosphaeria sp. MPI-PUGE-AT-0046c. The sequence continues at coordinate 484,670 of JAGTJN010000010.1, read as the reverse complement.
ACAGACCACGGTGTAGTTCTGAAGCAGGAGGAGATCCCATGGGTGTCAAAACAACTCTGGGCTCCAGATGCGGCTACCAAGAACGGCAAATACTACCTCTACTTCCCTGCCAGGGACAAGGACGGTATCTTCAGGGTTGGTGTCGCGGTTGGTGACAAGCCCGAGGGACCTTTCAAGCCGGAGCCCGATTACATCAAGGGCAGCTTCAGTATCGACCCCGCCACATTCGTCGACGACGACGGCGAGGCATACCTATATTTCGGCGGCATTTGGGGCGGCCAATTGCAGTGCTGGACCAAGGGCGAATTCGACCGCGAGGCGTACACAAACATGGAGGCCACCGAGGGCGACGCACTCTGCGCAAAGGTCGGCAAGCTCACCGACAACATGACCGAATTCGCATCTGAAGTTAAAGACGTCGTCATCCTCGATGAATCAGGCGCACCCCTCAAGGCTGCTGACCATGACAGGCGGTTTTTCGAGGCTGCGTGGATGCACAAGTACCAGGGCAAATACTACTTCTCGTACTCGACGGGCGACACACATTACCTCTGCTACGCCACTGGCGACAACCCATACGGTCCGTTCACCTACGGCGGCAGGATTTTCGAGCCAGTCATTGGCTGGACGACACATCACTCCATTGCCGAGTTCAAGGGCAAGTGGTACCTGTTCTACCACGACTCATCGCTGTCCAAGGGTGTCAACCACCTGAGGTGTGTGAAGATTAGGGAAATCGTGTACGATAGCGAAGGAAAGATCAAGTTGGCAGAGGCGCAGCCTCAGCTCTAGGTTACCAACAAAAAATAATGCATACTTTATATAGATACCTTGACGACCAGAAATGCAAATACCATGGACCACCACTCTCCATCGCAACCCCTCACTCGCACTTCCTTCTCTCACTTCAAAATCCGGTAATATACCTATGTTGATCCGTAACCTCCACAACCTCCACCAAATCCCCAACCTTGACCTTCCCCACCTCCATGTCTCTCGGCACACACAACATGCCAAAGCACGGCTTAAACTTGATCCCCTCATCCACGCGCCTATACTTCATTAAAGTATCCCATGGCTGCCTCTTATCTTCCTCCGCCGTCTCCGGATCCACATTCGGCACTCTACACCTAGCACATCTCTGCGTGACATCAAATACCATCGGGCTCCCACCATGTTTGCCCCTCGGCGTAATCTTCAACGTCCTCCAGCGATCTTCATCCCACGGCGGGGCATTGTTACCTTTGACTATAATATTCGGCCGAAAACGCCGCACGTCAATGGCGCGGGGCAGGCGCGTATTGAGCTCGGAGAGCGACGCAGCATTGCCGACGAGCACGGGCATGAGGTCGGGAAAGCACGTGCTTGCATCGCGACCTAGAACGTTTGGCGCGCCGTTGGAGGCGAGGGGCCGCGGCGCATCGTATGCGGACGCCTTGTATACGAGACGGACTTCTTTGCCGAAAAAGGCGTTGAAGGGGCCGGTCAGTTCTGTGGAGTATACGCGCGCGGGCGTCCATGTGCTCCAGATTTTGGCGTCGTGCTTTTCGGTGTTGGCGTCGAGCCAATCTTTGCTGGGATGTGCGGGGATGGAGAATTCGAGTTTCTCGTCGATGGAATCCGGGGCTGGGGCGGTGATGGTGAGGGTGTCTGTTGAGGAGTCGTAGGAGGGCCGGATGAGCGTCATCTTGGAAAAGTTGCGAATCGTGAGGAATTCGTGGTTGGGGTAGGTTACCCACATCCATTGACGGTCTGGAGACGTGAGCTATCTAAACATGATGATTGAGTTCATGCTTGGACGTACCGAGATCAAGGCCTGTGGGTAGGAGCCTTGCTGACTGGACGGAGATACCATGACATGACTTGATCGGATGAATGTAGAGAGCCTCAATCTCTGTAGGACCTGGAAGTGGGCCGACGGTGCTTTTTCTAGCTTGAGTTTTGGTGTAGTAGAGGTACGTCAGAACAGGTACCAGGAAGGCCGAGGCGATGATGGCTGTTTGTGTGGTGTTGGACAATGCAGAAGCCATGGTGAAGATGTTTGTGCCCAGGTTACCGAGGGCAGTTCTGTCAAAGCCAGGCCACAGTTGAGGCTATTTTGACTGTATCGAAGGCGTATAGCTGTTGTATTGGGCTGCTTCCGAGCTCTCTTCGACGAATATGCGATGGTAACGCGCACACCTTTTCAACGGCTTAGTTTCTCTCTTATGTAACTCTTCAACATGCAGCTACACTAAGTGCTTAAGAATCTCACGTTACCAATAGTGAACATCCGGACCTCAACACATATGCACGATTCCCAACTCGTCGTTGGAGTCAAACCTTCAACATTTATAATCTGACGTTCTAGTTCACAAGCGTGACGCAATGCGGAATGTTCCATCGATGTCGTCTTAGCGTGGGCGACCATACCTCCGCTGCGTCGATCGCAGGCATGTAGCCGTCCTTGCAGCTGCACGTTCCATTGGCCCATAATCGCATGCACTAGTTAGCGCAACGGGAACGCATGCTGCTCTGCGTGTATCAGATTAGACGTCAAAGGCGTGTCAGGCTGAATATGCACGAGTGCCTGAACACCATCCTCGACGGAGCAATGCGCACACGATCATTCCGGTGTAATTCTTCTTACGGAGACATAATAATGGTATTGCTTCTATCTATCAAACTTCATTACGTCAAATCGCCAACAACATATGCGGTGCGATGTGAAAGGGGGTATTAGGTAGGTGACAAAACACTAAAAAGCGCTGACATGGTGGGCCAAATCCATCCCAAAATCGACCGTGAAACGCTGCATTATTGGGTATACTCTGCCGCCAATCCGATCCATTCCAAATCCAATCCATGAAGAAGCCAAGGCTCAAAAAATGTGACAAAAGAACAGTAAAGTGTGTAAAGGAAAAAAAATGATAATAATATTCGGCTCCGTTGAGGTGACGTGTTAGCTCGCTTCATCTGACGATGGCGCGAGGTTCGGAGTCACTTTCACAGTGAGGGTTTTGTTTGTTTCTTAAGGAGAGTGTAGATGTACGGTGTCGGGCCAGCCGACGTAGATCATGTGGAGGGGCGCGGTGTGTTCGTGCTGACGGTTGTTACTTGCGATTGACAAGAACAAATGTTGGACAGCACTCTGACATTAACCCCAGTTGTCATCGTTCATCCAGCCTATATCTCGTTGCGTCACGAGACTATGCTGAGAAATGTTGCTTGGCCGCCGTCGCATAATCATGCGGGAAAAGCGATTCTGGTGATTATCGTCTTTAGGCGGGGGTGGAGGGGGTTGCTCCTGTTGAGCGACTCGACCCGATCCTATACTGACAAGCTTTGGCACATAGCGTCGAGAGGTCGGAGTGCTTGCCTGCTGCTGTTGTAGAAAATTTGGTGGCAGACTTTGTCTCGGGGGGTAGTGTGCAAGGCTTGCATACTGTGAAGTTGGCACGGATATCATCTCGCGTGGTTGATTGTAGTCCATGTAAGTGGGCTGCTGCTGGTAATTGAGCAGATCGGGAGTCGAGGCAAAGCCGGTATTGGGCCATGCTGTTTGTTGCTGAAAGCTTTGCGCAACTGGCTGAGAAAAGTCCGTTGACATGGTGGTCATGTGCGTGTCAAATGCGTTGAAGGCGCCCATGCTGGTGGCTGCACTCATGTTATTTTGATTCATCTCCGTGCTGACAGGCCATTGAGGTTGTTGCATGGGCTGATGATGCATACTCTGAGGCGGCTCGATAGGATCCAAGTCCATCATCGTATGTTCGGGCGGCAACCCATGAGAGCTTTGCAACCTATGGTCCGCGCCAAAGTCGGGTGTCTCGAGCTTGAACTCCACCATTTCTCCTTGACTAGAATCAGTGGTTTCAGAAACCTCGGGGATGGGTTCTGGAGCTAGCTCGACGTCCTTTGCCTCGATTTCGGCCAGGTCGTATGTGTCTTGTACCAGCTTCTGAATATCGAACGCTCGAATATCCCACTTTGTCTCAAGCTTGTACCTCAACCTGTTGCATCTCTTCGATTCCCAGGCAAGAGTCGGCCAATTTTGTTCGTCGCCGTGACGGTCCGACATCATTTGGTTCCAGGCAGAGCCGACCTCGGGCTGCTTCAACAGCCCAAGAACGACGTTGGTAAAGTTCCACTTCGAGCTACCCTTCTCTTCGAAGTGCATCGCGATATGCTCACAACGCTCCTCCCAGGTTGTAAGGAGACAAGCGCAGAAGCCACAACCCCATGCGTCTTTGTCGTGCATGACGATTTCGTACTTCTTGACGCACGGCGACGCTTTCCTGCTTGTAGGTTGACCACTTTCTCTTGGTTGTTTGCAGTGCTCGCATCCCTGTATGAAGTGTCAGTACCAATTTCGCCAAAACGCGGCACACGAGTCTTACGTGGAGCTTAGTGTGGTGCTCACGGAAGCGTTTCCCAGCATGGAATATCTGCTCGCAATCAGGACAGCGCCATGTGAGCCTCTGCTCGTGGAATTCTTCCTCGTGTGACTTCCAATACGGTTTGGATTTAAGAGCTTTGTCGCAGAAAGTACATGCAAAGTTCTTCGGAGCAGGCGTGGAAGCTGTCGAGATCGTCGAAAGACGCGACGAAGCGGTAGACAATCGCGAGGATGCGGCGCTGTAGTGGGTGTATGATGAATCCGTCGAAGCGACAGAGGATCGTGGGTCGGACATCATGCTCGGTACTCTACTCGAAGGAACGCTCAGGTAAGAAGAGGCTCGACTGCCCAGTGTTGACATGGACGATCTGTCGGCGCCCGAGGGGCGCATTCCGTCTACACATTGGTGAGCGGATGCGCCATTAAAGCAGGGTGGAGACCGACCTCCATTGCGCGCTGCCTGCAGTAAAAGTAGGATCTGATGGTCGTCGAGATGCTTCAAAGCATTGATGTGATCGATCACCTGTGGGTTAAAGTTGCTCTGACCAGAGAGACGTGGTGACGGTGATACGCTTTCGGAGACGCTGCTCAGAGGTGTCGAGCTTTGGAGACTGCGACGCGGGCGCTTGAACGTGTTGCTTGTCTGCGGCGTACTGTATTGGAAGAGCTGAGGCTCGTCGGTGTCCATGTTGTCAAGATGGGCGCGTCGAAGCAAGTGTCATGCCGGAAATTGACTGAGGACGGGCCGTATTGGGCGAACAGCTGTGGTCGCTATGAAGGGAGGCGGACACGCGCGGTGCAGAAGCGTTCGAGAAGGTGCCGCGCTTTTGTCGGACGGGTGGGAAGGTGTGAGCTCGGATCTCAGGCCGTCAGGAAGATGCTGTTCGTCTAATCTCCCGGGCGGCGGCGGATGGCTCTTGTTTAGAGGAGACAGCTCGTTTCAACCTTGAAACCCGCTTGGCATGCAGGTGTCAGCGCAGGGCTTTGTAAATATAGCACGGAGATTTCTGCTGTACAACGCGCTGCTCCGCGACGCGCATCTGATCCACTTCTCTTTTTTCCACCTTCTCCTTTCGCAGACTCGGTCAAGACGCGCAACAGGAAACATGATGCGTGTCCCTGAGGGATCGCCGTGACAGCCGCAATAGCGCCGGAGGCTTGCCGGTCTTTCTGGAGAGCTCTTTTCAGGGGTTCCCGTCTATCTTCGGCCTAGCGTACCACCGATGCACAGCAAAGTGAAACACGAACCTGGACAGCTTGACCTCCATCCCGGACAACATTCTAGTCGCCCACCAGCCACAAGTTCGAGAAGCTGCGCTGATGCTGTGTAGCACGTTAAAACCACCTGCTACCCCACGATGATCAAGAGTTCGCGAGCATCGTGGGCAAAACGCCATTTGGGCCTTCGCATTGGGCTTGACACGTCTCAGCATATGCATCCGCATGGTCTTGTTCGGACAAGCAGGCGCAGTATGTCCATCTTGAAGCTGAATGCATCTACTGTGTATTGTGTATATTCCCGCTGGTCTCATGACTTGCACGGTCGATGGGGACCAGGATGCAGATCGTGTATAATCCATATGTAGCAATGGACTAGCTTTGCAACAGTCCCTCGTAAGTCTATCGTCATACTTCAAGCGCGAATTAAAGCCAGGAGTTCTGCATGTTCTGCGTGTCGTCAAATGATCGCTCGTGCTGAGGATCTGCCATGGTTCTGGTGGCTTGATCTCATTCTAACCCGGGAGGATCAGCTTGGCGGCAGGTGGACCACCGGAATACGAACGTTTTCGAGCATCAAGATGAAAGCTGATGCTATTTCCATACGGAGCATGAACATCCGACCAGAACGGGATGGAAGTCAGGTGGATCTCGAAGTCATGACTGAGGCATGACAAAAATATTTTGCGTAAGTGAAACGGTAATTGGGCCACCGGCAGGCTTTAGCTGCCGCTGCTCAAGATCGAAGTTGACGAGGAATCTTACCGTGAAACAAATTCGAGCCTCAGCCGCGATCAGAACTCATTGCGGCCATTGGGTTGGGGTTTTCTCAACATACTTTTACACAGCTTTCATGGCTGCCTCTTCACGGGAATCTATTGGTGCGCAATCAACGCCAATGTGACTTTGTAAGAATGTATCGAGAACAGCCGGCCCCTCACCCGTTCACAAGAGTGTGACGTGAAAGAAATCTGGTTGAGGAAGTCTGAGAACAACCACGGACTTTCGGGTCCATAATGTGATCAGCAGTGCAACACCGTTGTGCCGCTACCTCAAGTCGAAACACGAGAGCTGGCGTAAACCGATTGAGGTGATTCGATGTGACGATGGTCGTCTAAGCGAAGGGCAACAACTTGCATGGTAAAGACCAAGGCAGACGGCAAGTCCACAGTCAGCCAGGCAGACTCCGCAATTAGTAGTAAGAGCAGGTCGCGGTATGTTGATCTGCTTATCCGAGCATGCGCCTGTGATGGTCGCTAGCATTTGCTGTGCGCGAACGATATACGATAGCAATTGAAAATAGTGCGCAGAGCAGGTCGAAGCATGGGACGATGAAAAATTTGATCGGGGGGCGATGAAGCAGTCGCTGTGTTGCGTTCGAGGATATTCCCTCCAGCATCGGAGAATATCGTCAGCAAGGTGAAGATCAGCGCAGTAAATGTTGGATCTTCCGGGTAAACAAGCATCTGCCGGGGTAAGATTATGAGTCGTGTAGACGCGTCGCTTGCAACTTCCTGCTTCCACTGTCCTAATCCTGGAAGTTGGCTGGCAACGTAACATTGGCTTCGCGCCGTCTTGCCGACGCTTGTCTTGGCCACGTAAACGAGCACATGAGGACATGACGATTCCTGGGAGTTGCCTTGCAATTCCTCATGATCCTAAGATCGCGAGATCTGGACTGCTCTGCTGCTTGGTTACATGCGAGAGCCCCAGGACAGTTTCGTTGACGCATTCAGAGAAGGTGTGTTCAGCATGTCATCAAGTCGAACTTAGATAACACGCGTTCCCGACGCGACAATGCTAAGTCACATCCATCTGATTCTGTTGCTCTCACAGGATCATCTGGTGTCGAAACATACCCCGCTTGTGCGCGATTGTGTACAAGAAAACTTGGTGCATGTTCAGATACATTGAAGCAGTGGCTGTGATGGCTTTGGTGATGGTGTCGCTAGCTCAGCCACACTTTTTTGGGAAGTCGCGACTGAACGCGACGCGCCAAAACGCGACTGCCCAAAGCTTAGAGCTCAGACACAAATCCCCGCCACGAACATTGAACACAACCTATGACTTCGTGACAAGTCTTTGCTTCCCTGAACCATCCTCAGAGTCTCAACACATTTCTCAATCATTAATTGGCCTTGTCACTGTGTTGGTTCTGCATAAACCGACTTCCACGCGTTACTGTGCGGCCATCACGATACCCACCTGAGCAGTTAGTATTGCAGTCCAGAGACCATCTCCGACCTGCGATCATACTGCGGACATCCATTATTCTTCTCATTACCCCCTCGGAGAACATAGGATCACAATCTCCAACATGGACACGTCCATTGTGCAGCCGTCCGCGCATACCACCGACGCGTCTACAAAGCCTCGCGGAGGACTTCTGGCAGCTCTCCGAAACCCAACCACAGCATCGTCAGACAGCAGCGCTGAGTCAGAAGATGATGCGTCTGATTCGGATCGCGATGCACTAGCACAACCTTCCCGGATAGAGTTGCCCCAAAGCAAACCTGAACAACTCAATAGCAATTCTTCTCCGGACCTGGAGGAGGATGATGATGAACTTGTTGCATACGACCGAATAAAGAAACGACTGGCTGCTAGCAAAGCTGCGGCAGAGGCAGAGATCGCCACGAGCACAGGACCCCAGGCACATGCTGCTGCAACCACAATTAGCAGTGAAGATGAGGATGATATCCCGGTCAAGAAGTCAACGCGCAGGCCTATCGCTAGACCTGCACACAGAAACAGACAATCACAATCACCAGTCGCCACTCCACGATCGCGGCGGTCCTCCCCAGGGCTCTTTGTTACCCCAAATGCATCACCAGAGAAGTCGCGCGCTGCGGCCCCTGTCGATTCAGAATCAGACGAGGCTTCCAAGAAGTCGCAAAGTGCTGAATTGCAAGCCCGTGTGCGCCGCATAAGAGCCGAGAGACTGGCAAGAAAGCAGCAAGAGGAGGAGCAAGCACAGCGTGACGGATCGAAGTCATCTAGGCAGCGGATTCAGCAAGAGTCTGGAAGCGACTCAGATGGCGAGAGTGGGAGACGCCTCACACAACAGGCGAAGCCGACTCGCAAAGCTGGAAAGAAAGCAATGGAACTCATGGCGCGTGATCAGCAGAGAATCAGCCGCAACATGCAGCTCACACACCAGGCCAAGACAAAAAAGAAGTACGGTCTTGATCAGCTTTTCAGTCGATTCGCATATAATGCCCCCAACAGCGAAAAGCCAGTAAACGATAGCTTACCAACCCCCGACGCGAGCTCTAATCTGGCATCCTCCGACGCTGAACTGAATCAAGCTCAGGAAACACCGCCAACAAGTCCGCCGATGCAAACAGAGCCAACAGTGACCGATACGAAAGAAAGCAGCCGCAGTGAATCTGCGGCGAACACAACTCTCAGTATTCTGGACAAAGGCAAAGGGCGAGCGCCGGAATTCCAGCATCTTCCACCCCATTCTCGGGAGCAGAATGTCCCAGTCACAGTACAAAATGCGCAGGTCGAATCTCAGAAATGCGATGACCTGGCTATGGTGGAGCTTTCCGACTCTGAGGACGAACTCAGCGTCACGCAGCCAACATCCCGTTTTCCGGTCTTTGATCAGATACCTCTCTTGAAGCAACAAGAGCCCCCAGCAGCCCTTCGTCTTCGCTATCTAGCTCAGTTGAATGCTTCAAACGAGCCACGAAAAACTGCGAAATCCATGACCAAAGCGCAATTGGATCAACTTCTCGCACGAAACTCCCGAGAGCAGGGGAGGCAGGAGCGCGCGGAAAAGTTGGCAGATCTGAGGAGAAGAGGTATCTACATCGAGACCGAAGAGGAGCGGGAGAAGAATCAGATTGAGATCGAAGACATGGTCGCTCAATTTGAAAAGCAAAGACAAGAAGACTTGAAGCTTGCAAAGACTGAAAGGGAAGAAGCGAAAAAGAATGGAGAAACTCTTGATGAGCTACCCTCGAGCGATGAATCCGATGGTGACTATGTTGGGAGTGGCGAGGACAACATGAACGAGGTGGAAGACGGGCTGGAAGAGGAAGAGGAAGATGAAGTTGATATCGAGCTCTCGGGCTCTGAGGATGAAGAAATCGAGAAGGACAATGAATCTAATGCCCTGATCGCCACCGAGGCAGACGAGGCCAGTGATTCTTCTGAGCAACAAGAAGACGAAGATGCAGACATGGAAGATGAAATTAGCGCTGCGCCTGCACGGAAACGTACAACGGCAAGACCACGGAACATAGTCATGGACGAAGAGGACGAAAGCGAAATTGAGGCGACAGCGCCTGCTTCTTCTACACAGCAACCTAGTCAGGCTGACGACATGGCTGCTTTTGGCTTTGGTAACGCGAATGTTGGCCTTGGTCTCACCCAGATGTTCGCTGGCACGATGGCCAATATGGAGTCTGGATCACAATCACAGTCTGCCGTCGCAGAACCCGAGCAAGACTCGCTAGACTTCCTTCGAAACTTGCCCGACACTCAGCCTGGCGCGAACTTCAGCCAAGTCTCCGACTCGATGGTACCAAATAGTCAGTCGCTAATGTCACCACAAAAGGGGTCGCAGGTCGACTTCGATAACCACTTCAGCCTAGGTATCAGTCAACTGGTGGAGACCTCACCTGCGTTCAGCCGCACGCAGCTTGACGACTTGCCTGAACCCACACAAGACGCTGGGTTCTCCTTCTCACGTTCTCCGGCTGGTATTATGCCACTGCCATCAACTGTGGACACGGTCATGATGAGTATCGCCGAATCTCCCACCAAACAGAAGAAGGGCAAATTGCAACGCCGACGGCGAGATGCACCTGTTGAGGTTTCTGACGAGGAGGAGCCGTTGGATGTTGAGATAGTCTTGAGCGAAGAAGACGATATACAGCAACCTCCCAAGCCGCGTGATGTCTTTGCAAAGCTACAAAAAGGCGCCAGGAAACAAAAGGCAGTTGATGATTTCAACAAGAAGACCAGTCTAGCCAAGGATGCTTTCATGGAGCAGGCCGAGGAGTCCGAGGATGAGTATGCTGGACTGGGAGGGGCAAGCGATGACGATAGTGGAGACGAAGACGAAGAGACAAAGAACATGATTGAGCACGGTGAGGTGGATGTGGATGAGAGGCAAATTGCTGCTTTCTATGCGTAAGTCTCTTTGCTATCATACTATGTATAATCAGAACTGACATCTAGGCAGGGACAAGGCAAAGAAGGAAGACGAGAAGAACATCAATGAGCTCTACAAGAACGTCATGAACGGTGGTCTTCGTAGACGCGCTGGTGGACGTGACGGCTTCGACATGTCAGACTCTGAAGATGAAGAGGATATGCGACTCCGCAAGAAGCGTGCCGAGTTCCAGAAAATGAACAAAGCGTTGTTGGCAGACGAGCGAATTGGCGACATTGCGAAAGATCAGAAGAAACAAGCATTCTTCCACACTTTGGCAGACTTCGCTGATGAAGATGAGTACGACTTTCTCGAGATGCCTGCCCAGCTTGGGAACATGGAGCCAAGCCAGTCACAAGAAGATGGGGACAAGGAGGCCGATGCTATGGAGGATGTTACCATTCCGGACTCTCAGACAGCGGATGCTGCGACTCTGTCAGGTGTTGAAAACCCACTGAAGCGCAAATCGCCATCAGCTTCGCAGAAGGAGAATCGTCCACCCCCGAACCTCCGCCGCACATTGGCTTCGGATAATCTGACACGCAAACCCATCACATTTGCTGATGTTCAGCATTCTGTTTCGGAGCTGCTGGACGACCCGCGCATCATAGTGCCAGACTCGCAGTACTCGGACTCGGAGGGCGAAGACGAGTCACCTATGCCCGCCGTTGCATCGCGTAAGCCGATTGTTGACCGTCTCTCGCTGTCCCGCACATCGTCGATCTCCGAAGCTGCAGCAGACAGCGGGAACTTGGCTTTCCATGCACCATCACGCAATAGCACGGTGCCAGGTTTCCGTGTGCCTTCCCTTATCCGCCAGGCAACATCCAATCTCTCAGCTTCATCGGAGTCTCGAAAATCCTCAGGAGCAGGTACACCATCTGAGACGGTCAGGCGTGGTGGTACTGGCAAGAGCAATATTCATGCTCAAGCGCGAGAGGCGGAGAGAAGGCATTTGTTGGACAAGAAGGAGAGCAAGAGGAAGGAAGCGCTGAAGAAGAAGGTCAGTGCTGGAAGGAAAGCAGGAATGAGGAGTGTGTTGGGAGACTTGGCTGGTGGATTTGAGTAGTGTGGTAATGTTTTCACGGGGTTTCTAGCAATATTAGCGGGTTAGGGTATCACACATTACGATGGCGTTCCTCTTCGGCGCATGGGCCAAGGGATTTGGATAGTCAATTCGACTTGTCAAATGTATTACTATTTACACAGTTCAAGCCAGCATCATGTACACGGTGAACTCGCATCACACCCGCTCACTCACCCAAATCGCCCCCCTACAACCCCCTCTAATGACCTCAGTCAACAACTCATACGGCCTCGCCTGCTTCGCATCATTCTCGACCGCATGATCCAAGTGCTCCAACTCCTCATCCCTAATCCTCCTCAGCTCTTTCACCAACCCCTCCAGCTCAGGCCCCAAACTCTCCCCCCGCTGCTCACACTTGCGCGCCCAATCCAACAACACCCTCACTTGTTCGTTATAGTGCGTGCCAATCTCCGTCTCCACAGCCTCAGTACACGCCATTGCGGCTTCGCGCCCTAGGACTGCGGTGCCCCAGCCGAGAAAACTGGCGGCGGCTGTCCAGACAGGCGTCATGGCAGTGGGGCGGATGCGGTGCTTCCTGAGGACGGCGTTGAAGTATGCGTAGTGCCCGGCTTCTTGGTCGTACATGTGCTGCATCAGCGGGCGCAGGTGGGGGTGGGCGCGCACAATGACAGGGTTTTGCGCGGCGTAGATGAGGATGGCAGCGAGTTCGCCGGTTTGGTTTACGCGTAGGGCGGAGGAGAGAAAGTCCCGCTGTTCTTGCGTGAGGGGGCGGATGGGCTTGGTTGAGGCGGAGGCATCGTTGGAGACGCGGGGTGAGGATGGTGGTAGGGGTGTTTTGGCGTTGGGTGAGGGAGGCGGTTGGTGGGTGGACGTTTTTGCGGATGTGCTTTGGAGTCGTCTTCGTGAGCGCTGCTGGCGTGATGTGCATGTGAGAGCGCTTGGGGCGAGGAAGTCGAGGACAGCATGTCGAGTGTAGGGTGTTGAATGGGCCAATGCGCGCGAGCATAGAATTGTGGACGACATCTTCACTTGCTGTTGAACAATAGCAGCAATTCCGAGCGTGCAATTGTCGAGGCGAGTGAATGAAACAATTGTTCGATGCGGTCATTGACGTCGGCCGCGCTAGAAACGCGTAGGTGGCCCAAGCGCCTAGAATCAGCGTTTCCCCGTTCTCCAGATCTCCTTCGTTCCTCTTTCCCTCACCCCTAACCCTCCGCGTCTTTCCCTCACCATCGCCCCTGCGACATCCGATTTGCGCCTCTCCCCATTCATCATCAGCAAATACTCGACAGCGGTCATCGTCAACATCTTTCACCATGTCTGATATCGACGATGAGCTCTTCGCCCTCGCTGGCGGTGACGAAGATGCAGACATCGAGGAAGGCGAAGCGTGAGTGCTCCTCTCTCTCACTCTCATCTGCTTTCTCCCATCTCCTTCCATCGTTGTCCCTTCCCGCATCGACCCGCAACCTCGTCTCAACTTGTCCAACGCGCTTTTCGAGTCTCTGTGCAACATGAAGCTGACCCCACCCAGCTCGTCGCCCGCGGCCTCATCACCAAACTCGCTAGGATCAGATGCCATGGACGAGTCTGACTCGGACCGCGACGACGATGTTCCAGAACGAACAGCAGACGTGCCCTACCCACTCGAGGGCAAGTACATTGATGAATCAGATAAGCGACACATCATGGGCCTCTCGCAGCTAGAGCGAGAAGAAATTCTCGGCCAGCGAGCGGAAGAGACAAACAGAGCGCACTTCACAGCGGAGCTTCAACGACGCGCTGCACAAGAGAACAACCGGAAGAGGAAGGCTGATTCAGAGGAGCCCGACGATGCGATGCGCAAGAGCAGCCGTCCCAAGGTACAGCCTAGGAAGAACGACACGTTGGAAGAGTACAAGCGCAAGCGAGAGCAGCGCAATCAGCAACAGCAACGCCATGATGATCGTCGCGGCCGCAGGCGGTCGAGCTCAGGCGATCGCGGCGCTGGCTCAGATGTCGATGCTGATGGTGAGAGCGATGTCGAATGGGACGATCGGCCTGCTGAGAAGGCGCGCGAGGAGCAACCTGCCTCCATTCGAGACTTCGATTCTGTTCGAGTTGGTCGCGGCTTCTTCTCAGAAGTGTGCTTCCACCCTGGATTCGAGGACGCCATGACTGGTACCTTTGGGCGTGTTGGCGTAGGCCAGGACTCTCAGCGCCGGACGCTGTATAAGATGGCACAGATTAAAGGTACGTGTTGTGGATGGCTCCTTGATACTCAGCTCACATCAGACAGGCTTCTCGACTGGAAAGCCCTACGTCTTCGAAGGCAAGAACGGCCAACGCATTGCTACAGACCAATACGTTATTGCGCAACATGGCTCAGTGAAGAAGGATTACCAGTTCCAATTCTTATCTAACCAGCGCTTCACCGAGAATGATCTCGACATCTACAAGCAGTCTCTATCGGAGACCAGCGCCAAGATCCCTACCCAGGCATTCCTTCAGCGCAAATACGACGACCTCAAGGCGCTGCAAAACCACTACTGGACCGATGCCGACATCAGCGCACGTATTGCCAAATCTAAGAAATTTGCTCATCTGCTCCAACGTCAAGGCTCCGACAGCCAGCCCCGCATCGCAACACAGTCCGAAACTGCTGCCGCCCGCGTCGCCGAACTCAACCGCAAGACGCGCATCCTTGAAGCCGAGCGCGTGAAGAAGGCGCTTCAAGACCAGCAGCGCGAAAAGAAGATTGAGCAGCGCAAAGAGGTGGCGCGTCGGAAAGCTGAAGAGGAGGCAACGAAGGCACAAGCTGAAGCTGAGCTTAAGAAGCAGAGTCTCGCGGTTGATGCCCTCTTTGATGGAGATGGCTCGTCGCGCGCAACGACGCCCAAGCCTCAGACTGATAAGAAAAAGACTGAGCGCAAGGGGTTGCCGACATTTAGGAAGCCGAAGATGGATGATGATATCATTGCGAGCATGGACATTGGGGTTGACATTGAAATTTGAGGCATGAATAGGACGGTCAGGACCGAGAGGCTTTGTGCGAGCTTGGCTTGGGCTTGACTCTAAAAGTTCAATCATCATGAAGGCTTCACTTCATCTTTAACATTTCTTGCGGAGCATGGGACGGCGTTGTATTCATCAGGACCATATATCATCTTGACAGGATCTTTGTGTTTTTTTCCAGTCATATTTTTGCTTACTAGAGCCTTTTGTATACCCCAAATATTGCATTTATTCATATACATCATCACATGTACTCATGTGTCCACTCGTCATAGCAAAATCAAGCCAAACGCTCACATTGCAAAACATAATTTGTCCAAGCTATCCACTCAGGCCTGCAGAACATCCACAACACCCTCCCACCTCCGTGCCTCCCTACACTCCCAATACCCCTCCTTGCCCCCTTTGAGCCCCCACACCTCCTCATCCCCGACCTCGCCCGTCTCAATTCTCCTAAACCACCTGGGCTTCCACTCATCGCCGTGTTCCTCCATGACCCTCCTGCGTGCCCTCTGCCTCTCTTCGAGTCTCGCCTTCAACGCCTCGGCATGGTCCAGCTCCCCTTCCTCCAGGGCCTTTTGGTCCGGCCTGAAGCGGCTATCCGTCGGCGGAATATGTCCCTCTTCAATCGACGTGATCTGGTTCAGTGCCGCAGCGAATGTTGTGAGGCCGTAGTGTTTCTCTGCTTTGTCGACAAGAGGGCCTACTTTCCAGACGGATTGTCCAGTCGGTTGTCCGTTGGATGTGAAGTCGAGGGAGGAGGTCCATTTGCCCATGGCGCCCGTGGGCAGGATGTTTCCTGTGCCGTCGAAGACTTGGATGGATACCTCTTCGGAGCGCCCAGCGAACATGCCACCTGCTTTGAATGTGCAGACAGCTTTGGCGCCCGTGGTTTCAGAGACAATGGTCATGGTGCCTGAGGGTTCGACGTATTTCTCTCCCGCAATAATATTACGCAGATACGACGTCGCTTGGATCCAGGAGTAGTGTTCGTTAGAGCCATGAAGAAAGATGCGCACCCGCCCGTCGGTGTTGAGTTCAGCCGACTTGCCCCAAAACTTTTGCACGGGCATGGGGCTTTGCATGAAGGTCCATTCTTGCGCTTCGGCTTGGCAGGCCATGCGGACGGGGCGGTGCACAACTTTTTCGGCGACGAAGCGAAAGCCTTTGTCTTCGCGAACGAGTTCAAAAGTTTCGCCGAGCATGGGGTTGAAAGGCTTGCGGATGGCGCGGTCTTTAACGCGTGCGTTGCTAAAAGCGGAGATGGCGAAGGCGGCCATGTAGACAAGACGTTGGCCGTTGTCAGAGGAGGCTTTTACAGCGGCATCGAGAAGCTCGCTATACTCGAGCTGCTCAGCAAGGCGCTGGAGGAGGGACGTGGGTTCGTTGGCGGATACAGGCATGGCGATCGTCGAGAGATCCTTACCAACGTTCTTGCGGAGGAAGGCAATCAGACTAGGAGGCTGAACCTTGGGAGGTTGGATTGTGGCTCTGCGCTGGACTGGTTTTAGGGGTAGAGGAGCAAGTGAGGTAGGTCGTTTGGGGAAAAGAGCTGGTGCTGCATCAATGGAGAACCGAGGGCGCTCGGCAATACCACTGCTATGGTCTGAAGAGGATTCTGACTCTCCATCAGAATCTTCATCGTGTGATTGGCGACGGTCGTGCTCGGCATCTCGACTGTCTCTCCGGATGGTGAGAAGGGTCGACTTGGACACGTCTCCGTCAGGAGCATCGAAGAATTCATCGGTAGACTCGAATGACTCGAAACTTTGGCGCGAGGGGGTAGCTGACAGAGGCGCTGGTGTTCGTCTCTGTTTGCTCTCTGCGATCAGGGTAGCGAATTCCTGCACAACGGAATCAAGATCCCGCAGCAAAGCCATGCAATTGTCATGGACGCCCTCCTCGTGCGGTTGGTGTGTCCAACTAGCGCGATTTGTTCGCTTTGGGACAGCCAAATTGCCGTTGGTAGAGAAGTTGGAAGGCACAGGCGGGACAGGAGGCACAGCACCAGGCGATGCCACGCTAACTTGGGCGGACACACTTCTTCTGAACATGCCGGATGGACTTTGACTAGAGCTGCTAGCTTTTCTTTTCCAAAAAGCTTTCTTATCTGGTGCCTTGTCTTCACCAAAGTAGTCGTTGGATTCACTTTCTGATGGGGTTGGGGAGAGGCTGTCTTGCAGTTTCGATATTCCCAGACCTGTTCCAGAACTGTACTTTGGATCTGTGTCCTGGGCAAGTCGTCGCACAGCATCTCTGGTTCCCGAGATACGGCCCACCAGCGATTCCACTCTTGCCCACTCGTTGTCCTCTGCATCATTTGCAATGTGTGGGGGGTTTGGGTAGGAGCTAGTCTTGATCTGCAAGGTAGGCGATGCTGCCATGGTAGCAGCCCGCGATGCCCGGTCGAGTGCATCCCTCCACATTTTGAAGTCCTTAGCGTTGCTCGCTCTTAGCTGCCAGATCTCAGCTCCCGAGTCGATTGATATCTCTCTTGTGTCTTCGTTGGCGCCCACTGCAGCAAGCGAAAGTGGAATTGCTCCTCGTAGAGCGGAAGAATGGTCGTTGCGATAGTAAGATAGTGTTGATGATGTGAAGTCGAGCGAAAAGAAGCGTCTGGCATAGCCCTGGTTTCTCTTCCTCCTCTTCTTGTGCAGCACACCGGTGAGGAATGACGAGCTTGACAGGCTTCCGGGCTTGGAAGGATGGTGAGACCTCGGCCGGTCTGCAAATGCCTGGGGAAGTGACTCGGACGATTCGATGGGCCCCATGGACGGGCTGGATCGCGGGAGACTGGTCGAGCTGCCTCCGGCGCCTGCTTGCGCATAGCGCATGTGGTGGCCCGACTTGGGCGGCGCGTTGGTGGGATATGTCATGAGAACGAAGGTGGCTTGCTTGGACACGGTCTTGGAGAAGGTGTTGTCAAAGACGAGGCCGTACATGCCGCCCTCGCCGGCAGGGACGTCGTAGGTGCCTAGCGACACCTGGTCCGCTTCGCATTTCCCGTGCCATTGCACCTGCTTCAGTCCAATTGCAGAGAGCTTTTCGAGCACAACCGTTCTATCGTTTCTCGAGGTGGACAGGCCGCGCCCGCGCGTGTTGGGTACTTCAAGGGCGGGTGTCGCGGGGCCGTCGTCGAAGTGGGCAGACGAGGGCAGGTTTGGGGTGGCGCCCGTGGCGGTGCCTGGGTGCTTGAAGATGCCAAAGTTGACCGACTTCTTGTGTGGTTGTATGCTCCAGGAGATGGTGTGCCCTGCAGCGACGTTGACCCAGCGAACGAGGTACGACTGGACGCAATTAGCACCGTCCGGCTAGCCCGTAGCTCCTGCATTGTGCGTACCTTGCTGTGGACTTCAATGTTCTCCATGCCCGCCATGATTGCGGCCGCGTCCTCCTGTTTTTCTCCCTTGACAGTATAAGCTTATGTGGAGCAACCTGACTGGCTACGTGGGGTCGTCTTGGTGGTGGGTCGAAAAGCTGCAAACATGCGCCAGACAGTCGTCAGAGCAGGACAGTGCAGGAATTATGTCCTTCAGCGAGCGGACATTGCGGACGAACAACAATGGTCGGCGAGGCGCGGGATGGGCGGCGTTGGGGACGCTTCACGAGCAAGCAGGCTGGCAGCGATGGGAGCGATGTTACGCCGTCGGACCTTGTGCGCCGATTTATGAGACACGGTGGTTCGAGGGCGGGATTCCTCGAGCTTAATCACACTTGACGGGCGTCGCGCAACAGAAAGGTGGGAATGAACAGGTCGCAGCTTCAGCTTCGCCGCGGGCATGTGCATGGATTGCATATAACTAATACACATGTTGCTCTGCCTAACCTTGGCTGGGAACACGAACAACACCCCGGTCGCGTGTCGCTCAGCCCTATGCCAGCCCGCCCGCCCCGCGGCCGTCAGCCACCAGCGCCATGATGCTCTACCACAGTACACGTCTATCCTTATCGTCCATGCCTCAGCTGCTCACATAAGCCATGCAAGCCCTTGATGATGCCAGCCTCTTCCACCTTTGCTGTCCTTTGTCTGCATTCCACAACTCGACATGGCAGACCACCAGCGCAGGGTCCTCGCGACATGACGTCGCTTTCATTCACCACCAGTTCGCCTGCCTCGGTCGGTGCCATTTCTTGCTTTGAAGACATTCCGAGCTATCCGAATCGTCATCCCCATCGACTTTTTCCCGCGTCCATGACTCCTGCCACGGACGACGTGCCATTGCACATGTCTCGTGCGAGGCAGACTCGGGCGTACCACTCCACGCCAGCGACCGGTTCGTCCGTGTACATGGTACTTAGCAGAACCACGATGCCGCGCTGTCCTATCCTTTCCATTCAATTTTGTCGCTCCTTGGCGTTCGACGTCTCCGGAGCATTTCGTCGTCGGAAGCCGGGTCTCGTCGTTTCCGTTACTCATCACTAACATCACTGACCTTGATGTGTACTCCAGTCAGTGAGCCGAACATGTATCCCAGTGACGACGACCATGCACAGAGGAGCTTTGCCTCTCCCAACACGGACCAAGAACTTCCATTCAGCGCGTCTTGCATCTCTACACTCCGCGCCACTCCAGACAATTAGAACGAAGCTCCCGTCTTCTGGAATTCTTCCGCAAGTCACATGTGATGTTTCGCCTGTAGTTGCAATATATGGATACAGTGTCTACAGTACTCCAATTTAGCCCCCCACCCCTGCTAGGCGTGCACTCCACATGTCCGCACCCAAACCAGGTCAGGTCACCCATGGTTCCGCCATCTCGGTTTACTAGAGACTGACTACATTTGGGATCTATGTTGCAACTCTTTTAGGATATCAAAGGTTTGTAAGTTCTTTTCCTCACGACCAACGACTTTCCTTCAACCTGTTTCATCTTGCATATCCGATTCTCTCCAACATGGTCAACTCAGCTGCGTTGTTGCTATATCTTGCAAGCACGACCCTCGCTGCTCCTTCTGCAACCAACACAACATCATGGTCTGGCTGGAAGAACGTAAAGCAACTTTTCGTCTTTGGCGACTCGTACACGCAGACTGGCTTTGACCCCAAAGCAAATCAGCCAAGTGCATCGAACCCCTTCGGTAACCCTACATATCCAGGCTGGACTTCCTCAAACGGGCCAAATTGGGTCGGCTTTCTGACCACCACCTACAACCAAAGCAATATCTTGACATACAACCTCGCCTACGGCGGCGCAACCGTAGATTCCGCACTGGTAACTCCGTATGCCCCGACGGTAATTTCAATGAAAGACCAAGTCCAAACACAATACATACCCATTTACGGCTCTCACCCTGCTACTGCTCCATGGTCCGCTGAATCATCGCTTTTTGCCTTCTTCATCGGCATCAACGACGTCGGCAACAGCTGGTGGCTCAACAACGCAACACTCTACGATGCCATTTTCTCTACCTACTCCAGCCTCCTCGAGCAAATCTACGACACCGGCGCGCGAAACTTTTTATTCCTCAGTGTACCTCCTGTGAACCTCAGTCCGCTGATTACATCCCAAGCGGACAATGGCTATGCGACCGAGTACGAAGGCCGCGTTATCGCTGACTGGAATGCCCGGCTAGCAAACATGACTGTGCAGCTGAAGGCGAAACATACGGATGTTACGACCTTCATTCATGATACGAATAACTTGTATATGAAGGTTATTGAAGATCCGAAGCGCTATGAACAGACTGCGGGATTGAAGAATACGACTGCATTTTGCAAGGCTTATGCGAAGTAAGTTTAATGTACTTTGAGAAGGAGGTGAAAGACTAATGAGAAATAGCGGAACGCCGACGTGGTATACCAAAGATCCGAGCTGTGCTTTTGCGGTCAATGAGTATCTGTGGTTGAATGATTTGCATCCGACGTTTCCGGTACACAATGCAACAGCAATGGAGATCGCGAAGTTGCTTGAATGAGGATTGAGTATGCAGGGTGATGCAGGACCAGGTACGAAAAGTATTGTAAATTTCGTCAACCATCAGCCAACTTAACACATTCGCATCGAGAAGAACGTTAAAAGCTCAAGACTTTTATATGAACCAGAAAACGCCTTGTCATTACAACAATCTCCTAATCATCATCCTCCCATATCCTTCTCCCATCATCACACAACTCCCTCATATCCATCCTACTGCGCCATAATCATTCCCCCTGCACCATTCGCCTGCCGCTTCTGCGCCTCCAATAGCACTCTCTCCTCTCCAAAGCCCCAATCCTCCAACCCCTCAAACATCCCCTCCTTGCTTTCTGCCTTACCCTGCCCAAACGCCTTCGCATCCCACTTCTCCGTCCCCTCGACGCCCTTCCACTTTGCCTCGCCACCAAAGACGCGGAACAGCTGCGCATTCAGCCTCTCAAAGTCATTGTAGGATTTGGGCCAGCCGCCCAGACGCTGGTAGGCCAGCTTGAGCAAGTGCAGATGCTTGAGCGCCAATGCGCTGCGATCGATCTGGTTCGCATCCATCGCTGGAGTCTGAGCCTGCTGTTTGCGCACATTGACACCCTCGCGCGCCAGCAGCGCAGCAGTCGTGTCCAGCTCGTCGTCGTCGTCGTCATCATCAGCTCCACCCCCTTGCTCATTCACAACCAGCCGCAAAATATCCTCGTGCACACCCACTGCCTTTTTGAAGTATTCAGCCGCAAGGGTCGACGTCTTGCTGTCTTTTTGGTACGAGAGACCCGTGCTCGTGTAGAGCTCTGCAAGCAACTCGTACGTCTCGATTGTAACCGGTGCCCGCGGCCCATGTGCACGGCGCATATTGTATGCAATGTCTTCAGCCAAACGGATAGCCTTGACAGGGCGATTAGCCAAGTATCGAGCGCAAATGAGGCGGCGTCCAAGATTAAGCAAAATCTCAGCAGGCCAAGTCCGCTGCGCGTCGCGGGTATTCCAGAGGGTGGCGAGCAGCCACTCGAGTGTCTCGTAGTCCTGCTGCTCGCCAAGTAGCACGGACAAATGGCTGAGCTCGTACAGCTGGACTTGTGCAAAGTTGATGTCGAGGGTCTTGCAGATTTCGAGGATCCGCTTGACGATGCGGTTGGACAGCTCGAGCATCTTCTTGCGCAGGGCTGCGTCGGGACATTTCTCGCCCGAACGGCTTCCAACAAGGAGGCTGGCGAGCTTGAAGCCCATGCTGATGGCGCGCGGCCCGTTGTACCCGTCGTGCTTGCTGGCGTACAAGAAGCCGAGATGAGCAATGTCGTAGGCTTCGGGGAACTTCTTCGCCTTGGTGAGCTTAGTGACGCTGTCGTTGCTCGCGAGGATCACGGAGCGGTTGAAGTTCTTGTTGCGTCCGTTGCCTAGGTGGTCGAGGATGCCGATGATGAAGATGCGTGGAGACTCTTTGCTCTGCGTGTTGAGGTCTTGAGCATCACGCTTGACGAATAGTCCGACGGCTTGATCTTCGACGACGGTTATCATGTCTTGTTGTTGGTTCCGGCCGAGGAACCAGCGTAGAGGCGCGGCGGCGAGCAAGATGTTGGTCAGGCTCTCATTGTTGCGGAGCGTGGTGTGGAACTGCTCGAAGTAGATGTATTCGAGGGTCAGATCGGCCATGATCTCGGGGAACGTAATGTTCAGGTCCTTGCGCAGGTTGTATTGAAGAGCTGCGAGGAAAGCGAGCGACGAACGGCTACTCTTAGTCAGATCAAAAGACCACTTGGACGCGTAGCGAGTGTCCTTTGCGCAGATTTGGCGATGAAGTTCCTGCACGAGGCTCTGAGCAGTGCTCTCCTGTTGGATCGAGCGGAAAGTCGAGGCAATGGAAGCCGCGCTCTCGATCTGTTTCTGACTCGAAGTCTCCTTGCTGATGATCTCAGACACTGCAGTGCTCAGCTGCTTGACAGCAACATCACTCTTCTGCTGACGGCTGTACAGAGTAGATAATTCTTGCAAATGAGTGAGCGAAGACTCATGAGAGTAGCCGTACGCGCGTGTAGACTCCTGGAATTGAGATTCCGACATTGTCAGAGCACGCTGGACCGTCTCAGCCTTCATGCTGCTCGAAGACGAAGATTGCATTTGCTTGACATAGAGAGACGACAGCGCCTGATTGATATCGGCAACGCTAGTACGAGTGGTGACCGTCTTAGAACGGTTGGACACATCCTCGTACAGCGCAATGGCCTGAGAGGCATGAGCTTCGCTGCGCTGCGCAACCTTGGCAAGAGACAGCGTAGCTTCTACAGCGATGGAAGACTCGGCGCCAAAGACAGCCTTGACGGTCTCTCGGTATTCGTTGCTAACTTGGTACAGCTCCGACCAGCTGGCCTTGGTCTCTTCCAAGCACTGGTAGTATCGCTCGTACAAGGTCTGTACGAAACTCACGTCGCTGAAGATCTTGTGCTCCTTGGTCTTTGTGGTAAATGTCTTCCAGAGAACACGGTAAATGCTTACGGCCTCGGCATAGCGTCTGTCCTCCCAGTATGTCGTAGTAACCACGATAATAGCATCTAGAGCAATGGGGTGGCACACATCCGAGTCTTTGTTCAGGCTAGTGATGATCTGGAGGTAGTAATCTATCCAGTATGGATGATTGCGGGGATGCTTCTGGCATCGCCTTGCCAGAGTGTACAACGTCTGAATTGTGGGCTCATGAGCAGGTCCGAGTCTGGCGCGGTAGTACACCAGCATCTCCTGGTAAATGCTGATGGCCTTGTCTGAATAGCCATACTTGTCGTAGAAGTTGATCAGAAGTGTCTTGGACTTGTCAAAGACCGTCTGATCGACCTTTTCGGCTACGAGAACCGCGCGGAACAATCGGTTGTAGGTATCCTCAACCTTGTCGAGCTGCCTAGTCTCCAGATAGCACTCGGCAAGACGCTCAACGAGTTCGATTGACTCTGCCGTATATGTAGAAGTCATAGTGACATCGTGGATTGAGTTTGCAAGGAACGAGGACCATGTGCGCTGCAGCGTCGCAGTGACGACATTGATAGCTGCGGAGTAGTTTCTCTTGGACATGTACTGAGAGACAAGCTTCTTTGATAGAGCAATGGTGCTAGAATCAACGGTCTTCGACGAGTGAATGATGGAGAAGAAGACGTCCTGGAAGACGGATTCTGAGACAGTAGTCGTCGTCTCGGTGACACTACTGGAAGAGTTTAGACTCTGCTTGACCAACTCCGTCGAGGTCTCGGAGAGCTGCTGGCTGACCTCTCGCGAGAACGATGACTCCTCCTGGCGTACACTCTTGAAGTAGGAGCTTGCATACTTGAATATCGAAAGAGCCTGGGTATGCATCCCAACAGACCTCATCTCTTTAGCAACACTGGTCAGGCGCGAGACAATGCTCTGTGCGTATGAGAGCTGGCTGTGCTCATACTGCTGCCACACAGAAGTCAAAACGGCAGATGACTCTGAACTCCTATTTTGAGTCTTCAGGAATTGAGAGTATGCTGTTGCGATCTCGATGTTCTTCTCGTGCCACTCGATAGACTGTACACTGCGGCTCTTGGACGAAACTTCCATCCAGAGCTCCACGTACGTCTTTTCAGCCAACGCTACTTCCTTCTTAGAAGCATGCTCCTCGGCACGGCGAAGGTAAGCGACGATAGAAGCAATGTCGAAAACCTCGACAGACTCTTCTTCATCGTCGCCATGGAAGAACGACTCTTGGTAGCCGTCAATGTGTCGTTCTCCCTTGCCTTTACCCAAGACAACGTTCAAGTGGCCTTGAACGTCCTGAGCTTGGTGAGAGTTGCGACCGTATTGCTGAACGGTGGCATCCTGGATGAGGCGATAGATCTCCATCACCTTGTCCTCTTCCTTGAGCGAAGCATACAACTCTACAAGCAACTTGCGAGTAGAAATGACAAGTTCGGAAGTGCTACCGTACTGCCTTTCGTATGCCGTGATGAGAATGATGAGAATCGACTCGCGCTGATTCATGATCTCAGTACGCGTGGTGGTGGTCAAAGTCTCAGTGATCTTGAGGAAATGGCTAGCACACTCTAGTGTCAACGGGTGAATATCGCTCAAGACCTTGCGACTGATCGTCGTGCTCCAGTAGAAGTATTTGGCGGCATCTTGCGGGTTTGAGATCAACATGTAGCTTGTTGCAATGGCAATGTACGTCTGGAGAACAGTTGAGTGGTCTTCGCCGAAGGTGGTCTTGCGTACAGTTCCGACAAGCTTGTGCAGGTCAATCGCCTGGGGCAAGGGAAGCTGTGTGTCCCACACGAGCTGCTCGAGGATGGGAAATATTGTCGTTTCTGGTAGTGCCTTTTGCAGTTCAGAAGATGGCTTGAACTCTCCAGATGACTTAGGAGCCAACGGAGATTGCTGCAAATGAAGGACCCAGTAGCGTATAGCGTACTCAAGAAGGTGATGCTGCTGGTACAAGCGATCTCCAATTGATGGATCTGAGTTTTCTAGAGTAGGCTCGCCCTTCTCCTTCAAGACAGATTTGGCGTAGGTCAGCACGCGTAACAATAGATCTGTTTCGCTCTCCTTGATAGGAATGGGAATCTTGTTCTTCTCAGCGAAGTCATGCAAAGCTGCATGGACGGTCGGGTGCTTGAACCGCACGATACGCTCGTGTAATATTAAGATTGGCTCAAGAGACGAAATAATGTCGTTGATTTTGACGCCATTGTCTGATATGGTACCGCGCTGGACATCAACGGTGAAGAGGGTATCGATCTCATCAATTGTGAGCGGTCGTTCAGCTGCCAAGATCCAGGACACCACAGTCTTAGCCTGATTGGTGGTGTTTAGGGTGTTGAAAAGCTGCAGAACGAGATCTTGGATCGTCGGTCGTTGTTTTTCGAAACTTTCTAACGACTTGGTGAGATTCTCGGGGGACTTCTGGGTGTTCAGAATCTGGCACACAAGGATTGTGTACAGGAAGGAGCCGTTGGCGGTTTGGATGATGCGCTCCAAAAATTGTTCTTGGTCATATGCTCTCTGTCCGTGGAAGTGGTGATTGTGAACCAAAGCTCGCAGGGCAACAGCATGAATGTCATCACGCAGATCGTCCCGTGTGATCTGGTGGTGCATTCCTTTCGCAGCAGAAGGCATCTTGAGAGATGAACCCAACGTGATCAGGCGTACTCCGTGGCCGCGATTAGCCACGCTGACCAACCTATCGAGCAAGATGGAAGGGCTCATGGCACCACCAGATTGGATCGATGCAGACTTCGAGTCGGCAATCTCGTCAAGGCCGTCCACCACAATTGCAAGCTCGTTACCACCCGCAACTGGATGTTGAAGCGCGTCAGCTAGAGCTGTCCACAGGTGGTCTTCGTAGACCTTGAGATCTCCTGTGGTTCTACAGTGATGGTACGCCTTGAAGACAGCATAATATAAAGTCATGTTACCGACGCGCAGATTCAGGAGTTGGAAAAGAAGGGTCTTCACGACCGACAGCGAGGTTGCTGTGGTCGGGATATCTGGAGATAAAGAGCAGAACAGCGTTTCATACTGCTTGCGGTTCATGGGACGCTGTAGTCTCTCCACAATTGAGCCAGCAAGTGTTGTTTTACCAGCGCCTGATTCTCCCGTGACGAGGAAGAAGTTGTTCTGGCTCTGGAAGAACTTTGAGAGATGTTTTTGGAACCAAAGACAAGTGAGTTCCTGATAATGAGTTAGAAGACCTGATTGGTCAAAGTAGGGTATATTCAGATGTTAGACTTACCACTTGCTGATCAACAAAAGTGCTATGGTCTCGATTTAACGAAGCCAATACCCGATCCTGTGGCGCTAACCAGCGAGACAAGACTTTGACATCCAGTGCCTCACCTTCCTCGAACTCTTCGTTCTCAATTTGTGAGTCCCAGATCAATTCGATGACAGAGTTTTGTCGTGTACGGAATGCCTCGATGGTCTCGCCGAACAACTCAAAAATGTCCAGACTGACAGTGCCAGCAGTCATACCTGCATTTGTAAGTTTGACAACCGAGCTGTTGATCGCTGAGTCTTACCATGTACAGTTTTGTAGAATCTGACGGCGACGTCCACTACGAGAGACAGCAGATCAGTGTACAACATGCAAAGCTGCTCGCGAATCTCGGGGGTTGCAGCTAGTAGTTCCGAGCGATGTAGGACAGAAGAGAAGGACATGGAAAACTTGTAGAATACCGAGAAGGCCTTGTCGAGAGCCTCGGAGTTGTTGTGGCTTAGCTGTTGAGTATCAATAACGTCCCATCAGATGATTTCTTGCGTGCTCAGGGCAAGGCGTTTAGAAGACTGACGTACCTCAAGTAGAAGCTGTGCGTGGCCATAGCCAACAGCAGCTGCGGCACTGCTATCCAAGGCAAAGCCTTGAATTGCTTGTTCGAAGTTATGCAGCTGCTCACCGAAGTACAGAGCACGAATCAAGACGCGATCCCACCTGCTACCTGTGCAAACATTCAGCGACTGCTTCAGGTTCAACAATTAAATTGATGGAGCTCACCCTTGTGAGGAAGTGTAGTCAAACGCTCAGACCTGATCCATTCGAGGAAGTTGACGTATGAAACGCTGCTCACGGACTGGTAGACTCCAGCACCGAGCTCAGCCATACTCCTCTTTCTAAGAGCAGAGGCAGACTCTTGCACGAGCCCTATCTTGTAGCTGTTGCCACCACTGGAACGCTTTGTGTAGGTCCTCATTGTGGTGCTGAAGTTGCCACTAGGCGCGCGCGACGATGTGAATGAGGGGAGACGACCCTTCGAGCGGAACAGGGCTTTCGGCGACATGGGAGGACTCAAGACGCCGTTTGTACCGCTCTGTCCGTTCAATTGCCCAGGTGATACTTGCGGCGAGCTCATATCTGTTGATCTGAATGTGTCTTGTCTGACACGGGTGGGAGTTTGCGTGGTGATGGAAATTTGTGACGAGATACTTGCTTTAACTGCGTACTGCGGGGATAACGTGGTGGGTGAGAGCTCGGCTTGACGAGGAGTCTTCGGTGCAACTCTAAGTTCAGTTTTGGGTGTCACCGGAGCGATTGATGTAAATTGAGGAACTGTTGGGACAGTGGGGTTCGTGTCATCAACTTCTGTTGCGGGCAGTATACTATCAGACACACTTGACAGTAACGGACCAGCTTCTGAGGCTGGCCAGGGTATTGGCAAAGGATTTTGATGCGTGGTTGTCGTGATAGCTTCGGATACTGGTCGTGAAGTCCAAGTGGGTGTAGATTGAGCAGACAACGAAGTCTCTCTGCTATGTGCGTAAGTGGATGGGGATGATGATGTAGAGTTCTCGGGAGCGTTGACTGAAGAGCTCCGAGATGCTTCCGAGTTCTGATCGGTTTCCTTTGACCCTTTACGGTGTTTTCCTAAGGGGACAATTGTTAATTGGCGTATGAGGACGCGAGAAGGGTGGTCGTACTGAAGGATTTAAAGCTTTTGAACATGTGGAGAAGTTCAGTATGTCATTCTCTGCGGTCTACCATCGCTTACGACAGAGTATCGCCTTTTAAATGTAGCTGAAATCGGTCGCGCCGATGCGTGAGCATCAAAAGCGGGGTCTCTATAGTTCCGGTCATTGATCACCGTCTCCAAAGCAAGCTCCAAGGTCACAAAGGCTACATGATATCACTAAAGGCACATGCATGAGCTGTGCTACTCAACAGGGATAGAGCTCTCGCAAGTGACCAGGATCAACTCTTTGAGAAGCCGACGATCATGCATGTCAAACGATCACGAAATAGTGTTGAACCTGCTACGGCTAATACGATAGCATGGACCGGACGCTCCGTATACCAGCCTCGTGGATCCACTCCAACGCGGAGGACGATTCCGAAATGGACGGACAATAGCTGCATGGTGTTTATGCCTTTGGAGAATGAAACCCAATCAACTGAGGCCACTAGCGATTGGGGTTATGCAGCTTAGCAATGATCGGTGTGGCTTGATGTGACATTTCAACTGGCCCAGATGAGGTTTGTTATGTACAAGAGGTATTGAATTACCCATGGTATGCCGGGGCCATTGATACAACCCTCCTCTTCTTGAAAGAAGTGTTCAGGCTCCATTGAGCGCCTCCAATGCGGCATTTTTGACATTGCCGAGCGCAGAATCAGCTGGGAAGTACGCCAATTATCAAGCATAACAGCCATCGCCCAAGCGCGTACTCATGTCAGCTGTCGATGGGCATACAGTTCAGGACGAATATGCACATCAAGGCTAGCATTGGATGTCCTCGGCCACAGCTCGATACTCGAACTCTACGCTACTGCGTCATTTGATCCAGTTATACCATCCACCCACCTAGGTCGGCGACCATTTCTGTGGGGGCACCCGAAAGATGAACCAGGCTAGCATCCATGAATCGAAAGGGGACATGCGATATGCGGGGGGCTAAGGAGCACCGCCAATTATCTGCTCTCGCTACGGTCTTTCTCCGAGATGGGCTGGCATTGCTGGATCGCCAAGCTGATCGTCGACGGAAAGACGTGGACTCCCGCTGTATGGGAGGATCCGCGTAGCCCTACTGGGTCGCTTGGTAATGGGAAGATGTCCTGATCACCACCAGGATCGTTGATGGTACAAGCGGAGCTGGGGGTGTTCCTCAAGGGTACTGGTCAACCCAGGCGCTTCGCGATTATGGATGAAAGCGTAAGTATCATCTCTCCTATTGATACAGTCGTCACCTTTGGCCGTTGCGAATACGAGAGCGGGAGGTGTTGTCGGCCCACATTTTCAGCTGAGAGTGAGCGAGCGACTTTTATCAACGTTATGCTTCGGAGAGGCTAGTTAACCCCGAATTGCATGCTCGCTTGCGGTATTAGCCCAGACTTGCCATTGCCATTGGGGTATGGAAACCCAATTCAGACTGCGCAACGTACATCAACGTGCTTTCCGAACCCATTGTACACATTCATATCTTTAGCCCATTCCATGCTCGAACTAAACCGGCGTTCAGCGCCGACGACAGCACCTGCTCGATACGGAGTAAGTCATTCGCTCAGTCCGTCGCGTAGTGGCTGCATGCCAAAGTATCCACACCCCACCTTTGTGCATTTGCAAAGAACAACTACCCTGGCTTTGCATAAATGCGTAGCTAAAGCATTCAAATGGGTCGTAGTAGGCGATCAGAGAAACCGAAAACGTCAACTAAGCAAGGCCACGTCATAACACGTTCCTAATCGAGAACTGTTTCTGCTGCCCTCGCAGTGCAGATCTTCTTTGCGTCATCTCGCGTAGGAGCAAGCGAGCAGAGGTCCTCAAGGGATCGATCAGAACTGTACATGGAAGCGCGTACGTTGGACTGAACAAGCTGTGATGGGTTGTTATCGGGGATCCCGTCCCTCAAGTTTTGATCGGCGGTTAGGGTGCAGCACAAGGCCATGCACCAGAGAAGCCAGCATACACATGAGCTGTCGAAGGTTCACTCCTTCGCCAAAACTGGTTCCCTAGGGCGTGCTACACGTCTGACGTGCAGGCAATGGTCAACCTTTGCAGCTGAACGTCGAACGTGGCAGCGAGTCTCCAAGCACGGGTCGTCTCTTCTGGCTGATTAGACTACCCAGCCTCCCGTGTAGGCGAAGCGGGAGGCCAGCGGCGCGAGAGCTCCTTCCGCCAGCCGGGCGCTTCCGCTCGTTTGTCGGTTCATCGCCGAACTGATCAGGTCAGTGCATTTGACACGCTACTATCCTCGTCTCGAATTGGTAGCGTCACGCATTGGCCGAACTTTATAATTGCTTTTCCAGCTCCAACAGTTGATGGCGACTGAGCGACCCAAACAGCCCCAGTGCCTTGATGCTCAGCATCCAAGCATGCGGCCTCTGGCTATGTTGGTGGTGATGAAGCTGTGGCAGCACATCACTCGTCAGCGCGAATAAATACCACCTTCTCGCCTATCGTCTCTTGTGAACTTTATGTATTAAAGTCAATGTTCTCAAGCAAGCATCGAGCAGGTGGATCGATCCAGCATCACCATGCCGATCAATTACCATGTAGCATCAGCATCAGCACCCACAACACTCAATAGCCGAATCAGAGGATATTGGACGAGAGTTGGAGCTGGATACCATTGTAGTATACTCTGTTTGCTGCATGGCAAGGACTACACTCTATGAATAGCTATGCAGGACTTTCGCTAACCTGGTCGCGTGCAATATCGCAACGTGGATATCGTCAGATTCACCAAGTCTGGGACCATGTTTTACTTCTGCTAATCAATCGAGATCGCTCCTGGGTGCAGTAGTCTATGCACTACGTGAAATGGCTGACGACCATGCTTTACACAAGCAGCAGCAGTGGACTCATATACTAAGTGGGCGAGGAATTGACCCCAACAGCTAGACTACTTGTCATGCATATCGTCTCGTCATGATAGGTGCCGGGCAGCTGCTGTTGTTCTGAAAACAACATGTCATGATCTGCACAGGAGATCTGGGTTCCACAGAACAACATGTGCAGCGGAGCTTATCAGTCACTTCCTTTGATCTGCTAATTACGTAGGTGGATAATTCTCCTGTTTGAATAGGACTGGATACATCGTGCGCGACATTGCGATTCTGGATCTCTTCTGTGGTTCTCAAACCTCGTGCAACGTTTGTAGATATTTCTACGAGCAGCATTATTAACTCCGGTGAAGTCAAAATACATCGAATTAAAAGAGGTACTACAATGGTATTGCTATCGGAAGTATCTAAGTAGCTCGCAGCCTGGTGCCTTGGAGGTGTGGTACAACATCCACGGACTGTTTGTGATATGGTACCTCGATACCTTCTTATGCCCCACATCCAAATTTCAAACGACATATGTATGACATACAAGCTTTCCAGGGCGAGCTAAGAGTCACGCGAGTATTAGGGTTCACCTCCACGCTGCACAGTATCTCACTTCCTTCGCCCCTGCATGACCGGCCGGCGTGAACAGCTGCGGCAACTTGACAGCGTCCGTCCCGCAGTGCTGTAATGTCCGTCAGCAACGAAGAATGGTCATGCAACACCTACGAGTGTGCATGATGGAGCAATGCTCGTCATCCCATGCTCCACCACCGGTAGCTCATGGATCTCTGAGCCACTCGGGCAATTCTTTTGATCCTTCACCCTTCCACAAACTTACATGTGTGATCACCTTTGCATATCGGGTCTCCTATGGGCAGGAGGTACTTAAAGGAGCTGGCGGAACTGCATGTCAATGTACGATTGCGGGCTGGACCGTCGTGAGCTCGTGGTCATAACGTGGACATGACGTACAGCCTTGCTTTAACGCAAGTGCCGGCTGACTGAGAGTGTGTTCCACGGACAGCTAGTTATTGCGACTGAGACAGAAAACGGTCACTGCATGATTTTTCGACCAGTCTGTACACAATGATGGACATTATATTTGAATCACTGACTATAATGCTCGAGCAAACACTGCTGACCTGCTGCACACCTACAGGGGTGTACGACTCGGAAATATTTTGCATGTCATTAAATCATGAAAACATCAGCATAGTTACACAGGCCGATTCTAACCGTCTGATGTGATGGTGCTTTTAACTAATTTCAAAGCATCCACCTGCACAGCAACGGCTAAGGTGGGAGGCTACTCCTACAACAGCAACATGTTGTATACTGCTTTGAGCCGGTAGAAGCCCAGATCATTGACCCATACATATCATCGTTCAACTTCCGTCTTGTGTCAGCCGGTGCTATAGTCATGGCTCGCGATCTCGGCTTTTCGGTGGTTTGGCACTTTGCTCACTTTCTGACCGTTTCCTAAGACATGCAGGAGCCTATACATCTGCTCAAATCAATTGGATGTTTCTGGTAACTGAATCTTCCAGTGTAAGCTGATTCGGAAGCATCGAGAAATAGCAAGCATGACGGGAGAGTGGAAAAACGCTCGAGAACATCGTCAATCGTTCCCAAAGAAAAGTCCAACCCTAGCCACAAGGACTTGACAACGAGAAGTATCGACAAAAACCCGCTCTACAGACCTTTGCTGTACAACGTGTGTCGGTATGCAGTTGTGTTCGCCTCCGCACTACGCCCCCTTTCCGAAGCTCACACGACCCCGCACTCCACACTCTCCATCTGACACTCCACCCACCAACCACAGTCTTGCTTTTGTGTCTGAACGTCAGCTACTCAAAATTTACCGACTACCGAAATGCTTTGCCTTGCTATTATTGTCCTAGTGCGGCGTAGGGCGCAGAGCTATTCTTCAATCCCGAGGATGTTGATTGATAGTGTGAGATGCTCTTTTCCCTACTTTACAGCCGTGGAAAGTTCCCTTTTAACGACTGCGCCCTCTTGTACACTCATCACTCCTGGCAACCTCTAAAACCCCATCGGCATCTGAGCCATTATAAAATATTACGTCCCGGTCCGCATTAACCTGTGCTCTCTCTACCTTAATCAGTCCACCTTACTTAACTGCCCCTTGTTCAAACACGCCAGGACAGAACAACAAATATGGCACCACCGTCAGCAGTTGAGCCGCAGAATGGTGACGACTCCAAGTTGAATACCTCCGCGCCTCTGGAGCCTGGGCTAGATGAGACGCGAGGCAAGATGGAGACACTGCAGTTCCCCAAGCCGCCAAAATTTGATGATCCCTACAAGGAGCGAGCATATCTTAAAGGGCGACTTGCTGCTGCGTTCCGCATCTTTGGCAAGTACGGCTTCGATGAAGGTGTTGCAGGCCACATCACTCTGCGAGTAAGCACATGGTCTGAACCTGTTCAAAAGCGAGGCTGACCGAGCTCAGGACCCAGTGGAACAGAACCATTTCTGGGTGAACCCATTCGGTGTTGCGTTCTCCATGATCAAGTCGTCAGATCTGATTCTAGTAAATGCTGAAGGAAAGGTCATCGATGGTGGCGAAGTCCGTCTACTCAACACTGCTGCATACATGATACATCACGCTGTCCACACTGCTCGACCAGACGTCATGTGCGCAGCACATTCCCACTCCATATATGGACGCACATTCTGTGCACTAGGACGTAAGCTGGACACGATCACACAAGACAGCTGCGCCTTCCACAACGACCACGTGCTTTACGACAGCTTCAATGGCGTTGTGTTGGCTGAAGAAGAAGGCAAGAACATTGCGAAGGCTCTCGGTGACAAGAAGGCGGCACTTTTACAGAACCACGGCTTGTTAACCGTCGGTAAGACCATCGAGGAAACGGTTTTTTTGGTTTGTGAGTCTCGACAAGTGCTGTCATGCGCAGTTGATGGCGGATGCAGCAGCGGCTGGGCGTGGTGGACAGACGATTAAAATCACAGAGGACGAGGCTGTGTACACTCACAAGGTTGTGGGAAGCCCGGTAGCCGGTATGTTGTTCCTTCGGGTTCGATTGAAAAGAAAGAGACATGCTAACATGATCCAGGGTGGTTCTCAGCAAAGCCGCTATTTGATGTCATCCACAAGGAGACGAATGGGGATTATCTCGAATGATAGGAAGGACATTGCAAAGCTGGCGTTAGGGTACTGAATGAACGATTCTTTCTTATCACGTCTGAATTCATATTGCATTGCCAGGAGGCATCGTGTATTGATCTTGAACAGTGATTGGCGGAAGAATACAGCCATCATGCATAGTAGAAGTAAGAGCATGTCGTCGTATGGTCCTGCCGGAGTACTAGGCTTTGCCTATACCCAGAAGCCATGAAGATGGCGCTGTCTTTTTGGTGATGGTCCATGTCGACGGCGGACGCGGTCTAGACGGGTGGTCACATGAGCGTGCTTCAGGGCGCGTAGCTTGCCGCGTACCAGTTGCGAGTCGAGCCCCGCCTCCTGCTAATTACGACAAAAGTGATGTTATTGTTGTGTGATATATCCCCCTTTCGTGCAGCCACGTGCGCAGCAACAGGCTGTAAGTAGTCTAGACACCAGCGATCACGCACATTGTTGCTTGAATGCGGCCGTTGCACAATACTTCGCACTGGACCCTCACAAAGCGGAGGCGGACATGGTGTCATAGCTTCGAAGCCAGCCAAAGTACAGAAGTGGATGTGCTCGTGGATCACCTGAACGGCGGTCCCCGTCGACCAGGCATTTTCAGCGACTTGAACCAAGACGAGATTGCGACTTCCCTGCTTGTTGTTCTTCCAGGCAACCCTTGTTGCGACACCCGGACGAAGTACTGCACACCACCGTTGAAGAATTGCCGACGCAGGTGCACACAACGACGCGAAAAGTTAGCGGCGAGGCTATGGCCAAGACCAAAGGTCCCGCTGTCGTTGTCGTCGCCAGGTACTCACAAGCACACACCAAACCCCACGCTGCCATGATGAGCTGACACACTGCAAAGACACGGCGCGCGCCTCGATGCCGCCGACAAGACATGGCATCTCACATCTCCCACGCCCTACGATCCGCCTCTCACGTACGGCGGCTGGTCGCAAGGAAAAGCCCTCGGCGTCCGCATAGCAGCTCTGCTGCACCAGCGCGACAATGAACAGCTTCTGGCTGGAGACTCCCAACAGCCCACCAAGAAGCGAAAGATTGTGATTCACTCGAGTCCATATCTGAGATGTGTGCAGACAAGCACCGCCGTAGCGGCCGGCATTGCGCAGTACAACCCTCCAGCAGTACCCCAATTGTCGGTGCCGGCGCCTTCGAGAGGCAAGGTCGAGGCTTCTGCAAAGGTACCGCCTGTCAAGCCTCCACAGACAACCGCGTATTCGCTGCGGCCCTCTACGCTGGAACTGCTCTCAGACCCGAAAACCAACATGGTCTCCAAACCACCGAACGGCCCAGAGAAGATCCTGCTGCGCATCGATGCCTTCCTCGGCGAATGGCTCTCTCCAGACTACTATGAGGACATCACGCCTCCTCCGAACTCGACCCTGATGGTGGCTGGCGCGAAAGCAGATCTGTTGCGGAGGGGCGACTATATACAGGACATGGCAAGTGTCAAGTCTAGCAAGGGCTTCTTCCCCGGTGGATGGATGGGCAAAGGCATATCAATCGCAGGCCCGCAGGGAGACAGCGTGACGCCCCCTGCAAAGAGCGCTCTGGCTTCGGTCTCACCTTTCCGAGAGCGGGCGAGCAGTCAGGGCACCACAACACTCCAGCGCACCAGATCGCGAGAGAACGTGGCATCCTTTGCTCCGCCGGGCCCACCTGTGCAGAGTCGCGTCTACGAGTCACCAGTACCTTCATATTCTGTTTCGCCTGCTGATCCAATACCTCGAGGCTACTTCGCACATGCACGAGAGGCTTGCATAACTGTTGACTTTCAGTGGGACAGCATGCGGCCACCTCAAGAATGGGGCGACGGCGGCGAGTATGGGGACGAATGGAGTACTATGCATAAACGATTCCGCAGGGGCCTTGCTGGCATGATGGAATGGTACAGAGAACACGGCGCGACGCCGCCGAAGAACCAGATCTCTGGATTCATGTTTCGGGAGCCGTTACGATTGACGCCAGTTCCGGCTGCGAAGCGACCCACCGAACCCTTTCCTTCGTTCGACGGAGGCGTAGACGGCGAGGATGACGAAGAAATCGTTCTTATTCTTCTAACCCATGGCGCTGGCTGTAATGCATTGCTTGGTGCCATCTCCAATCAGCCCGTTCTTACAGATATCGGTCTCGCCTCGTTGTCGATGGCAGTACGCAGAGACGTGCCACGTGAACCATCAGAACCTACAATTCACGAACGACGCCTGTCTGTTGTTGATCCTGGGATGTCGGACACCTATGACATGAAGATCATGGCAGCGGTCGACCACCTGAAGCCAGGCGTTGATCCATCGAGACTGAGGTCACAGTCGCAGGCCAACTCACCAGCTATACTACCCAGTCCCCCAGTAGACTCTCGTCGGCGGTTCACGGGTTCGCCAGGCGCCAACAGTCCAGGTGAATCACCTTTCTTTATTGGAGAGCCCTACCGGACGTGGGGTAGCTCCTTAGGCAGCACGCGACGGACTATGAGCTCAGGGTCCAACAAGACTTATACACACAGCAATCTCAATCCAAGTAGTTCGGCATCACCAGCTGCAGGCTTGTGGTCTAGTCCCAAGCTCACACCAGCTGCGGGCCCGGTTAGCAGTGATGGACATTCAAGTCCAAGCGCTGAGTTGGTCCTCAACTTCACGAATCAGCAACCACAACCAAGATCTAGCGTCTCCAAGACATCGCGTACCCCTGATGCAAGCATACCAGCTTTGGATGGCACTTCTGAGATCACCAACGGACTGATGAGGCTGAATACGAGTGAAGAGAAAGAAGTCAACGACAGCGTCGCACCTCTATCAAAGCCTCACGTCAAGACTGGTAGTAGTGGTAGCTTAGGAGGTGGAGGTCTTTGGGGCGCAAAAGCAGCGCCGAAGAGCAACACTGGCCTGTGGGGTCCGCCGCGACTAGACGATGTGTATGAGCATGGCCGTGGGCCAAAGAGGAGGTGGACAGTCACGGAGCGAGAGGAATCGCTCTAGGACGAGTTTGTGGACTAGGCATATACCGTGGGGACGGGCGTTAGGGAAATACCCACTTCATGCCAATAATGACTTGGTGGCGGTGGCTTCAACACGACACGGCTAAAAACCAAAACAATATAATTTACGAATTTCTCGAAATTTGGCGGTTTCAATAATTAAGTCGTGTTAACGCATGTTTTGCAGTATTGTGCTCGTCCGAGGTGATTTGGCCGAGCGCACTGCCTTTCACAAGTACGGCGTGACGCAAGCTCCTCATGAGGTCACAAAACGCTGCGGGTTGCTCACATTCCACGTCTCTGTCTTGATCGCTACTGCACTTCAAGAGCTTGAACACATCACGTTATAACCTACATTCCGTCTGCACAGCGCCACCAAGCCAGTTTCCTCACGAACGGTTTATCCCCGCCAACAACGAGGTCGACTTTATCGCGAAAGCCGCGCCCGCCGCGATACGCAAGACTTCGAGACCCTCAACCCCACCGTTCGTCCCCGCAATTGGAGCTAAAACACATCACTCGCAGCAAGCCGCACACCAGCTCTAGTCGTGATTCGACGGGGCAGACGGTCCGACTGATCAATAAGTGGAAGTGGAAGCAAGCCATTCCTTGGGCTGAACGGAGCCAGAACTCTATCTGGGCGGCTCAAGGGCTTGCATCGACATTTGCACGAACTATTCCTGCATTACTCGCGATCGGCTCCTCAGAGACATTACGGTCATGTCTGTCAAGTTAGTACCTCCTTCTCCTTCCCCCGCATATTCTTTGCTTCGTACGTACACTTCGTGGTACGATTGCATCTCCACTGCCGCTCATACCCCGCGTACTTTCGAGTGAAGCCAAGTGCTAGGCAGGACAAGGAATCTAGAATTGCATCATGAAGTCTGGGTTGGAAAAGACGAAGACGGCAAAGTCTAACCGCAAGTCCAGTTGGGTGATGCTTGCCGATGGCGGCGGCTACACTCCCCTACCCGGCGAACAGACGCTCTACCAGTCACCTCCGCGAACCACACTCTCCCTACAGACTAGCCATCGACATCCACCGAGCGAGTCATATTCACAGCAATGCAAGTCAGGCGTCATATATCTCACAAATCGACGAGTATGTATCTGCTCCCCGATCCAATCTCGCAGCCTTGCGTGAGTGTCGTGCTAAGGACAGTCTCCAGTTAATCTATCTTCCCGTCTCACCAACCCCAACCCTCCAGTCCTTCGCCGTCCCTATCCTAAACATTACCGATTCCAGAGTCACAGCACCATGGTTTGGCGCCAACAAGTGGGAAGCCGTCATACAGCCTGTCTCGGGCGGCGGCATACCACCACAACACGCTGAGCTGGACATGATTATGGAGTTCAAGGAGGGCGGCGCGTTTGACTTTGCAAGCATACTCGAGCGACTTAAGGAGCGGTTACGGCAAGCGGTCGATGTCGCTAGAGAGAGCGGAGCAGAAGAGGGCGGCGTCAACATGAACAACGTGCATCTTGATGACCTACCTGCGTACGAAGAGAGCAGACAACACACAAGGGTGCCAGATCCGCTACCGAGTTCACCGATAGACGATCGGAGGTCTAGCGGAGCAGGAACAGGTGGTTCAGCCATCCCTGCACCACAGCCTACGAGTCCGCAGAGATCAAGCCCGATGGCCAGTCCACAAGCAGCCAACTTCCAACCACCGTCAGATCCACCGCCTGGGTATGAGGAGGCACAGAGGGATAGCGTAGTAGAGGAGCTGGAGAGACAGGCGAGGAGGATGACTGATGACTGATGACCGCAGCATGGAACGACAACAACAAACAGCATGGCGTTTGGGCTACAGGTATGCTTG
This sequence comes from Phaeosphaeria sp. MPI-PUGE-AT-0046c, assembly GCA_020747045.1. NCBI lineage: Eukaryota > Fungi > Ascomycota > Dothideomycetes > Pleosporales > Phaeosphaeriaceae > Phaeosphaeria > Phaeosphaeria sp. MPI-PUGE-AT-0046c. The sequence goes on along the minus strand of JAGTJN010000010.1, from coordinate 445,721 downwards.
ATTTCTTCCCACGTGGTAGATGCTGGCCCGATGAAGAGACACCAACTTCCCTTGTTCTATTTTGAACGGCCATGTCGTTTGCAATATATGTTGCAGGGCGTGCTAGCACATGTCTAATCGACGTATTTTCTGCGCTTTCTCTCGGTGGACTTACTCTTCATATAAAACATACCGTGCAACGCACATGTGAAGAAGCTTACCAGACGCCAAATGCGCCAGAACACTAAAGGCTGAGCCGCATGGCAGCCATTGCGCCTCACAGCTGCACATGACTGCCCCAGATTTTCATGTGAAACGCGCTGCATTACGCATGTGAAAGGATGACGCGCCGTGACAAAATGCGCTAGTCTCGAATGGTAACGTGCCTCGGCTTCTGAAAGGCGAATGACCTTAGGCTTCGGATGTTTGAGCTTCTTACCACTCACCTTTGCTCGCTCTCCTACTTCCTTTCTTCTTTTTCATCATCTCATACTCGAATACATTATGGCAAACCAGGCTCCCAACAAAGGTATGTAGACGGGGCGTAGTTGCGAAAGCTGCGCGAAAGAAGTATGATTGGAAACGACTAACGCGTTGCAGCTCAAGAGCGCCTCTCGCAGGTTGCAGACCACATGAGCAGTGGTACTGGCTCGTCTTCTGGCAAGGCAAAGAAGGGCAAGGCGGGCCTCTTGGAGAAGAACCCAGACGATGTAAGTGCTTTTTGAAACTCTTGAGAACGAGGTCAGGCCATCGAGCATCAGCAACGATGACATGAGATCGTCAGCAAGTGAACATTGACGAGGCAGATTACTGACCCCCGAACAGGTCGTCGTAACATGCGCTCTCCGCACACCTTTCACCAAGGGCGGAAAGGGTGGCTTCAAGGATACCCAAGCAGCCGACCTCCTCCACGGCGCATTCAAGGCGCTCATCGAACGCTCCAAGATCGACCCCAAGCTCGTTGAAGACATTGCTGTTGGTACTGTCCTTGCACCAGGTGGTGGTGCTACCGAGTTCCGTGCCGCTGCTCTTGCGGCTGGCTTCCCTGTCACAACCTCGTGCAAGTCCTTGAACAGACAATGCTCGTCCGGTCTCCAGGCCTGCGTGGATATTGCCAACGCCATCAAGTCTGGCATGATTGAGATCGGTATTGGCGCCGGTACGGAAAGCATGTCGACTCAATACGGCCCTGGAGCAGTCAGCGAATTCAGCGAACTGCTCGAGTCCCAAAAAGAGTCCGCAAACTGCAAAGTCCCCATGGGCGTTCTCTCCGAACAAATGGCGAAAGCCAAGAATATCCCCCGCAGCGAACAAGACGCCTTCGCCGCATCTTCTTTCCAGAAGGCCATTGAGGCACAAAAGAAAGGTCTCTTCGACGAGGAACTCGCCCCTCTGACTGTTCAATGGACTGACCCCAAGACCGACGAAGTAAAGACCATCACTGTCGGCAAAGACGACGGCGTCCGCGAAAACATCACTGCCGAATCACTCGGCAAGATCCGCCCCGCCTTCGCTAAAGACGGCTCCATTCACGCCGGCAATGCTTCCCAAATTTCCGACGGCGCCGCCGCCGTGCTCCTGATGAAGCGCAGCACCGCTCAACGCCTTGGGCAAACCATCCTTGGCAAGTTCGTGCAAGCATCCATCGTCGGCGTTCCACCGCTTCTCATGGGCGTGGGACCTGCTGCTGCTATCCCGCCTGTGCTTGAGAAGACTGGTCTCAGCACCAACGATGTGGATATCTGGGAGATTAACGAGGCGTTTGCGAGTCAGTGTCTGTTCTGTATCAAGGAGCTGGGCATCGATATGAAGAAGGTGAACCCCAAGGGAGGCGCAATTGCATTTGGACATCCATTGGGTGTTACGGGCGCGAGGCAAGTTAGTACCTTGTTGACCGAGTTGAGGAGGACGGGAGGCAGGGTGGGTGTCACAAGTATGTGTATTGGTACGGGAATGGGTATGGCTGCTGTTTGGGTTGCGGAGTAGATTAGCCAAGTGGAGGATGCTGTAGGATATGGGCACTGGCATTGGTGATATCTTCGTCTGATATGTTTGTATATAATACGAAAGATACATAATCAATTGCTTCGACGATACAATTCTTCAATATGCTTTTCTAGTGAATTGAGTGACCTTTTTCCACCACGAATCTGTACCGGGGACATGATTCTTAACATGTACATCGGTACACTGCATATCGGCAACTATATAGATGAGTACGTGTCTTGCCCCGGTGCCCAAACCACGGAACATGTAGCTGCAACACTCGCAACTCATGAATTCGTATCGCTGGCTCGGGCAAGGCTCAGCTCGGTCCCCATATAGCAGCATCCATGGAGCCTTGGATAAGTTAAGAGCTCTCAGACAATGGCCACACATGAGATCATTTGTATTTATTGCGAGATCGTGCGGGATTGAGTAACGATATCGGGTTCCATGGTTTGCATTGTACGAATAGCAAGAGCGGGGGTGAGTTCAGGGAACTAAATCACCTCTATTGAAGACCCAATTAAAGAGAGTATAATTCTTTTAACGCGTCCTCCAAGACACTCTTAATTATAGCAAGCTTAGTTCTCAACTAGTGTCTGGAACAAATCAGAGCGAGATGATGGCTCTGAGAAGAAGATAATTTGGTCTTCATTCTCCTTCTGAGAATAGAGAAGCCGGAGAGATCAATTCATGTGCAGACATGTCCACTGCAATATCCACTTGCTCAGCGTCTGAAAAGATATTATAGGCTGAAATGAAGATCAAGAGCAAGGGCAAGGTTTCTGCAGTTTTTGATATGAAGAGAATTGTGAGAAAGGGGTCAGCGGTAGAGTGTTGGCAGCTTTCATGCCAAATATTTCAGACTCGTTTTATTGAGCTGAATGAGGTGGCTAGAATGAGCACTCGTGGAAGATCATACAGCATCTGGTATAATGAGGTTGTGGGAAGGCAGTAAGGCTTGAACTTGAAGAAGTTCAATTGCACTTCCATCAGAGAAGCAAAGTTTTCGGATTTGAGATACCCAAGATACCACTTACCGCAGTATCGAATGTATCATCTGAAGGAAGTAGTAGCCATCAGTTTGAGCCATCAAATGATCGTTTCCAATGGAATAGAGTTTGAGAGAAATTGTACTCAACAATCACAGTTGTTCGTAGTTCCCGCTCACTTCCCAAACAAACTCTGCAGCCTACTTCTCTCCACCATCTCCTTCCTCATCCTCCTCGTCACCATCCCCCACCCGCTCGCCACACACAAGCAACGGATACACCGCCCCGGCCGCCATCGGAATCTTGCCCCACCCCGTTGCTCCAAACAGCGCCATGCTCGTTCCCGAATGACCCACCAACGCAACCACCTGGCTCCCGTCATTCTCAAAGATATCCTGCAACACCTTCTGACTCCTCACAATATGTTCATCAATCGTCTCTCGCTGATCTGCTTTCCACAACTCATCATTCTCCGTGAAGTTGGCTTCAATCTTGAAATTAGGATACGACTCTGCGATCCAAGACCGAGAGCTGCGTTGGTCGCATGTGTGGACGCCGAGACGTTCGCGGAGATTTTCTTTGATAATTGGCGTGGTTTGATGGAGGAGGGGCGCAAAGCCAAAGGTAGTGGTTTGTAGACACCTGCGAAGGGGGCTTGAGTATATTGATTGCGGAGGTGGAATATTTCCCGCCTCAGACCAAAGTGACGCAATCTCTTTGGCTTGTTGTTCGCCCGTAGGGGTCAGTGACGCATCGAGCCAGGTTGAGTTGGAGTCGCCGGGGAGTTTTGCCCAGTGGCGCTTGGAGCATGTTCAGTCATTGAGGGAGAAGGAAAGTAAGATGGATGGTATAGCTGGTGGACGTACGTTCCATTCTTCGCGTCCGACTTCCGTCTCTTTAACGTTGTGCACGCCTTGGCCGTGCCGAACGATGTAGAAGACCTTGTAGGACTTCTTGCCAGGTTCGATCGTGTTCATAAAGTCGGCATAGTCTAGAAACCGAGACCATTGTGTGCGAGCAATTTCGTCAGGTGTCAACTTCTTATCCGAGTCTCCAAGCCCGTATAGCTTTTCCACGAGGCCTAGATTAGGTAGAGTCTTTGCTCGGAAGTCCCAGCTTGCTGGATCATTGTCATGAGAAAAGTACCCTCGTTGGGCAGTGAATCGCCAGTCTCCGTTTGGCATGATGGGTCCAGGCGGGTTTTTGGGGCGGGATTTTCGAAGGAATGTTGTCTGATTGCCGTAATAGATTGCTAAAATGACTGCAACGATGATGACGAGAATATTATATATCGGCCTCATCTAGACGTTGAGCGAGATTCGCACGTTGTTGCATTTAAATTTGTCGTGAACATGGTTAAGCGCAACGCGTCGTGTCCAGAGACGTTCTGGCCCCCACCATGCACCTCAGTCGCTGCCTGAATTTACTGCATCGACCAACCCACTTACACGCGCGGACACTAAACCGTACTGGCTAAGCACACTTCTACTCAGCTGAAGTGTGCCTTCTATACAGCTCTCGTGCTAGCCTCAATGTGTCATATCATGCAGACTAGGTGGGGTACTTCACCTTGCATCCCCTTCGCAGGAGAACCTTCCCAAATGTCGATTGCTTCCGACTTCCAGCATCAGACACCTCCCTGTCACTCGACAGTTCGATAATCGTACCGATAGAGAGGATGGCGAACGTTAATGCTCCTTCCAGTCACGGAGAGGACAGCATACAACCGGATCCAACCCCACGATGGGAGCCCACATCGCCGTATCAGAAGCTGCAACCCGGTCAGATACGTTTGCTTCGAGTAGAGCGAGCAGAGAAACCTGTTGAGTCGTTGCTGAGATGCACTCTCAGCACGCATGACCTATCGAGTGCGCCTCCCTTCACAGCCTTATCATACACGTGGGGACCACCACTTTGGAACATCAATAACGCACGCTTGACGCCACGGAGTAGCACGTACCAAATAGAGTGTAATGACAGGACAGCAAAAGTTGGAGAGAATCTATATGACTTCCTCGTGCTTTGTGCGCACGATGACTCCCACGACTTGCAGACATACCTATGGATTGATGCGCTTGCCATCAATCAGAGCGACACTCAGGAGCGATCTGAGCAGGTCAAACGCATGGGTGACATCTACCAGAAAGCTACGAGGGTCGTGATCTGGCTTGGGCCAGACGATGCATCGACTACGAAAGCGACCAAGCTGATGAATGGATGGCTCAAGCTTGACTCAGATGAGCGCATGAAACTTCATCCTGCCGAGGTGGCAGTCGGGCATGAGAACGAGCTGTTGGATATCGACAGCTGGCAGGCACTCGCTCAATTCTTTCTACGAGAATGGTTCAATCGAGCTTGGATGTACGTCGATGCCGGAGGAGGATAATGACGGAAGATAATACTTACGAGCACACAGCATTCAGGAAGTCGTGTTTGCACAAACCGTTACGTTATTATGCGGTGAACATTCCATGTCCTGGAATGATCTGAGGCTGTTCTCTCATTACCTTGCGACCTCGAACTGGACCATATTACTCAAGCAGTTTAATAGCTCACTCCAAGCAAGCGGAGCCGAACCAGGTCATAATACACCGGCCAGACTTGCAGCTGCACAAAGGACTTGGCAAGCTGCGCATGAAAATGCATTCTTGTATGCATTGATCAGAGCTCGCTCTTCAAAGTCCGGTAATCCTCGAGATAAGGTGTATTCTCAGCTAGGCCTAGGCGCGGCCGACATCTTCCCGGACTATCAGGCTTCCATAGCGGAAGTGTACATTACCGCAGCAACATACATTCTAGAGCACTCTGGGAGCCTGTTGTTGCTTACCTGTGTAGAAGGAGAGGAGTTCCAGTCATTACCAGATCTGCCATCCTGGGTGCCTGACTGGAGTGTGACCAAAGCAACTGGACTCCGCGTTACTGGATACATGGACTTTTGTGCTGCGCTCGATCGTCCCAAGCGACACGAGATTTCCATGGACGCAAGAGGCAACCGGATTCTCACTATTGAAGCTACAAAGCTGGATACGGTTGTGGAAACATGCGAGACGAAACCAGAGATGCGGGAAAATCTGCACAAGTCGAGCATATGGAGCTTGATGGACCGACTTGGGACACATTATGCAGCTGCGCCCGAGCAGAGCAGCGAGGAAGCTCTGTGGAGAACACTCATGACAAACCGAGAAACCATGAAGACGACCTGGAGTCCGGTTCATCGAGAATATCCAGCACTACCGGAGCCTCTCGGATCATCGTTTCGAGACTGGGTGCTCTGGCGATACGTCGTCGCTTCTGAACCTCCATCTACCTTCCCACCTTTATCATCCACGCAGAGTTGCCTATTGCCGAGTAAGGCTGAGATTCAGAAGGCTCGAGAGCAGAGTGTCAGTGACCCAGCCCATGTCGCAGATATAGCCCGGAGAGCGTCTCGGTATGACGTGCATTACTCCCATGCAATGCTAGTACGACCATTCAGTACCCAGAGGGGCTACATTGGATTAGGTACACAATGCTTGCGCAAAGATGATACTGTATGGATTGTGCCCGGGTGCCGTGTACCGCTGGTACTGCGCCGAGTGGCAGAAAGCGCACGACATCGGCTGGTTGGTGGAGCCTATGTCCATGGTGTCATGAACGGCGAAGCACTTCAACGGAGGGATTTGAAATATGAAATGGTGAGCTTGGAATAATACGACGATGAAGGCTAGAATGTGAAACACACGAATGTGCTAGCTGGTAGTGGCGTGGCTTCCTGTGGTAGAGCCTAAACGGGTATCTCACATACGCACATGGGGTTGATGTGGGGACGACTTGGCACCAGCAGCGAAGAACGTCTACCCCACAGTCGCAGCATGGAGAGGATGCACTAAAAGCGCGAGAATCCACCAGAGTGCATGAAAATGGGCGTTCCAGGCGGTCGAAATCAGCGAGCAGGGACGGGGGCGACAGATCTCACCGGACGCGGCAAAAGCGACGTGTCTTCTCGCCGGTCAGCACAGCCGTGAGTCATTCGGCTGGACACGGAGACGACGGCGGCACAGTTCAACCATGGGACATGCTGCAGCGAGAACAAACCACAATGAGCGCTTTGTCGCACGCCTCTTGTCGCCTTGTTCCGCTGTGCAGGCTCGTTGTTGATCGGGGCGTGGTTTTTTTCGTCTCTTTGTCGTTTGTGCTGTGCGGCGAGGGGGTCACGGCTTGGACTAAGTTGTACGCGCAACGTGTCTCAGCTGCGAGCACATTCCAGGGCAGCGACAACGAGGGCGCGACTTCAGAATTTGCCGCAACAGGCAGCTGCGACAGAAATTTTCATGGTCGTGGTGCGCCGTTGCGAAGCGTGTTGGCGGCAAGTGAGGCGACGGGGATGAGTGGTCTCGGGCAGGTCGGGGGCCCTTCGCTTGCTCCGACCGGCGTCATCGCTGGTAATGGTGAGGAGGACGGGCAGCCCGGCATCGCTGCACCCACACAGCAAGCGACACAGGCAGGCGCGGTGCTGGGCGTGTGGGAGACGGACTGCAGGCGCATAGAAGCGAAAGGCGAGAGGCTGCATCCTTCACCCTCACCTCAAACGTCGCAGCCCGCGCGCGCGCAGCTGTGGGGTGAATGCAGACTGTCCGCGCATTGATGGCGGAGCCCCTATCTTGTCAAAAAACCTTCACGCACTAAAGCAGCACGCCGCGCTAGACTGGGTCCGGCGTGCTAAGACGGCGCTAGCAGGGCACAGATCGCTTGGCAGCCCAGCAGGCAGCAGGTATAAAGCCCTCGCGCCTTCCCTCGTTCAAAGCCTTTCGCGCCTCGTCCCGCTCGCTGCCACATACAACCTCTCCGCACCACCCCACGACGCCAGCACGAAAACACTGCTTTTCAACTGCGCGCTCACTAATCTTGCGATACGGGACATCTGTGTGTTAATTTCGCACACTTACATTCTCTCGGCAGTCGAGGTGCACTTTTCGCGATCGGCACTAGCCACTTTCGCTTGCGAACAGCCTCACGAGCAGCCTCCACCACGGTCGCGTCTCGCCTCCTACCCCGCCAAAGGCTTGCTGGCTTCGCTTTTGGTCACTCTACCTCTCTCACACTAACTCGCCGTCGTCCACGACAGCACCGATCCATCCGCGACACACTTGTCAGCGTTTGCGAGGGACACATTCGCTTGTAGCTCTCCTGCGTCCGGTACGGGCCTCACTCCCTCCAAGACCCACTCGCAAGCCTTCACCGGCGTCGACCGACCTCGCATCCTCCTCGCGATCTCGTAGTCCGCTGCCTGGGCCTCGCTGCCATCCAAGACCCACTTCTGACCAGCGCAGCTTGTCAAGACCTCACCGTCTCCACCTCTCGAGCTTACCACTCGGACTCGTATCCTTCCATAGCATCAATCATGGATCCCAACTCCCTTAACTCTCATCCGTCCACCGCCGCTCAGGCCAAGACGGTAAGCTTTGGTGATGTGCACGCTTCTTCCAGTCTGTTCTAACGTTGCTCTCTTAGTTCGTGGCTCCGGGCTCCCTCTCGTTTCCCAACACTGGGGACCTGACTCCACCGACCTCTGAGAAGAACGCGCAGCAGGATGCCAACAACGCGAACGGCGTTGCGACTCCTGCGGCTACCCCCGATACCCAGAATGGTCAAGTCCCATCTGGCATCGTGCCTACTCTCCAGAACATTGTGGCAACCGTCAACCTCTCTGCTCGTCTAGACCTCAAGACCATCGCTCTGCACGCCCGCAACGCCGAGTACAATCCCAAGCGTTTCGCCGCTGTCATCATGCGTATTCGCGAGCCCAAGACGACGGCTCTGGTCTTTGCGAGTGGAAAGATGGTTGTTACTGGTGCCAAGTCTGAAGACGATAGCCGCCTCGCTTCCCGCAAGTATGCGCGGATCATCCAGAAGCTGGGGTTCAACGCAAAGTTCACCGTACGTCGTGTCGGGTTGACTTTCCCTGGCTACAGCTAACAATGAAACAGGACTTCAAAATCCAGAACATCGTTGGCTCCTGCGATATCAAGTTCCCCATTCGTTTGGAGGGTCTTGCTTCGCGCCATCACACTTTCTCGTCCTACGAGCCTGAGCTCTTCCCTGGTCTCATCTACCGCATGATGAAGCCCAAGATCGTTCTGCTGATTTTCGTGAGCGGCAAGATCGTTTTGACTGGTGCCAAAGTCCGCGAAGAGATCTACCAGGCCTTCGAGCTCATCTACCCTGTCTTGTCGGATTTCCGCAAGTCGTAAGCTCAGCTACGAGCTTGGAGGCATTCGTCATGTCATCACATCCTCCTCAACAAGGTTGACTACCTTGAAGGCTAGCACGTGGACGCATACCGCCTCTACTTCAGCTCCTTTTCATACCCCTGTCATTTTGCGGCATTGCATGGCGTCACGGTGGGCTTTTTCTTTTTGGTTTTCAAAATTCCCCAATCTTCTACACAACTAGACATGTGCACGAGAGGCGCAAGTACCTCCAGTAATTGTCTTGATGGAGGCTCACTTCACTCTTCATCAACGAGTACGATCAGTCAGTCAGTGGGGCATGGTTATGTGTGGAGAAAGACGATGAGATTGTTTCACAGCGAGCAAGTATCGAACGCGAGGGCGTGTGGTTTGTGCAAGCGTAAAAGCTTGCACCGAGGGCTCATATTGGCTGCCGCATACTTTGAGGCCAGAGCTTCTCAGGATTGTGCTTTTTGCAGCATTATCAATGATGCATCTACTTCCCTTCTCCTTGAGTGGAATAGGTTAGGCAGTAATGTCATCATGATAGTATAACATCAGTCCACCTTGCTGTGACGTTTCGTGAGGTCTCGACTCAATTACTCCCTCGCCTCGGTCGCGCGCTGAATAAATACTTGTCCTTGCCTGGTGCTCAAGGTCACTACCGTCTGCTACTCCTCTCAGTAGGCGGCCTCGTTGAGGCGTAGGTGATGACGAGTTGATGCTTTCGAGGCTTGCGTGTCGAATCGGCGAGATTGGATACAGGCAGGCTGAGGAAGCAATTTCGTACACGAACGTAGCTCACGCCAGTGTGATGTGATTGTCCTACCGATCTGCTTGCGCGCGTCATCCCCCATCAATCTCATAGCGATAAGGCAGCTCTCCCACGCTCGGATTAAGGTGCAGTCGAATGACAGATTGCGCCGATCGCAGCGACGACGTTGATGAGTTGGGCAGTATAGTCGACGGGCTCCGCTGCTGCATGGAATGCATCAAGACCGATCCCGTCTCCGACTGCGAGCGCAGCGAGGGCGTACGCGGCATGTCGAAGAGACCTGGGCTGCGTTGTTGCTGTCGCGATGGCGCTGTGCGTGCCGTCTGCGGACTCGGTGTGCCCTCTTCGCCATGGCTGCTTTGGCTGTATGTGGACGCGGGGCGATGTCGGTCGACAAGTGGGGTACGGTATTCTACGTGGGACTGAGAAGAGCTGCTGCTTGACACGTCGGACTCTGTGGGCGCAAGGCTGCGGTTGTCGGATGCGAGGCTTTGAGCACGCGCTTCTTCGATGATATCGGGATCGAGCTCGGCCATGCCGTTAAGGATGTCTGCGAAAACGGCCATGATGGAGCGGAATTCTGGTTCCTTGAGGGATGCAGTGGAGAAGCGCGCGTGCTCGTATTGCGTGAGAAATGTCGAGCCTAGGGATGGCGGATTGAGTAGGCCAAATTCTGCGAGTCGGGCGAGATAGTCACGGAGACCCATGGACCGTGGGCGTTGCAGCAGCGTGACAATTTGCGCGTCTGGTAGAGGCGGCGCATTTTCGGGGTATTGCAACCCGACTTCTTCGATGGCTGGGTCAGGCGGCGCGAGAGACACAGCTTTGGCTTCGATGAGGTTGGGTAACTCGCAGATGACGTTCCAATACTGGAGATTAGGCAGGTCCGGTGACGATGGCGATGCCCAGCCCGGGTGGGAGACATGGCCCCATGGCGGGTGCTTCGCTGATACGGGGAGGATGGTAGTCTCAATGCCATGATGGTCTTCCTTCTTCTTCTTGTGCACTTCCTCCTTCTCTTTCTCTCTTCTACTTTCTGCGGTGTCTGGCCTCGACAGATCCTCGGTAGGGGCATTATCCTCCTCCATCGACAAGTCCCTAGGTCTACTATCCCATGCGACAATTGCCGACCTCTTCAGCTCCTTCGCTACCATGCGCCGTACCTTCTTTCCAACTTCACCCTCTTCTACAGGTATGTATGATTTTGGAATAGCCGAGAGCACCGTGCGGTTCGTGTAAATGCGCGTCGAGTATATGAGAAGCACAACAAGAAAGATAAGCAGGTAGACCCCGCCGATTACGAAGAGCTTGTGCAATTCACGGGTCTTTATTGACTGGTAGATGGTATCTGCAGGTGTAATTGCAAGGATAAGGAGCAGCAGGAGTAGGAGGGTCGTGTACGTCGTCGAGTACCAGATGCGGAAGAGTGGGATACGCATTGTCGCGAAGGTAATGGCGTTGAAGAGGCGCTTGGATTATGCATGAGAGTGAAATATTAGAAATTAAAGCTATGTGAGAGCATTACATGATTGCTGTGAGGTGGAAGAGAGATGCTCAAAGGTCCACGCGAAGCTGGGAAGGAGGGAAACTGCCAAGGCACTGACGCACGCACGCACGTTCCGGATCCCATATGAACAATGGAGCCGCTACCTCCTTTCTCCACCCGATCTGTTTTACGAGTCCCGCAGCTTAATACTCTATTCGATCGAACATTACCAGGCTTGTGGCCAGGTCTTAGACTATCCAGAAAGTGGTCACTTGTGATTTTAGTGGCTTCTGATCGTTGACGTACGAGTGCGGAGACGACAAGTCCTTTTTTTGCTGTTCTTACCTCCTTCACAGTGCTTGTCGAGTCTCTCGATGATATTCCACGTATGCTCTATTTCATTTCTCATGTCATACTTTCCGTTGATTCCTCAGGTGCTATGTCTGAACCTTCTCATATTTCGCCTAGTCCCCCGTGCATATGCACTTCTGAAATCGAGTGTCTCCTGCCTGCCCTGCCTGCATAAGCATCTTGAGCTTCGAGTGTATTGGCGTAAAAAATTTGGTCCGCCTGTAACTCCTCCTGTTCATTCTTAAACAACTTCACTCAACGTCCCCATTGTCGAAATACTCATCGTCGGCGTCCTCGTCGGCGTCCTCGTCATAGTTCATCTCATCGCCGCTGTCATAGAAGTCGTCGGCGCCTAGTGTGAACTCGCCGTCGTCGGCCTTGGAATCCTCCATCCTCTGCTTGGCAACCTCTTGGTCGTGGTAACGACGAGCGTCGACATGCTCCTTCTCTTCGTTCTGCATCATCTTGGCGATGGCGACCATGACGCGAGCTTCGCCGAAGTGTGGACCAAGCACGTGGACGACCTCGTTGGCGTCGTCTTGGGTGATGGTGTCATTGTTGGCCTCGAAAAGAATGCGACGGCAGGTTGGACACGAGTTCCCGGTTGATAACCACGCTAAGAGACAGTCGCTGCCGTGCATGTGACCACATGCAGTGATACGGACGGCCTTGTGGAGACCACGCAAAGCCAATTGTGGGCTGCTGTCCTTGTGGTGGACCGCGAGCGGTTTAGTGCAGACCGAGCAGTCTTGGGAGATGTGTGCTGAGGAGGGTTCGACTTTCTCGAGACCGAGGCCGAAGAAGGCATCCTTAGTGGCGAAGACAGTCATGATGGGCTATGTAGACTTCGGAGAGGTTGTCAAGAGCTTGCGTGTGGTCGTGATCTGTGGCGGTTCAACTGTGATGGTTGAGATATGCGTAGTTGAGTGCAGTGCTTGGGTGTAGACCTTGTCAGAGGTGGATAAGAGACCCTTTATCTCATCATAAACCCTCCTCGATGAGGTTGTGCGCACGTAAGGCAGGACAGGCTCGCAAGGTAAAAGGGCAAACTCAACGCAGGTTCGGGTCACAGCAATCGATTGTACAATTACAGCGGTTTAGAAGTCTAATAGGAGTGAAGTGCCCAGTGATTTCACACACTCAATCACCAGGGACTGGTGGGGACCTTTTCCCATCGAACGGCGTCGTAGCTATCGTGGTTTCAAGGGCTGCACGATGCCCGCTCGCTGCCGAACAGTGCCTAAATGATCATCACATTGTGCCCACTTAACGAGTATCTATCGTCACTGTCCCATTACAATAATCATACATGGACTCGACCATATTAAAGGTCTTGTAAATGAAGTTATTGATCACAATGTACTGCCCTAACCAGATCTTCTGTAACTCGTCGGACGCCATATATGCACGCACCGTCACTTGGAGACACACGATGCCCTCCAGTTTCCCCATCAGCGACCTAGTTAAGTCTATCATCAAGCGAAGGCAGCCATATCAAGTATGGCGTAGATGCGATGGATGATGAACGCGGTTAGTCGAAGGTAGGGAGACCAACAGATTAGGGTAGGCAATTGAGGAAAGCGTCGAAGTAGGCAAAGAGGGTCGAGTACGGAACTTGCTTTCTGCCATGCTTGAAGATTTTCCTGCTCTGAAGCGTAAGACGCAAGGACCAGGCATTCGCCGGAGGCGTCTACATATCGAACTACAATAATTGCGCTGTGTCATGGCAATCCGGACGTCTTCTCCGCTACGACTGTGAATGAAACACGTATTGAGCCACCCTCAGTATGTTGCAATAATCTCACCGGTACATCACTATTACCGTGGCGAGATCAAAACGCGTTGAAACAGATGACATCGCGACCAAGCACGTTCACACTTTGATTTCCATTTGGCTGCCCCTTATACTCTACGCACATTGCGCCACTCGAGTCGATATTGATTATATTACATGCTGACGGTCTCACCGAGAATTCGTGAAAGAGCACGGAGGTTATGTGACACTAATGTGGTGGAGTATCCGTCGTTCACCCCTCACCCATCGCTCATGCAGGGCTGAACGCGCTAAAGAACGCTTGCGGTTAGTGTGGGAGAACCGTCCCTGACAACAACGCGTCCAAAACAAAAGCTGCCGCCTCTCTAAACACGACAACCCCTCCACACGTTCGCCAACACCTTCACTTCCCATTCGATTCTCATGATACCCGCGTAATTTGTACTCGCTCGGGAGTGTTGCGCTCCTTTTTATCTCACCTTTCTGGCTTGCAGCCATCTGCAACTACTCACCTTTCCGCCATGGACGACTCGATGGACGAGTCCGTCTTCGATGACGGTGCCAGCTCCGACTTTGCGCTTCCCGCCAAAACCGCGAAAACTGTGAAGGCGAAGGCGGCGCCCAAAAAAGCAGCAGCACCAGCAAAACCGCGGGCCCGGCCTGCAGGCGCAAGCGCAAAGCTGAAAGCCAAGGCAGCCCCGAAGAAGAAGGTCGTTGACGGTGAGAACTCAGACATCGGCATGGACGAGGATCCTCTAGAAGATGAATCGCTGCTCGTGGACACTCCGCCCAAGCAGAAGAAGGCGGCTGGTCCCAAGAAGACGAGCGGCAAGCCGCTAGCAGACATTGCGAACGAGAGCTTTGGTATGGACGATGCTGCACCACCAGCAGCGAAGAAAGTCGCGGGCGACGCCAGCGCCAAGTACCAGATGGTCAGTTCCCAAAGAAACTCTACAGGCGCCGGTGCTAACTTATGCGCAGTTGACTCATCTGGAGCACATCATGAAGCGACCAGATACCTATATCGGCTCCGTCGAGCGACAGACCGACAAGATGTGGGTGTACAACTCAGCCTCGGAGAGCATGGAATACCGCGATGTCTCGTACGTGCCCGGTCTGTACAAGATCTTCGACGAAATCCTTGTGAACGCCGCCGACAACAAACAAAACGACAAGAACATGAGCGAGATCCGCGTCACGGTAGACCGCGAGTCTGGCGAGGTCTCCATCACAAACGACGGCCGAGGTATTCCCATCGAAGTCCATGCCGAACACGGCATCTATGTGCCAGAGATGATTTTTGGTCACCTGCTCACATCCTCCAACTACGACGACAACCAGCAGAAGGTTACGGGTGGTCGCAACGGTTACGGTGCAAAGCTTTGTAACGTATTCAGTACCGAGTTCACAGTCGAGACGGTCGACTCGCGGCAGAAGAAGAAGTACAAACAGACATGGACCGAGAATATGAGCAAAATGGGCAAGGCGAAGATCACGGACTTCAAATCGGGCGATGACTACACCAAGATCACCTGGAAGGCTGACTACAAGCGCTTCGGCATGGACGGCATTGACGATGACTTCGAGGCCCTCATCAAACGCCGAACACATGACATGGCCGGTACGCTCCGAGGCATCAAGGTTTACCTAAACAAAGATCGCATCAAGATTGCCACCTTTGCAAAGTACATGGAGATGTACACAAAAGCTATCGCGCGCGAGCAGGGAAAGAGCGAAGATGACAAGGAGAAGGACGTAATCATCACAGACAAGCATGACCGCTGGGATATAGGTTTCGCTGTCTCAGATGGCTCGTTCAATCAGGTCTCCTTCGTAAACTCGATCGCGACAACATCTGGAGGAACGCATGTCAACTACATCTCGGACCAAATCGTCGAAAAGCTGATGGCTGTCATGAAGAAGAACAAGGCCGCTGTGAAGCTCAAGCCCGCCCAGATAAAAAACCACATCTTCTTGTTCGTCAACTGCGCAATTGTCAACCCAGCATTCACTTCGCAAACCAAAGAACAGCTTACCACGAAAGCCAGTCAGTTCGGCAGCAAACCTATCCTCAGCGACAAGTTCTTAAAGGCAATCGAGAAGACAGAAGTCATCCAGAACATCATGCACTTCGCCCAGCAGACGGCAGACAAGATGTTGAAGAAGACCGATGGCAACAAGCGTAACCGCATCAACAACGCTAAGCTTACCGATGCCAACAAAGCTGGCACCAAGGACGGCCATCTTTGCACTCTCATCCTCACTGAGGGTGAGTCGGCTAGTGTACTTGCGTTGGCTGGACGTGCTGTTGTGAACCAAGATCTCTTCGGTGTCTTCCCGCTCCGTGGTAAACTCCTCAACGTTCGAGACGCCTCCGTCGATCAGATCCTCAAGAACCAGGAAATACAGAATATCAAGAAGTTCATGGGATTGCAACACAAGAAAGACTACACGGTGGCCGATATGAAAGGCTTGCGATATGGACACCTCATGATCATGACGGATCAGGATCACGATGGTAGCCATATCAAGGGACTACTCATCAATTTCTTGCAGTGCCAGTTCCCCAGTCTTTTGAGAATTCCTGGCTTCCTGCTTGAGTTCATCACCCCCATTGTAAAAGTATGGAAGGGTGACCCGAAGCACCCCAAGGCTCTCAAGAGCTTCTTCTCCATGCCTGAGTATGAAGAGTGGAAAGTGCAGCATCAGCATGAGAAGGGTTGGGATCATAAGTACTACAAAGGATTAGGTACCAGCGACATCCCTGATGCACAGGTATATTTTAAGGATCTCGACACCCATATGAAGCGCTTCCAAGTCATGCGTCAAGAGGAAGAGAAGCTCATCGAGTTGGCTTTCTCCAAGAAAAAAGCAGATGCGCGTAAAGAGTGGTTGGGCAATTTCGTACCCGGCAGGCACTTGGATTTGACCACAAGCGAGATCTCTTACGACGATTTCGTGAACAAGGAGTTCATCTTGTTCTCTATTGCCGACAATCTGCGATCCATTCCGTCGGTCATGGATGGTCTCAAACCTGGCCAACGCAAGGTCATGTACACGTGTTTCAGGCGAAACATCAAGAAGGACGTCAAAGTCGTCGAATTGGCTGGTTCGGTTTCGGGATCCACCGACTACGCTCACGGTGAGGCTTCCATGCAGGGTACCATCGTTGGTCTTGCTCAGACCTTTGTCGGTTCAAACAACATCAACTACCTAGAGCCCAGCGGCAACTTCGGTTCCCGTCTACGAGGTGGCGCCGATGCTGCCAGTGCCAGGTATATCTACACCCGCATGTCGCCTTTCGCTCGCAGGCTATTCCATCCTCACGACGATGCTCTCCTCAAGTATGGAGAGTCCGACGGCAACAAGATCGAACCTGAAATGTTCGTACCCATTCTCCCGACTATCCTAGTCAACGGCTCTAGTGGTATCGGTACTGGTTGGAGTTCTGAAATCCCCAACTTCAACCCCATGGATATAATCGAAAATGTGAGGATCCGTCTGCAGGATGGCAGCTCCAAGGAGGACATGAAGCCTATGGTGCCATGGTACAAAGGCTTTACTGGAACGACAGAAGTCCTTGGTCCGGACAGGTTCCAATTCACAGGCACCATTCGCCAGACTGGCGAGAATGAATTGGAGGTCACAGAACTTCCAGTGCGCTACTGGACCCAAGATTTCAAAGAAAAGCTTGAAGATATCATCAAAGCCGAGAAGACTCCGGCTTTCATCAAGGACTACATAGACTATAACACGCCGGATCGCGTTCATTTCATCATCAAGATGGAAGACAAGCACATGTTGAATGCAGTACAGAAGGGTCTGGAGGAGACTTTCAAACTGTACTCGAAGCAAGCTACTTCTAACCTGGTCGCTTTCGATGCACAGGGCCGTATTCACAAGTACGCCAGCGTTCTCGATATCATGGAAGAGTTCTACCATGTGCGTTTGCGCTACTACGAGAAACGAAAGCAGCATCAGCTCGAAGTCATGGAGAAGGAGCTTTCCAAGATGACCAACCAGGCCCGCTTCATTCAGATGATCATTGATGGCAAGCTTGTTGTGTCCAAGAAGAAGAAGGCTGTGCTAGTCGCCGAACTAAATAAGCTTAACTTCACGCCATTCTCCAAGGTCGACGATGCGAAGAAAGCTGGTGAGCAGGAGGACGCACAGGAGGACGATGAAGATGAAGAGACGGGGCAGGCAGTCAACGCTAGCGACTACGACTACCTCCTTGGTGTAAGTGTTTTCTGTGTTCTACTATCTCAGTGCTAACACATCTAGATGGCTATCTGGTCTCTGACACAAGAACGTGTCGAGAAGCTCCGCAAACAAATTGGTGACAAAGAGGAGGAGATAGATACACTAATTAAGCTGACACCAAAAGACATCTGGAATGTGGACTTGGACGCTTTTGTCGATGAGTGGAACACACAGCTCGATGAGGATGCGAAGCGAAAGAAGAAGATCGCCGGTATCACTCGCCGTGCCTCCAAGAAGCTTGGCATTGATGGAGGCAAGGGCAAGAAGAAGAAGAGAAAGGCAGGTGAGAGCGGCTCGGACGATGACTCAGGATCAGACTTTGGCCCAGTTAAGAAGAAGGCAAAGCCCAAGACGGGGGGGTTGCTCAGCTATCTTCGTCAGGACTCTGAGCCTGTCAAGAAACCGAGCGCCACGGACGCACTGAAGAGCAGTTCCGCGTTCGGCACAGCGGCCGCGCCTAAACAAGGCACTTTACTCACTCACCTTGTCAAGAAGGAAAGCACGCCACAGCTTGATGGGACATCTGAGGACAAGTCTGATGTACCAGAACCTGCACCCGTTGCTGGGGTCAAGCGTGGCCGTAAGCCTGGCACCAAGGTTGTCAAGAAGGCTCCAGTCGTCGAAGTAGATGATGATGACTCCGACGTCTTCGCTGCGTTGGCAAAGGAGATCGAGAAGAAGAAGCCTGCCGAAACCATTACCTCTTCTCGCACCGGTCGCGCTGCTGCTACCAAGAAAGCACCAAAGTACAACATCGATGACATCGACAGCGAATCAGATGGTGATGAACTCGGCGACATTAGCATGATGGTGAAGACGATCGGTGCTGGCAGCAATGGTGTGCCTTTGTTAAAATCTACAGGCTCCACTCGCCCTGGTAGCAAGGGAAGCGCTCGACCAGCTAGTGCTACTGGAGCCACGAAACTCTCGAAAAAGAACAGCCCAATCGAGAGTGACGATGACACCAACTACGAAGGTCTTATGCCTACGCCTAGTCCCAGGAAGCCGGCGCCCCGTACTGTCAACGACACCATCATGAGCTCGGATGAGGACAACTCAGAACTTCAGGTCAGGATGCCAGCTCCGAGCAAGATCGCGACAAAGCCTAAACTCACCGCTGCTGCTAAGCTGGTGCCGAAGCCAAAGGCATCATCTACCATTGCTGCGCCGAAAGCCACTGCACTGAGCCCTGCAGCAAAGGCCTACGCTGCTAAGCTGGCAAAGTCATCAGGTACACTGTCCAAACCAGCTCCCAAGGCGAAGAAGCCTACCAAGTTTGACTCGGATGACGATATGGACGGCGACGACGGTATCGTGAACGACCTCTTGTCTGACGAAGATGATGAGCCGACCCCTAAGCCCGCAGCTCGCGCTCCAGCTGCTCGACCTGGTCGCCGCGCTGCTGCTGCGCCGGCGAAGTATGTGGTCAGCGACGATGAAGAGGAAGACGAAGATGAGGCGAGTGAGCCTAGCTTCGGCGATGATGACAGCGAGTAGGTTGCATTGCTGCAGGCGTTAGCATATGATGGTTACTGGCGTGGGTACTTCATACCTAATGAGCGGCGCAGATGGAGTTTTTAGGCACCTTTCTCATGGGAAGAGGTGCTTTTCCTTCGTTCCTGGTTTCATCGGGGTGAAGGGATTTCTACAGGCGACCCATGGTCCGCAAGGTGTCTGGCGTCGTTTTTGTAACAACATATCGTGCTTTATATTTACGCAATGCCGTGCACAAATGCTAATTAACACAAGTTTTGTTCGTTCCTGTCCAATGTTGCGACCCTGTGATGTTTCGAGAACAGCCATGATAGCTGTTCCTGCGTATGTTGCTCGAGGATTTTTTACCATGTTCTATGAATGTATTCGCTGAAAGACGAGGTTGTTTTAGTATAGTGAGCCATCCGCTTGGATCGTTCGAGTCTTTTGCCCAATATGCTGATGCTCGTGTCATGGTCCAAAATGACCTCGAGCCCACTCGCATTCATTCGAAATCGGAATTGATCGACCTTGGAGTCCAGCTTGTAACATGGTTCGTAGCGAAAAAGCCAAGCTGTGAAGTATACTGTATACTGGTTTGCAAAAATGTATAAGATTTAGCAATATACTTGCGTATATTCTCGAAGGTCAATACGACAAACATTTAGAGAGCAATTTCCGAGTTTGCACGCTGTTCTTTTGACTGGGCCTGAGACAACCCATGGCTGACATTTGACATACGATGAAATATCCTGCTGTATAAGGTATGGTCATATTTTCATGCTTATATAGGTGCTTAGCGGTATGAAGTACAGTACAGTGGTGTGGAGACTCAATTGAAGTGCTGTAGTAAGGTATTTGTGTACTTCCAGAAGAAGCACTCATAAAAAATTACAGGACTGTAGTGAGTTCTTAAAGTGTAATAATTAACCCAGTCAGTGGTCTTATCAAGCTGCGCTGCAATGGAATAATAGTATGATGGCATCCGCAAATAATCGGATAACACTCTTAAGTTGCGAGTATAGCATCGCCAGCCTGCTGTTCAGGCCTGGAATAGAGAAGGCTAAAGGTAAAGCATCGAGTGCATGCAGGAGGCTAATAAATGTGTTTGAGCTGTCCAAAGAGATCGTTGGGCGCTATGTAGCCATCAGGATGTAGCAAAACATCTATATCGTCCCTAGTCTCGGTCGCGAGCCTAGTAACCCCCATCCTCCTATCTATGTCCTACTTCTGCCTTCAGGACTAGTAGTGAGTGTTTTGTCACATACAGGTGGCTACAATGAAACCGATCGACTTCTTTTGACTCTTCGATCACATCTGTCAGTCTCTTGCGTATACCAAGACTTGAATAAGTACCTTGCCAGTTTGGGCCACTGGGCAATAGGCCTTTTCGATTTCCTTCTCTCATCCTCCTGTACATGAGCTTGCGCTAACAATTGTTGGTTACGTGTTAAAATTGAACTTTTGTCTTGCACTGAGCTAGCATGTGTATCATGACGGCCACGTTGCCTGGCTAGATTGGTACTGCCTGCCGAGACAGCGTCCATTGACGGGTTGCACATATTGGCGGGGCATTCGCGCTCGATATAAGTCGGGTAAAGGAAAAGACGGCGGAGGAAGACGATGGTGCAACGCTGATGTGTTGGCTGCATGGACAGACCCGCCGTTGGGCAGTGTCCTAATCGCCAAGACGGCATGTAGATATGCAGGTTGGGCAAGGAAACGACGCATCAATGCTAAACTCATACTTGGAGTACGCTGTATTCAACGGTGAGAAAGAGGTAGGTGTTTCCAGGCAGGGCAGATTATGTCGAACAGTGAGGCTGGCCTCGTGTACATTGCGCACTCTAGGGAGATGTGGTCTTTAGTCCTCGCACATGTAACACCTGTCAACTGTCAGTGGCATGCTGCGGCCCCATCGAGGTAGTACCACGTGTGGCAAGAGGGCGCAAATGATCAAGGTCCCTGCTTTGCTATCGATTGCTTGCATGTGCGGCACCGTCTCAGGATCAGTGAGATGTTGTGCAGATGTTGGGTCGGTACTCCAAGTTCAGACTCGGAGCATCGCCGTAAGGGGCTCGAGGTCCGTTTCTTCGATCGATTTTTGTATGTGAGGCGTGTACTGACCAGGTTTGTGGTGACTTTTGGTGCAATGTCCTGGGATCTGGGCTCTCCGTTCGGTGGGGAGTATGCCGTAGTGCTGCCGGCTGTATAGTAACGTAGGATGGAGTTGATCTTGTTTAGAGCTATAGATGAGAAACATGCTTGACATCGGTAGTTATGGTGGTCTATCTATAAATCATCTGTTCCGAACTCTGGTAACACTAAGTACCCAGAGAACTTGACTTTATGATTCATAAGCAATATACAGTCGTCAATCTCGATCCGGCAAAAGATATGACATTGCTATACGTGTCTATTCTCGCCTTGATATCTCCATTAGGGTGACGGACTCGTTGCTGGCCAGCGTACCTGGCTCGTTCAACGAAACATGAAAACGCCACAAAGCCCGGATGCAGCACAACATATGTCAATCGAGAAATACTATCACCTAGTACTACACATAACCATGTCTCTTGCATATCAGGGAATGGGTCACTTGTCTGTAAGCATGCGTCGTCATCTGTGTTTCCCGTTCGCAGTTGTTCTTGAATTCTTGGAGGGCGCTTAGGATTTCGCCTTTCGTAGGATAATCCTTGACAACCTCCCGGCAACCCTTCGATCTGACCAATGCCTGTGGCCAATGCGAAACACCCGTTTGAAGCGAAGGCGAGTAACGAAGAACAGGTAGCACCTACTAATCCACTAGCTACCCATCGTCTTGTCCAACTTCTCAAAGCCCTCATCATGCTTTTTGGGTATCACCCGTCGTCCCGCTCACCGAGAGATTTTGACAAGATGGTAGCACTCGTGGTCATAACATTGCTACCCTTGTCAATTGGATCAATCTCATGCCCCCTACTGTAGAGCGTCGGCAATCGTTGGCCATGTCGTGGTATCTTACGTGACTCTCACGTATAAGAGTTCTTGGGGAGCAATCGCGTCGCGAGCTTCCTTCGTTAGTTTACTAATAGGCTAAGCTATAGAGATGTGCTGCTAGTATTGTGTGCTCATTTGTGTTATTCTGGTTCGATTCTGCTGAGTGCTCTTTGATAGGCGTAATAGACTCGGATGTAAAAAGTTGACCCTTCTTGAACTCAAGCTCTAAAGCAAAATGGATGAACTCATGATGACCTTGTCATACCGCACTGATAGTAATTGCCTCCTGAGCCACTGCTGTGAGGCATCACTATACGATCTGTGTATATGTGTATAATACAAATCTTGTGCACACTTGTTCGATCGGAATCGAGGCGCTCAAGAGTTACGAAGCAGTCGTAGGCCATGACATACATCTTTCGAGTTCGATGTTGGCAAGAGTTTTTCAGCAAAGACTAGGTGTTATGACAAATACTTTGGGAGAAGCACAGGTTGCTCAAGCATCTATGGCAACGTTCAAATCATGTTCAGATGCATCACGATGATACAGAGCGCAAAATACCTGCAAATGTTCCCCTAAATCAACTTTACTTGGCGTAGTTTTGGAGCTTTGCTCGAAGAAGTACTTCAAAAAATGCTTCAGTACTGTATATCGTGCAGCAGAGAGAAGCCCAGTGTTGCCTCATGTATTGCATCAGTAGTTACCGAGCTTCTGTGGAGCTTGGTGCGGCAAAATATGTCAATACATAAGCCCGGGACTGTACAACGTTGGGGATGCGGGCAGATTCCACGTAACGGACTGGAATCCACAGCACGGTACAACGAGTCTACATCATGCTAGTGAACGCTTATTTCAAAACTACCTCAGATACCAACCAATGAAGTCTAATATGCCGTGTGAACTTCGCAAAGATTCGCTGCCCTCACCGGACGGCAGTGTGTGTTGTTCGAATCGCCCACCGCCCACCGCCGGCCGCATGCAGTGAAAAGAAGCTATGCGGGCTGCATCAAGGAGTGCCGCATCACTGGGAAATCTATGCGCCAGGTAACCCAATCTATCGACCTGGATGCATCGGAAGAGATCAAAGCATCCATGGGGCATTCTTAGGGAAGTCGAAGTTGCCTACTGGCCTGGAGCGCCATTGGAATGCCTTTGCTGACATGTACTATTCCAACAAGCTTGCTCTACTTTAGTGCAAACATACCAAGCTATAGCACTTCAACGAAAGTCTTTGTTCAAGTTCAGCCGGTGAATCAGGCCTAAACAGATTCCAGCGCCAGTGTGAGCAAGCTGCGAGGCTTGCAGTAGAGCACGCCGTGTCTCAAACAGAGTCATTAAGATCAGCTCCGTGAGAAA
Source organism: Phaeosphaeria sp. MPI-PUGE-AT-0046c (assembly GCA_020747045.1). Lineage (NCBI taxonomy): Eukaryota > Fungi > Ascomycota > Dothideomycetes > Pleosporales > Phaeosphaeriaceae > Phaeosphaeria > Phaeosphaeria sp. MPI-PUGE-AT-0046c. The sequence goes on along the minus strand of JAGTJN010000010.1, from coordinate 422,097 downwards.
CATTTCTCTCAATCCGGCAGCTACACCGACAGTCGCTGGCACAGCCATACTTTGCACAATTCCAGGAATGACTTCGCACCCTCGAGATTCGTGAGCGGCAAAACGGGCGACATCACACACACCGACAATATCTCGTCCACTTATTTCTTCTACATGATCTGAGTTTGTGCAGGTTGCCGGACAAGAATTACAAGAAAGGAAATGGAACCACGTTTGCAAGACGGCTGGCCAAGGTGGACGTGCGCTTGTACGCCATGGCCACGGATGGCTGCATTGTAAACAAGAGCCGATTCGTCCTCCTGATGATGTTGACTACATCTCAGACAGGGCAGCCTTGCTCTGTAAGATAACACCGCTACTGTCGTTGGTCCCACTATGATGCAGAGCTGTGATGGTGGTAACGAAGCCAGGGTAGCTTTAGTGCGGGCTTGGGAAAGAATTCTGATAGGGAATCAGCTCAATGAGATCTTTAGGATCATCTTAAAGTCCAGACTAGCGATAGTGAGCATACAGTGAAACAGCGCTGTTTCCTAGGCGAAAGCGAAGGCCCAGCAAACGCCCAATCATGGTCGCGCCTATTGTGGCTGAAGGGCGGCCGTGATGCCTTCGATTGTATTTGTTTCAGCTCATTTCCACTGATCCAAACCAGAACAATGAGTGGATTCACGGGGTCCTTGTTGGCATGCACAGTCTGGCATGGATGGAGCGTTTGATGCCGTGCAACTCCAAATCCTCGATACCAGTATCCTACCATTGCACTACTGGGATCCCACTGCGTCCTTTCCGTACCAATGTAGTCGAGCCAATGAGCAAAGATGCCGCACCGCAATTTGGCGAGCCATTTGGATGGTCTACTGAAACCGAATGCGCGCACTGCACACCGGACGTCGTCTGCAAGACGCTTGGACAAGCTTTGACAACGCAAGTAGGCGTCGCAGCTAGTGGATCAGAGAAAGGTCCATAGAAGATCTTTCACAAGGCTCAGGCATACAACTGTTGTACTTTAGTAGCTCTCAGTGCCAGAAGCCCACAGCTCAGTCTTCCCTGACCTTCCCATCATCAAACCCGTGAACAACTAGCTGCGACCCATTCGCAGATCACGACCTACAAGTGAAAGACTACGTCCTTTATTTGTAAGAGGCTACAAATCAACCTCTCATGACTGTGAAGTCTGCTGACTTGTACTTGCGAAAGGCAAAATTAACTGGTCAAGCTGTGATCTTCCTACAGCCAAGCAGCACTCTCCGTTGGACAGTACACCAGGATATCCTCTCGCCACGGGACAGAACCGTTTGCCTAACGGCATCCCATTCAGATTTGGCCAAGGATATCGTGGCTACCACGTCTCATAACTGCCTATCCTTGCTCTCGGTTAGTTTGCCTCCCGTAGCTCCTTTTGTTGACACTACATGCGATGATCTCCTTACTTATCTTTTCACTGGTCTGACAAGCACGCAGTTCTGCTCTCTCCATTTCTTGGCTGTAGCCCTTGCGAGTTCATTCCGTCAGCATTTCGTTTGAGGTGCTCGATCGTCCTCGTGAGCATCTGGCAAACGCAGAAGGTGTTGGCTACATCGTTCGGTCTACGGCTACCAGACATTCTTCGTCCCAAAAACCACACAGGTTTCACAGCAGCACGTTCTTCAAATCTACTACCTTGTGCATCAGGGGTGTCCTGCGACAAGTACTAGGACGCATCGTCAAATTCTCGACTGAAGTAGACTCCTGAGGGGAATCATGAACATACACTCGCTACTGAACCCTTTGTACGGAGAGAACAACGACCAACACACCGCGAAGACTCCTGCACCTGCGGTCGTATGCTACTCAGACCCACCAGAGTCTTCACTACGACGCATGAAGGTCGCAAAGGATGCACCCATCTTCTCTGACGCCAACAAGATTGTGGGTTTCGTCAACTATCCCCCTCACGAATCAGACGACAGCCGAGAACTGGCATCTCAGCTCGAGCGATTCCATGTATTCCCTCGCGGCGAGATATACAAGAAGGGTGTCCGACACATCCCATACAACAGTGACAAGAAGGACTTCCTTGAGAAGACAGGGCGTGAAGCGTTCGAGAGTAAGTTCTTCGACCCGACCCTAATGCGACGAGGCTGACCATCCAAAAGTGTTTCAGTACACCTACAAGATACCTGGTGAGGACAAGGAGTACGTAGTTGTCTGGGACTACAACGTCGGCTTGGTTCGCATGACACCTTTCTTCAAGTCGTGCAAGTTCACAAAGGTCAGTAGAGAAGTTTCCATGAAGAGGCCTCTTTTCTCACCAGACGCAGACTGTTCCAGCCAAAGCTTTGAACCAGAACCCAGGAATGAAAGATATCAGCTACAGCATTACAGGCGGTGCTCTGGTGTGTCAAGGTAAGCCTGCGCTCTAATCAGCTGCCAAAGAAGACTCACTGACTCCCTCAGGATACTGGATGCCGTATCAAGCTGCCCGAGCGATAGCGGCGACCTTCTGCTACAGTATTCGCTGGGCGCTCACACCGGTCTTCGGCTACGACTTCCCTTCCATGTGCCTTTCGCCAAAAAACCCTGGCTACGCAAAATTCCTCATCGATCCAGCAATCGTCAGACAATGCACCGCAGAAACAGACCGGTTCCGAAGAGAGGGTACGTCGTATCGTTTCAAAGTATCACACCTGCTGTCGCCTATGGAGACGCCAAAGATGCACTTCGAGTCACCGACATGGAAGCCTATGGCCTTCGAGCAGCGACGTGCTCGACCGGCCAAAACCAACATCGACTCCAGGACCCATACACAGAGCGACTCCAGGCCCAATACGCAGAACGGCTACAGACCCAACACACAGAGCGGCTACAGTCCCCAAAGCGAGGTGAACGATAACTTCGCTTTCTCTCCACACATCTCACCTCGCTGGAACCCAATCAACCGCCCACGAACTCCAAATTCCATGTCACCAAACGTCTCACCTCGCAGTCAGTTCTTGACACTGAACAGGTCTTTGCCTGCCACACCAAAAACGGCCAACTTCTCTACGATGAGCTCGCCCCTGTCAAAGAGCCATGCTCTTCCTTCACTGGAGATACGTATCCCCATACCCGATGAAGAGATCACCGAGCCGTATCGAACGAAGCGTACTCACTCCAAGGTGGCGTTCATCGATATCGAATTTCGAGAGCACGAGGAGGACACCACGTCTCGTCCGCAAACGGCAGGTGCAGCTGTCCCTACAAAGCATGACATGGAAGCTGCTCAATTGTTGTTGTCTTTGGGTGGCGGTGGTACAGGATTGCACCCACCTACAAAGCGGACCCGTCGTGGCTCGACGATGTAGGTGTCGAGCATTCTTCTACCTACCCTCAGCGCATCGTTATCGAGGCCTCACTGTTCTTCAGCGCGCATAGTAGGCACTCTCATCATACATCGCGATTCTGTGGGGTTGGGTCCCGTTCTGAATGCATTTGGCGGAGCAAGGCGTTTGGAAAGGCAAATTCGTTTTCGCATCGCATCGTGTTGCATGGCATAGCCCAGAATATCTTTTCAAAATCATCCTCATACGGGCTCAAGCGCTAGCATATTTGATAAACTTTGGTCCTCGTTGATACACTGCTCGCTCACAATGCGCTTGATATTGTGCTGCTCACTTCGCCTTTGCCTTCATACTTGCAACCTTCTTGACTGTCGCCGAAATAGTCGGCTCCTCATCCCAAATATACGTCACACTCTCCTGCTTAATCACCTCACCCGCCCACTTCGAAAAGTTGGGCAACTTGGCAAACCCATCTGTGACGCTCTTCGGAATTGCATCATGCTTCGCCAGCGCGTAGATGCGCAAGATGAAGGGCGCAGTCAACGCCTCTGCGAGCGTCACTTTAGTGCTGCCACCGAAAAAAGGCGCGGCATCCTTGAGCAAGGGCTCGATCTCCTTCTCAACGATGGCAACAAAGTCCTGCGCGAGCTTCGATTGCGCCTCACTCTCGGCCATGAGGATCTGGAACCAGAACGATCCGGCTTTGGAGAACCACGTGTCGACAAAGAAGTTGATGCGTGCGCGAGTCAGTGCGTCCTTGGGGTTGCCAGCAGAGGGCCAGAGGTGGGATGGGTACGCGTCGGCAAGGAAAGTAGAAACGATGCCGGATTCAGTGATGATCTCGCCATTGAAGTCGATAGTGGGGACGAGGCCGCGCTTACGTTTGGATTAGCTGACGGATCGAGGGGGCGGGCAGCCAGATGCTGGGTAACATACTGGGTTAATCTTGAGATACCACGGCTCGCGAGGCGTGTCTAGGTCGATTAGGACTTCGTCATATTGTAGGCCCAGCTCTTTTAGCACGATATGAGCACGATGTGCCCACGGGCAGCGATGGTTGGTGTAAAGTGTGATTTTGGGAGCGTTGCCGTTTACATGGGCCATGATGTCAGAGGTATAGCTTGGTTACGAATCTGTGTTGGATGAGCGGGATGCTTGCTTCGAGTATTGTATGATACCAAGTTACTTCAGTATGTTGCTTATGTATATATATATATACGATCTCGGGTTTGCAAGAAGGCAGCAGCTTAGAAATCAATTATCGATTGCATCAGATCATGCAGATATTCATATGCATAACTGAATGTGGGGTATCATAGACGCGCCAAATAAAGTGACCAGACTCGTCCGGGAAATTTTGCCCGCAGCCGCGGGGCGTACTCTGACATCCGACCAATGCAGGAATGGGAAGGTATGTGTGGCTGGCTATGTACGCACCCTATAGTGCCGTACAGCCTGCTTTGTACCAGAAAAACGCCTGACATGCTAGTAATGATGTTTTGCTCCTTACTCTCCATCTGCTAGGAGCAGTGAGTCGACTCCATCGCTGTGTTAAGATTAGTGGATGATGCCGTCGCCCTCGACATTCCACTCCATAGCAGTGCTGTCGCTCTTCTTCTTGGCCCTGCGCTTCTCGTTGCGCTTCCGTCGGCGCTCCTCTGCCTCTTCTTCAAGCTTGTTCCTATTCATCGCTAATCGTGCGTCAAGATCTGTGACCTCTTGGAATTTGTCTTCGTCTCGCTTTCGTTTGAGGTATCGTAGGCGGTCTCGTACTTCTTCGACCGTCGCGCGTCGCACTTCGCCGGATTGACCAGTCGCGACCAGATGTTGCTTGCTGTTCAAATGCTCGACGTACTGAATGTTATCTCTGGAGTAGTAGATTAGCATAGATAGAACAATGTACCTCATGGCACACATACTTGAATGTCAGATCGCAAGCCTGGCAGTATGCGCCGGCACCTCTGCCTCTTTTTCCTACACCAGCTGCCGCAGCTGTAAGTGTCTGCTTGCCAATCATCTGGCTCCAGTCTATCCTTTCACTTCGCGCTTCTGTCTGCTTCAAGTCTTCTGGTGTGGATGCTCTCCGCCTGTATGACTTCCCGGCTGCTTTTGCTTCATATCTTTCTTTTGCTTCATCGCGTTCTTTCCCCTCCCGATCCCTTGCCTTCTTGGCCATCTCTTCGCGGTCCCATGTTTTCCTGAAGTCTGTGTCTCCTCCGCCAGTTGTTCCATATGCGCCTGCTTTGCCGCTCATGATGGGCGACTTTGCGACTTATTGGTGTTGATGTGTTCGATAACGACGTAATGGTACCTAGTCCAGTTTGACTGGTATGGATTGTGCGAAAGAGATCTTGTTGAAAGTTGCAACGGTTGTTTCCTAGGCCAAAGTGTGTTGGCACATCATCATCATCACGATGCTATGCTCCAAAAAGTTCCCGAGGCACTAGTTCACTGCCAAGCAAAGCACGGTCACCGCATCATAGCTGGTACGACAAAGGACGCGTCGAATGTACACTTCATACAACGATCGGCAAACACTCGCTACTATCTACAAAAACACCCGCCGGCCTCAAGAGACTCCGACAAGGCCGAGTCGACTCTCCACGTGGACATGATGATCGCCTCCATCCTAAGCTGTATCGCAGATCACGAATAGCAATCCAAACCCAATAACTCCGCGCTATGCTTCATTTTCGACGAGGATGAAGTGCTCACAGCCCAATAAATTTCGACATATGGCGCCATCGAATGCTGGAAAAGAGGAAAATAATCAGTAAAAAGACCCAGGCGGTCGTGGGAATCCGCCATGCTGGAGCGGAGGCGTGGGCACAGGTGGAGGCCCACGCATCAAGCGATGTATCTGCGCGTGTCTCTCTGGGCCAACGGAACCCTCTCTTTCTCGCCTCTTCTTCTTGACCTTTTCAACCCCAACAGCAGATTCTATATAGCCTCGGTCGTATCCTCGATCGGCGTAGCCAGCCGCCGCAAATGGCGGCTGGACAACCTCTTGCGACCGGTCGCTCGGTAGCCTCAGCTCAATGAGGCTATAGAAGTAGTCCAACACGACTGGATATCGCAGGACTGATGCGCGCCAGTCGGCGTCGGTTCCCCGCTTGAGTTCTGCATGCGCCTCTGCGATTTGCGACTGCAATGTCGCAACATAAATGTGTGAGATAGGTGGCCGTCCAGAATATCGCATGTAGATATCGTAATTGGGCAAAGAGGCGAGGTAGGCAGCGTGTGCTTGCTTCCGTATCGACGTCAAACTTTCGAAGGCCTTAAGAATGTGCTGGCGCGCATGATTGATAACCCAGTCTCTATATGATGGTCAGCATCTATGCAGAGCAAACGAGCAGGAGGCGCACCGAATCTCAGCCAACCTGTCGTCCATCGCGCGCTGCTCCGCCTGCTTGACGGCAATTTGCAGCCGCTCCGACTCGCAAGGACATTCTGGATAGGCGGGCGCATTGCAAATAGCGCAATTCGGAGCCTCGTCCATATCTCAAGTACCGTTTCAAGTACAGCTCTCGGTCATGATCGATCCAGCTTGGTGTGCATGTGTACGTAGCGCTACCACGATCGTGAAACGGGCGTAGAGCGGCAGGAAGTTTGAGTCTGAAGTCGGGTGAGATTGAAGTCCGACTGAGGGCGAAGTAGTGGTCTTTGAACTGTCAAGCACAGGCGGTGACAACAGACATGTTACATGACGACGGTTGTGGAGGACGAGCGCAGATATTGGCTAGCTCTGTGCGGCTTATGGACGGGCTCTGTGTATTGGGCTGTTGGGTATATGCGGAGTGAGTTGGCAGATCGCTAATAAGTCCACCGGATACGTGACCTCGGCCTTTGTACCAGATCATGCTTCTCCACTGATACAATGCTCCATACAGCGCGAGACCAGGTATAGGACTCGATCGAAAAGACCTCGAATGGTGCATTGACGCCAGTTGCACATATCCTTGGGTCACGAGAGGTGCTCGTCAAGAAGTTGTGCGACTCTAGTACCCCGCATCGTCACACCCCGCCTCATCCGACAAGAACGTGCAGTTAAATGTAGCACGACCACATAACAAAGCAGTGCGCAACTGCAGAAGAAGGCCTGAAATTTGTGCAAATGGCCGCCTTTTATAACGCGATCTTAGTAGCTGATGACCAGTCAGATTCGTGCTCTTTCTATCCTTACAGATTCCCAAGACTATTGGTCGTACGCTTCGGCATTGTGAAATGTTCGCCGTGCGCAACAGGATATCTATCAGAAGGAACTGCATGAAAGAGGTTGGAGAGCAAGTCGTCCTGTGAAGGAATTTCCATTGCTTATACGACAGCAGGGTCGCTGATGCAGAAACAAGCGCCAATGTCGTGATATGGACCAAGCACAAAATGAAGTCGTCGTGATATGCTGAGATGCAGATGAGACCTATCGAGATATCATCGAGAGCAGCAGTCACTGTCTTTTGGTCAGCCTCAAACACGTCTGGAGCACCTCCATGCCGACTTGCCCTGCCGAGCATCGGACCAAAGAATAACTTAGCGCCGGTACACCCGGCTTGCATAGCACCGATACCGCCATCCATGATATGTTCGACATTAAAAGCTCCTGTACATGAATACCGCTCGCGTTCCTCGCACTCATATGCAATTCAAGAATCTCGCTATCAATATCATATAACACCGATTGTGCAGCATGCAGCACGCAGAATGACGCTCATATTCTAACTCGTAAGCAGTCTAAGGCAGGAGCTACCACTTTCGAGCCTTTCATATGCGTCTCGTAGAGTCCTCAGACATGGTGGTCAGCCCATATCGACTTATCATCCAGTTTCTAGACTGCTTGTCGCCAATCGCAGAACGCAGCGCGTCTTAGCCTTCCGCATTTGCCAGGATCTGTATAAGCCGAAGTGGGGTTTGTCAGCTCCGCTAGGCCCTGTATGCATCGGCGCTCGCGGTCTTGTTGTTCGATCGTAAATTACCGGCTCATCGTCCAACCACCGTACATTTGGTCAGAATCGAGGGGCGTATAGCTGGCATCTTTGTTTGAGGGCCGTCGGCTCTGCCCTGCGGTTGTCGGTTTTGATTGAGTGTGGCTCCAGATGCAGGTATCTGCCATGTTATGTACACTTGTACTTCTGAGTCAGCAGTAACTTTGACAGACCCGTTCTTTTGTACATTTCGAGTCAAGCATCGAAGCCCCGCAAGTCTGGCTAATCCGTTGACATCTGCGCACGGGGCACTGCGCCCTCTACTTGACATGTCGTCCTAGCGCGGAATGATATGACTGGTCTAGGTGAAGCTGGGAATTGCTCTTCTTATCCACGCCAAAGTCGCTCTGTGCTGCGTCCACGCCTTATTGTCATTTCCCTCCACCCCGAACCAAAAGGCGTGCTTGTCACCACCAACAAGCTGGTTGACATTCTACATTCCGCCTAGGACGGTCGGCATTAACAGCCTATCACCATGGCTACCCCGGGCGCTTCCGATTTGGGCCAGTTCTTCGATTTCGGGGAAGCGGCTTCGTCAAACACGCAGCAAGAAACAAATGTGTCAAACGTGCATTCCGGCAGTGGGTAAGTCACGCTATGCCTCGACAGGACTTTATGATTGTTTCAAGATGACAGCACGATCCCCATCACGATATGGCATCGGCTTGATTGTCACGTCTCTTGTCACACACCAAGAATAACCTTAGCTAAAACCTAGCAGCTACCTAGACCAGGAGCAACTCCAGAGCATCACCAACAACGGATCAGAGTTCAACACTGACTTCTCCACCCATCTTCCGCGATACCAAAAGCCAACTCATTCGTGTGATTATTGCCGGTCCAAAGGTCTTGAATGTTTTATCTACGACTCAGATGGCACGGGACGAGTTCGATGCTCACCCTGCAACGCTCTTTTCCGACCATGCAGTTTTAGCGACCCGGAGAGGATGCCAGCTCTCAGGCAAAAGACTGCTCTGGACACGTTGGATGTCGTGGGTGAGGATGACGAGCGCTGCTTTGGTGGGCTCACTGGCAAGAAGCAGATGCGATCACTGGGTCACCTGGGTCCAATTGAAGATGACATCGCGGATGAGGAGCGTCCTAAGAAGGGCGCAGCTGCCAATCGATTTCCTCGACCTGCTGTCAAGCTCCTGAAAGACTGGATGTTGCAACATATTGACCACCCTTATCCTACCGAGGAGGAGAAGGAACAGCTCAAGCAGCAGACTGGACTCTCTATCAGCCAGTTATCGAACTGGATGGCGAATACTAGACGAAGGCAAAAAGCTCGTCCGAAACGCAATTCATCACCAAGCATTCGTCCCTCGACTGAAGCCATTGATATCCCGGCAGGTCGAACTTGGGAGTCACTCAGTACGTATTCCAAGGCCGAGCCTGGCAAAGCCCATAAATTCATGGCGTCCGCTACTACTGGGAGGTTCTTGACCTTCCGTATAGAGAGTGGACGTTGTGGTGGCGATTCAGGCTCGCGCAGCGGCTACTCACAAATGCCGCCGCCGCAGCAGCAGCAGAATTGTTTTGGTTAACTCGCGACAGATCCTTTCGAGCGATGGAAACACTCTCCCCCTGAGAACGAACCTGCTCCTATGACTGCTATCGCTCAAGCTGTTGAAACTTTTGACCCGCCCACAACAGCCAGTGCTAGCACCAGCTATCGAAAGGATAACTCGAACGGCAGCACTGGTAGCTTCTCGGTCTTCAAAGCACCTTCAATCTCGTCTCTTGAGACTGGTCTCACAGGCATGTCATCAGGATCGCTCGGCTCCCACAATTCGGCTTACTCGTATGGATCTCGACACTCTCTTGGATCGCTGAACAGCTTGAAGTCAAAGGAAAGGCGCAGGCGACGACGACTTCCGACACGTGCACCGAAGGCAGATGCCAATGACAATTCACGGCCATTCCAATGTACTTTCTGTACGGATCGTTTCAAGTCGAAGTATGACTGGCAGCGTCATGAGAAGAGCCTTCACCTGTCACTGGAAAAGTGGATATGTGCACCTCTAGGAGAGGTCATCATCGACAAGGCAACTGGGAAACGCAAGTGTGTCTATTGCGACGCGCTGGACCCCAGCAAAGAACATCTGGCTACTCACCAACATGGTGCTTGTGAGGACAAAGGCATCGAGTCTCGGACCTTTTATAGGAAAGACCATTTGAGGCAGCATCTGCGGCTGATGTACGTGGTATTTGAAATATCCCAACGAAGCACGTATACTCACATTGAACAGGCACGACTGCAAGATGACAGCTAGCATGGAGACTTGGAAATCTGAAACACAATATATCAAGTCTCGCTGCGGATTTTGTCAAATGAAGTTTGATAAATGGCAGGACCGTGTCGATCATCTATCCAAGGAGTTTCGTAATGGTGCAGATATGAAGACGTGGAAAGGCTGTCGAGGTTTGGAGGCTCACGTCGCTATCCATGTCACGAACGCGATGCCTCCATATCTTATTGCCAACGAAAGCAAATCTCCTTTCCCATTCTCTGCGAGCAATACATCCAGCGTACAGGTAAGTCTAATAACTTACATCTACGTCGACGTACATTTGTACTGAACTGTAGCTGCGCTGGAGCACGGGAACAACCAGGCTAACACAAAACAGCAGGGGGAATTGCGGCTCGAAAATAGAGACCTGGAGTATCTCATACCCAGCAGGCTCAGCAGTGGAAGCAGCCCAACAAACGACTTGTTCGTTGCATATCAAGATGACCGAGATGTGAACAGAATCGGACCGATCGTTCTTACCACACCGAACTACTACTCCGCATCCGAATCAGCACAAGTGAACCCTAATGCCACGTGCTGGGAGATCTTAACGCTCAGACTCGGGCGATTCGCACGCGAGTACATTGAGAAGCACGGCAACGCCGGCACCCTTACAGATGAGATGCTTCAGCGAGAGGCCCGCATGATCTTATACAGCGACGCAGATGGCTGGGAACAGACAGCAGCTGATAATCCGGAATGGCTCAATCTGTTCAAGAAAGCGCACAGCATCGATGCGTCACTCCCTACCCCGAGTAAGTCATGTTTGCCACCAGACCGTGATTTGTAATTGTTCAACGTCCCAGTTCTCACGCTAATAATATTCTACAGACATCGACGCCCATCATGAGGTTTTCGAGGATCTTGGCATCCACTCCAATACCAAGCTGGATGCAAGCTTCGATATCAACAATTTCGATTTTGGCAGCTTGTCTGTCAACAACAACAGCCACCTGGATTACCACTGTAGACTTGCGGGAAGCTTGAAGTTTGTACCACACGCACAGGAACAGGTCTCAGGGCGCCAATCGCCACAGAGTAATCCCGGTCTCACTGGTTCAGTGTCAGCGTCGCCAGGCTCCCTGGCATCTCATGCCGCGATCACGACCACACAGATGCAAGCAGCACCTTGGTCCGATGATGTACTGGCTCCACTACTTGCGCAGTGCTCCGCTGCTGGAGAGTCTGTCTACGAGTGCGCAAAAGTCGGTCTCCGATCCTTCTCACCTCTCGACCCCCAGGCCTGCCCTGTCGACAACGATGTGGGCATGCCCACCATCCAGGAGAAATCATGCACCAAAACTGGCGATATCATCCCCGAGACAGGTGACTTTCAGTTCCCAAGCTGGGACCAGCTACCTATTGACTTGCAAAACCCGACAACGAGCGCGGGGTTCCATTCGACGATTCCTATTAGCACGGCGGGCTTCACAATGCCAAGTATGGATGCCACGGCGGAGGATGTGATGGCGTGGGATAATGAGGAGATGAACTTTGCCATGGATATGGATCTCGATTTTGATATGGAGACGGACATGTTTGGAAATTGTTAGCGCGGGATCATTCAAACCCTGGAGGAGCGTAGGGGATGAGCGAGTAAAAGTCCTTTTAGATTTACGGGATATGGATATGAGTTTGCATCGAGTCTTTCCTCTCGTACCAGGCTCGCGGGCACACGAACTTTCGAAACCAGCGGGCGTCACCTCGGCTTACTTTTAATGGCACGACACGGCCTATCTTCCACGCGTTGCAAGACATTTCAATAAACCTAGATCTGATAATATTATAGGCAAGATATAGACTTGTGTTGTTTCCATGGTATCACCTCCCCGGTGTCCCCACCTCACTGTACCACATCTCGTGCAACAGGCCACAAACACGATACTGAGCATAACAAGTGCTCTCGCAGATACAATCTTTGTAATTCTTGAGCTGGGCAATACAAAACCCCACAGGCGCGATGGCAGAGTGGTTAATGCGCAAGACTTGAAATCTTGTTCCCTTGGGAGCGTAGGGTGAGTTGCAAACTCTCACGCTATGATATTCGGTTGATACTAACGTACTTGGCAGTTCGAACCCTACTCGCGCCGTCTTCTTTTGGTGTTCTTTTTGCCACTTCAAAGGTACTAGCTGTGTTGTTGCTGGGCGTCGAGGGGCTGGTAGTGGTTAATCGCGTCACGTGGCAGCACACTTGTAACGACCTTTGGAGTTACCCTTAGACCCAACTCTGAATAATGGTATCATTGTAACTTTTGATTCGTTCAATTATTTGGGTCATCTTTACTTTTGTTCCTCCGCAATCTTACAGTTGATCAGCACTGACCCTCTGCACGATAATTCCAGTCGCCGCGCCACCTCCGTTGCATATCGCTGCAGCTCCGTATTGCCCAACCTTAAGCTGGTGCAGTAGCGTTACCAATATCCTGCTACCTGAGCTTCCAAGGGCATGACCCAACGCGATAGCTCCTCCACGAGGGTTGACATTGTCTGAGCCCAGACCGAGGATCTTTGCGTTGGCTTTGATGACTGCAGCGAAGGCTTCATTGAATTCCCAAATGGCAATGTCTTCCTTCTTCAAGCCAGATTGCTTGAGGAGTTTCTCAACGCACGAGGCGGGCGCGATAGGGAAGTCGATGGGGTCTGCGGTGGATCAGCATCGCGCTTCTGGGAGTGAGGGGGCGATGAAACTTACCAACAGCAGCATCGGCATACGTAATGATCTTAGCGAGTACGCGGCTGTCCTTGCCATACTGCTGTGCAATCTCCTTGCTACCGAGAACGAGTGCCGACGCGCCGTCACTCAGTGGGGAGCTGTTTGCAGCGGTGACAGTGCCGTTGGGTCCTTTTTCGAAGGCAGGCTTCAGTGTTGACACCTTGTCCAGCTTGAGTTTGTTGTACTGTTCATCTTCAGAGATGACGGTATCGCCCTTCCTGCCCTTGACAGTCACAGGTACAATCTCGTCCTTAAATAGACCATCCTTGTAAGCTTGCTGTGCTCGCTTATATGTCTCAATGGCATAGTCGTCCTGGTCTTGTCGTGATACCTCGTGTTTCTTGGCCGTGTTCTCGGCACAATTGCCCATGTGGATCTGGTTGTAGACATCCCATAGACCATCCGCGATCAAGCCGTCCTGTAGCTTTTGGTGTCCGAAAGCCGGCTGTTGGCTTGCGCGGCTGAGATAGTATGGTACTCTTGTCATGTTCTCCATACCTCCGGCAACCTGTGCTTCCGCCTGACCAAGCTCAATAGTCGAAGCAGCAATGTTCACAGCCTTTAGGCCAGACGCACATACTTTGTTGATTGTAGTGGCCTCGATGTTGGTGGGGAGGCCAGCAAAGATGGCAGCTTGTCGTGCCGGTGCCTGCCCTACTCCTCCACCGAGCACGTTGCCCATATACACGGCATCTATCGAGGATACAGGAACTTTTGACTTTTCGAGGGCATCCTTGATGGCGGTTGCACCAAGTTGTGTGGCGGAGACGGTGGTGAAGTTGCCGTTGAACTGCCATTGTAAGCTGCTGTCACATCCGAGATGAATCACAGATACTCACCACTGCAGTCGGTGTCCGACTCGCACTTATGATGTACGCATCTCTAATCTCCTTCCGTGCTGGTGCTGAGCTGCTGAACTGCCTCTGAATGCTAGCCAGTCTTTGTTGCGGCCGGGAGGCCATTTTCATGGATGTGCGGAGAGCGGCGGAGGACATGGCTTAGACTTCAATATTGCTTTCGAAGACAAGTAGTTGCGGAGAAGAAGGGCTCTAGCGAGTCGAAATAGCGACTTTCACATGGCGGCGAGTTTCCGCTGGACCAGAGACATCGGATCTACCCCGGAATGTGGAGTATGTTGGTACTGTGCCGAGGTGTCTGAGCACGGCACGGACCGGCTTAAGACGTCACAGAGCCTATCCCTGCCACTTGGTCGACGACCTCGACGACTTATTTTCGTGGCGTTGGCATCTTTGTAGAAAGAAAAGAGGCTCTGAACATCGTCTCTGGCAGCAGATCATACCTTCAAGTGTTAATATGCAGTGGATGCACACGTGGACTTCCTGTCGTCGATGGTGTGCCTTCCCCGTGCAACGAGGACAAAACACACCTCTTCACATGCAAATTGGAGCAACATGTTAGAACCCACAATCCTGTTCTCTTTGCTGGCTATAGTGTAGATGGGATTGCGGCTCGAGCGCTTGATCAGCGATTGCCATCGCGGGTATCATGAAGCGAAGAAGGACCCGCTTTCTGACCCGTCATGAATTTGAGTGTCGATGATCACCAAAGTGACCACAGAAGACACAAATATGGTCCCGCTTCTTTACACTTGGGACAGGGTGCTCCAGGCCGCGTAATTGTGGGTGATGGGGCGTTGATGCAGACCCCATCACCCGCATTTTGACAGGTGACAGGTATGTTGTCGCAACACTCGTACAAGGTGTGATGAACCCTCGTCCACGGCAGTATTGGCTGCAATTCCCAAACATCAATTCGGAAAATCAAAGCTCCAAGAGACCACTTTCTCGTTGAACGTTTCCATGACTCTGATTCGCTTCTGTCTTCATACACACTGTCGACTGACCATTCATTCCGCATGCTACAGGTGTCACAACTGATGGTACCTGTATCGAAGAGTTAGTATTAGGGTCGCAGAACCTCTTATCTGTTCCACAAATCGAACAAATGATATAGATCTGTACTTGGTTAACACCGACAAGAACATAACAGCTGACTCGCCCCTCCACACATCGACAAGCAGATAGTACGGGCTACTGCAGTACGTCCCTACGCTACAGCCGTCGCTATTGGATTGTCAGGGAATCTTGGTCGAAGTGGTATCACAACAAGAAGAACTAATGAATCCTAGCTTCAAGATGAGGCCGTCAATAGATCGGGAAAGTTCACAAGCTGCGATCTTGGAAGGCTCTCTCACAATATAAGAGCCAGATACATCTGCCATCTCCAACCCTCTCCCAAGCTTCCTCTAAGTCTTCAGTTTTGAACACAACCGAGCACAATCTAATAACCCATATACACAAAACAATCTTCCCAGCACCTCCTTCACCACCTCCATACCACGACCATGTACTTCTTCTCCTCCCCCATCCTTCCCATCCTCCTAACCGCCGGCCTCACCTCTGCCGTCGCCGAAACAACGCTCCACAACAAATGCTCCTACCCTGTATACTACTCGGCCAACGACGCCAACGCCCCCTCGCCCGACAGGTAAGCAGATCACTCTAAACAATCCCAATCCAATCGAAACTGTCCACCTAACCTTTCTACAGTAAGTCTTCTCCCGCCAATCAACACCGCTTCCCCAAAGAGCCTCACTAATTATCTTTCTCCTCCCTTCCCCACCAGGCGTCACAACCGTTGGCCCTGGCAGCTACATTGTGCAAGATGAATGGTTTGACGGCATCACGGGGACAGCGCTCAAGGTTACAAAGACGCGCGACGGGCTGTGGGCCGGCAAGCCTGTGCTCAATTTCGGGTACACGGTTAAGAATGGCGAGGTCTGGTATGATCTGAGTACCGTGAATGGTTACGACTGGTGGGGAGAGGTGGTTGTGCTGGATGGGGAGAAGACGGTGAGTGAGCATTCGTGAGGGATGAGCGAGGAAGAAGGAGATGTGTGTCATGTGTTGATGACTGACAATGTATTGCAGGGCGCGGAGACGATTGTCTGGAAGGGAGAGCCGGGGCCGAACCATGTTGCCCATTTCAAGGGGGAGCTGGATTTGGTGCTCACGACTTGTGCTTAGGTGAAGTGGAGTGCAGGGGATGAAGTGATGGGGAGGGGTAAGGAGTTTGGTTGAACTGATTGTATTCGTCCGAAATGAAGTCCACTGTCCTTGAGTGTGCTGATGTTTGCTATGAACGTGAGATGTGGATATGCAATGTACCTAAGAAATCTAAACGCCATTCCCTTTCGCAAAAGTAGCATAAGCCATGAATGATGCTTCGGACAAACACCATGCCTATCACAATGCAGGTCCCAATGCCTAAACGCCGTGGGTATAAAACGCAGCTATAGTGCGGAGAGATAAGACTAAGTGCGAGGTACAGGAAGGAGGAAAGATCAGCTTGGTCAGCCACCACCTCTCCCCCTGCCTCGACCTCTTCCACTCCCACTCGCTGTCCTTGCCATTGGTATACCTCCCCCGTGCCCAGATGTATTCTCGCCATGTCGTCCCATTGGCGTGTTGCCTCCCGCGTCGCTCCAGCCAGCCATGGAACTCTGAGCACTCATGGGCACTCCACCCATGCCCAGTCCGCCGTTGCCGACCTCGAGATGCGGCACCATGGTCCTGACATGGCTGGTGATCTCGTTGACAGGTTCTTGAAATCCTGGTGCTTGGACTTGGTAGTCTCTTGCTTTGATGGGGTGGCATGCAGCTTGGAGGAGTTTCTCGTTGAGTTCGTCGTCGAGCGGTGCGTCACGAAGCATGAGTTTGAGATCTTGGTCCACATCCTGAGCCGATAGTGCAGGGGGCGGGGGCGCCGCAGCGTTAGCCTTTTGGAACACCTTGGCGTCGAGAACAAATGGCGGGTTGTAGATGAAGGGAATGTGGCCATTGGCAACGGCAGCCGCAGACGGATTGAAGGCCGAGCGTGTGGCGCCCCGAGTCGCGTGCGGATTGGAGGATATCTGGCGCGTCATGTCGGATGCGCCAGGTAATTCGTCTGAGTCTTGGTCCTGGTCCATCATGTCGCCGTTCTCGGAGGCGTGGTCGCCGTTTGCGCCTTGGCCATTCGTGACATGGCCGTTGGTGGTGGCTTCTTGTGCGCCCGCATCGGCGTTCTTCATCTTGGTGAAGAAGTGTGAGGCGGCAGTTGTGGCTTGATTCATGGCCATGTTGAGCTCCTTCTCGGTGAAGAGGCGGTCGACCGAGTATGCAGCTGATTCGAACTGGGCGTTGATGGTTTTTGCTTTGGCTACGTGGAATGGCGAGCCCACGCCCATTTCGATGTTGCGACCTGCGGGACCTGGGGAGTCGTTGTCGTTGTCCTCGAAGAGCTTCCGCTTGCGCTTGTTCTCGCCTGCAGCAGCAAGATCCTCGCCCTCGCCAAACTTGTGTCCCGTCCTTCTCGTCTTACGAGGCGCTTGCGGGCCGCCGGGACTGGCTGGGTTGCCGATGCCGAACTGGTTGGGGTGGAGGAGCATAGCATTGCTGTCTGAGAGGTCCAGCTGCTCCTTTTCGCGCTTGAGCCTACTCGTCCGTTGCTGTACACTGGCGATGAGGCGCTCGCGGACGGTGGCCGCGAGCAGCTTGTGTTCCTCCTCGGCGATCTGGACCTTGTAGAAGTGCGAGTTTTCGACTTCGTTTTTCATGTTCTCGTGTTTATTCTGCGCCTGTTAGTATGTGCAGCAGTGAGTGGGCGGCAGATGACCTACGTAGAGCATAGTCAGATTATAGTCCCGCTCTTCCATGGCATCATTGACCGCATCAACGAAGCGCGCATAGTGCTTTCCACACTGCGCAATGTAATCGGTGCCCGCGCTGGGTGCCGTGGGGACGTTGTTGCCCATGATCTGCGAAATGAGCTCCGACGCTTCCCCTCCGCTGTCGTCGAGTGGTGCATTCGCGTACGGATCGGCCTTCATGATGAGGCTAATGTCGGCGGTCAGCGCCGCAAGCTGGGCTCTGTAGTGGCTGTCTCTGTTGTCGGAGAAGGAGGCCATCATCTCTCCAAGCTTCTCCGCCAGCATGTTGCGCCTCTTGTCGCGCTTCGAGGGCTGCGGTTGAGGGGATGTCGCAGAATGGCCGAGCGGAAAATTGTCCGCCGGCTCGGGGCTGCCATTGCGCACCATGGCGGCGACTTGTATGCTCGAGGGATTGGGAGGAGGAGGTAGTGGTGGTGGTGTTGGCTACGAGATCGTTTGCTCGAGCGCCTGCAGCTGGCGTCGGGTTCAAGCTTGCTCCTCGGTTGTCGAAGACGTCGTAGTTCAATGGAGAAGAAAGCGAAGATAGCTGCCTTCGCACTCTTGTATGCTACAGCATGGGAGACTGAAATCGACTGGTAGAGGCTGGAGAGGGTGTCTGCTGAGTGCATTGGCTTTGGACCATCGGCAAATCGTCACTTGCGCAGGGCAACCTCCCATTGCGGTTAGCCCTCCCTGCATCCCGGCAGCCGACATTCACCAGCATCACTCGGCACGATTCTCGCACCACCTGAAAGATCTCCAAAGCATAATTGATTTCTTTACTTAGATTATCAGATTAGGTGAGTGGGTGACTATAGTAGTATCCTTTGGCCTCTCTATGTGGTACACATGAACTCTTTGAATCTAAACTACCAGCCTTATCATCGCACTCATGATCTGTACCAATGACTACCATGCACTAAGCAAAGACATCGTTGCAAGGCGAACTGATCTAAGTGCACCACTGCCTCGGTTCCTGTCCCTCAACCTCCAAACTCTTGCCTGGAGTTGTTAGCTTTCGTACCTTCTTTCGCTCAAGAGAAAACTTACAGTGGTGGAGCATCTGACACGCTTGTACAGTCTCCCACTTCCCATTCTTGCAGACGACAATTTTGTGACGGTGGATTAAAGAATGTTCGGTTCTCACTGGTAACACCTGGTTAGCCCCATATCTACCATGCGGTCGAGGTACCATTGTAGGCGAACACATACTGCACTGTTGCGATCCTTCCCTGTCCGGCGTGCACTTGCCCATGATCTTGTCTTTATCAAGCTTGGCGAATACTGGAGAGGTAAACGCCACAAGGGCGATAACAAGGTTGAATAGCTTCATCGTTGGCTAGAGAATGTGTGTGTCGATTCGTATCTAAGCTGTTCTTACGAGACTGTAGGATGTAAGACAGACGAGCTGTGAGGTAGCCGGGATGAGCATTTATATTCTCCCATGCAAGAATTGCGTGGTAAAGGGTTGTCAATATCTACCACGTCTTGTTCGTGCTAAATGGTGGTTCCGTGGTTCTGCTTAAAAGTAGTATTTACAGGGGCCTCAGGTATGATCCATCTCAAGTAGAACCATGGCTCGCGAGCTACCTCGAGCCAATAAGGCACTTGAAATAGCCCATTTGGATTGTTTGAACACCGTACCCTCTCCTCTCCCATGCCGATACATTCATACTTGGAGATGAGTGCTGATGACGGTATTACTGCCTACATGGGTCGAGGATATGGTGCACCAGTTACTTTAAAGAGAAGCATTTCACTATCAGGAGCAATTTATACAGCTGTTGCTCGATGAAGAGTTCGTGTTGGTGGACGTGGAAACAATGGTCGCGGATGGACGAACTTGGTCAGAGCTCCGACCCCTGCGTGGAGAAGCCGATTCGACTCGACACCTGAGGCGGGAATGAAACACAGCGAACCTCAGCTTTCAGCGACAGCACAATAAAAGCAACATGGCCCCAAATATGAAGTCTTCATCTAATATCAACATCTCCCTCCTCTGTGAATTATTGCCAGGCTAGCAGCGCCCACTGCAAATCAACTCCACACACGTCAAGACTTACGCGCCGACCTGCGCCCCCACCACCTCCATGCTTCAACATTCCTCGTCCAGCTGCGTCGAAGTCCCCAAAATGTCCTCCGCCATGAAGGAAGTCACTGTCCAGCTTCCCAAGAAGCACGACCGCCCCGATGCGCCATGGCACCAGTATCTATCCATCGACATTATCTGGTATGTTCTCGGATACACAGTCTTCCACCCGTTCGTGTCGTGGGTCGTCGTCCTGTGCCTGCGCGCGCAGTACACGCCATATGGCGCCCCTGAGATGCGCATCGCGGTCGCATGGTCGATTTTGATGAGCGCAATTGGCATTTTTGGCATCATCAGCGATCGTATTGCTTTTGGCTCGCCCCGAGAGGTCGACTTGGCTGAGGAAGTCATTGTCATCACTGGTGGTGTGGACGGGCTTGGTGGCCTCCTTGCTGAAACCTATGGCATGCGCAATGCAAATGTTGCTGTGCTGGACATGAAGAAGGTGGATGAGGACGAGGCCGAGGAGAAGGGTGTCGTTTACTACCACTGCGATGTGAGCGACGCGAAGCAGGTTGAAGCTGCAGCAGCCAAGATTGTTGAAGATGTAAGTGTACACCACATTGAATGGAGAGCATCTCTAATTTGTGTAGCTTGGCCCTCCAACCATCCTCATCAACAATGCCGGAATCGTCCACAAGAAGTCTATCCTAAACACCACAGCTGAAGAGGTTGAACAGTACGTATATCTACGCACCAAGTTTACTGTAGCTCTGCTGACCTCTCCCCAGAACCTTCCGCGTTAACACTCTCTCCCACTTCACAACCCTCCGGACTTTCCTCCCCCACATGCTCCGCGAAGGGCGCGGCACCATCGTGACCGTCTCCTCCGTGCTCGGCCATCTCGGCGCCGCCAACCTTTCCGCCTACACAGCCTCCAAAGCCGCCCTACTCGCCCTGCACCACTCCCTCCGCGCCGAGCTCGCACAGATCCCCGAAGCTGCAGAGATCAAGACCATACTCGTGACACCCGGCCAGATGAGCACCAAGATGTTCGCTGATGTCAAGCCTCCGAGCAACTTTTTCGCGCCGACTGCCACGCCAGCGGATCTGGGGAAGAACATCATCCGGTTGATTGAGAGGGGTGAGAGCGGCGAAGTTGCTATTCCGCTCTACTCGCAGCATGTTGGGTTCTTCATGATGTTGCCCGCGGGCATTCAGCAACTTGTCAGGAGGTGGAGTGGGCTGGACACGGCTGTTGGTCCGGTTTCTACTGGAAAGAGCAGTGCGAGTGAGAAGAAGTAGATGGGAGAGGATTTGATACCCCGGTGGAAAGAAAGTGTCTTTCCTAGACAATGTACATGTGAGATACGTATGTAAATAGCTCTTTCGAGATCGTATCCAACAGGAACGTGCTCCTACAATATTTGAACATTTGAATCACTTTGGGTGCACACGACACGTTCTCTTCCATTTTCTAGGAGATTAATTCTCACTAAGCTAGAATCAAGTCTTCCAGTGGAGACGTGCCGCTACGAGCGTTTGAAGTTGAGCATGTATTTATTGGTCGTGGGTATCATTTACATGTAGGAAACTTTTATCGCAAAGCCAGCTGGTCGTATGCGCCTCCCTCGACCACATGCCTGCTGTACATCGGAACATTCCCAGCGACAAGCCTTTCCGCTTGTCCGCCTGAACCATGCCACTGTATCTCTTTCCCTCCCAGCAGGCAAGTACTTCCTCCCCCACGCTCTAAAATACCATCTCGTGCGGCCTCTCATTCCCCCTCAAGCTAAAGCTGGCACCCAGATACGACTCCAGATCCGGCTCCTTCCTAATCGTCGCCATCAGCGCTTTATCCACCTTCTTCTGATCCTCTATGCGCTGCGGGTCCGTATCCTTCTTCTGCGGCGTAGTCTCCCCATCCTTGAAGAAGTCGTCTTCGCCTTTACCCTCGCTCTTCTCGCGCGCCCAGTACTCGTCCTTGCTCACGCGGTCGACGACCTCGGTGTCGACGCCGGCAATGTCGACAACGGTCGAGGTCGCGATTACATAGCGATGGTTGACGCGGCGGAGGGGAACGCCATTGGATTTGAAGGGGCCCGTGATGAGGAGCACGCCTTGAGCGAGTTGGCGCAAAAGGACGACACGCTTGCCGCGGAACCGGCCGGAGAGGAGGATCAGGACGGTGCCGGGCGCGAGGGAGTCGCGGTATTTGGTGGGGTGGGCGGTTTTGCGGGCCTGTGGGTTGAGTTAGCTGCTGTATCTGTATCATGTGTCCTATATCTTGAGCTCTGATCTTGCGCAATTTTCCGCAAACTCGGTATACCGCAGCATTTGGGAGATTTTCAAGGGCCTCTTACCTTCTTCATCTGCTGCTCCTCCTCTGCAGCATAGTACTTCGACGCTTTTTGCTCAACCATGGTGATGAATCTTTTCAATTGAAGGACTAGCGGCTCTGATTAGTTATGCGACCGTATATCCTTGGGGACGTGTATGTGTACCTTTGCAAGGGTTTTCAAATCGCTGGTGATATCGTCGTCGTCGAGTTCGTGAATTCCAGACTGGGGCCTGTGTGAGCTCGCTAAAGGCTAACGGCTGCAGCTCAGCGGCAGCTATCTCAAAAGCAGCTTAGCTCACGCCTCTTAAAGATACGTCACCTCGTTGCAAAGTCAGATCACCAGCGTTGAGACAAGAGCATATGCTCGATATGAAGATTAGATAGAAAAGCGTGGTATTGTCCATGCATCTTCATTGCCGACACATCTTGTGTCTGCACATCATCGCCATCCTGCTCCTTCATTTTCCAACAAAGTCTGCGCCAATCGCACCGTGTTACATCGCCCTATGCAGCTTGTGTCCAATTTATCTAGCCCAGCACCGAATTGACATAATCGGCCCTCTAGTAGCCCATGACGAAGTTTGTCACCGTGGAAGTTCGACTCAGTTAGCCTGCAATTCCTGTGCCATGATCCGTGCCCTAAGCCCCATCCGCAATCTACTTTCCACACCAAAGTTTTAAAGTTGCCTCATTCGGAAAACAGAAGTATTTATGGACAGGGTCTGGGGTGCTAACGCCGGGCTTAGTAGTATAGCCTACGAATACCACAAGTTGTGGCTATCTGATACTTGGATTCAGAGGCAGAGTGTGAAAATCTTGTCATGCAATGTTCGATGAATTATCCCAACTACTTTCTTGGGCTATGGTATAAACGACTCCTATCCTGATAAAAGCTGTAGGGCTTCGCAATATTCCGTAATGGGTGTGCTAGAAAAGGTACATGTGTTGTGGAAGAAGTAGTTCAAATAGTACAAGTTTGAAGTGGGGAATGCAGAATAATGTTCCCAAGAAAATGATTGCGCCGTGATCCTCGGGATATGCCTGCTCCAAGATATACCAACACCCGCACTGACAACAACGCCAACATTACCAACACCAGAAACACCTCGCTGCACAAAGACAAGACAAAAGATCAGCTTCCGACCATGAGGATATCATCGTCGTCTTCGCCTTCAGCATCGATGTCCATCTCGCCCTCGGCATCCTCGTCGTAATCGCCATCTGCATCAGCATCGACGTCGTGGTCTTCTTGTTCGGGTTCTGGCTCTGGCTCTTCCTCCACAGCCATGGCCCGCCCTTTCCCCTTGATGTCTTTGCCGACGCGAGGACTACCCAACGAGCTAGCTGAGCTCCGCGTGCTTCGGCGGCCGTGAAGACTAATGGCTTTGACTGCGCCTCCCTCTTCGACGTCGTCACCGTTGGTAACGCTTTCGGCTAAACGGCTACGTGTTCGGCGAAGCGAAATGGTGCCTGGTGTGAGCGCGCCATTTGCGGTCGGTGAGCCCTTGGCGATCCTACTAGGGGAGAGTTGGATCTTGGAGACGGGTGCTGTGTGTATGGATAGGGAGACGTTGCGAGCACGATTTGGGGTGCTCGTACGTCGTCGCGTGCCGAATGGTCGACCTGGTCGGCGTCTCGAAGCTGGCTGGCCAGGGACAGGTGGAAAGACTTCATAACGCGTGGGTGGTATAGCAGGCTCGGTAGTTGCCATTTGCGATCCTGCTAATGCTACGGTTGAGCCGTTGGCCAATGGCGTTCCGGGCACTGGTGAGCCGCCGTTGACAGAGTCTTCTGCAGGAAGAGCTGGCGTCATTGGATTTGCTTCATCTTTGGTGGTCCCTTCATGCTCCTTTGTCACGCCGTTCATCTTCGTTGCCATCTCCATTTGTACACCTTCCTCTGGAGCGGGCTGGTCGTCTTCGTCAACCTCATCGCGCTGTTGCACAGTCTGCAGCGCAGGTCCATCTTCGTACTGTCCCCATCGACCCATGACGTATGGCGTCCATACAAGACATTCTGACTTTATTTTCGGGTTGTCTGCCGCATTGCACTTTTCGATGTACGATTTGAAGTAAGCAACGTCGAGACGGAAAGCATACTTCTTGGTGACTGGGTCGCGAACAAGAGCGCGTAAACCTTCTAGCGCAGAGACGATGTCATCAGCTGTCATGCCAGTGCGGTCAGAAATGGCTGATATGCTGATAGGCCCTTTTTGTTGCAGCAGCTCCTCACACAAGACTAACCGCCAGTATTTTCTGTAACTGACTAATCCCATGTCACTGAGGGGCTTTTCAGGGCTACCAGTCTTCTTCTCAACACGTGTGAGAAGGTATGAAAATTCAATCAAGTACTGCCCGTAACCCTTGCGCATATGAATGGGGAGCACAAGGATACAGGAGACATTGTTGAGCGAACTTGGCCGCTTCTCTTTGGAAAAGTAGCCGACGAAGTGACAACCATAATTGTCGTTCTCTGTCATGACGTAGAAGAGGAATGGCTCCACATCGTAGTACAATGTTTTGGAACCGAGGAAGAGCTTCGCTAACAAGCAGAGGTTCTGGCAGTAGACAGGGTTCTTCCTGCCGTCAACTTCGAAGAAGGAGTACTTGCCATCGCGGTAGATTTCATCCCCTGGTGGGTGCTTTGCCGGGCATTTAAGCTGCAACCATTAGTATATCCCAGTGCGTGCTCTGGCTCAAACGTACCTTGTGCCGCCATGCCACATAGTCCGAGTTCATGTACTTCAGACAGAACTCGCAAATGTAAAGCACCCGATTCTTGCTATACTCTTCGGGATATGGAGCAGCGTGCCAGGTGTCAATCTCCCATCCACCAAAGTTGACGCACTTGATTTTGCTTGCGGTGGCTGCCTGCTTCGAAGGTTTTGCGGTTTCCAAGTGAGCATAAAGTGTGTTTTGCTTCTCTTTCCACTCTTCCTCGGCTTTTGTGCGGGCCTCCTCAAACCGCTTCCGGTCGGCTTGAGTAGGATATGTCTTCGATGTGTCTGCATCGGCTTCAGAGAGGACTCCGCCGTATGGTTTGCTTTTGCTTTCGTCTTCCTTCTCCGAAAAGCCGTGGAAAGGTGCACTATACTGGACTTGCACCTGAGGATAGTGAGTAATCTCTGGTGACCTTTCCAATGCTTGACGCTCGCGCCTATTGCGTTCGCGCCTCTCTCTGTCTCGCTCGCGCCGCCTCTCTTGGCGTTCTTGCTCTATGGTGAGGGTTGGGGCTTTCTTCTGAGGTTTGGCTGTTACAATCTTCTGGACCTTTTCATTATTGAGGTGGAACGCGATGATGAGACTAAGCCCTTGTTGCTCCTCAATCCACGCAAGTGGGCGCTTGTCGTTGGACTTCTTAATACCCTGACGACGCGGCCGTGATGCTCGTGCTTTTGTGTCATCATCCTCAGAAGCAGTCTGCTGCGCATTGGCCTCGTTATCGTGTGTGTCTGTTATGGCACTTCGCGCACTTCTCGCACTCCTTGGCCGTGCAGCAGGTGAAGTTGCTACAATTGAGGCACCGGCAGGGGATTTGGATGCGTTGGACGGTCTTTGTTTGCTTTTGGACGTTCGCACAGGCTGTGGGAGTTCCTCCTCATGAGAAGCCTTCCTCTTGCGTAGTGAGCGCGTGCCATCTGGAGGATCGCCAGGAAGAATGAGGTCTTTGAAGATTGAATGGCCGCCGGGATCGACACCACGATGCGAAGGCAGCAGGTCCCTAGCAAGCTTGGGCACAGATGATAGCCTGCGGCGGGTGAGAGACTGTGGCTGTTCGCCTTCGTCGTTACTCTCTTGATGTAAGTCATTCTGTATGCAAGAAGTGCATCTCCACTGT
The DNA here is from genome assembly GCA_020747045.1 of Phaeosphaeria sp. MPI-PUGE-AT-0046c. Taxonomy (NCBI): domain Eukaryota; kingdom Fungi; phylum Ascomycota; class Dothideomycetes; order Pleosporales; family Phaeosphaeriaceae; genus Phaeosphaeria; species Phaeosphaeria sp. MPI-PUGE-AT-0046c. The sequence continues at coordinate 395,897 of JAGTJN010000010.1, read as the reverse complement.
TGTGCATCTGGTCTTGGTCAGCGGACAGAGTGTTATGGACGGACAAATAGGGCAACTGTACCGTCATCGGGGCTTAGCGTGTTAGCGTTACGGGCGCATTGCCGATGTGCTGCAGGTACAAAAGATCATGTCAGCTACCCGAGATTGTAAATGACCAACATTTTCTTGAAGAGTAACTTACCATTGTCACCACACACGCTGCACGACAGGAACTCTTCGTAATCCGGACTAGGGTCGTTTTCTTCGTCCTCGTTGCAGTAGCTGAAGAGACATCAGCGATCGCACATCTGATGTTCAGGTTCGGCATGGATACTTACATGCACACGTTGGGGTCTGCTTTTGGCTCCTCAATCTCTTCGCCATTTTCGCTGTCAGCCTGCCACGGGGCCTCTTCCTCTGACTCGGCGCTTGATTCGTCCTCGCTGTCACTGGTCTTGGCATTCGAGGAGCGGGCCACAGCCTCTTCGTCTTCGTTGTAGTCTTCCTCGTCTGAAGATGCAGCACGACGCAGAGCAATCTTGACAGCGCCAACGGGCTCGGCCTCATCCTCGTCGTCGTCGACCTCTTCGCCCTCGGCATCCACGTCGGAGCCTTCGGCGTCTGTGCTGTGGCCGTCGGCCTGGGGGGTTTGTGTGTCCACAGCGTGCTCCTGCTCGTACTCGTCGTCCATCTCGTAGTCGCCGTCGGCGTCTATGTCTTCAAGGTCGTCGGCGTTGCTCGCGGCCTGGCCCATGAGCCTCCCGGGCTCCGCCATGGCGAAGGAGACGACAGCCGCCAACTTGGAGGCAAAATACGCCAGGGTCGCCGCGTGTGCAGTGTGCGCGCTCTACTGCGTCGTTCGCGCGAGCGAGTGGCGCCGTGGTGGTGCTGGCATGTAGTTGTGGAAGAGCGCGTCGGCGAGGCGTCGTAGCGCGTTGTTGTGAGGTGTGCAGCAGTCCCCCGTGCCTTTCTCGTGATTTTGAGGCGTGATGCAGCTGGAGACCCTCTAGGAATGGCGCAGGGCGATGTTGGCAGTCCGGGGGCGCGTTGGTGGTTGCGGTGGGGATGCGGAGGTCGCGACGGGCCTGCACGTGCAATTGTTGCAGCAAACAGGGGCGCTGGGGCGGGCAGTTGGGCGGTCCGTAGGAATGTGTGACGTCGAGCGACACGCAGATTAATTGTCGCTGGGCCTGAGAGCGTGTGGGCAGGCAGTTCTGGCTGCTTGGAAATGCGACACCCTTTGCGTTGAAGTGCACAGGGCGCTGGGACCATGCAGCTCTTCTCTCACTTGCCCGCCCAACACCACGAACCTCGCCATCACCACCTCCACAGTAACCCCGCGACACGCCCACCACCGCAATCATGGGCGTCCCTTTCGAGGCTTTGCTCCCCTATGCCATCATGACCGGCGTATGTTGCGTGGCTGCATTGGCTCTCGGGGCCCTCCGCTAACGGCATCGCCAGTTCTTCGCGTTCAGCGCTGTGTCGGTCGGCAAGCTCAAGGAGATCCAGAACGGAGGCAAGAGGGCCAGGCGTGGCATGGACCAGTGGGACAGGGTATGATGGGTGTCTCGACAAGCTTTGCGCAGCCATGCTAACAGCGTTGCAGCAAAGTACGACCATTCGACCATGACCTCATGCACATACTGATGCGCTGCAGTGTTGGAACGCGACCGTCGGCTGACCGGCTTCATGCGAGGCCAGACCGACAGGCCCGTTGCGCCGCCAGGTTTCGAACTCAACAACCCATGGAGGGTAGGTGTTGTGGTGGAGAGAATGGTCACGACTAGTACTGACGACAGCAGTGCGAGGAACGCTTCCTGTAAGCGTAGAGGCTGGATTGGAACCAAGAATACAGGCTCACTGCAATATATCCACATGAATCAACACTTTCCTTTCCCTTCTATATACGGCTTCTCTATTTGAGCTGCGATGCCAGCCCGCTGATCCCATCCCGCTCTGCTTCGCCAAACTTGATGCCAAAGTGTTTCTCCAAAGCGTCCAGTCTCGCCTCTTCTGTCTCGAACACGAGCTCTTTCTCTTTGACTCCATGAATCCGCCACTTCATGGCATTCCCGTTCAGAATCAGACTCCCTATGAGTTCTCCCTGCTCGTCCATGATCTTCTTGTCCACGAGGATCGATCTGGTGAAGAACGTTTTGTGGCTTGTTGACGTGTAGTAGTTCATGACCTTGTAGTCGGAGGGTAGGAATTCCAGCTCGGTGAAGCAATACTTGATGTCCCATCCGGCGTCGTCATCTCTCCGGTTCTCGTAAACCCACAAACGCTGATTTGGATCGGTGTTTCCTGGAATGTTGCGCCACTGCAGACGTGCCATTGACGGGCGGACATGCGTTTGAATACTGCCTTCGCGGTCCAGGGGCATGGGAACGGTGGGTCCATCGGCTCCGAAAGCTACATCCACGTGGTATTTTGTATCCCCAACAGTAACAAGATTGACCATGTGCGACCAGCCCTACATGGCGGCGTACAGCATTAGTATGTCTCATACATGACACGTTTGAGCAATACATACCGTCCACGAGTCTCCGGCATAGACCCGGGCACCCCCGGAGTAGACCTTGAAGCCCAGGGTATGGAGCAACGTGTAGAACAAACGATTATTCTCCATGCAGTATCCCCCACGGCAGTTTTCATCTCCAATGATCTTCTGGAACAACTCCTGAGGATGCACCGAGACCTGGTGATGCGTGGAGTAATGCAGCGTCAGATTTTCAAAAGGTATCTCTGCCAGATGATGCTTCTTTAGCAGTGCCAGATACTCTAACGCATCCTCGTCGCCGAGCTTCGCTACATCATCGTGTCGCTTCTCGGTTGGAATCTTGAGACGCTGAAAGTACCTCGACAGCTGGTCTTTGGTGAAGATGTCTCTGATTCGCTCAGAAGCCATGACTACGCAGGAACGTGTGTGTTCGCGTCTAATGTAAATCTCAATTGAATTGGGGGGGCCCGGCGTCTAATGCACTTGCAGAACAATGTTGCGGCCAGGAATCATCGCAGCTATAAACCTTGCGACGACTGTCTGTCGAGGCTATCCACTAGACCTACGCTAAACTTGATTCTTCATGTCGTCAAATACACGACGCCGCCAGGGCCGACGACCTATCGTGTGCAATTGTTCGGCGGGGTGGATGACGGTTCCTGACCAGACGCCCCGCCGCGATGATCCCGCCCACGCTAACGAACCCCTTAGGAGGATCCCTGGACATTCAACATAGCCGCAACCACAAAGACCGCTCAGACGTCCCAAGCGATGCTCCTGCACTAGACCCAACATCTCGCCGGACTCCTGAGTGCACATCCTCTTTGCTGCCATGCGTCCTTCACCGTGACTCTCCCCTGTGCTCGCTTGACTGCGAGTCTGTTCCTCGCATACGTACCCATCGCACTTTCCGCACGAACCTCACCCGCGCCTCTGCGCACCCACGATCCGCGCTTTGTACATTTTGGACTGCGACCAAACATGAACAGCAATGGCTTGCGAAAGCAGCAGACCTGGGCTGGCGATGCCCTTAGCCCTCGCCCCATGTACGACTTTCCGTCACCGACCTCAAACTACCCATCCGGCATAGGCGCATCGTCTCCGAGCTTCTATCCCATGGCCTACCAGATCTCGCCGCGATTTGGTGCTAGCGCTTTCATCCCACCGCCAGATGTCTTTGGGGATGGTCGAAACGACGACGTCGCTAGGAATGGACCCCGTACGCCGCGCGGACCCAGGAAGAGGAGCTCCGAGGTGCTCAACACCGATCCAGTTGCCATGCACCTGTTGGTGGAAACGGCCATGGCAGACAGCCGCAACTTCGACGTCCTCACCGTGGAGGAGGTGGACGCGCTCAAGCAGGAGCAGAAAACGCTTGACGCGCGGTTAGCTACAGTGAGGAAGAAGCTGGAGTCCGAGACCAAGATCCGAGACGCGACCCGATCACTAAGCAGGCTGGCATCGAGAAAAGAGAATGGTCACACCCGAGGTCTAGGCAGCAAGGGCAGCAATACGGTGCTGGCCTATGATGCAAAGTCTAACGAGGGACTGGAGGCGAGCAATAGGAAGGTCGAGGAGTTCATCAGGGAACTGTTGGAGACTGAGTCACGCATGCGCATGATCGATATGCAGCTATTGATGCACACGTCTGCAGTACTGCAACTCACGCACAAGGGCCCTAAGAAACGAAATGATAGCTCGAGCATGTCGGACGACGGCTACCGACGACCTGATAGCCCAGCAAGCCTTGAGACATATGACATTGGACGAGGGAACGGTGCCAGGGGCGACGACTATTTCGACGAGAGGAGTTTCTACCGATCACCGGAGAACCTCGACACGCTGATGAATGCGCTCCAGAGCGGCATCTTTCAGAAATCGGAGCCCGATGAGCGCCATAGTGAGACCATCAGCACAACGGCAAAGCGATTAGAAGAGATGAACGAAAAGCTGAGGACACTGCTCGCGCAGGCCCACCCAGAACGAGCTGCCGACTTTGCGCTGTCACGAACAGCACCGAACGAGCGTCCAGACGCAGCGGCCATAGATCGTCAACTCGAATTCCTCGACGAGGGTCTTCGGAGTATAAGCGCTGAGCAATCGAACGCTCGCGGCAAGTCCAGACATTCTCTGAGTGAGGTCGAAGGCCGCCTGGAAGGTATCAACAATCAATTGTATGCCGTACTTAGTAGGTCCAGCAACGATGGAACCGAAAACACAGCCCCGCCACCTCCTGTGACTGGAGGTGATCCCACAGAACAGCTCAACTACATGGAAGATTCCTTCTACAACCTCGAGCAGATTCAATACTCGTTGAATGAGCAGGTTGACAATCTCAAATTCCAAGTACAGAACAACGAGAAAGCGGAGTTGTCTGACAAATACGAGACCACTCTCCTGGGTCTTTGGCAGCTCATACAAGCGGGCGAAGAAGAAGCTCGCGAACGGAAGCGCGAGCGCCGCCGGCTGCTTGCGGAGGACCCCGATGCGGACGAGCAGCTCTCTCCCGATGAAGATTACAACGCCAACGAGAGTTACTCGCTCCCGGCATTCTCTTCAAAGGTGCAATGGCTGTTCCGTCGCGCAACGAGTTTGAAAGACAAGCAATCCGTCCTTATGCGGCAAATCAAGCAGCAGCGTGAGCTGAACAGCAAATCTGACGCTCAGAAAGAAGCCGATTTTGAGCGACTCAACCAGCAGGTGCTCAGCGCAAGATCTGAAAAGAAGTCTATGGAAGACGAGCTAGAGCGCGCGATCGGTCAATTGGAACAGTTCGATGAGCAGAAGGTTCAAGGAGATGCCCAAGCGCTACAGGAACGCAATGCCGGCCTCGAAGCTCAGCTCATCAACGTGCAAGAGCGTGCTGTAGCATTCGAGACTGACCTCAGGAGCGCTAAAGAACGCGCGACCGCCTATGAGAGCCAGCTCAAGGACGTACAGGAACGTGCAGTCGCTTTCCAGACACAGCTACGGGATGCTGAGAAGCGTACTGAAGCTCTCCAAAAGCAACTAGACGACAACAAAGAACATCACAGTGCCTCCAGTACACAAGCTCGTGAAGCTGGGGAACGCAGCGCAGGTTATGAGGCACAGATACGAGACGCTCAGCAGCGAGCGATAGCCCTGGAAAGCCAGTTGAGAGAAGCTCAAGATGAAGCTCGCGCGGAAAGCTCAACCATACGAGCTGAACTTGCAGAGTCCGCCATCAAGATCGACGGCATCATGACTGCGTTAAAACAAGCTACCATGGAGAAGGAGGCGGCCGAGGCCCGTTCATTGGAGACGACGAACAACCTCAACGCCAAAGAGGACGATTTCCGCAATCTGGAGGGCGAGATCGTGCGTCTCACTACCGAGCTTACGTTTGCTAAGGCAGAGCTCGACGGGGCATATGGTACTCGTGCCCAGCGGGCCGCTGATTCTGCCGCCAACCCAGCCATCAAGAAGGAGTTGGACGAGTTAACCGATAAGAATCAAGCCATCATGGATGAGCTCACAGCACTCCGGAAATTGCAAGATGCAGCATCTCAGTCTGAAGCTGAAGCTCGCCAGTCAGAGCGTAATCTCAAAGCTGAGCTCTCTGGTATGGCGTCTGAGTATGAAGCTCTCACGCGAGACGCAATTCAAAATGAGAAGGATCGTGATATCCTCGAGTCACAAATCGACAAACTGCGTGATGATAAGGAGGCTCTGGAGCGCGAGCTGAGCGACGAGAAGGTCAAGTATCTTGGCGTAAGGAGCCCAGGCATGCCTAGTCCAGCCAGCGGACAGCTTGACATGGGTGCCACAAGTATCCGAATGCTCAGGGAAGACTTTAGAAAGATGATGAGGGACCGAACTGCTGAAGGATTGAAGGCTTTGAGGGTGAGTTCTGATACAATATGATTCTAAGAAACAGATGCTAATGTGTTGACAGGCCGAGCAAGAAGAACGGAGAAGGCTTGAAGCTCTAGTCCGCCAAATGCGAAAGGACGCAAATCCACGCTCGAATCTGTCGAAAACAACTGTCGCGCAATAGTGTGCACCATACAGTACACACACGATTATCTGCATATACCCAGCATTATTTTGCATTGTCTCGGAGTTCAAAATTGTGTTGGGGCACAAATCTACACGCGCATTATGCCGCAGCTACATCTACATCAATACACTACTTAGAGAGTCCTTTTCCTAGTAATACATGCTCTACCTCGGCACGCACTTGCACCGTGTGGGGTCCTCCTCAAATTTCCATGAATGAACTTGGAGCAAGAGTTACCCAGTTCTTAGCTCCACAAGCAGCCCATGCCCCGTCATCAAATAGCGTGACAGTCGCCCACATCACGGCCCCGAAAAACTGGGCATCAAACTGTAACCCCAAAGCGTAGCGCATCCGGCGCAGGGCTAGTCGTGTGTGGAAGGAGCGCCGATCGACAGGTACATTTTCCCCGCAAACGCATAGGCCAACGCCTTTTACACTTGCAAGCTCCCCTGCAATGACGTTCCATCCGAGAAGCTTTCGGACGCCATTCAGCCGATTCACCGGCCCCATGTGACGGAGATCAGCAATATGCTGCATTCTTTGAGCAAGCCTGATGGAGGCTCTACCAGGTATCTTTCCGAGGTCTTGGAAAGTGTTTAAAAATGTGCGATGCGCCGCTCGAATTCGCGGGCACGCCCTGAACCTGCAGCTCTGTCGTCAAGATGTTGGGACTGAAGGCTATTGTCACGTCTGCTTTTGTGGGTGTTGTTGTGTCCGCGGGTTATCTTCCTGCTGTTGATGGCGATGTATCTTTTCGATACAATGCACGCAGGCAGGAGAGTAATGGCACTTCAGGGTCGTTCCATGGGCCATATAGCACGAAGGGCAGGGATATTGTCAATGCAAAGGGAGAGAAGACTACGTGGGCTGGTGTTAACTGGCCTATGTCAGGTAAGTACTGTACCACTCCAGACCGTGCAACACACTAACGATTGACCAGGAGAGACCATGATTCCCGAAGGCCTGGAATGGGCTTCTGCGGCAGACATCCTCGACGATATCAAGAGCGTTGGCTGGAACTACATTCGCATGGGCTATGCCATTGAGATGATCGACCAAGTTTACGACCGCAATGGCGAGGATGTGCCTCTTGAGGTGGCCATGATCAACGCCCTCGGATACATCAACGGTACCAAGGTCACCAATGAGATCATCAAGAAAAACCCCGGCTGGACTACCCAAACCACTCGTTTTGAAATCTGGGGCGACATCGCTCGCATCGCTGCCACCAAAGGCATCTTCATCAGCCCCGATGTACACGTCGGCAAGGCACAATGGTGCTGCTCTCATACCGATGGCAACGCCTGGTTTGACGACTACAACTTCAACGCAACCCACTGGCGTCGCGGTCTCTCATACGTTGCCAAATGGGCCCAGGATCACCCCAACGTCGTTAGCATGTCTCTCCGCAACGAGCTGCGCGAGTCATACAACGTAACCAACTTATACTACAACTGGGAAACACTCGTTGGCAACATGACAGCAGGCGCAGACGCCATCCACGAGGCAAACCCTAATATCCTCATCATCTGGTCTGGCATGCAATACGGCCAAGATCTCTCGGCTCTCATCTCCGGCAAGAACCTCCTCACAGCCCCATGCTACAAGTGCACTGCGATCCGCGACGCCGCTCGCCGTGAGCCCAAACACTTCAACCTCAGCTCCCACTCCTGGGCCAACAAACTCGTCTGGGAAGTCCATCTTTACAGTATGTCCGAAGACATTGACACAGGCACCTGCGACATTGTCAAAGCCGGCCTCTACCGCAACGGCTTCAACGCACTCGGCATGGACCCTCCGGCCGCATGTAACGTCACAAACGACTGCCCGCCGGCTGTGCAGCAGGCGCCTGTCATCTTGAGCGAGTTTGGTAGTGCACAGGACGAGACGCTGCTGAATAATACACTTCAGGCGTGTTTTAGGGAATACACCGTTGAGCATGGCATCAGCTGGATGATGTGGAGCATTGCTGGAAGTTACCGGATCAGGAGTGGGGTCCAGGGCTTTGTGGATACATGGGGAATGACGACAGGGGATTGGAAGGGATGGGTTTACGAGAGGGGAGTGGAGGAGTTTTGGAAGCCGTGGGTTGAGAGGATGAAGGTTACAAAGATTGTTTAGAGGAGAAGCAGGTTAGTCGTAGGTTTAATGAGTGTTGTAGATCGGATTCAATCGATGAATTAATGTCTCCATGCAAGCCTATGATGCAGGAATCGTATACAATCCGTGCTAAGTTGCCTCCCACATACAATCCGCCCCTCGCCTCTGCACTCTTGATATGTAAAGTCGAATACTCCCAACTCTCCTCTCTCGGCTAAACCTCCTTACCTCCCCCTTCCAGCCTCCTCTCCATATGCACAGTCTTCCACACCTCATCCTCCTCCCTCAACACCGCGCCGAACCCCCGCCTATCCCAAAATCTCTCCGCGTCCTCGAGAAACGGATGCGTATGCAAATACATACACTGCACGCTCCTCCCCTTCGCCTCCTCGTCCAACGCATCCCACAACGCCCCCGCAACACCCTTGCCCCTCCACTCCGGCACCACAAATAACCTTACAATCTCCACAGTCCGAAGCGCATGATAGCTGGCTTGAAAAGAGTAATGTGGAAAGCGGAAATCGTACGGCACGTACCCAATCACGCCGATCAAGGTGCCGTCGCTTGATTGTGCTGTAAAAAAGGATGATCCCGGATTGGTAAGGAGAGAAGAGGTATCAGGGGTGAGAGTGTGGTTTGGGAACATGCATCGTCGCGCGAAGGCGATGAAGGAGAGGACTTGGTCATATGAGGCAGGCGCGATAGAGGATATGGTCCATGGAGAAGAAGACATTATTGGCTGTGAGGCGTGGGGTTTTGCGAGCACGGCAGGGAAACATGTAAGTTTTAGGTAGCATGCATGCATGGCGGTGTGAAGCAGACCAACGAGGGAGCTGAAATTTGCGGGCTAGGCTCAAAGGGGGAATTTTAGGGCTTGTGGTTTCAGATCGGGCCTTGTATGCAAGGCTCATGATGTTGAGGGGCCATGTTGAATTCTTCGAGCCCTCCTTGGGTACAAGACGGTTCAGGAACATCGGCTAGCTCGTAGAAGGATAATTCCGCCAGAAAGGTACCATGTCACTCATAGCTTTAGAGTAGAAACAATAGCTAAATCATTTGATCATTGCTTCTTCTTAATCATTCTAGCTGCTTCCCCACTCCTCCTTTCCCCATACACAGCTCACTCAATGCACTACAATGCATGGTTGGTACCAATGAACAAGCCTCAGTTCGCCATACGCACGTTGCCAATACCGAATATTGTACAGTTATAAAATCTTCAAAATCCTTGAAGCGACCGAACGCTCAACGCCGCTCAAAATGCGATGAGCAAAGGGTAGAGAGGCTGGAGAACGCCACCTGTCCTCAAGATGCACGCTGTATCAATCTTTCTAACATCCACTAAATCTCCGAATACTGCTCACGCGCGCACTCCCGGTCCAGATTCATCACCACCGTTGCCACCTTGGGAGGGCGGCAAGATGGCAGCGAGTGGGGTATCTGGAATCTTGATCGGTGCATCGGGCATTGATTCGATTCGGTCAGGAAGCTTCTCGCCCTTGATGACTTTCAAGATTTCTTCCTTATCCAGTGTCTCGTATTGGACGAGCGCATTCGCCAACAGGTCCATCTCAGCCCGTTTTGACTGAAGCAAGTCCCTTGCGCTGGCTTTGGCTTCATCGATGAGGCGCCGTACCTCGTTATCAATGAGACGCTTCGTTTCTGGCGAGACCATTTCATAATTTGACTGGAAGTCGACGTTTCCAAGTTTATCTGAAAAGCCGCAAGCCGTGACCATGTTGTACGCGAGTTTGGTAGCTTGCTGGATGTCGCCGGATGCTCCATCAGCTACATTGTCAGCACCAAAGACGATCTCTTCGGCCATCTTGCCTCCCATTGAGACCTGCAATTGGCGGATGTACTGCTTCCGTGTGTGGTGATGCTCTTCCTGTGGCAGAAAGAAGGTAATACCCGCGGCATGTCCACGTGGGAGGATTGTCGCCTTGTGAACATCGTTGAAACCCTTGGTATACAAACCAACAAGAGCGTGACCACTTTCGTGATACGCGGTATGAATCTTGTCCTGCAGGGGAACGGCACGAGTCTTCTTTTCAGCGCCCATCATAATCTTGTCCTTTGCCCATTCAAGATCGGTGAGGGAAACAAACTTCGATTGAAGCTTGGACGCGCGAATGGCAGCAGAGTTGGCAAGATTCTCCAGCTCAGCACCGGAAAAGCCGGGTGTGCCTCGGGCAATGGTGGACAGGTCGATTTCGGGGTTGAGGCGAATCTTCTTGGTGTGGTACTTGAGAATGGCTAGTCGTCCGCCGACATCTGGAAGCTCAACCTGCACATGTCGGTCGAAACGTCCGGGACGGGTAAGGGCCTGGTCGAGAAGTTCGGGGTGGTTAGTCGCGGCGATGAAGATGACGCCGGTGCTTTGGTCGAACCCGTCGAGATCGTTGAGAAGCTGGTTCAGGGTCTGGCGGTGGTAGTTGGCGTCGCGCGATTTGCGCTTTCCGCCGACGGCGTCCAACTCGTCGATGAAGACAATAGCAGGGGCCTTGGAACGAGCTTGCTGGAAGAGTTCACGGACGCGCTTTGCTCCGACACCGACGTAGACTTCATCAAATTCGGAGCCTGACATGTAGAAGAATGGAACGCCAGCCTCGCCGGCAACGGCACGAGCAAGCAGCGTCTTACCAGTACCAGGAGGGCCAATCAGCAAGACACCCTTTGGCAGGCGGCCACCGAGCTTGTTGTATCGTTCGGGATGCTTAAGAAAGTCGACGACGTCCAGAAGCTCTTCCTTTGCCTCGTCACAGCCGTGTACATCGCTGAAGCGAGTGTTCTGGTGTTCAGGCCGCACTTCGGCGCTCGTCGCACCGCCAACCTTCTTTAGAATGCCACTGGACTCGACGAATAGAGTGATGAGAATGAGCGAAACGTATGCAGCCAAAGCGAATCCAGCCATCCAGCGGACCCATTTGAAGATGTTGCTCATCATAGACTCCTCGACGACGACATAGACAGGGTCACTCTTGCCTCCAGAACCACCCTTGTGCTTGCCAACCTGGCCTGCGCTGAGGTGGGTCCCTACAGCCTGGCTGATTGCTTGCACTCGCTCTCTCGAACTGCCGTGACCTCCCGACTGTCCCAGCTTGTTCACAGCATTCTCGTAGAACTTGTCTACGACCGGGTTTGTAGCAAAGTTTCCAGTGTCATAGCGGTCGACGACGATTTGGGGCATGTTGGCACGCATCAAGGCTGAATAGAAGGAGGCTTGAGAGCTTGCGCTTTTGGGATTGTTGTTAGCAGACTCCTCTAGACGAGCGAGCTGGCTGTGGGACGGTCCACCGAAGAGTGAGCGTTGCTGAACCAGATTCAATCCGACCATTCCTGGTTTCGGGAACTGCCGGAATTGCGAGAGAAGGCCATTTCGGGATGCGGTAGAATACTGGCGGGCCATGAGACCTAGGGGGGTCGTTCTGGCGAAGGGGTTACACAAGCCGGGCATATTTCGTGGTGCTGCGCGTTGTCAATAACACTCCACCAACCACTGTTCAAGATTCGTCTCACCTGAAAACGTTGTGGTGGACGCCATTTGTAGCGACCGCTGGGACGGAAGAGATGGTGATAGCGCTGCGGCAGGCGCAGAGTGCATCTGCCTTGCGCCGCATGACGCTGTCTTTCGTGCAAGACCTTGTGAGATTCTCAGGACAGTTGACATGGCGGGCCGCAGTTCAGCAGTGGAGGAGAGAAGGTTCTGCGACAGTGTAAGCTGGTTGTCCATGACGCGGCATCGGGACCCGTGGCAAAACTAACGGAAACAGCAGGCGCGTGGAAAGCCATGCTGAGTGGTTGAAGGCGGTGGAAACCGCAAAAGAGTATTAGAATAACCAGATGAACGAAGTAAAACAATGGCACGAAGCACGGGTGGCGCGTGTTGCGACGAGATGTCGCTGAGCGGTGGTGAGGACTTGTCCGCGATGCGGCGGAATCGTATTGACTTCGACCGATGATCGAATGGACCCTGGCTGTCTTGGCTTGACGTGTGTCACGTTACTAGTGACTGGTGAAGCATGACTAATCCACCCTTCACTCTGCCACTTTCACGTGGGCCTTTCACGAACATGGATTAATTGGCTTATCAGGCTAGCTTCTGTTTGTCGATGACAGTCTACCAATTACCACTACACGAATGCCACGGCTACTCGCTAAGAGCAGAATTTGGGCAAATGCACTAAAAGTCGTTGTACAAAAGTCAATGTGATCTAAAATTCACCTCCACGTCCTAGCAAGACTCCATGCTCTTGCAGTGATGGACATGATACTCGACAAGAGCAATGGTTGCTAGTGGGGGACATGAGCTAGCATTCGGCTTGCGGGGTTCCAATGTTACGCAACCTCAAGATGCACCCATCCGAATATTATTTTGACCCAACACTATCATGTCCTCTCCAAAGTGGAAAGAACTGTACAAATATGCTGCCTGCGACGTAAGCCAGTCGTTCGGTCTTTCCCTTCTCGACGCAGTAGCTGACATCTGAAGCTCGCCGATGGCCTGCTCAAGCTTCACGTGCCAGGAGCTGGCTTCCTCGCGGATCTGCGTATGGAGTGCTCTGCTTTGACCACTATTGCAGCTAATGTTCCTTAGGGCCTTTGTTGCACACGTCAGGCATACCAAAGCCTGACATGAAGAAAGTGCTTGCGCCTGCATCGACGTTCCTAATGGTGCCAAAGGCTACCCAGAGCTTTCCCAATCCAGTTCCGCTGTCACAAGACATTCCAGCATCAAACCTGCCAGACGCGCGACCATGGTCGGACTGGGTGGAAAAAGACACTATCGTGGTCATCAGCCAGCCAGCCGGTCAGTCCTGTGCCGTGGTAGGCGGCATTATGGCTGCTCGAGCGAAGCAGCTGGGCGCTCAAGGGCTCGTTGTGGATGGCAGAGTGCGTGACATTGTCGCCTTGAATGAAACTCAAGTGCCGATCTGGTCGCGAGGGACCAGCATCGTTGGGGCTGGAGCGGAGACCAAATTCCACGCTCGAAATGTGCCTATCACCATCGGTCATACTACAGTTGAGGCTGGCGATATTGTGATGATTGATCCGATTGAGAATGGAATCGTTGCCGTGCCACAAGGAAAAGTGGATGAACTGCTTGCACTGCTGCCAAAGCTAGTTGCGGCTGACGAAAAGGTCATCGAGGACGTTGAGAAGGGAGTCAGCGTGCAAGAAGCCTTCAAGAGGCATCGTGCTTAGCCAAAATAGTTGCTGTGTACAATCAAACTCGGATTTCGATGAGACAGTGGTCGAGGTCCAATCTGATGAGGCTCAATTGGATGACACGCACCTGCCATCCTAGTTGTCTTGGCGCCCTCATTTTCGCGATCCCGGCTTGCACCTCAGTCGAGCTGCAACCCGCCCATCACCGACCACAGCGCCACCTTTCTTCCCCAACACCCAATTGCCCCCTCACAGCAACCATGGGATTCACCGACTTCTTCACTGACGTCTGGGAGACGTTCGCCCAGCCCTCGCCCGACGCCGAGGTCCAGGGCGGCAGCTCCACCAAGAGTCCCGCCTCCGGCACCGACGAGGAGTCCAGCGAGGAGGCCGAGGTCAACAAGCAGGACGCAAAGAAGGGGGGCGAGAGCCAGGAGCAAGGACACAAGCCCAGCGGCAAGGGCAGCGACGACGAGGAGCCCGAAGAGGAGGAGGAAGAGGAAGAGGACGAGACTCCGGACCCAAAGGAGACTCTTGAGAAGGGTGAGTGCACTTGCGGATTCGCGGCATACCCTGGAACCGACACCTAGCACTTGTTCGCGGTATCTGAGATGATTTTCGATGAGCAATTGTTACCAACAGCCCATCTCACAGAAGAAGCGCACGACATATTCTAACATGATACCACAGAATGCGCCGAGTCCAAGCAATGCCACGGTCCAAAGCACCACTACGACGAGTGCGTTGAGCGTGTTACAGGCCAGATCGAGAACGACGGCAAGGCCTCAGAGGACTGTGTTGAGGAGTGTAAGCATTCCAGCTTGATGTATGGTATATGTTGTCAGTCGCTGATATTTTGTAGTCTTCCACCTTGCCCACTGTGCGACCCAATGTGCGGCCCCCAAGCTCTTCGCTCAGCTCAAGTAAACCCCTCGATACCAATAGCACTCGATTCTCGCAACTCACCTCCCTCCTCGCATGACGTGACATGGATGGGACGCTTTTGGAATTGAAGGATCGATAAGACACGCCCTGGATGACTGTAAATACAGAAGTCATGTTAGAATAACTGTACTATTTCCTCATGCCAAGACACATCAGCATATATATCTACCAGGCCGGATTCGTGATTTGATCATGTTCTTATGCTATGCTACATCTTCGAACTCTTCATCAGACTCAAAGTCGTCCAAAATTCATTACTCATGACCGGTAGAGCCTTCAACCGCTGCATCATCAGTAGCATCTCGATGCTCGTCGACCCTCAGCCTACCCTTGCCATGCGCAAATCCCAGCCGCTTGATGCCCAGCATCAAAGGCGCCAGTAGCACCACCATGGCAACAACAGCCTGAAATATCAACGAATTGAACATGTTTCCTGGCGGTTTGTTGCCACCACCCGTCCCTCGCCCGCCCTCACTGACCTTGGTCAAATCCACATCCCTCCCATCTTTGAGCGCATTCATGACCACAATAAATATGCCACCAAAAATTTGTCCTCCGGTCCAACAAATCGTCGAACTGACCTCTGGGCTTGCAGGAAACGTGATCTCGACCATGTACTCCAGCGCCACAGGCAGCAAACTAAAACTGCTCGCACCCAACACCGCACTGAGCACATACGGAGCTGCAATTGTGCGCGTCTGCGGCGCCCAGATCATCGCTAGATACGGAAGCGCGATGAGGGGACATAGCAGCTTGATTCCGAGCAGATAGGCATGCGTGCGATCTAGCACCGGCGAGCTAATCGCTGCAGCCACCAGTCCCACGACGATCAACACCGCGCCACAGATACCGGCCTCGTCCTCGGTGTATCCGTACGGATAGAGGATTTGATTGAGCAACGAGGTGAATGCGTTGAAGGAGCCCACGTACGTGCTGAAGGTGACGAAGACGAGGTAGAAAGGCCGCGAAGAGAGGATGTGTTTGATAGACGCAAAGACTGGGATCTTGGAGAGCCCTGAAGAGGCGGTGGGCGGCGTTGGAGGAGCAGCTGGGATGAAGAGAGAGGGGACGCATGCTGCTGTTGCGATGATGGAGACGACCAGGACCATGTTTGGAATGGAGCCTAGAAAGGGGTTTATGAGTTGTGCGAGCTGTATAAACAGTCAGTCAACCACATGCTTGAATAGGTCCATGTTGGGATAGTGGTAGGACTTACAGCTCCGCCAAATGGATTCGCCAAACTGGCCAATGCAGTAGCTCCTACTCTTCCGCCCTCGGTAAACCACATATCACTGTACCGCGTCGGCGCAGCAAGAACAAACGGCTGTGCAAATCCAGTCAAGATCTGACCGAACAAGACGACACCGAAGATGTTGGCGCGCGTGCCTGCATAGCGAACCCAGTTGCCGACCAGGAGAAGCGCAGAGGCGGCGAGAATGCTGTCTTTAGGGCCTCGGTGTAGGACGTAGATAACGACTGGGCTGCTGACTGCGAAGCTGAATAGAGTGGCTATGGAGAGCCAGTTGATTGCTGTTTCAGAGACGCTGAAGTAGACTGCTGAGCTGGCGGAAACGGGGGCGAAGGTGAGCCACTATGAAGGGGCTGTTAGTATTCATGTTATATGCTGAAAATCGCAGATGATGGACAGCCATGGCGACCATGCGCTGTAGTCTTCTTCCTCGCTGAAAGCTCTCTTTCTCCGCACACACAGAATAAAGATTCCAGCTCTTCCAGGTTGTCTCCCTTCGCCTACGTCAACGACCAAAGAAAAGCATCACTTACATCCCAACTCGCAACGATGTTCAAAAGCACCAACTGTGCCAGCCCAAACCACCGCCTCTTATACACCTTGTAATGCGCATGACTATAGCTCTTCCTCTTCCTCCCCCACAGCTTCTTTCGCGCCGCCGTGCCTGCACGTGCTTCTTCCTCTTCTCCCACACCATTCGCATCCACACTCGCCTCCCCAGCCCTCGGCGCCTCGACATCCACCGTCGCCGCGTTCTTCAACATGCCATCGTTGCTCTGCGTATGCGCAATATCAGCCATTTTGATCCACGGCCGCTCCTGATTCATGCCACGTGTGTCGCGTCTCTCAGAGCATGTACAAACACAGCGTTGTAAAGTGGAGTAGGGAATCAGATATCAGCGCGACCATCCAAAATACCGAGAAACATGTGAACAAGAGGTGCCCTGCATGCCCCATGTCTTATCGCCATTTTCCCACTCGTCACGTCTTGTGTTCCCACGGAAGGGCCCGGCTAAATCGGGAAAGGGGTCATGTCTCATCCTGGGCGCATTACACGGACCGCCTTCTTCATCTGCGCTAGTGGGCGCGATCGATTCGTTGGGCGCAGACGTCGTTTAGAGGGTGTGTGCGGACGTGTTTGCGGGGAACGGACATGTACCTTGTTCTGGGGAGGGTTTGTACGAGGGCGGTACGTCGCTTAGGCATCGGTATCTTCTCCAGGCTTGGTCACGAGCGTGGATTTCGGATGTCGGTCCTTTGGCTGTGGGAGGTTGGGAGGGGGAACCTGGGTGCGTACATACATATCACTCATGTCACGAAGAGAGAGTGACCATGTTGAATTTTAGGATACGATTTTTCGCTCACACATCTTCAGATATCAACATACATGCGCGAAGAAGAGATAATTGGCCAACAACAATCTTTCCCACCCGATGTCATCTGAGGTTCTAGCGTGCAGTACCCCTTGTCAACACAGTTTGTCGACATCTGTTCAAGTGCCGCCGAAAATTGTCCTTGCGGTGGAACGGCTTTTTAAGTCTTGTGCAGCCGATATTTGTACAAGTGAATGTCGCGCGAGGCCCATGAATGTCCTTGTGTGTCGTATGCTTATGTCTTTCCAGGTCTAGCCTGAGCCCAAATGCTCTTGAGCAATCGCTGCACGGGAAGCGACGGTTGTGCACGCTGTTGTAGTGAACTGATAATTTGCCTGGAGTATGGAAACTCATCGTACAACTAGGACATTGCTCGAGTACATTCGTCGGTACGGAGTCAGTGTACATTTGAGCTGGAGACTGCACCCAGGAAGGTTGTGCGTCCGTCATTTTTGGAAGACTTTCCATACTGGCCGTACTCATCGATGTACTGGAGGTTGAGCTTGCGCTGAAAATCGAGTCGTCGTTACCGGGACTCGTTTGCGGGGAGTTGGTTGACGGACCATTGAACAGCCACTCCATAGTCTGTGTAGTGTCTAGCCTGTGCAATAATTTGTACGAAGGATATGCATAGAGGCTGTCTATCGGAGACTGTTTCCTGTCTGGAAAGGCAAAAGCAGGTTCTGAGAAGGATATCTCCGTCTGGAGGTCAAACAATGGCTCCGTGCTAGTAGGTCTGATTTTAAAGAGTCTGCTTTCTTGACCATGTGATCTTGCGGTGAACTGAGGACAGGAGAGGTCCTCTGAATCCCATTCTGTGGGATAAACTATTGTCTCACTTGGTATTGTGCTTGGAAGGCTTGTCGGCACATTATCAAAGATGCCATGCACATCACCCGGGTCTGTGTATACATACGAGGAGCGGGGTTCTGGAACTTCGTTAGACGTTAGCTGAGCAC
Organism: Phaeosphaeria sp. MPI-PUGE-AT-0046c; assembly: GCA_020747045.1. NCBI lineage: Eukaryota > Fungi > Ascomycota > Dothideomycetes > Pleosporales > Phaeosphaeriaceae > Phaeosphaeria > Phaeosphaeria sp. MPI-PUGE-AT-0046c. The sequence continues at coordinate 377,599 of JAGTJN010000010.1, read as the reverse complement.
ACTGAACAAACTGCTGTCCAATCTGGTCAAGTATAAGAGCACTCGATATGCTGTGTGCATCGTCCATCAACGTGTTCTGGTTATTCTTTCTGCACATCGGAAATTCCATATGACTTTGCGTCTCTTTGTCTTTCTGCTCGCTAGCACTTTCTGTGAAATAGTTTGCGTCTCCGGGTGGTCCTTCATAAGATGTTGTTGGGTCACAATCTTCTATGAAAAAGCCATCGTTGCAGTTTAGATGCGAGTCCCACTGTTGTGATCCACGATTGATCGTCCAAACAGATGGGCTATTGAAGCGATCAAATTGGTTTTCTACTCCACTCACATTCACTGAGTTTTTCCAAGCTTGCTGGACAGGTCCCAATGGGCGTACGATCGGGGCCTCATGTTGTGTGGCGAATTGAGCGATTGGGGAACTGACAAGTCTTGGGATCGGGAATATGATTGGACTCAACTCGTGCTCGACTTCGAAAGGAGCAACAAATGTACCCAATGAGCCATTTCCTTCGAATGACTCCTCTACGTATCCGAGTTGTACCGGGGCAGCAGTAATGACCAGGTCTACTAATCAATTAGATCGACGAGAAGAAGGATTTAGACAAGATGAGGCTTACGCTGCGGTCTTGTGAGATCCTGCACCAAGGCTCTTTTGCTGGTACTATTGAATCCTTCTAGGGGTCCATAGAGTGGCTGCTTCTCAGGTCGTGATATTCCTTGCGTAGATACTTGCGGCACCACATGCTCGGATGGTACCTTGTCTGCAGCCTTGTGATCAAAAAGTTCGAGGCGGGGTAACACCTGTAGAAGCTCTTGTGGCAAAGTGATTTCCGGTGAAGTGGCTTGTGATAAGGTAGCTTGGGGCGGAGTAGCTTGCACCGATGTCGCTTGTGGTGGGGTAGCTTCTCGCCCTATCGCTTCTGGTAAACTGGCTTGTGGTGAATGGCCTTGCAGTAAAGAAACTTGCGGAGAATCGATTTGTAGCAATCTTGAATGTGATGAAGTAGCTTGAACACTGAGTGCTTGTGCTGGACTCGTCCATTGAGCAAGTGTTTGCGTTGAAAGTGGAAGGTGCGTTGGCTCCTGATGTGAATCTGGGGAGTGCGATTTGGAGCTATCCAACGGATGCGCGTGGTGTGTGTACGTGTTACCACCGGTAATACCGTTTTCGCAATCCTTCTGTCTCTTCTTTACACGGTCTCTCCGACGATATCTCAGCCAGATAAGAAGGTACAACGTTGTTTTCAGCACAAGAAAGAATAAATTGAGTACTAGTTTGGAACTCAATAGCGTTATGAGGAATGTGATGCCAATCGTAACTCCGATAGACCCTGGCGAGCATGAGCTTGAGCTGACTGTACTTGCACGAGCTGCTCTTCCCAACACCAAGGAGCCAGGTATAACAGCCATGGTGAGAATTTGATATATTTTGTCGGTAGCTTTCAGGAATTAGAGGCACGCAACAACCTTTCAAATATTGATACATCATGGCAAGGCTGACGAGGCATAAAGAGGCATGTCGAGGCATAGCGAGGCACGTCGAGGCATTACGATGGTTTGTAGTTGGCCTGCCTTCACCGGTTCGTTGCCCAATGGGCATCATAGGTGGCTTTTTGCGCAACCAATCTGATGAGTTCCCGGCTAATTGCATCATTAAGTAAGAGTAGGAAGAAGAGGAGAATACAATATCAAAAGGAAGGACTTCATGAGCATGCTGATCCGGGAACACCCGACTTGTCCGTACGTGTCAGCTGCTGTTGATGTTCAAGAAGTGGGTGGTGGGCGTTATCTCTATCATCGGTATGAGTCTCGCCTTAAAGCTACATGGTGGGAGTATTTGGTGGCCACGCTCGTGGTATTGAAAGGTACACCATACACCAATGAATTCGTTGGGAGCAAATTATCGTGATGCGTGACCATAACGGAGAGCATCCTTCTACAGCCAAAGCCTAGTAGCATGGCCGGCACCCCTCCAGGTTAGGTTCCGTCCTATATTCTCCGCTTGAAATTGTCGTTGCAAGACTTCTCACGGCGATTGTAGTTCATCTCTCGATCTCTCCCTCGGCGAACAAGCTAAGTTACCCGCACATCATTAACTCCGAAGACTGCTGAAAATTGTATGGACGCTCGGTTGCTTCCAGAACACCTAGAAATCACTGCGCCAACGTCCACAAAGATGGTTCTCACTCAGATACCGCAACACCTGCTTCCTCGCCAGCTTGTGTCTTTACCTTGTCTTTGGCTATCGTCTTCTTGCATCTCCCCATTTGCCTCATGAAGTTGTTTTTTCGGAAGTACTCTTTCTTGGGCGTGGAGCAGTCAGCGTTCGAACATATGAATACCCTCGTCGGCTTTTGTCCGAGCTCGTTGGTATGCTTAGTGGCTTTGTGTCGTGTAAGATCCGCGCGCAGGCCAAAGGCATGTTCACATATATGGCATGCATATCTCAGGTTATATTTGCGATGCTCATGGTTCCTGGCAACGTCAGTACATAGTCTTTCACAGAGTGTTTGTATCAACATAAACTCACCTAAGTAGATCTGGTGACCGGAAAATTTGAGCGCATTTTGAGCATCGATATTCTGCTTCGTGAGGTAGCTCGTGCTGAGCCACAGGTAGTGGAAAATTTGATAGAGCTGCCGCGGGTGATGCTGAATTCACTTCCATTGCAAGGTACTCAGAAGACTTTTTAGGTACGGTGACTGCGAAGGTCGTAAGCTCGATCCCTTCAGCAGAACCAATCTGAAGCTCATTTGCAGGCTTCTTTCCCTTATACGTTCGAGATAAAGTGGAATTGGTCGTTGCTGGCGATAGAGCTCGTGACGAATCGCCCGCAGCAGTGAATGACCTTGAAGGGGTGCTGCATTCCGAGCAAGAAATCTCAGTTGTATTAGATATGTCAGTCTTGTTAGTTCTCTTAGGCTCAAACGCACTGCTCGCTGCTGTAAAGTCTTCTGGTGACCGCCTACGCCTCGTGCTGCGTGTGAAGTAGAAATGACCGGTTTCAAGAACAGGAGGCGTGCATAGTTCAGATGGACATGATTCTAGATCCATAAGATGTGGAAGACTGACGGGAAGGACGGGATTTGGTCTTGTACGGCTGTATTATTGTTCGCAGTGCAGAGAGTGCCAAATTGGGACTTAAACGAATGATGTCGTGCACGGGAGCAGGGCTGAGCGAAGTTGGAGGCATACTGATGTGGCTGTAGGATAAGTCGTCGTTCATTGGTCATGTCATGTATTAGGCCGACCCACGCCTGCCTTAGCCTTACGCCACGCAGATGAACGGCTGACTTCAAGTATGGAGATATTTGCACCAGCTAGCATCCACCTCAAAAGTGACACTGCAAAGGGAAGTATAATACAGCATACTTGCCACTTCCTCCATCCTCAAAAAGGGCACTTAATTTCATATCCAACATCGCATACCATATCCCCTCACAGCCTCACAGCCTACTCCCTCTCCATCCACATAATAACTTTTCCCTTCCCCTTACCAACCGCCTCCAACCATCCCGCCCAGCTTTTGACATCAACCCTGTAACCTTCGATCAATGGGATCTTCCCCGCCATCTCCATCTTCACAACCCTCCTCATCAGCATCAACGCACCCTCCGTAATTTCCTCTTCCTCCGCGGCTGGCAGATACGCGCTGCTGCTCGCTGCTCTCAAGGTCTTATCAAGCCGCATAGCCGATGCCAGATTCTGCAGCGAAGAGAAGCGCTTTAATACTTTCACGGGCGGTGGGCGTGCGACCGGGGCTGCATCTGCGTAGACCGTGTGCAGACAGTCCGAGGAGTTGGTCACCGCTGATTTCGGCCATGCAACCATGACATGAGGAGCAGTGGTAGTGGGCGGATCAAGGCCATGGGCTTTCAAGATGATGTAGGACCAGCGTCCTGTGCCGTCTGCATTTGATGATGCGGAGGTCGATTTAAGACCCAGCGCGCGTTTCATTGCGCAGAGTCTGGAGGCTCGCTCAGACTGGGTCGGGGAGGACGTGGAGAAGATGTCTACTTCATTGTAGCTCATTTCCGCGACGTCGCTGGGTCCTATGAAGCGTATCTCCTTGTGGGGCGTCATGCTGTTGTCGTAGAAGGCGACGGAGACAAGCTTTTGGTGAATGGGTGGAATGATAGGGTATGGAAAAGCAGGGTTGAGAGAGAAGCAATACGGATCGCGAAGCTCTTTGTGCATACGCTGCATGCTGAGGGTCCAGGTGAGGATGATGGTGAGGAGTGCGTAGGTGTTGCCTGGGAACTTGGTCCTCCATAGTAATTCCTGACTGGCGTCAAGGATGGGCAAGCCGGTGGTGCTCTCACCGAGTCGGACTTTGGCTGTCGGTGCTCCTTGAGAGGTAGCAGAGCGCTTCTTGGAGAACGGCAGTGAAGGTATTGGAGTTGTGGAACGAGATACTGGCACTCCATGGCGGCCATGTTTGGACGTGACAGAGTGCGCCAAGATACCAGCATCATCCAGAGCATGATTGCCGGTTGCGAAGCTGTCTGGGGCTGAGGCAACACGATGATCTTGTGAAACATCCCAAGACTGCTCTTTGTCAACCTGCTGCGGCGGGAAGAGAACCGTAGGGGCTGAGCTGCCGCGATCTTTTACATCATTCAAGGCCCGAGGTCGGCAATACTTGTCAACGTAAGTTTTCCCTAGCTGTTGTGCATCTTGGCCAGGCATATGATGTGTCACATTGACCAAACTGCTAGAGCGTAGTGGCGCCTTGTACCCTGCTCCTATAGTACCTTGGGTTGTGCATTCAGCGGAAGCAATCGAATCCACCTGTCCTGTATTCGGCTCACTATCCACCAGCGTGGTGGTAGAGCCAAAGGCGGCGTACCGGTCGTAGAAATCTTCTTCATTGTACTCGGTACCGCTGTTGTCCTCGCTGTGTTGAGCAGTTAGTGGTCGAACGTCGATCGGAGCAGTTCGGTGCTGATTCTGTGCGAAGTGAGCTCGAATGTTTTGTTCGTTGTCTCTGAACCGTTGGCCCGGGACTCTCTTGGCTTTGCGGTTAGGGTTCCATACTGAAGGATTTTCGGTCAAGCCTGACGACGATTCAGACCCAGCATGACCATGCGCAGCCTTGGTCGGACTCTCCATCTCCTCTTTAATGTCGTCCAGTACCTTTGTTCCGAGGGCAATACCAGCCGTCACTTTCTTCTGTATATTCGTCGCTTGTCTGATCATCTCCACGGGATTGCCGCTTGGCATGATAAGGTCTAGTCCATACTCTTGCAGTCCTGCCCCGAAACGTTGTTCAAGATTCAGAGGCACTGGTGGCGGTCGAGCGTACGGCTCCGGCGGTTGGAACCCAAGCACTTGTTGCAGCATTCTTCCCGACTGAAATGCGCCATGGAAGTTAGCAATCGCGGCCGTCCTGCTGTACTCTGGTGTTTGTTCTTGTAGCTTCGAGTGTAGGTCGGCTGGTGGACTCTCTGTGTATGTCTCGTCCCACGGCAAGGTAGCATCCAAGTACATGGCTACGGGTGTCCTTGTGCAGGTATGGCTGGTTCGTGGCTGAAGCCCGATACTGTCGACTGAAGCCACTAGAGGGGTAAGGTCAGTAGGCGAGCATGTCAGCGAGGATGTAGATGTCGGTGTGTCGGTGTGGGAAAGACCCAGCGGTGACTGCAAGTCGATGTTGCTAGTAAGCTTTGCCTTATTCTTTTCGGCCGTGGCACGTTGCTTGCCAGAATCTGCCATGGTGAAAGTGCGTGTGAGAGTGAACTGTGGAAAGTGGAGGCTTTGCGAAGCAATGTCGTCTTGTGTGTAGTTAGAAAGCTCCGAACGAAGTTGTGGTGAGTACGCATCTTCATTTTTCACGTGCTTGTTACTGTAGATATTTTTGGTTGTCATGTCACGAAAACTGAGTGAAGGAGGAAAACCTCATTACCATTACTGCATCTACAGTAGATGCCTAGCTAGACTTTCGTGCTTATATCAAGTAACATTCTCATGGACTTATCCCTCTGTGGAGAAGACGTAGTCAGCCTCGAGAGTGTAGGTAGGCGTGTTGGGGCCAAAGATCTGCCTGCTCTCGCGCTGCCACTCAGGCTGGTTGATGGCGTCAATCCAATCCTGAACCTCCATGACGACGCAACCGTTCTTTTGTACGTAGCGAGGTCGGCCCTCTACACCTTGGGTAGACTTGATGGGAACAGTGCCTGCGTATAATTAGTACGAATTTTCACGTGCGTAAAGAATGCACTCACCATCTTGACCGGGGCAGCTATACATCTGGAAAGCCTCCTGCTCAGAGTAGATGTCAAGCTTGATTCCCGACCACGCACTCGACAGAGATGCAACGGGTCCGGACTTGCGCCAGTCGAAGGGGCCGTTCTGGTCACGGTTGACAATGTAGCAGTTGTCGTAACCGGTGCAGTTGAAGCCACAGTTACCGTAAAGCTCAGGAGAAGTGTAGTTGGCACCGATCTGCTTGGGCGCGGACCAGAAGTCGTTGACCGAGTACTTCTTGTTAGGAAGAATGGTGCCATCTGGGATGAGAATGTTGTCAACACCAATACGCTGACCAGAGTATGGCAGGTGGAAGGTGTGGTTCAACGCAAGTGGCGTGTCAGGGTTGGCGAAGCCGTCCAAGTTCCAGTAAGTCTGCATACATTAGCATTCTCTCTAGCTGTTGTGCGCATGAAGCTTACGTGGGAGGTCAGCATAATGGGAGTCTTCTTGGTAGTTGCCATGGCCACAATCTTGATCTTCCAAGTGTTTGGAGACATAGTGTAAGTGACATAGCTGACAACCTCACCAGGGAAACCTTGCTCGCCATCAGGGTCGACGATCGAGAAAGTGATGGAGTCCTTGGTGTGAGAGACAACAGTAAAGTTGCGGTAATCCCAGCCATTGGGTCCACCGTGCAGAGTGTCATTGTTGTTGTTCTCGTTGGGGAGGATGTGGAACTGCTCGCCATCGATCTCGAACGTGCTGTTCTTGATGCGATTGGCATAGCGACCGGGGACACCACCAAAATGGGGGTGTACCTCGCCCTCGTAGTCAATGGCCTTGTCGAAGCCAAGGACAATGTCGCGCTCGACACCATCCTTGCCCTTGATCCACAAGTTGGAGACCGAGGCGCCGTACGGAATGAAGGTCGCACGAATGCCCTGAGAAGAGATCTCGTACTTGCCATTGGCGTCGGGCCCAGTGGATCCGTTCGAGGGCTTGCCGTACTGCGCGACAGCAGTCGCCGCGAAGAGCGAGACAAGAGTTGAAGCCCACATGTTGCACTTGTCAGTCTCAATTGAGGAGAGAAGCGGTGTTGATGCGATGGGGTGAACCGGCGCAATGGGCAGGACACAGAGTGTTTATATGGAGTCAAGCACGAGCTAGCGGATCTTTACCTGCGCATGCCCTTTCGATCCAGGGTTCTGTCGAACTTCTTTCATCCGTAGCTTTCGCAGGCGCATCCCCATTGGAGGATGTAACCCGGAGGCCTGAACGTTGGTCCAAGTTCCCCAGCCTTTATGAACGTTGTCCCGCGCTCGGCTCGGCAAAAAGGCTTCATAACGATCTACCAGGGCCACAACGCTTGGGCAGGTCGATTACAGCAAACGTAAGGAGGCGAACGGCTTGTACTATGGCTGACGGAGCTTCTGGAGCACAATTGACCACAGAGCTGCGCCATTACGTTGCTGGTGTTGCAATGAGAGCAGCAGTGTTGCTCGACAGCTGCAGGAGCTTGATAGCTCCAGACGTCATCAGATGCTGCCGCAGGGCGATGGCCCATCCTGCTGCAAGCGACAAAGCGCACCGGATAATGAGGAGTGGTCAATGATTGGCGGGAAATCTGCGCGCGATATTCTGACGGGCATGGATCTATCGAAGTTGAATTAGGATGTGGAGCCCCGGCTGGGGCTTGCTAGCCACATCCCGGGGGAACTGGCTTGTGCTTAGGCGGGGTCGAGCGCCACCAGGTGCTTGGAAGAAACTACTGCTCGTGGGGAAGCTCTACTGCAATCAGCATTCATTCCGGACCAGTGTTCAAATTTCCGGGAACGATCAAGACACATGTGGTTGTGATCTACTGCGGGAAAGGTCCGTATGTTTGGTGGCATATCTCGTACTGTCATATCAATCTGCAGACTAGTCGAACCAGGAAATGTACCTCCTGCGCGACAGCATACTACCTGGTGGCTGGGAAGATACTAGCTTACATGTGGGGATATCGGCCGTTGCAGTAAGAGCAATGTAGACTACACCTGAGCCAGAGCAGGAAGTCCGCAACACACACCAATCCAGAGACACCAAGTCTTGTACAGTCGTCGGTCCCGCTTTGCGTGGTGGCCCCCCATCGCTAGCATGGACATGACCGAGAGGTATCCGCCAAATAACAACGATAAAAGTGTAGTCTTCCACTCGCCTCCAAAGAAGACTAGTGGTAGATACGTGGACCAGAAAGTGACCATAGTGATCACGCTCCACAGCGCCTGCTTTCTTCCCATCTGCAAGACCAAGGTCTGCCTTCCACGGTCCCTATCTCCAGGCTCGTCACGAAAATCTTGCGTATGAATCGTCGAACTGATAACTCCTAATGTCATCACAACCGTCCACTGCCACGCTTTATAGCTCATAGCACAGCCTGATCCAAGAGAAATGCCCAGCGCGCCACTAAACGTGCAGCAGAATAATGCACCACAGAAAGCGTTTCGCGATAGACCGCTGTAGTCGCCTCCACCAAGATCATTGTACAAGGTACCAAGAATAGTCCAGGCTAGATAGATCGGTAGCACGTTGAGGTAGCAGCTAGCCACACAGCTCAATATGAACGTGCAAGTGAGGAGGGACACGGCGTTTTCTTGACCCATCCGCTGCGCGGGAATGGGTCTCCAGGGCTTGTTGATGGCGTCTACCTTGACTGAGCTTGTGTGGCGTTGGTTCTGCAGACAGAATTGTAGAATCATGAGCCAGAGCCAGAACCATACTGCGGGGAGTCGTTGAGCGATGGAACTTGCATCCAGGGTTGGCAGATCGAGGACTGGACCGGAAAAGGCGGCCGAGAGACCAAAGATTGTGCCGGGAATAACAGTGTCAAGGATTTGGTCGTCGGTGAAGAGGTAGAGGGTGTTGATGTGGTAGAGAAAGGACGCAATGGACGTCTTGAGGTGGTTGGGATCAGACATGCTGGAGTGTGGCTTATCACCATAAAGGTCCACTCTGGATCTTCATCTCCAGCTTTTATAACCATGTCCTCGTATACAGATCTATATCTCGACCCTCGTTCGGGGGTTCGAGTTGAAAGGGTCGCCCTTTCATACGGGAAGAATATATCAAGCAGATTACTCGAGCATCGTATAGCTCTTCGTCAAGGGAGCCCTTGGAAAACCATGAAGTTTCATTGGAACTATCCACACCATCCAACACAAGATTGAATCACCCACGTCCTATCGGTCATATGTTGAGTTCAGAATGATGGAGAACAACAGGGATTGCTTCCCGGAACAAAGAACATCATGATTGCTTCCACCGACCTAGCCGGTACTTCTTTGTCTTGATACTTACCGTTCATCAAGATAAACCGACGTAGAGTCCGGATAGCATTCGTGGAATCGTGCTCCAAGGGATGCAACACCGAACGAAAAAAGCACGACTGATGGCGTCAATATCATTGGAGTACTTGTGTCTTGCCAGTCATTGCAGTCGAACAAGACAAGCCTTGCGGAGCGTTGGGCTAGGATGCATAGGTTTGTAATCAGCAAGATAGAGTCAGTGTGCACCTCGTCCATGGTTCAGTGCTTGGAGAGTCATTTACACTACCTGTGTTGTATACTCTGCTACGTACATGTTCCATGATCATGCCTACGAACTTGCATATCCTCATTGGTGATCATTCTGGCAGAATTCGCTCGTTTTTGGCAACCATACCGGTCCCGCAGAAAAATGTGCTATCCTTGGTCCTTTTTGCATTTGACATCTTTTTGATCACATCGCCCAACGATCTCAAGTTGCTTCGTCTTTTCCACGCGCAGACAATACTGGCTTGTAGTTGTTGACAGCTCGTCCTGGTGGCATCGTGACTGGGTTCCGACTGTTCAGGTACGAGTGCTGGTACATTGCGCCTTGATCTGGCCTGTTTGAGAAGGTGCCGTCTTCGGAGCCAGTATATGACGGATATGCCATACTTGGACGCATCGATTGCACTGTATACGTATTACCAATACTCGGTGGGTTACCAATACTTGGTGAGTTACCAGTATGATGAGATAGAAGATGCCCACAGTGATTGAATGTATCATCATGCACTACTTGGTCGTATTGCCGGGCTAATTTGTATTCTCCTGTACGTTCTGCAGCGATAGCATGAGCATTCAGGTTTGAAGCTACGGCTGAGTCGTTGCGCCTTTGTGGTATGGGCGATTCGATCTCAGCAGCAACATTGACAGCGGTCAGCAGACTCTCAAAGGGACTGCTCGAAGGCGGCAAGCTGTTGGTATGATACTGCCAATAGACGGAATAGTTTCTGTCCCCGCCTGCATGGGGCGTTGGAAGATCGGGCTTGGTGTTGGGCTGTTCGCGAGCGGTCTGCAGCTCATGAAGATCCGAGAGATCCGAGAGATCCTGCGGGACCGCTGGAAGATTGGAGCACCTCGCAGGAACGGTCGATGCCTTTTGCTCTCGAGATGTAGGTTTAGTCTTTCGACGTAGAGATATAGGTGCCGTGCGTTGCTCCTTGCAACTTGGGTGGTCATCCCAGCTGCAACTTGGCCTTTTATATTTATACCAACAGCCTGTAGTTGTGTTGATATTGTCCATATGTTTGCCCCAATGGTGCTTCCTGACCTTATAAAGACTTCCAAAACCTTTGCCACACAGGGCATGAACGTAAGGGCCATTTCCCTCTACACGGCTTCGCTTCGATGCCTTGTTCGATTGTGGAGCAACTGGTGGCAATTGCTCCGGATACTGCTCTGCGGGTCGAAGTTCTTCGCTTGATGAGTTCTGGGTTTGGGGATAGGCTTGAATATCTGCGGCATTGCGCTTACGCTTTTTGGTTGGCGGTAGCATAGCAAGGTCATGCTTTTCAACATAAGGAGAACCACTTTGGTATGTTGGATCTGGCGTGAGTATAGATCCTGGTCCAACGGTTGATACTGGTTGGTGTCGGCTGATAGCTGTGACGGATTCGGCCCGAAGAAGAGACGGACTTCCTATAGGCAGCGAGTCAATTTGTCCAGCAGACCAAGAATGTTGAACGTTCGCGAGGGACTCTTCATGTTCGAAGAGTTGGGTATTCTCCTCAACCCACGTCTTGTTGTAATCGGCGTCCTGCCAAGAATGGAAAGTCGGAGCGTGCTGATGCACCCTACCCACGTCTAATGGTGAAAGATCTACACGAGTATCTTGATTTGTCACAGGCCAGTAGTGCGGATCATCCTGTTGATGGTTCTCTAGGACTGGGAACTGGAACGAAGAGACATCCTCGAAAGGTCTCGGATATAGTGGTGAAGAGATCATTGAACGGGCAGGTTGATACCAACGATCCTGTTCAACCCGTGTGTGAAGAGCTACTTCGCTGAACGCCGGCGGAACCTCATGGTCAAAGTCACTCGGCAACGTAGCACTTGATGCTGTAAGAACCCGATCACCATGATGCCACGATGAAGTCATCGATGGGAGTCGCAACTTGGGCTCATGCGCAGGCTGAAGAAATTGCGGTATTGGTTGCTGTACTGGTAAAACATTGAAGTCTTGATGGTCCCACCTCGCATCTGCATGTTGAAGAATTGCCATGAGACTATGTCCAAGATCTTCATGCTCATGGAGGTTCTCGAGTATGGTTGACAGAGTCTCTCGCTTCGAAATCTTGCCTTTGCCAAATGTCCTAAGCACTTCAACTATCGCAATCGACTCGCACGACCGTTCTCCGAACTCTATCTATATAGTGTCAGCAACAGCTGTAGCATGATGGAGATGTGTTTTGGATTGCTGAACATAGAAGCCACTCAAGTGTGTTTGCGTACCTTGACACTCTCGATGAAGGCGGTGGCAAGGATAGCAACTGGTGATTGGTCTGTATCCTTTGCCTGTGATTCATGCTTGGCGGCTGCTGCATGTGTTGCAGTTCTCTGATCTGGCTCGTCAGGTGTAAGACAATCGTTGTCTGGTAGAGCCGCCAGAGGTTCCAGTTCGTCGTGCTGCAGCAGCATCATCACGTCTGCACGTGTAGTTGCCTGTGTGTCGTCGTATTTCATGGCGTATCTTGTGCTGGTGTTGATTGGAAGGTAGAGGTTGCGAGTGAGAGTAAACGGTGTGGAGTACGCACAGTCTTTTTCAAGAGTGGTAGGCGCACCCGTCTGGAGTGAACTATGAGCACGTGAGTTGTGTAACCTGTCACAACATTAAACCTGTAGACCGCTACTTGTGTAGGCGACGATAGGTCTTTGCATTGGATCCAAGGCATCTACCGCAGGTTCTCGCAAAGTAGCAGGGTTACTTGAAAGCCGACAGATCGATTTCTGCAGCCTCGCGCCTATTACAGGATGTACTGTCATTGCCACGCTTACACAACGAATCAAAGGACTCAGACTATCTTATTTCGGACTTTTAGTCAAGTTTGTTGTATGTCCTAACCTTAGGTACTCGCGTTAATTATATTACCATGATAACCTCGCAGGAGAGCGGGTGTTGCAACGAGCCCATTGTTGACGCTGGACGGAAATCTCACTCACCAAAGTTCGCAGTATGCACAGAGCGTGAATCGGTCGAATACTACTCACTCCGATCATATGTCCATTCGCATGGTCTCACTCTTGCGCACTCAATAAATGCCCACGTAACACCGTTTGTCTGGTCGTCCCAGCATCATACACAACTTCGACAATGCTCTTCCTGCACTTCCAGCCACTGTCCATCGTGTCGAACAGCACAAAGTCTGCAGATTGTCCGGGGGCTAGATTGAGCTGAGGTGACTCGCGACCAATGACAGCTTTCGCACGACAAGAGACGGTTTCCTGCATGAGGCATTAGCAGCAAGCTCCGGGTACTGATATCCAGTCACCACGTACATAGAGCAATTCAGCATCAATTTTTGTCCCTGCCTGATACAGGCCCACAGCGAGCTGCGCTAGACTCAATGGATCGCAGTTACCCTGAGGTGTGAAGGCATTGCCCACATTGTTGATTGATATCGCTGCATTGAGACCATACTCCCGTATGAGCTCGACGATCGGCAAGGTTCCTCGTAGCCCTTCAGATGTGCGCATCATGAACAGGTCTGAGGTTGGTAGACCCACAAATGACACAGGTAGCTCACCAATCTTTTCCCTCAAACGCAGCCAGTCGTCTTTGCGAAACCGCGTCAGACGCGTACAGTGTCCTAGAGTGACCTGTTGACCTCCTGTCTCAGGCCAGCTTGCCTGCTTCAGTATTTTTAGAACATCCCATACCAAAGGCTGTTTGTCCTCTTCCAAGAAGTAATCCAAGTGCAAATCCAGGTGTTTTCCATGCTTAAGCGCGAGTTCAGCGATCCATCGCGCGTTGTCCTTGGACTTTGACTCGTCATCCTCGACATATGGTGTGCTACCCAGAACTTCAACGTCTTGCTCGGCTGCTGCAGTAATCATCAATTCCCTGGCCTCGGCACCTTCATCTGTGCCAGAGAACAGCGGAAGCTGAGCAAATGCGCAGAGCTGAATGTCGCATTTATCTTTGTAATGTGCTTTTAGAGCCAGACCTGCGTGTAAGCACTTCAACTGCACTACACCATCCACCTCGACAAATGCTCGCATGGCAGTAACACCGTGTCGCATGCTCTCCTCAATGAGCAAGCCACCTCTCTTCAGTAGATCTTCCTCGTCAAATCTAGACTTTGCTTCCCCTGTCATCTGCATCGCCTCGCTGAAGTCGCCGCTCTCGATCTGCAGGTCACCATACTTTGGATCTTGAAGCAGAAAACACTTGTCGAGATGGACATGGGCGTGACAGAGAGAGGGTGCTAACAGTCGATTGTTCGCGTTGTACACGTCCCTGGCATTGGTGTCGAATGTGCTATCATGGGGGTCCACCGAAGCTATCTTTCCGTTTTTAATGGTGATGTCCCATAGTTCAGACGAAGACTTGTGCGGTAGGCGGACGCCAACGATCTTCCTTAACTCTTGAATGGCTGTTGTTGACTGCATGCGTTCCTCAGTCATGATCCTGATACTTTAGAGTACGAAAAGAAAATGAGAGGGGACGAAGACGAAATGATAAGACGCGGCGACAAGAACGATGACGTCTAGATGGATCTCATGAGCCTAGAAGGGAGTCGCGGATCGTTCGCCAAGTTACATGCATGGAGCTGTGAAAGAGCCTGGGGTCATCGGATGACGGTACCATCCCACTGAGGTATCTCTGAAGCTGAAAGAATTGACTGCATCGCTCCAATACGTCAAACAATGAGATACAATGCTCCGCCTGGCAGAGGGCGTGTCGCGGGGTTCTCAGCGTGCCAGAGCCCCGCCATACCTAGGGGATAGGAGCTGCGCGAATCAGGCCTAAGCTCCAATAATGTGGTACCTCAGACGCGTCTCCCCGGAAAACACCCTTCCACCATCCATCGCCGCCCTCGCGCCTTCATCGTGAAGTCGCTACTCCATCTCGCTGTTGTCACCTGTCGCGTTCCTGTCCACGATGCAGCCGAATTACCGGCCCAACTATGTTCCGCAGCAGCAAATGGCAATGCCTCCCGCACGTAGAGGTCCTGGTACGTCTGCGCATTCCCGTTTCTCCAGTCTCGCCGCACCTGCCCCCAATACTGCAACTGTACCTGCCCAAAAAAATGATTAGCAGATCTGACTTGGCTTTTGCTTACCGTAAAGGCCCTATTGTACCGCCCCAGCATGCTGCGCAGCAATACAACAACGCCAATATGCAGGCGCAACAGCGCGCCGAAGCCGAGCGCCGCGAAAAGATGCGCCGCATCGCAAAGAACCCGACCGACAAGAACATTCCAGAGGGCGTAGAAGATGTCTGCATTGGCGACGGTGTGGCGCGATACAAAGAGCTGCGCGAGGTTGAGCGCACGCTCGATGCGACCATGATGCGCAAAAAGCTTGATGTTATGGACTCGAAGCACCACTCGCGCGCATCCCGCTTCGGCACAATGCGCATCTGGATCTCCAATACCGTTGAAAACCAGCCGTGGCAGAGCACAGGCATCGATGCCGACGCATTTGACTTTGAGAGCAATACCAACTCCACCTACCGCGTCAAGATCCAAGGCCGCCTGCTGGAGGACGAGGGCGATGAGGGTCTCGAAGACGAGGAGGAGGATGAGAAAGACGGCGATGCCATGGACGACGACAGCGCATCGAAGCCAGCCGCGAAGCCCAAGCCGTTCTCCAACTACTTCAACTCCATCACAATCGACTTTGACCGCGCTAAGAGCTTACAGCCCGACAACTTCACCCAGATCGAGTGGAAGAGGCCAGAGCAGCCCAATGCGAAGGAGAGTACGTTTAGCGAATTGGAATTCGAGCGCAAAGGCGACGAGAACATCAACATTACCATCAACTTGCAGCGGTTCCAGAATCCTGAGGTGCGTGCGCAAGACATGGGTTGCAGATGTATGCTAATGAGTGCTTAGGTCTTCCGGCTCAGCAAACCCCTTTCCGAGCTTTTAGACACCGACGAAGAGGACCGCGCTGGCGTTTTGATGGGCATCTGGGAGTACGCACGCGCCCAACACTTGCAGCAAGAGGACGATGAGCGCAAGTTTGCATGCGACGCAAAGCTCAAGGCTCTTTTCGGCGGGCAAGACTCTTTCTACTTTCCCAACCTGCCGCAGCTCATCAAGCCCCATCTCACAACCCTACCACCCATACAATTGCAATACACGATCCGCGTGGACAAGGACTACAACACGCCTTCGCCCGACTCTGGCAAGCCCGCGTCCGAGCCGACCATCTACGACGTGCAGGTGGCTCTTGAGGATCCAATGCAGCCGCTGTTCCAAGAGATTCTCCGCCGTCCAGACAGCATCCAAACGCTGCAGGAGATTCAGAAGATCGACGAGCAGCTCGTACTGCTCATGGGTGCGATTGGTCAATCAAAGGCCAAGCACGCCTTCTTCACCAGCATGTCCAAAGACCCCGTCGCGTTCCTCAAGCGCTGGCTGTCTTCCCAGAAGCGAGATCTCGAGGTACTGCTTGGCGAGGCAACACGCGGCGGCGGTGAAGATGCATCTGGTGAAGAATGGAGACGAGGAGGAGCGGATGGTGTATGGGGCAGTGATGTGGCCAAGGAGAGCGTGGCGTTGTGGTTGGCGCGACAGAACATCAAGACGCATTAGGATGAGCCTCTTGATTAGTCGTCGTATGGTGTTGGGTCCTGGCGTTTTGATACTATACCCTAGCGTCGATGGTTGACGCCGAATCAAAGTTCTATCAAAGCTGACGGTCTATGGTCTTAATGCAAACGTGACGTGTAGTGTGGATGAGCTGGCTGTGTTCGCAGCTAGATAGGTGTTATCCCTCACGTGTCATTTATTGGGTTGTACGCAATTGTGCCGTCTGCGTCGGAAAGAAGCACACAGCCTCATCGCCTTCAAGGTCACAGGTATGTCTAGTTTCGCTATTTTCGATCTGTGTCCTCTCCAATCGTGCGGTCGCGAAACGATAGAGTCTCGCATATCTGCGTCGATTTCCTTACAACCACACGGACAGCTTGCACCCACGCAGGCGCTGGTCAGGTGAGGGCTAGCCGTTGAATCGAGTGCATCACTTCACCACTGGTCAATCTCGAGTCTCAACACAATTATACTAATTAAGCTGTGGACATTCCTTCCAGTTACCCTCGAAGTCATAGTTACATGGCAGACATCGAAAGCGTTCCTGCGGTTGAAGGCTGGGCTCGATCTTTGGGTGTAATGGCGTTAGGCCTTCCACACTCCAAGCAATATTGTACTTCAGCCTAATGGTGTCGAAGACCTACGCACATGGAGTTCGTTACAAGGTGACAGTGTCATGTAGAGTCGTGAATTCACAGTCCTCAAGTGGATAGTCCAGTCAGGCCTATTTGGGGGCGCAGCGGTCCAGGTATTCAGGGTATAGGAAGTCCATATTGAGAAGAGGCTAGAAAGGTCAAATAGGGTGTGGCGATAATCGTCGGGTGGGACAAAGATAAATTGAACAACTATTCGCGGTGCCAACAAGCTGCACTATGGCTGTGGGTCAAGCCTATTGAGTGACCGACGTTGGACAGGAGGTGAAAGTAGTACCTGAACATTGGTAGAAGTGCCAGCCTGACACGATATAGAGGAAGACTAGACGCTCCCTGAGGCTATCTCGAATGTGGAGTTGCGTCACGGTTACGACTTATCACCACGGAACTGTCATCGAATGCAGACAGACCATGTCAGACACAGCATAGGGCATGGCTCTGAAATTCCACAAGAAAACACATACAAGTGCTTGTGGCCATCCATGCCTCGTGCAATCTGAATGCAGTGTTGGCACTAGTGAGGTCCAACAAGTTCCTTCCTTTTGGGAGTTCCATGCATTGTTGAAGTGGTCCTATTCACAAGTCAGCATTTTTCAGAATCAGGCAACGAGCTACAAATCAAGATTCTGCCACATGTCGATGTCAAAGCGTCTCCAATCTTGAAGCGGATCACAAGCAGATTCCATGCATGATTATCACGCCCAGATCGCCTTTACATTTTGTGAAACAAGAAACGACCACATCAGCGAGGTAACATATTGGCGAGATCCCACGATTGATTGATCTCCTGAACGTAGAGACATATGAGTTCAAGTCCAGGAGCAAAATAGGAGATGAAGGAGGGGCAGGAGTGGATGGATGGCCCGAAGGCTGCCTGATATTTGACTCCATCGGAAAATCCAACAGTTTGGCATCATGACTGAGATGATCCACGGACCACAGTATTTTGGGATGGGCACAGATGCAGACGGTACTTTGACAGTAACCAAGTAACACATGAACATATATGACCATGGACTCCTGATACATAACTCGAACCAATCACATTAATAACTCTACCCAGGTTCCGTCGCATACATTGTCACTGCGATGCAGCTAGGCCACAGACATGTTCCCCCGAGGATTTAACGCTATACAGTAATTTGGTATATTCGGCCTTTGCAAAGACATTCATTGTCGAAGTTTGTAGCTGCACCTGAATAGGAGTAATACCATGACCATCAGGCCGATGATTATCTCGCTGTTGGAGATGACTGGTATCAAGTTGAGCGATCGCAACCGTGCGAAGAGGATAACGACAATAAGCACAATAGCTTGCACTCGCGCGAAGCCAGAAAACCAACCGGCACAGCCGATCTCGAGCTTCGTGCACGGTGCCAAAGTATACGCTGATCTTGTAAGACAACACAAATGCCAGGGCATCATCCTAAATATATCAAGTTGCACAAGAACAAGGAGATCTCGAGACTGTGGCTGCAAAGTCCCTCGGTGCAAAAGAGTCCGTGCTAGCTATTCTCGAATTCAGCCGAAGTGCTTGCCCGCTTATGCGTCCAACACTGACTCACAGCCCCCCATCCCTTGCACTAAGGACAAATCAGACCCGCAGAATGCATTGCTAGCGTCCCTGACAAGTTTCTCGCACTCGCTACGCCGAGTTTTGCCGTCTCCCTACCGATCCCATTTTAGATGTCTATATATATCAACAAAATCTCCAAACTTCCATCAATCATCTCCAACAGCGAGACAATCAACGGCCTGATGGTCTAGTGGTATGATTCCTGCTTTGGGATTACAAGCCTATTCTGCAGGAGGCCCCGGGTGTAAGTTGCATCCAACAGGTTCGAAATGAGCGTTTCTAACGATCAAACAGTCGAATCCCGGTCAGGCCCCATCAATTCTTTTTTTTTTTTGCCTTTTTCTAGGGCCCCTCTATGCTCTTAGCCCCTAGCACGTTGCGTGGTATGTGTTTGTTGAGCTGCATTACATTTTTGGGCTGGGTGATGGGGTGAGATTCGTATGAGGTGATGTTTGGGATTTGGCGACAGTGAGGGTAAGTTGAATTGGTAGACTAAGTGAATTGTAAAGGAGAAGGGCGAGAAGATAGAGGTCATGATGTATGTGTATTTGCTTGTGACGAAAGGGAGGGTATTTGCTATGGGCGGGTGGGGCACTGCATCCTACAATACCGAGTGACATATGAGCAGCAATAATTGCAATGAACGAATGAGCTGATTCTTTGTTGGTGCAGTAGGTCCATATCCATGGCTGTGATGAACACTGTCCCTGCGTCGCAATCTTGCGCATGTTGTGGTCCAGCACACATGAGGCATGCTACCTCCTCGCACATGCGACGGTAAGTAGCCGCGTCCAAGTTCCAGCTGGAACCTCAAACGTCCCAGGAAACTTTCAATCGTAGCAATTCAATAGTCTGATGTATTTTTACAAGAGCTTAGAGATTTTGATTTCTTGCCCTCACCTTCGTCAAGTCCGTCGCATGTGCCCACCAACTGAAGCACGAAAAACAGTGAGGCCATCAACCAAAGTCTCCGGCAATTCGCGAACTTTTGAGACGCTCGTATGGCTTACTTCAGAAAAACCAGTAGTTATTTGCTGAACTCTGCATAGTGTTGATGTTTTCTACAGTATGCGCGAACCTGCGGGCGGAATGGAGGGTGACTAAACCACAATTTCCAGCACAATCGCGCATCGTGCAGAACTTGTTTTACGGAAAGAGATGTGTTGATTGCAGTGTGACCAGCTCTGGACAGGAGACAATGTCTTCATACACTTTTTGCCATGCGCCAACTTGTGGTATGCGACAATGATTGTGGACTCGACATGGCCGCGAACTTCGCCCCAGCGACCCGCCAAATCGGCGGCTTAGATTCACAAACACACTACAACATCGCGTATAATCAAAATTGTTCAGAACAGTAGAGACATGAAATGCATGCAAACAGGGTATATCATCACGCTAACTCAAATCCAAAAAGTCAACCTCGCTCTCCCTCCACTTCTTCCTATCCTTGCCTTTCAAAACTGTTGTTGCTGCACCATCAGGCACCTTCTGCGGACTGTCGACATCAGCAAAGTCCCATGCTCCAGCCACGCTCTTTCGCAAGATGATCTGTCGCTTTCTTTGCCCTCGCGCTTTCCATGCTGCTGGTGGAGACGTCTTGGCTGATGGTTCTGGAGAAACCGACGTGTGATTGCGTGGTGAGCGCCGACATGGAACAGCGGGGCGGGTATGCGGTGGTGACGTGGGCAAAGTATTGGCAGAAATGGGTTCTGTGCGCAGTCCATGTTGTGGTACGGGGGAAGACAAACATGATAGGTCTATCGAGTCAACCACAGGCAATGGTTTTTGTGCCGCGAGCGGTGGTGATGAGAGTAGGCTCAATGTTTCAGGTTCAGCCGACACAGACTTTGACTTTCGTAGCCGTGGCGACGTACGTCGGCTGTGTGCTATACTCCCCGTGGTTTTCGAGTTCTTCCGACTAGCAGATTTTGTAGAATTTGAATCAGAAGACACTGAAGAGGCATTGGACGATATGGAGGTTAGTGGCGGTCGAGTTTTAGACACGGCAGCAGGTCGTCTTGAAGCTGTGCACCGTTCGGATTGTAATTTTGCTTGCGATGGTCGTGTTGGCGATGAGAGCGTCAAATCTAGCTCGTCGAGCTTGACGTGGGATGTTTGTAGCTCTGCTGGTCCTCGTACCGGCGTGGTGTCAACAGGAGGCTCAGCATTGCGCGGTCTCGTAGGTGTTGCAGATGCTCGCCATGTGTCCAATGTAGTTTGCCTGGTTTTGCTAGGAGAGTTGGTAACGGACGCACCACGAGGTACTCTCGTAGTCTGAGTAGTCTTCTTCGCCGGCAGCTGTGACGAAAGGGGCCTAATTGGTGAGCTGAGTAGGTCTAATGTATCTATCGCATCCAGGACTGGTGGTGTCCTTGAACGGCCTGGCATGTTACTAGGCTTGGCTGGAAGCGTGTGGGACCGCTGCATAGGTGCTCTTCTTCTCCGTTTTGTCACACTCGAAGGCAGTTCTGGAATCATGGGAGAAGGCGACTTCTCACGAACCGGAAGAGGTGCTGGTGTCGTGGTTCTTTGCGCCACGGGTGATGATGATAATAAATCGATGGCCTCAATCGATATAGGCCGTGATATTGGCGCGTCTTGCGTCTTCGCCAGTGCGCGGGCGAGTTGCGAGCCAGGTTTTGTGACCTTTGCGAACCGCTCCATGGGTGCCTGCGGCATATCGCCTGCTGTCTTCGTGCGCTTTGCCTTGGTAGCCTTGGAGGCATTCGTAACTGACTCCTGTACCGTGGCAGCTCGTCTTGGTTTCAGTTTATTCTGCCGCTCAGCCTCCCAATCTTGTACTTTCAGTGGCACACCAACTTTGACTATCGACTCCATGACCCATATTCTGGCAGGCTTGGATGGGTCAAATTTTGTCGGGCCGCGCTTTTTAGGCGCATCGTCCTCGATGTCCAAAGCTTCGTCTTCGAGGTCCACTTCACCAACCTGCAGTCCTGGAGGTGGCTCATCAAGCACATCATCAGGCTCTTCCCGGGTCAGATCGATCGTGACGAGCTCAATCGGAGTGAAACTGACTCGCAACTCTACGCAATTGTCGGTCACAGGGTGCTGTCGCTTGCCATGTATGCCTTTGATCAGCAATGCCTCATTCTCCTGTATCGCTTGAACGTTGTCCGTTGGTATTCGATCAAGCTCCTTGGATCGGATGCGAAGCTGCCGCACGAGAAGGGATGGCGCAAGGCTGCGAATAAAGTGCTTTGCACCCTCCAGTTTCACCCAGTCGAATGCATCATGGGTAAAGTCGCGCAGACCTGGAAAGTCGAGTCCTTGATCCCAATTGATTAACCGCCTGAGCTTATCGAGCCCAGCCTGCGACGATATTGCAGGATGTGTATAGTATCCCAGTATGTCCAGCCTTGGGAAGTCATCTGGGATCTTGAGCGTGCCATGTTTGCGCCTAAAGAGTTTGCTTTCGTTCGTCTTCAATTCGTGCTGGAGTCTCTGCCGCCACTCAGCCATTGCCCTTTTGTCGGATGTTGGTATGCGACAGAGATCACGGCCAAAGCCTGCTTTCGCGGCCTCACAAGCAGTCTTCGGCCCGCACCCAGGAATGCCCTCTGGTACATAGTCGCCTCCACTCATCAAGGCGACCAAGATCATACCTTCCCGATCCAGTGCAGAGGGTCCATTCTTTGTCTCCACCGCATCGTACACGTTCACGTGTGTTGGTGTTTTGCCTGCTTTTTCGGGCGACCAGTTCCGAATCGTGATGCCACTCCCAAACATCAGGGTATCCACATCTTCGCTCAGCACAGCATCAACTATGCCTTCGCGCTGAAGAAGGGCGCATTCTGCCTCGGCCTCTCCGGGCGCCAAATGTATAGGATATCCAAACTGCTTCAGCAACTGCTTTGCGAGGAATTCGGGAATAGATGCAACGTTCGGCCCGGTGCGTTTGTTGCGCTTAAAAGGTGGTTTGTTTGGGCCATCGAAAACGAACACGGGATGGATCGAGAGAGCGATGAGGCGGAGTAGGCGGTAGTAAAAGGTCCGCAAAGCCGGATTCGTGCCACCTGTTCGACGTTAGAGGCGTGATCTGATGCGCAATGACTCTGGCTCCATACCTTTGCTAGCTTGAATCTGGAAAAGCCATATTGACGTGTCTATAGCAATGCGCAGAGGCCGACCGGTGTCTTCAAACTTCTCGAGCGCAAGTTTCGAGAGTGCTATGCGCCTGCCTGGACCGATTTCCTTGTAAATTCTAAGCGCATCAGCAGAGATTTATTTAGCGGTGAAGACAGTCCGAACTCACCCGTGAATACCCATCGCAATCGCAACGCCATGGTTCTATGCAAGATTGATCGACATGACCAATGTCGTGGAGTTGCGCTGGAGTAGATAAGATTGTTGCCAGGGTGACGTGATCCTTGCGTGTTTGATGAACACGCGAACATGACATCCTGCCCGCATTCCTGGGCCCACGCGCGCTCCAACACCATTACTACCGCCACTAAACGAGTCACCATCGTCTAACGACGACACCTCCAGCCATGGCTCCACGCGGTCGCTCAACAGCACAAAGCGACGCCGGAGTCCGGAGTTACTCCTCGAGCCCTGATCCTCTCGCCCTCTCGCTGAACGAAAACAAAGCAAAGTCAACACGCAAGGCAACACCAAGAAGAGCGCTGGTCTCAACATCACCGAGCAAGCAAAATCGCCGATTGAGCGTATCTGAATACGAGTTCTCGTCACCATCCAAAGCTATGGTCCTGAACACCCCAAGAACCGGCGGCGCAAGTCCATGGCGGATCAAGGTTACCGTGCAAGCAGAGCCAGGAAGTGACGACGAGAACGCACAATCACCAAGTGTAAAACACGTGACGAGAACGCAGACCACGACTATTCCTCTAAAAGATCCAGATGCGCCATCTCCAGTTAAGCGCGGACGCGGTCGACCTAGAAAATCAGATACCGGGGCAGCATCCAAACCACGACGAGTCGGGACTCCGGTGAAGCGCGCAGCACGATCCAAGTCACGAGATGCGAGCTCGGGAGCTGCAGATGCAAGTGCGGCCGACGTTGATACAGATGCACCACCAAAAAGAAAGCGAGGGCGCCCGCGAAAGAGTCTTCAACCCCCGGCAGATGTGGAGGATGTTGTCATGGCACAAACACCACATGACAGCAGTGAACCCGCTGCAGATTTCACACCCGCACCAATGGATGCGCTAAGACCTTCGACATCACAAAAGTCCACGCGCTTTGCAACGCCGCAAGTATCTGTGCCTGCCATTGAGACCACGGATGCCACGCCACAGCACCCTCCATCGGCCTTGCCGCAGGACAAGTTTCAGAACGGAACCGAGCTGATGCTTCCTACCGATCGAAGCAGAAGGCGATTCCTGGCCGAGTACGAACTGCCCGTCGTAGATACTCCACCGCAGACAGAATTGGGGGACCGACTCCGAGCCCGCAAAGGCACACCGCATGCTAAGAAGGTTACGACTATCACAATATCTTCCGATGAAGAGTCAGACCAGGAGAGTGATGTTCTGACCCCAGCGAGTGGAGAGGAAGAAGAAGCTCAACCCGAGGAACTTGAGGAGCCCTTCATTATCGAGCATGCACCCGAGGATCACCAAGTACACTCGCCCTCTACAACCCAAGGCTCCAGCTCTGGAGAGGTTACAGCCAACGACGAAGAGATTCAGGATGCTACAATATTTGCCTTTGATGAAGGTGCTACACGAATGCCGGACGATACGACCATCATCGATAGCGAGAACTTCAGCATGATTTCTGTCGATTCTCTTCCTAGCAGCGGCGGCCTCACAAGCCCGCCAAAGCCAGAAGAAATCACACGTTCAACTCCTCAGATTGGTTCGATGCTTCGACACGAGTACCTGCAAACTTCCACACAAGAACCATCTCCTGATGCCATGCCACAGGAAGTTGCAGAGCCTTTACCAAACTCACAGCCGTCTGCAACCACAGGGCTGATGCCCGACGCTGGAGTCACAAGGCCAGCATTTCGACGTTACAAGACCCCCGTCATTGACGCTGCTGTGCCTTCGGATCCGCCAATCGCTGAACCTCTACCACCTGCTCCACCCAAAACCGAGACACCACGCCTCGGCCGTGTAGTGACTGCAGGTGTGGCACTTCAGGGCGTGTTGGACCCGGCTCGATTGACGCCCGAGCCAACCCAAAAAATGTTGGACGAGAAACGGGATCGACTTGACGACCTCTTCCGTGGTTTTAGTGAAGGTACAAGAAGAGAGTTGCAAGCTGGCCTTCGACTCGGCGAGCAACTTGCGCAAGGCGACATCCAGGGCCAGTCTCCTCAAGCACCATCAAGCCCTATCAAGGCGCAGGCAAACGCTGTAGCTGCACCTAAGACAAGTGTGTTCAAAACGCATAGGAAGCCTCGCGAGTCTCGTCTTCTCACACCAGAAGATCAGGACGATTTTGTAATCACAGCGGCCCCAGCGACCGACATTCAAGATGTGCAATATCCATCGCTCAATGTACCTACCGAAAAGTCATTGCCTAGCCCCGCCGGTAGTGAAGACGAGATGAGTTGGCGTGTCGATACCCCACCCGTGACGACGGGCAACACAGAGCGTATGCGCGGTATTAGCTTCGAGGATGAGCCCAGAGATACATCTAGTAGAGTGCACGCATCCACACAGCGTGAGGCTAGTAAGCCGGCACACCAAGAAGATTACTCAGACATCTGGCAGGAGGAAGCCAGCCGATCCTCGAACTCAGCTGAGACCGATACTGCACCGCAAGCCCAAGACCTGTTCGAGCCCGGTCCTGCCGCGCCTGCCCGGGGAAAGCTTCCTCGAACGTGGCGACGCAAGAGCGGGAATCACTTTCAGTACAGTGACGAGGCAGAGTCACCACAGCCATCCAAGCCGGCTCGTCGCGAGGAATCTCAACAGCCTGTTGCGGTGGAGGAGAATCGAAACGAAGAGGCAGCCGAAGAAGACGCCGCTAGCGACGCAACTGACGATACTGGCATGTTTTTCCAATCAAACATGCCAACCATCTTCAGCAACAGGCATTCTCGAGACCTCAAGAAAAGAAAAACCGACAAGCTGGATCTTACTTTGCTTATAAACGAGGGTGAAAGTCTTATGCCAGAGTCTTCACCGCCTGTTGTGATAAAGGAACCCTCTCCTGGAACAAAGATCAACCCATTTCTCAACACACCGCCCAGATTCTCACACTTTCCAAGCTCTCCGCACAAGAGCAGCCCACTCCGTCGGGAAATCCGTAACTCTGACATTTCATCTGAGGCACATTCACAATTTGTGGAGGAGGAGTCTTCGCTTCCGCTTGCACAAAGCTCACCATTCCATACTTACGTCGATGGCGAAAGTAAGGTTTCTATGGCATCTGATCAACGTCAGTTGCAGATGGAGATGGGAGACGTCACCGACTCTACGATCTGTCGCGTACGTAAAGAAGCGGACGGGTACCTGGATGCTTATGAGCCCCAGGAACGTAGCTTGGACGAAATTGAGGAGGTGACCGAGCCCAGCAGGACTTGGCTCAGGGATGTAAACGTTGCTGCATCAAACCCATCGCCGATGAAGATGCTATCGCCCGTCCGCAAACGCGTTCCCCTCTTTCGAGATACTCCAGAGAAACCACGAGCAATGCCACTGCTTGTGGTCGGGGCTGACTCCATGTCTAAGAGTGACGTCCAGGGCAAAATGGCAGCCAGCTCGAATCTACAACCCTCTGTTGTTGATGAGTCGAATGGAACCGCGCCACCTCAACGACCCGCTGGTCTTCTCACACGCATGACCTCATCATTGTGGTCTGCTGTCTCTAATCCAACACCAGCTGCAAAGCCATCATCCACCAAATCAGCGCCCCATCCAATTCTGGCCAAGCTTACTCCCCTTCCCAAGATCGAACCCTGGACCAAGACACACTACAAGACCCTCGATAAGCTCTACAGCGTCAATCAAAAACATCCTGCACTCTTCTCGCCATCCATCGCACCAGCCACGAGCCTTTCTCGGACAAACGCACACCTCCTCGACAAATTCCGCGCTGCAAACACGCAACCGTACATTGGTGCTGTCTTTAGCGCGTGGGGCTATGAGTTCGACATGACTGAGGAGCTTGTCGTTCTGTGTCAGGTGTTTTGTGAGCTGATGAGCCTGGATAGCATCGAAGCGTACGAGACGCTCAAGGGTAGGGAGATTGAACTCGGTGATTGTGTTCCTGGTAAAAGTGGAGAGGCGATCTCAGCAGAAGAGGTCATGCGGCGCTTGGCAACGGTGATATTGGGCGAGGAAGTACGTGAGGATGAGAAGGCGGGGGTCAAGATTGATCGCAGCAAGGGGTTGGAAGTACACTGGCCGCAGTGATGCGGCGCCTAAGCGCGTCTTTGGAATTTTTGACACTTGGATGATTGAAGAAATGTTGGTGCATGATTTCATTTGGAGTTGGATAGATGGGACTCGATATGATATGATACCTCTCAATAACGACTTTTCTACTTTAAACCTTACACTTTCCACTGTGCCACTGATGCTTATGTTCAGCCTCGTAGCGACAGAAACATGTGCACCGTACCATAGTCTAGCGCCTACACATGGTAGCTGCGCGGCCAACTACAGACAATGGACTTCTCACAAGCAGTCGAGATCCATGAGCTGCTACTGAACCCTGTGCCACCACAATATCATGGTTGCTTGTTGCTTTTACTGCACACATGTCCCCATTTTGCCACCAGGCCCAAATAGCGACGACCAGAAGGAGCAAGGTGCGCCATTAGTTCGAGGAAGGGGTATTGGCTACGGTGCGGGCGCTGCGAGCGCGACAGAGGCAAATATTGCCATGAGGGGGAGTTGGTATTCCATAATGAGAGGTGTACAAAGTCATCGATTACGCCCGGCGGTGGTAGCCCAAAAGGCTAAACACATATGTGAGAGCCATGTAAGTGAAGACGATCGTATAATGATGTAGACAATTGGACCTGTAGGCTGGTAGCCAAGTAGTGAGAGCATTTGCGTTCATTGTGTGCCTGCCTAACTCTAATGCTTTTAGAACAAGCATCGACAGTCACTCTATGCGATACACAACACTTGATGCTCTTATTCTGTTCAGTCCACTTTTCAAGCCTGACCCACTAGGCGTCCCCATGGCGGCTGCGTGCAATGTGATTCTCAATCAAGTCTACGTCGAGGCGATTCTTGCTCGTGCTTTTGGTAGTGTACAATTATAAGGACCTGACTGGCGGCTTATCGGTATGAGATAGCACTCACTTCCCAGCGCATGTGTATTGACTCTTAAGCAGACTTTTCTCTGCCTTTTTCTCTCTTCTCTTGCAGGTATCTCCAGGCTCTTTCGGGACCTGCGGTGAGGATGCCTTTGACACTTTGTACGGTAGATGGCCACTTGACCGTTTGGTTAATGGCCTTAGTCACCATTTGCGGGATATCCTTCTCGCGTGCTATTCTCCTGTCGAAGTCGCCCGCAACCTGCTTCTTCAGCCCACCTTTTGCGTCCTCGTCCTTTGCTGCCTCCAACATCTCTTGGTACTCGCGGCCGGAGATACCAAACTTGCCGCGATATTGGAAGTAAACCTTCTCCCTAAACTTCTTCGGAAGCCTCCTAACGATATTGCCGCGCCGCTCCGGATCCATGTCCTGCTCCAGCTTCAGATCAAGATTGGCGTCCTCCATCCAGCCTGATTTGTGTGTCGCCGAATCGTCCACGTACCGTATGTTCGGAAGGGACATGATAAGATCGTGGTACAGGTGCCGGAAATGCTGGAGCTGGTTGTTGACGATGTTGGAAATCTTTTTAGGATTCTCGCTGCCGTATTGCATGCGCGGGTCACCCTGATAGCTCAGACCTGTGATTGTAGAGTATAGCTCCCTCTCGGTGAAGGTTGTCGGGAGCAGCAGCAGCGAGCATCGGACGGCTGAAAGGAGGTTGCGCTGGTTTGCGACGCGGATACTGGGGTCTTCGAATAGAATTTTGACGGGCTTGTGTAGTCGGCCTGCGAGGTACAACGTATCCCATTCGGTGAGGTCGCGAAGGAGTGTTTCGAAGTTGACAACAGCATATTTGATCATGGTGCCATTGACGGTGATGTAGGGATTGAAGTAGACGCCTGCGCCATATCGGTCCTGCACATGGCTTAAGACTCCTGAACCCAGGCTGCCGAGAAAGGAGTAGTGGTCACGGTGGTTGCGCAGATTGAGCGAGTGGAAGTGCTGAGAGAAGCGCGGAACCAGAACGAAGTCTATCATCTTCCCACCACCCTTTTGCCATTTTAAGATCGCCTCTGGAGGGTTCGGATGGGGTGAATTGGTGGTACGCGACGCAGATGCCGCCGACTGGGGGAACACGCCGGACCCGTAGGCGAAGGCATAGGTGATGGGCGGGAACTGTCTAAGGATGCCTCTCAGGCTTCGCTTAAACTCCTCATTTGTTTGCAGGAGCTGGTTCTTCCCAAATCCCTTGGGCAGCTGCGTGAAGTCTTCCAGCTCCGGAGCTTGATCTTCCCAGTCTGGTGGCAGTTGCTGGGAGTCGTGCGCCGGATCATCCGCAGGCTGTGCCTGCTGCGACGATATACATCTGCGATTGAGGTGTGCGACGGGCTGTCTGCACCAAGCTACCCGTATTAATGGCCGAAGTCGATTCATCTTGTGTCGAGCTCCCTCGATTCCTCAGGCGCGGCGTTTCGCGGCTTTGGGTGACGTAAGCGCGCCGAAGTCCATTTTGAGTTAGCACCGTTGGCCCCTCAAGTTCGCGGTTGACTTTACTTTGTTTACGCGCCTTCCTCCAAACACACGACTCCCACACCAGAACATCCAGCACACCGACCACGAGGCAGTAACAAGCTGCGTGTGCATCAGTCGCATCTCAAAGTCCACGAGATTCTCAACGAGGCCACCTTCCCACGCATACTCACACAAAACACCGCGAATCGACAGTCACCCATCATGGACGCGTCTATGGCAACCTACCAGGCGCGACTGGCCTCCTTCCAGGGCGCGCCTGCCGCAAAGACGAGACGCACCAGCTCACGATCAAAGAAAGCAGCCCCAAAGTCGAAAGCTGCATGGCCTCTGTCCGCACCTAGTTCTGAAGAGCTCGCGCACGCCGGATTCGTCTGGAAGCCCACTTCTGTGAGCCCTGACAATGTCCAGTGCTGGGCCTGCGGCTGTAGCCTTGACGGCTGGGAGGAGACGGACGTTCCTTCATTCGAGCATCTCACACACTCCCCGCATTGCGGCTTCGCGGTCGTGACTGCCATCAAATTGCGCTCTGGAGACCCCGGCAGAGCAGAGGAGGATCCCATCGGCGAGGCCATGATCCAAGCACGCGAGTATACCTTTGGCGACCTCTGGCCTCTTGACACTGCCGCTGGCTATCCTGGCGTTGAACAGCTCGCCGCAGCAGGATGGCACTTTGATCCGGCTGAGGGCATGCCTGATGGCGTCACCTGTCCATACTGCCAGTTGTCTTTGGATGCATGGGATGCTGGAGACGACCCGCTCGAGGAACATCGCCGTCGCCAGCCTGACTGTTACTTCTTCACCCTCAGCGAGCATTACCATCCCACGAAACCTGCACCCAAAAAAGCCAAGCGCGTCACCAAGGGAAAACGAGCATCAACTCGCTCATCTACGGCTAGCAATGTGACCACCAACACGACCACTACGACCAAGAAGTCCAAGCGGGGCAAGAAGCGCAGCAGCGAGGCCATGGAAGAGGACACGCAGATCTCTGAACCTGCTCAAGACACCTCAAAGCGTATGCGCTTCTCCAGCATGTCGAGCTTCCCAGATGATCTCCCCATCGGCACTCCTAAGAAGACGCCTACTCATATGGAGACTGAGCCCTTTACCATGTCAAGCCTTCCTGCCGATGTGCTTGTGGGCACTCCTAACAAGATGCCTACTGATCTCGACACGGAGCCTTTTACCATGTCATCCCTTCCCGCCAATCTGCTTGCCGGAACGCCTAAGAAGACGCCGTCTCGCCTGAGGGAGGTTGAGGGACAGGAGATCATTAGCGAGTGGCAGCCTACCGACATGGATGTTTTCTTCGCGAACCCGTCGGACGTCCCTGGCTTCATGAACGAGGTTGTCATCGACGCCGGTCTGGACCAGCTCACACTTGCTGGCACGACGCCTGAAGAGATCCGGGCTGCCCTTTTGGCGGGTCTGACAGAAACAGAGAAGACGATGACCATTGAACAGTGGGTGCTGTACAATGCTAAGAGGGGCGAGGAGAAGCTCAGGATCGCTTGCGAGGCCCAAATTGAGGCCTTTGAGATGGAAGGCAAGCGTGCCTTGTCTGCACTGGAGGCAATTGCAACGTATTGAGGCACATGACGAGACGTTTTCTTTCTTGTTTGGTCTGCATGGAAAAGGCGTACATTCGTTGAGATACCCCTGGCCGGATAGTTGGAGTTATTGGCGTTGTTGATGTACTTGGCACCTCATCTACCAAGGCACGAAGCTGGTCCCGTAGGTTGTAGTTGCCTGGATGGGCTTGACTCCCCCTCGACGTTCGCGTCTAAGGGGTTGCAGTCGCCTGGAAGGACTGACTGCCTCGGGACGAGGGTATAGTGTCGCGGTAGAAGGGTGGCGTTCATGTACTTTGTTTTTTGCTTTTTGTTCTTTGAATAGTTTAACGAATGAAAGTTGAATTCATAACATCGTGCTATGCTGTAGCAGTGTTATGAATGCGTCACTTGTTAATAATTGTAGCGTATCCTGAGGTGCTAAATACCGGAGTAGAGGTGTGGGTTGCCTGCTCCAGAACCTGCATCAGCATTCAGTCAAGGGTCATGGCATGCACCAGGCTGCAGTGCGAGGCCCACGCACGAATTCATGGTTCATTCTCTATTCAACAAACCCGCGTATCCGCTGCAGATTCTCCAAGAAGCCACCAGACCTCTGCTGCTGTACCGCTGGTGGCTGCTGCTTCTGCACACTCCCACTCCTCCCAGGCCTCTGTTGTCCCTTATCTTTATTCCTTTCCTTCTCCCTGTCCACCTCCCTCTGCTTATCCTCGGCGAGCTTGACCAGTCCCTCAACAAACTTGCCCCTCGCCTTCTCCTCGGCGGTGCCCTTCCACACCTGCGCCAGATCCCGCAACGCCTGTATCCTTGTTTCGGCCTTGTCGACACCGCCCTCCAAGTCGCCAGTTACGAGGTCTGCAATCTCGGAACGCAAAGCTGCAGCGAATTCTTTGCCTTTTTGTTCCTGCGAGGCGTTGTCGGACCCAGGCTCGGGCGCGGAGACGGAGATGAGAGAGGAGGTGAGGGAGATTTCGGAGGGTGGGAGGGTCCATTGCATGGCTTCGCCGAAGACTTTGATGACGGTTTCGAGGCGGGAGCGCACGGTGCTGAGGGTGCGAAGGTCGGAGATGTACTCTGGAGTGGTGTCTGCGAGGTCTTGGTCGAGGGCGGGAGGTTGTTCGTCGGCTGTTGCATTGTCTGTCGTATCCTCACTTGCATCTTGAGTGCGTGGCTTGATTCCTCCTGGCAAGAACTTGCCAATGTCGTCTTTCAGGTCGTCTGTGAGGGTCTCGGTGAGGCCTATCGTCTCTCCGCGCAGGACTTCGACTTCATAGGCCAGTCGTGCCCCGCTTCGCAGTATATCGTCTGTCAGCTGTGTAAGGATGGCGGATAAGCGCGTCGTGTGCGCATTGAGTTGTGAGAGGAGGTCCTGCGTCTGCGAGGAGAGCGCGGCCAAGGGCACGGCATTGTTGTTTGACTTCAGCGGTCTGGAGGGTGCGCCTGGTATTGATAGAGCCGGCAAGGTGGCATTGAGGTAGTCAGCGGGGTGGAACTGTTGGCCGAGAAAGGGTGCAAGTGCAGGGTCAGCCACATGAGTCGATCTCGACATGGTCTTCTCTTCAGCCACAGCCATGGTGTGTTACGGAGATATGAGGAGTTATGGAGGAGGTTCCTGGATCTGGCCCGCCTAGATTTAGAGCCAGCCGCTCGGGACGTTCGCTCCCGCAGCGGAGTGGGGCAAACTATGTCATGGCTGGAAGCGCGCGACGCGTCTGCGGTCGGTCCATGTCTCGAGCGCTTGATTATTGCACACAAGAACCGGCAGCAGCAGAGTATGCCGTGAGGCTGCGTGCCTTGCACACCTTGTTTGTGCGGCTGCGGCAGTGCACATAGCGGAGAGTGCGGGGTGTGGCTGTGGCCCGCTAGCCCAAGCTCCCACAGCTTGCTGCCTCTGCTGCCTTGAGCTATTGTCGACGATACATCGCAAACATTGCCTTGGGCCAGGCAACGTCGTACTAGCCGTGGAATGATTGCCAAGCCTGAGGCCACTGTGAGGCATCTTACTGTGACTCTGTCCCTCTCTTCTGTCTCTCTTTCTGTCGCTCGCTCCCCTTCCTAGCCCCCACCTCACCAGCTGCAGGCAGGCACCACCGTACCAGACATTGCCATCACTGGCCTGCCAACTCGTTTCCACCGCTTTCACTGTCTTCAGCCTGCGCCATTGCTTTCTCTGGCCGCTTTGACACTAGCTCCGCCCTCAATATCTTTTCCCAGCACCTGTCTGCACTACGCCGCAACCTCCACCACCACAGGTCGCCTCAACTCTGGCCCTAACAGCAGTTGCACGACAAGGTAAGACCCACAGCGCCTTTGTTTGCTACCATTGCATCGCCGCGACTGAGCCGCCGAACTTGAGCTACTTCTACGCAACTATCTGAATGCATGCAACCCTCTTGAAGCTCTCCCCAGCCGGCCTTTCTTGTACCTACTGCAGCTTCACTAACACTATACAGTGATACAGCTAGCATGCCGCGCAAGGCATATGTTGCCGACCTACAAAAGGCCGTCGAGGGCGTCTCGATTGCCGGCATCTCAAACGTTGAGATAGGCAATGATGACGGCGAGTTCACATTCACATGCATCGCCGACGGCCAGAAGCTCAAGATATCTGTCTTGGTGCCAGGTATGCTTCTACTCTTTACTTGGAGATCGCTAGCTAATTGTTTGCACAGAGCTCTCCGACTATCCTTCGAGTCATGTCTGCATGATATTCGGGCCCGATAATGCTCCCGCAGCAGTCGCTGCATTACTCAACGACACCTCTGACGTCGCTACCGGCAAGACCATTCCGCAGATTCTCGAACTCGTGTCCAGGAGGCTCGAGTCGACAGACCGGGATGGCGATCAACAAATGCTCGATTCGCAAGAATTTGATGACTTTGAAGACGAGGATGAAGAGTACGAAGAGGAATATTTCCCTGGAGACGAGGACATGATGCCCCGCGCTCTGCCTGACAGCCGAGCAAACATGAACTCCACCGGTGGCTACACAGAGGCAACCGCAGCTTTTAAGCAGCGGATACGGCGCGATCTTCTTACCGCCAAGCAAGAGGGCTTCAAGGTTGGCCATCTTGGTGGTCTCATGGAAGGTCTAGGCTGCTACGTCAGCGCGTCCATTCGCATCGCGAAGCTCGGTATCTCTGAAGCGGCAATGCAGGCATGGCAGCTCGAGTCCAACGAGTATCTGGTCGCCATCTTCCACTACCCTTCTGGCTACAAGAGTATGGATGATCTCAAGTCGTACGACACAGCCCAGGCCCGACGCAATTTTGCTATTCGCATTGGCATCTCGACGTCCTACAAGCCTACCATGCAGGAAGCAATCCAAGCGTTCACAATCCTTAGCAAGGAAGAGGAGAAGCGACGGGAAGCTTCACAGGCGAATGATTCTCAGCAACAGACGGAGATTCCCCAAGGATTCCGTAATTCTTTCATCTCTAGGCCACTGAATGAGCTTTTAGAGCAGCGTCTACACATGCTGTTGAAGTATCGCTACAGTGGTATGCCTTGGAGCGGTGCCGAATCTTTTTATAATGACCAGATTCTCCGGCCGTCTCACACTACACATGCTGCCGGATCGGAGGACAAGTACTATGAGCCGGAGCACGCCAGCACACTGTATCCCAAGATAGTGTCGGCGGACCACATCCAAGAGTCAAGTAGTCCTGAGCACTCTCTACCGCTTGTGGGCATGCAATTTGTTCTGCGCCACTTCGTTCGGTGTACCGAGTTTTGCTTGATTTGTTTCAGCAAGATGCCGGACGACCTGCAAGCCATCAAGCCATACGTCTGTGACAATCCATTATGTCTGTACCAGTACATGTCGCTCGGTTTTGGTCCAAGCATCGAGCATGAGATCCTCTCTCAGCCGAAAGTGGTGGATCTGCTCGTCAGCTTCTGTTACGCGAGTGCTCGTCTAGGTAGACTGAGGGACTTTCCATCAGGGCTTAGTCTGGCAGTGCCACCGCCTGGGTCCAACGACATTTACGCAGCCACCGCAGTCCAGCCATATCACGCTCCACAAGCCACTAATCAGCAGACCCCACAAAACGCCGCTACTTCTGCAAAAACTGCGCTTAAGGCAAGATACAATTCGGCAACAAACGAATTGCTCTTCGAAGATAGAACGCAAGCCTGTCCTATTGGCAACGCCACCTGGATCGTCATTCGAACAGACGATGCTCCAGACACAGCCATGCACTGTCGCGTGCTCGATGCTTCACTGTACCCATCGGTTCGGGTAACAGATCCCATCGTACCAGTATTAGCACAAAGCCAGCAACAAAATTACCATGGAGGGCCACCTCCACCTGGGAACTCAAATGCCTCCAAGGCACCGAAAATTTCAGCCCCAAAGGGACCATCAAACGAGTTCCGCAAAGCCAGATTCTATATCTACGAGCAGAACTTCGATGACCTCTCCGACCAACAGAAGCGCGAGGCCATTTCGGCTCTCTTGGATCTCCTTCCTTCAGTCGAGGAGATGAGGAAATATCTAGTCCGCAAAGCACAGTCTCCTCTAAGCTCGTGGGCAGATCGTCTCTCACCCGCAGTGCTAGGCATTTTACGCTGGATCATAGCATCGAATCGAGCATGCATCGTGCAAGTCGACAGCGATGACGACAATACAAGTGGCCGAAAGGGTGAGGATCGCCTATATGGCATGTCAGGATGGGCGCAATTCCGCTTCGCCATGGGTGCACCTGACAAGGAGCGCCGCTTTATTCAGGCAGTGAGGGCAACGTCTGACAGGCTACACTTGAAGGTACCGACTCTGTTTGCATGGCACGGTAGCCCTATGCAGAATTGGCACAGCATAATTCGGGAGGGTCTTCATTTCAACGAGACTCTCCATGGTCGAGCCTTTGGTAATGGCGTTTACCACGCACTAGACGTCAATACGAGCTTGGGGTACTCGCAGTTTGGCTATGGCCAATTGTGCTGGCCTAACAGCGACCTCAAGATACAACAAGCGTTGGCATTGAACGAGATTGTTAATGCTCCAGCAGAGTTCACGAGCAGGAGTCCCCATCTTGTCGTTGCGCAGCTTGATTGGATCCAGACGCGGTATTTATTCGTCAAGACTAGACAAGATTACGCCAACACGACTCCCGCGGATAAAGGTTCAAAGCCGCACGACTTCATCGAGCAAGACCCGTCGGTCACCCCCAAGGGTGTAACGGACTCCCTCGTCATTCCCATCCACGCTATCTCCAGTTCGCGGCGACCAAAGCCAAAGGCGACAACTGTAAGTTTCATCGCAGATGGTTTCGACGTTCATCCTGACCCTACACAGAAGCATAAACGTCAAAAAACAACTAGTGGTAGCCAGTACGATCCCATCGAGATTGACGATGACGACGATGTCGCAAGCATTGCTACGCTTGACGAGGACCGCCGTATATTCGAGGACGGAGAAGACGACGACTTTTATTCCTACGAACCCCATCAAGAGTCACTCATGACTCCTGTTTCAGTTTCGGGTGATAAGGGCAAGTCGAAGCTTGGAGGCTTCGTGTCCAAGCTGTTTGGCGGAAAACCAGGTACAGCACCGACCAAGTCACTCACTGACTACATGCCGGGCACTCTCGACTACAGTACTTTGCCCATGCTACAAATGCCGGCTTGGGCAACAACTGGCGCTACGAAGCGGCTGATGAAGGACTTCAAAGACCTCATTACCGTTCAAAACATCACCCCGCCCCATGAGCTGGGATGGCACATTGATGGAGACAAGATGGACAATATGTACCAGTGGATTGTCGAGCTTCATTCATTTGAGCCTACATTGCCACTGGCTCAAGACATGAAGAAGAAGAGCGTCAAGAGCATTGTCCTGGAGCTTCGATTCGGCAAAGACTACCCCATGAGCCCGCCTTTCGTCCGGGTCATTCGTCCTCGCTTCTTGGGCTTCCAGGCAGGCGGCGGCGGACACGTCACGGCGGGGGGCGCCATGTGCATGGAGCTTCTGACCAATGACGGCTGGAGTGCTGTGTCGTCGATTGAATCCGTTCTACTTCAGGTCCGCATGGCCATATCTAGTTTGGATCCGAAGCCTGCACGTCTTGAAAACGGCGGTCGGATGGACTATGGTGTGGGCGAGGCAGTCGATGCCTACATGCGCGCCTGCGCTGTTCACGGCTGGACTGTCCCACCAGGCTTCCGCGAGATGGCCTTGGGCGGTGCAGGGGGCAATGATCCGTACAATCCATTCTAGGTGGCTGGTGACCGTAGCTGCATTTCTGTCGTTGACCCAGAAGTTACCTCAACAACGCAGCCGGGTCCATACATCACGGATCTGGTCGCCTACTCGTTGGCTGAGCAGGTAGCTATCAATCTTGTGCAACAGAGACGGGTTTCCGACTCGTCGGGGGAGAAAAGCTATGAACATGAGAAGGCAGAAGAGCCGTCTGGCTGTCTGCCATGCCGTTTTCCGGAGTTTTTGGGTGTGGCATTATCACAAGGCGTCGCTTCTTTTATTTCGGGAACAATTTCCTTGATTGATCAACAATGGCGCAGCATAGCACATGATACCTCGTGACCTTTCAGTAGCATACAAGCGGACAGGCATGCATTTAACTTATTCAAAACGGCATATTGTTGCTGAACCCAGAATTCCCCTTGATCTTGTCTGCTTCTCATGCTCAGGTGATTGGAATCAATGGTGGACGTGTAGCCGAAAGTAGATATGTTGAAAGACAATCGCAAGGTACCTCGTTCGACTCCGGTTGACTAATCGCAATCAATCCAGCGAGATGTAGCTAACCGGGCTTTCGGGGACAGTGCACTTGCACTGTAAGCTTTACGCTTTTGAACACCTCGCGTTCCGTACCTATAGGTCATGTATGTCTATCAAATTTGACATCAGTCTACAGATGCGGCACCTTCAAACTAGCCAGCAGCAGATTGACAATACTAAACAGTCCCTCGCCCAAGATCAGCCCGCTCGCCAACACAATAATCGGCGTCTCACTCCGGCCCTTCCACCGTCTCCACCATAGACTCAACAGACCCCCCATTGTGCGCGCAAGTGTAAAGCTAGGCGTGTTGTACATGCCCACAGCAACCGCAATCCCGCCTGGCACGAAATCAATCCACCACCCGCTTAAGCCGCGCATCTTCCTATTGTTTCCCCACACCCTTATGACCGTGAGTACAGCGAAGATGACAGCCGCGCCAGACGCCCACTCCTTGACCATGGGCGGGAGTCCGGAGCCCGTGACGAGCCGCGCGGTAAAGACCCAGACATAGGCTGTAGGGACCTCGAAGAGGCCTCCTGGGATGGTGTAGACGTGCGTATAGAGTTTGTACACGAACGCAGAGAGCACGGCACCAACTGCGCTGCCGATGATTTGGCCGTAGAATTGCGCGTTTGGCGCTGCGCCGAGTAAGTGGCCGCATTTCAGATCCTGGAGTAAGTCACCGGCTTGCAGTGCTGCGGACTCGGATACAGCTCCCGCAACGAGGTTGATGATGACGGCGTTTTTGGCGCCAGGACCAGATGTGGGAGTTACGAGCGCGAAGACGAGTTGGGTCAGCTTGGAGATACCGGAGACGGGGTTGAGGTCTGTTTCTCCGAGCGCGCGCACGCCCATTATGGAAAGGAGCAGAGCGAGGACGAGGGAGAGGAGGGTGAGGCGGAGGGGGATGAGGCCGGGGAAGGAGAGGTGGACGGCGACGACGCAGAGGACTAGGGAGCCGATGAGGCCGAGTAGCGTGGTGCGGTTGGAGACGAGGTGTTCGGGAGGAGCATCAGGTTCTTCATTGGAGGCGAGGTGGCGCTTGATGGCTGTGAGGGGGCCTTCGGTGGTGTTGGAATTGAGTTGTGTGTAGTGCTGTTTGTGCGTGATGTTGAGTGTGAAGAGTTCGCGCCAGGTGTGAGTCTGGAAGGTCTCTTTGGCGGTGGGATAGTAGAGTTTGCCAATACTGATGAGAGGGCGTAGAACTAGCCAGCCTAGACTGACGAGCGAGTCTGCGAGCATTATGGCGAGGGAAATCCAGACGATCCATCCTTTGGAGCCATTGGTCCAATCCGATACTGGACCTGGAGCCCAGCCCTTGTGCTTTGCGAGTGGCGATAGGACGCCCCAGCCTATGATGGCTCCTAGAAGCATATGAAGTGTGGTAGCAGGGCCCATGATGATGCCTTGGCCAACATATGCAGGTGAAGGATTAAGTGTCCACAGCCACTTGGTCGCCAAAGGTAGTCCGAATACTGGTATGTCGTGCAATTGCGGGAGGAAGTAAGAAACGACAGTGTAAAGTGCAGACCCAGCGAACGAGATCAACAAGAGGCGAATCTTGGCCTTCCAGTCTCCATCACCTGCGAGATCCTCTTCCTGTCCCTGTCTCTCCGCCTGGCCATCCAAGGAGGGCCTTGGATCGCTCTGGTCTCGCTCATTCTCCGAACGCCGCAACAGGCCTTGCGACTCTTCTTCTCCATCGCTCTCATCGTTCGTCTCTCTTTCTGCCATCTTCTTTGACTTCTCGTCGCCATGCAAGACTCGGATCAAGAGTGCTGTAGCAGTACCGCTGGGGAATTTGAGCTTCTCTCTGATAATCATCTCTTTCCGCAACGGCACAGCAAACACGACGCCAAAGAAGCATATACCAACAGACCAGATGATCAGCTTACCCAAGCTGATATCCAGAGGACCGTTCTCTTCCTCGGCTAGGAGGTAATTCAAGGCAGGAATGACACCCACGAAGCCGCATCCCAAGGGCATCGTCCCGACGGATCCAGCGACCGATTGAACCAGAACGTTCTCAACGGGTGTAAAGGGGAGCTTTAGGGTTCGGGCTATAACTTTGAAATATGCGAAGCCTATCAAGGCGGAAGGCATTGCCATACCAGACACCCATCCGGTTTGAAGGCCGAAATACATGTTCGAGAAGCATATCACAACGCCTATCGCAAGGCCGACGAGGACACCTCGCAACGTAAAATTCTGAGGTTCTGAAGCTTTTTGCGCAAGATATCTCTGTGCTCCAGACCTGGTTCTGCGAATGCCATCTCCATCCTCGTGACTGCTAGCTCTTTCGTGGTCGAGCGACGTCGAGCCTCGGTCCGGCGCCATGTTTGCGAGGTCCTGGAGAGGGATAGATCGAGACACCGTTGCGGATTGTCGGATGAAAGACTTTTATTCACTCTTCATGGTGGAGCATCAGAATTACGTGCTTAACATGACGCATGTCGCGTTCTATTAGCCGTGCACGTGAGGCTGACTTAATTGCGGGCTTATCTCCGATTTGTCAGTGCTCACCAACACCAAACGTAGGTCGTGTATGGTGGACTATTGTTCCTGAGTCTGAGCGAAGCAGTTGATATTCTTCTGCGCCGTCTCTCCATCCTGCCACCGCGACGCTCCTCGACCTCATCAAACAACATCTCGACCAGCGCATGCAATGAAGTTCTCCGCCGCCCTCCTGCCACTCCTGGCAGCCCCCTTGGTTGCGAGCGAACACACCTCCAACTGGGCCGTCCTCGTTTCCACCTCGCGCTTCTGGTTCAACTATCGCCACCTCGCAAATGTCCTATCATTATACCGCACCGTGAAGCGCCTCGGCATTCCCGACTCGCAAATCATTCTTATGCTGCCAGATGACATGGCATGCAACCCACGCAATGCATTCCCTGGCACAGTCTACAACAATGCAGATCGCGCATTAGATCTATACGGCGATAATATCGAGGTCGATTACAGAGGATACGATGTGACTGTGGAGAACTTCATACGGTTGATGACGGATCGCGTGGGTGAGGATATGCCCAGGAGTAAGAGATTAATGACCGACGAGCGGAGCAATATCCTCGTCTACATGACGGGTCATGGAGGCAACGAGTTCCTCAAGTTTCAAGATGCAGAAGAAATCAGTGCCTTCGATCTTGCAGACGCTTTTGGGCAAATGTGGGAGAAGAAACGGTATGTCTATCTTCCTTCCCATCACATCCTCTCACTAACCTCTGTAATCTAGATACCACGAAATGCTCTTTATGATCGATACCTGCCAAGCCAACACAATGTACTCCAAATTCTACTCCCCCAACATCCTCGCGACCGGTTCTTCGGAAATCGACCAATCCTCCTACTCCCACCACGCAGACAGCGACGTCGGTGTCGCCGTTATCGATCGCTACACATACTATAATCTTGAGTTTCTTGAGACGCAAGTCACAACACCGACGTCCAAGCTCACAATGGGCGAGCTATTCGACAGCTACGATCCTGCAAAGATACATTCAGACGCGGGAATTCGTTACGATTTGTTTGAGGGTGGCGAAGAGGGCGCGAGGAGTAGACGTGTCATGGACTTCTTCGGCAATGTTCAGAATGTAGAGTTGCAAGGCGAGGGCAGGAATGAGACGCAGTGGAGGGAGGAATTGGCGGCGCTGGACAAGATGATCTTGGAGGCGCATAAGAGACACAATGAAAGTTTGAATGTGAAATCGCAGGCGCAGCATGTCGTGGAGGAAGCAAAGCCGGCGCGGAGTTGGAGGAAGGAGGGTGCAGTCAAGGTCGACGAAGAGCAGGGCTGGAATAAGCAGATTGTTGGAGCAGCGGCTTTGCTTGGATGTGCTGGAGTCTGGCTCGCTGGTAGCTTGTTTGAATCTATATGAAACATATGTTGCATTGATTCAGCGTAGTTATAATGATACCCTATTTATATTCCAAGTCTCATGGAGAATGGACACCGCAACCGCCCGCACCATACACCCGCCACGTTCCTCTCAACTCCATAACATCACTGCCCCAAGTGAAAGCAAGCTGACCCAAAAAGAAAAACTCGCATCTCTCTTTCACCCCGACCTTCCCACCATCCCTACCGCGATTCGAACTCCCGCATCGAACAGCAAAAAGCTAGACCTACCGTATGGCTAGCTTTTGCAGTTCCATATGCAGAGGCCGTACCGAAATACGTCTCGCTGTACATCTGCGGGCTCTCAACCATTGGGGGCTCAGTGGTATCTAGCGAACTAGAGTTTTGCTACAGGCGTGGAGTGCGACCACCGCGCCATGGATCCCGTTGGTATCAAACTTGACAGATCTTCGTCGCAGATTCAATATATAGTGGGAGGGATATGAAGGTCAGTTGGGAAGATAAAAGTTGTGAGTGGATTCGTTAGGTGAGAGCTGTTGCTGCGGTACCAGGTGAATGTGAGTTGAGCGCGCGACGTGCAGGACGAGTGAGAGTGCTCTGTTTTATCTACCTCGCGCTGGAGGCAACGATAGAGGTTACACACGCACGCTGGATCTTTTGTAAGTTACGAGAGTGAAAGTAGTTTTATTCTGACCTTGTTTTCCACGATTCCTTTCCTCATGTACACTTCTTCTTGGTGCCATAGCAGGAGTGAGGGCCAAAAGGCGCAACACAAGCGCTCCATGTAGTATACCCATCAGAATAGTGTTCTTGTTTACTGATGTACCTATTTGTGCGAGTCGTTATCGCGCACTGCGCAACGACTCTGGTCAGACACCACTGGGTTGCCCATGCTCGGTCCGGTAAAACAGATAAAGTAGATGAAGAGACAGTCTCGCAGCAGTACCGGCTTCGATTTCCATGACTTGTTCCGGAAGACTCTCGCTTTTGGGACGCACGCTGATGCTGTGCGTGGCGATGTATCGTAGACATGGGCGAAGCGGTCGAGCCAAGTTGAGGGTTAAAGCTGTGGCTATTGACTGAAAGCATCGAATTGGAAGAAGACTATCATTGGGAAAGTGTAATGAGATAAAGACTGGGATGGCCAAGGATGGATGTGCGTGCTAACAGTTGACATGCTGCAATATGCAATAGAGAGAACAAGAGAAATATGCTTCTGCGCTATTGAAAGATGACCGTTACTTGCGCTTATGCCATAAGTATGTTGATTATCGCAAGACAAGTCGGTACCTAATCGCAAAGCTATAGCGGCTGGCACAAAGACAGGAATAGATCGAATGTTGAAGCAAGCTTGGTATCTTCTGGAGCGTATTAGATACAGTGGGCAAGGCCTGATGCCTGTAGAAGATACGCTGGTTATGGGATGTACTGGATTTCTTCGTTGTGCGTGCTGAAATGTGGTACGAGTGACGTGTGTGGTGTTTTTGAAGTACTGAGGTGTGTTGGGAAGAGAGATGAAGTTCGAAAATCTGCTTGGCGTTTGTGGGTCCATGTACCCCAGACAGATCCACAACACTGCTCCACGGAACGATCCACACTTTCCAGCCGGGAATAACTGCATCTCACAAACACTCAATCTACATCATATTCATCGCCATATTATGCCAGGAGCATCTATAACAATGACAACTACAATCCAGACGCTGAAACTAGACCGCTCTACTCTGCTTACGGCAACCATTCCGCTTGTGTCTCTGCGAAGCTTGACAGACGTCATATCTCGCGTATGACAGCAATCCCAAGCTGAAGCCACGGCAATGTGCCCAGGATTGGCAGATCGCTA
Source organism: Phaeosphaeria sp. MPI-PUGE-AT-0046c (assembly GCA_020747045.1). Taxonomy (NCBI): domain Eukaryota; kingdom Fungi; phylum Ascomycota; class Dothideomycetes; order Pleosporales; family Phaeosphaeriaceae; genus Phaeosphaeria; species Phaeosphaeria sp. MPI-PUGE-AT-0046c. Next base: position 334,327 of record JAGTJN010000010.1, on the reverse strand, counting down.
GCTGATGCGGGGAAATGCCATGCTAATCACCAATGGTCATCGCAGTCGTTCATGAGGATTATTCCGTGACGTCGTCTGATGGGAAAGCCGAGGGCAAGGAGACGCGTCTCTTTAAGCAGGCAAGAAGCCGCTATGGAAGACTCTAACGACTTTGCATTTCCTGTTTTCCCTTGCTAACGCAGGTACCTTCGTAGTTTGGTTTTGGTCGGAGCCAATCCCACCTTTTAAACCAAGGATGACCTCTACTTCAGGACCAATGGCACAAGGGCCTCCGCTCACTCATGATTGGGCTGATGGAACTCGCGATGCCAGACTCCAAGGCTATACCTCCAACACTCCTCTGACTCAGGCCCGAACAGAAAGCTCAGCGCACTCTACCGAGCTGTCGCCGCACAGGACCTCGTCCAGTGCGCAAAGAACACGTTCGATACTTGGCCTACATCCACAGGCCCCAATCGATGAGGAGCACGACCATGGACCTCGTGCAGAGCTGTTGTGGTCGCGGATAAGGACCGTGATGAGAGAACCATTCGCGGAGTTTTGGGGCGTTACCATCATGGTCATGTTCGGTGACGGCGCTGTAGCTCAGGTCCTCCTGTCGACTGGTCAGACGACTGCGCCTGGTGGGAATGGGTTCGGCCAATATCAATCCATCAACTGGGGGTAAGTCCCCCATTCAACAGTTGACTACTGCACATATGACACTGACGAGGCACAGTTGGGGACTTGGTGTCATGCTAGGCCTTTACGTTGCTGGAGATTCTGGAGCCTATCTCAATCCTGCCATTACATTCAGCAATTGCCTCTTCCGACAACTCCCATGGCGGAGGTTCCCGATGTACTTTGCTGCCCAGATGCTCGGTGGATTCGTCGGTAGCGGCATAGTCTACGCTAACTACATCTCCGCGATCGACTACTATGAGGGTGGCCAGCGGACCGTACCGCCCGCTGAGAAGGCTACTGCGGCCATCTTTTGCACATATCCGCAGTCATTTCTTTCAAAGGGAAATCAATTCTTTTCCGAGTTCATTGCCAGCACGTTGCTCATGTTCGTCATCTTTGCTCTTAAGGATCCAAGCAACAATGGGGTCCCTAAGGTATGTACTGCACCGAATTGGCAAGGAAAAGAGCTAACAGTGGATACAGAGCGATAAGTGGTTTCCCCTTTGCCTCTTCTTCCTGATTTTCGGGTTGGGAAGTTGCTTCGGCTGGGAGACAGGCTATGCTATCAACATCGCTCGTGACTTCAGTCCAAGACTGATGTCCTATGCGGTCGGTTATGGCGGTGAAGTCTGGAGCGCTGGAGGTTATTACTTCTGGGTAAAGCTGTCGCACTTGCTTCCAATCACACATGTTAACAGACACGATCAGGTTCCCATGGTCGCTCCATTCTTGGGATGTGCGTTTGGCGCGGCCTTATATGACATCTTCATCTTTACTGGACCTAGTCCAATCAACACACCTTGGATGGGCTTGAAGATGCTAATCCCGTCTTATGCAAGAAGAGCGAGACGGGAGCATCTACGGAGGGAGAAAGACGAAGGCGTTGTATAGCTTGCGCCCGTGGTCAGACACGGGTATGCTAGTAATGAAACGCTGCTTGCATCCATGGATTTGTGCCTGCATGTGTGAAGTTGAGAGCGTGATGCTTGAGAGAGGCACTTTTGAAGCTTAGTCATTCACGCGTGCCCTGTGACGCACTTGCCCCACCAAGTGACCTCCGGTATCCTCGCCGCAACCAACTAAACTTTGACTCAAAAGTCATTCTCGTAACACAGTTCCTCGAGCACCCTAGCCACACCTGCACGGCGAGTAACTCCCTACAAATCATTAAACAACATGGCAAAGAAAGGTGGTGCGTCCGGCGGTGGTGAGGGCTCGAAGAAAGCGCAGGGACAGGCGCGCAAGGCAGATGCCGCCGCCTCGAAGCAAGCAGCAAAGGACAAGCAAGTCGAGGCCGTCGAAGCAGAGCAATGGAACAAGGGCGCCAAATCAAATGCAAAGGCGTGAGCATATTATGCAACCAAAAAAAACTTTCTACCAGCTAACATCCGCCGCAGTGAGCAAGCCGCCGAAAAGGCCGCCGAAGCCGCTCGCAAGAAGGCCGAAAAAGATGCCCTCCTGCGCGAAGAAGAAGCCTCGATGCCCAGCAAACCCAAAGGCAAAGCCCCCAAAGCCGAAAAGAAGTCGCGGGGGATCGACTCCGCCCTCGGATCCCTCGACAAGCCCAGCGCCCTCAACGCCACGGGCATCGACAATGCGCTCGACGCCCTTGATATTACCGCCGACTCCAAGGATAAATTAGATCGCCATCCAGAAAGGCGCTTCAAGGCGGCATATGCGCAGTATGAGGAGCGTAGGCTGGAGGAGATGAAGGATGAGAAAGGACTCAGGAGGAATCAGAAGATTGAGCAGATTAGGAAGGAGTTTGAGAAACATCCTGACAATCCGTTTAACCAGGTGAGTGCAGCGTACAATGCATCCAAGGACGAGATGAAGGATATTCGGGATTCGGAGAAGGAGAAGAAGGAGAAGAGGTTGGGTGGGGTGTAGCGGGGTGGCTGTTGAGATTTGGGCATTTTGAGGGCATGGTGTTTGGGATAGAATTATGAATAGACGGGACGATGGAGAATGATTGCGAGCATATCTTCAGGAGGACGACTGCACAATAGCCAGGGCTTCATGATTAGGGACGACCTAGGCATTTCACATTTTGACAAGGAACATCCTACACTCAAGTACTTCCTCTGAATTGTCGCACTGATTCAGCAGACTACCTATACCTATCGACATCACTCCAGATCCCAAGCATGCATCCAGGCCACCACTTCTCTTCCTCCTCACCCCACAACCTGCCCACGAACTCCTCTCCATACCGATTCACCATCCCCCGCAACGTCACAATCGGCAATTTTCCAATCCACCAAGTCTCCTCCTCGACCAGCATCATCAACACCGACCAATGCGCGTATATGTCCAACGCCAGCGCCTGTTCCTTTGTCAGCTCCACAGGCGAGGCTGGCACAGGGCTTGCGAGGCGCTTTTCAAGCAGCGGGAGTACGAGGTCAAGATAGGATGCAGGCGCATCCGCGAGGAAAGTAAGGAATTGTCGCGTGAGGGGATCGTTGGGATGTGAAGTGACCGAGGCAGAGAAGTGTGGTGGAGAGGTGGATAGAGTGGACATTCGGATGTCGCATAGCTTAGCGAACGCAGAGGAAAGGCCTTCGTGGGGTATGATCGAGTCGAGACGGCGTGCCAATGTGGCAAAAGCAGATGCGCTGGTCGATGCGACGATTTCGCTCAGCATGTGTGTGCGTGATGAGCCCTGGGTCAGAGATGCGTGTGTGAGGTTATCCCGAGTGTTGAGGTCGATGTAAGACAACGAGTAGAGCATGCTGCGTATGCCCCGCATGATGACGATAACGTCTCGAGGTGTCGACTTTAGAAGTTTGTTGGGCTTCTCACTCGTGCTATGACTCGAGATCCATTGTTCAATTTGCTGACTTGCTGCAGCGAACGGGACAAGTACTACGCTTGCAACGAGTGGTTCTTGCTTCGAGGCATCTGGGTTGGTAATGGCATCGCGCATACTTTCGGAAGCGATGTTGTAGTGTTGGTACCCAGTTAACAGGGCTTCACGAACTGCTTCGACGTCTGTTGACATGTTTCTGTATATCATCGTCCATGCTACACTAGCAGCTGATACTGCAAGGAGAGAGCGGAAAACCATACCGCTCTGTTGAGCAAGCGCGGGCATATCAATGTGTAAGATACTGTTGTCATTCTGGCAGAGGCTCAACGTTCTGCTCGTGTGCTGCATATAGTGATGGTATAGCTCCATGTTGGACAGTCCTAGTGGATCACTCGATGCGAAATCGAAGTCGCTGGTGTCGGTTCTGAAGTCCAAGTCGAGATCAAAGTTCAAATCTAGGTCGAAATTGGGAGTACTTGCAAACGGCGATGCTAGCATGGATGGCGACTTTCCCGACGACGACGATGTAGCAGACACAGAGCGTGAAATAGCGAAGACGCTGGTCGAGGAGCTTGGTATTTGGAGTTTCTTGGTTCGATCTTCTTGTGCGGATTGTTGTGGAGGCGCATAGATACATTTATCCATGCTCAATGCACATCGGAGGCATGTTGGTTTCGTCTCATCGCACTGGCATCAAACATTAGCTTCTCCCCGTCGGGATACCTGCATGCATTATATTTACCTTGACTCTCCTCCTCTTGCACTCGAGACATCCACTCCTTGACTTGTGGTGGTGCGTCCTCGTCCTCTTTCTCAAGCCTTGTTCTTGTTTCTTCATCGGAGTTGTGAGGATGACAAAATCCATGATGGAATTCCATTGTGACAAGTCGAAAGCATTTATCATGCGCTCCGGTAGCCAAGAGCTTTCCAATGGAATACTGCGTGTGAGGCTGAGGCTGAGTCACCGCACATGGACGTAGGGCTGAGGTCTAGCGTACACCGCCCGAACGTGAATTTGTCACGATGTCCTTAGGCGGAGTCCGGCTATCGGCGATTGGTATCTCCATTCTACACAAAGATCTTGCACTGCCGCATTAGCCTACGTGGAACTATGTCATTGCATTGGCGAATAGGATGATTGCGCCCTTCTGCGACGCGCCCTTCAGTCAGCACTGGTCAGGAAGCATTGCATACACTGTATGCAAAAGTTAATATGGAAAGTTCACGAATGTAACGCTGTGTATGACACGCGACGAAAGTGGAACCATCAAGCGAGGAGATGTGAGATGGCGGACAGAAGCCAGACTGTTGCAGGTGTTGAGGTGTTGGCTAGGTTGGTGCGTCACTTTAACGTTAGCGAAGCTACGTTTGGCAGGCGCTGCCGACCACGCAGTCATCATGCAAGTTGCACACATGGAGGATCAAATGACCCTTTACCGCTTAGATTACAAAAGCATAATAGGCGAACAATGGGTGTTTTCATTTTTTCAACTGTGATCTAACCAAGAATGACGCCATCATCTATACTTTGTGTACTGTAAGGACTGTGGTTGACAAAATACTTAATAACACATTTCGAAACGTCTCATGACAGCTTCCTGCAAACAATCGGACCTCATTACAAGCCATTCTTTGCTAGGAAATCGTAGGTAAGTTGGAAGCCAGCGGTGGCATTGTTGTGCAGCGGAAGTGCATGCCCGGTATTGGGCTGAATAACAGCCTGTACAGCGGTCGCATGAGGGTACATCCCTTGCAAGATCGTCTCGTTCGTCAACCCATTGCAATCTCCTTGACAGATTCCAAAATCCAATTCCGCAAGCACTAATTGCAGTGGTCCTGCAAAAGATGGTCCACCACCACTAATCACTGTGTATGCAGATGTCCACTCTCCTAGTGGGAACGGCTGCTTGATCTCGTTTCCATAGTCCAGCAGCTCGGGCGTGAACGAGGTATTGAGGTCACCACCGAAGAAGATGTTCTGTATGCCGTTCTTCTTGCAAACAACATAGCCACTGGGCCGATCGTATGGAGGAGAGCTGGTTGCAGCATACTCGGCGCTAAAAGGTATAGAGCCAAGAGAGCCGAGATACTCATTTACGACAAAGCCCGTGAGGATCGCACCATCTGATAGCTCGCCATAGTTGTCAATCAATCCAGACGTCAGGAAAGAGCCAAAGCTGTGGCCGACGTGCACGACCTTGCTAGGTGTGGTCAAGCTGTCAAACGCTGCATCAGCAGGGTGGGCTTCCTGGGCGAGCTGATATAAAGTGCCATTGCGAGCCATGAAGGTCAACTGCCGCAAGATCTCGAGTTGCAGACGAGCCTGCACCACGTTGTATGCATCGGGATGGTCAGATTGGCCAACGCCTAAGCGGTCATAGGTGAAGATGGGATATCCTGCTTGTAATGTCGCTTCCACGTACGAGTGTTTCTCAGGCTGATATGACGAGTCCCAGTAGCGTGAATCGTAGCCAATGCCATGTGTGGCGACCTGCAAGACGTCTTTCGTGCTCGATGAATTGGGGACGCAAAGGTTACCATGGATCTTGAAGTCACCAGAGGTTGTTGTGTTCTTGATCTCGGCTGCTACCCTATGTGGAGTGCTCCTCGTCGTGTCATAGATGGCCCATGCTGTTGCTTCAATGTCATTGTTAACACTTGGAATGTCGTAAACTGCGCTCGGGGCTGTAGCAGAGACTTGGATGTCGAACGCTTTGCAGACACCATTGACATGAGACGAGACCAGACCTGCATTGAGGAGAAGCCAAGAAGCGGCAATGTATCTGGCGACCATGGCTGGGGTTTTTCTGATGATATGTCTGCAAGGTAGGAAGGTAATTATTGTTGTACATACAACAGGCGAATGGTAGGTTATATACTTTGAAAGTAGCAAGACATGGCTCGTATAACGATTTTTTCTGCGGAACGTATTCTTGAGTTCTCGGGTTTTCTTGCTAATATGACATGAGCGGAGCAAGTCGGTATCGGAGGTAGGGTGGTCCAGGTGTAGACACGCTAGCATTCTGACTTCGCTTGATCAGCATACCGCAAGGCTTGCGGCCAGCGGCACATGACTAGGGTTGTTAGTCCGCAACGTGTGCTACAATAACGTATATACGGCGTATAGCCCGAATGATTTACGATGAACGAGCTACAAGACCCCGTCTTGGCTTCCAGTACGCGTGAACGTGGATGGCTATGTGCCAAGCAAGAATGGGCGAGATGGAGCTTCACACAGTACACCTATCGACAGTCCTTTTGTATCCTAGCTATTCTTCAGCGCAATAACGGGGTATCCATGCTCAACGATCTGAGGGTAGTGATATTTGATGCATGCTTCATTCTGTATGCAGCCGAATCTTGCCATTCGGTACGTGGGTCGTGCTTTGAATCTGACTCATGTTAGTGCATGCACTCGGGCTCGGTTGATGCTCGACAGGGGACGTATAGCGGTAGCGTACATTTGAGTATTTATTGAGTGTCGCAGCGCGGACGTAAGCCACTAACGTAAATTATCTTAAGCAAACGGCTAACTGGAAGCAGCCATGACAGGGACAAACTCAAATCGTCACCAGAGGCATCTACATGATCTTGCTCAACACTGCCATGATGCCGTATAGCTCCCAACTATACGAGGGAACGACTAAATAAGCCATCCAGAAGGTATAAGTATTTGCAATGCTGTGCGATGGGGTAAATCATATCATTCTGCACAACCAGCTTACCAAGTCTCACTCCAATCCCATCGCGACTTCCCCTTTTCATCGAGTAGACTATCCACTACTTCGGCTATTTGCTCGGTTTTTCATTCGTCCTTCAGATCCTTTTACTCCATCGATTGAGAGAGGCCAACATTGCGAAGCTCATAAGCACTTCATGGCTTCCATTATCCTTCTCGCTGGCGTTGCGATTTACTATTCGGCTGAGAAAATCCATGAGCGTAACGAAAAGAAGCGCGAGCTGAAGGCATTACAAAAGCTACTACACGGACCTGCCGAGGAGTTATGGCGTGATGAGGATGCGAAGACCGTCATTGACCCTGAACACTCGACAAACAACGAAATGGAGAGAGTGCCATGGCAGCCATCACTGAATCAGCATGCTGCATTTTGCAATGAGAAGAAGAAGAGCAAGCGTCACTTCAGGTTTCGTGTGTAATGTTTCCATGAGCAGGAGACTGCTAGCACAATTCAGGACGTTAGACAAAGCATTGAAGGCATTTGGGTATATTTCTTTTCGCGAATTAATGTTAGCAGATTTGGTATGGCGATGGTGGTACCGTTTGTGGACTTATGTATTTCCGTTCCTGCCGTCTTCGCGTTACACAATTCACTCGAGTTATGCAGACCGCACTTCAGTCAATGTCAGCAATGATCGTGCGCACAGTTCTGGTCAAGGAAACAAGGCGACAAAGATGTTGGGGGCGTTATGCTATAAGTAGGCGTTGTACCACGCACCAACAGACGAGGCATTGTTCTCCTGCGTTAAGGACCCCCAACCACAGATCAAACAAAGCCCGTGCACATGAACACAGGCATCCCCACTGGAGACGCAATGCATTCAGGGCCAGCCGATCCGCCCCCAAGAAACAATGGTTTGTTTGAAACGTGGTCGTTGCTTGCTGATTGGCTGGGTTGGATGCGTTGTGAAACGTGCGCCTAACAAAGTGGAGCGCCTGTCATGAGTTGCTGCGCTTTCCCCTTCACAAACCTCTGTCAATGCCAGCGCGCGGCACTGTCCTGGCCGCAAGGACTGGGCGATAGGATGTCAGTTAACCGCCAACCCCAAGCGGGCCAGGAATAGGTAGCATGATGATAATGACGCCGCGTCCCTGACTTCACGCCTTTCTTTCTTTCTCTCCTCACTTCCATTCACGTTCAACAATTGTCTATTGTGCGCTGGTGCAGTGCGTTCCCTTCGTTTTTCCTCTGTCTTCTCTCTTTTTCTATCCACCTTCTCTTCTTCGCATTTTCAACTGCACTCTCGCTTTCTCGTCCTAGAAGATGAGGTTTTCTCAAGTTACAGCAGGAGCTGTGCTCCTTCCACTTCTCTCGCTCGCGTCGACCGCGACAGCCATTGAATTTGACCCCGAATCCGAAGACTCGATCCGCAGTGCCTCAAAGCAGTATGCCGAGGGCTTGATGGCGCTCTACAAGGGCGATGCTCCCGGTACCTCCATTGAGAATGTCGGCATCTGGCCAGAGCCACATTACTGGTGGGAGGGCGGAGCCAGCTGGGGTGCTGGTATCGAATATAGCATGTTCACGGGCGACCAGAGCTATGTCAAGTCATTCCAGAAAGCTTTGACAGCAAATTATGGACCAGCCAACGACTTCATCCTGGACTATCGCCGCGGGCAGACGGTGAGTTGACGCACGTGCAAGATAACAAGAAGCGTGCTAACAGAAGAGCAGGGCAATGATGATCAGGCCTTTTGGGCGCTCGCTGTCATGTCCGCGCTTGAGTACGATTTCCCCAACCCCGAAGAGGCCCCTGCATCGTACTTGGAAGTCGCGATCAACTCCTTCAACAACATCATGGGCCGATGGGATGAGGGAACCTGTGGCGGAGGCCTGAAATGGCAGATCTACCCCGAGAACGCGTACGGCTACAACTACAAGAACTCCATCTCCAATGGATGCGCCTTTGCGCTTGGTGCTCGCCTCGCTCGCTACACTGGTAACCAGACCTATGCGGATCTTGCTGTGAAGGCGTACGACTGGACGAAGAAGGTCGGCTTGATCACGGACATCTACGAAGTGTTTGATGGAACCGACGACAAGACAAATTGCGCATCCGTTAGCGACAAGACACAATGGACCTACAACAACGCCATGTTTCTACATGGCAGCGCCGTCATGTACGATTTCACGAACGGCGACAATGTTTGGAAGGAGAGGACATCTGGTTTCCTGGACCATGCCGAGAAGCTGTTCTTCAAGCCTTACGAGAACGCTACCAGCATCATGTACGAGTGGGCTTGCGAAACGGGCGAGTCTGGTCGCCACTGCAACCTTGACCAGCAATCTTTCAAAGCCTATCTGTCACGCTTCATGGCCAAGACCGCCATCATGGCTCCATTCACCAAGGACACGATCACCAAGTACCTCAAGGCATCTGCCGTAGGTGCTGCAAAATCCTGCTCTGGTGGGGCTGACGGCAAGACATGCGGTTCCAAATGGTACACAAATGGATGGGACGGTACCTCTGGTGTCGGCCAACAGCTGTCTGCTCTTGAGGTTACACAAGCCCTGTTGATGCTGAAGAAGAACATTGCTCCTGTCAAGAAGGGCGAACCCATACCAGAACCCTCCGCAAGTGCTGTTCCCAAGCCGAGCTCTGCTCCAGCTTCCACTATGGCCCCAGTGCCGTCGACCCAAGTGTCGGCACCCGCACCATCCACCAAAGATCCTGCGCCCGCCTCTTCTGCTCCTGCGCCACCTCCTGGTCCAGTCTCCAGCGCCCCCGCAACCTCAGTTACCCCAGCTCCGGTCGAGCCGCCCACGGGCACGAGCACCAGCATAGCTCCACCAGTGTACTTCAGCTCATCCGTAAAGCCTGGTGGTCAATTTGGCGAGCAGCCTCACTCCACCAAGTCAGAAGGTTCATGCACCTGCCACCCAAGCGTGACGGAAACAGTACACGTTCCTCCTGTCTCATCGACGTCTTGTAGCACAAGCCTAACGACAACTGTCTATGTTCCGCCAGTTTCAGCACCGCCTGGCACGGGCGTGCCTGGAATCGCTACTTCGGTCATCAGTGGTGTACCTGTTAACAGCAGTGTCCCGAGACCAAACCCCAGCCAGCCCGTCGAGTTCCCAGGTGCTGGAGCCAACATTGAGGCGGCAGGCATCTCCATCCTTGGCGCAGCAGTCATGGCTGTGTTTGTGGGAATGTTGTAAAACATGTTCGATGCTAATGCTCTTGTCCTCTTCTCTTCTTGTTGCTCCCTCTTCTCCACAGGGACCATCTTTCCACCTGTACCATATTTTGTTCATTTGCTCTATATCCCACCATGGTCTGCGAGTCCGTGAAGTCAGATAGCGTGAGCCCTTCGGGGCGAGATAGAAACCCAAGCATAAATCAACAATGCATACCTCGAGAGAGGACCTTGAGTTTGCTCTGATTCATCATTTCATCGTGGCTGTGACAGTCGTAACAAGTGATTCTTACCGTGGCGGAAGTGAAGGGTCGGGTGCTCGGGGATGGTGTCTTGCTCACCGGCAGAGCCGCCCCGCGCCGAACGCCACACGCAGTTATGACATCGGCGCTGAGGAACGCTACCCCGGCCATGCGCACCTCCACATTTCCGAGCTCAACAACAGAGATAGCGTCTTGTAATACACGCACAAAGCCGCGCTCGTCCCCAACATACCGACGCTGCCCACAAGCTCGGCTATCTTGGAAGACGCCCAGACCCGCGAGCATGACCTGATGCGCTGCAAACTTTCCTCCAGGCGGCAGTGACATAGCACGACACACAAAACACACGGCACTACAGAAGGCACGACTCGAGGTTGAACGAAGGCCAGGTGAGAAATAGATCTTGAGGCAAGAGAGACGCACTGCTGACATGTGAAAGGTCACAGCTTTCGCCTGTCCCCACTACACGTCTCCATCTGGTGCTTCGAACGCGTCTGTTTATCCTCACATCTCAGATCGCCAGCAATCGCTATCTCCACGTATCCTTCTCCAGCATATCTATCCATCGTTCTGCAACACCACATACCTCACCACAGCTGCCACCATGGCGGGTAGTAGCAAGGACAAGGGCAAGAAGCCCCTCGCGGTCATGAACAAATATGTCTACGATGCTTTCTTATGGACATTTTCGATACTGGTTGAGCTTTTCTTCCGCGAAGTACATCCTAGGAGTAGTTGGAAAGTACCAAAGGAAGGGCCAGTCATATTCGTCTGCGCCCCGCATGCCAACCAGGTGGGTGCCAGAGACACCGAAGCTTGTTCTGTTCTGTTCCAATACTAACACGAGCAGTTCGTCGATCCTCTTATGCTTATGCGAGTCGTCAAGAAAGAAGCCGACCGCCGCATCCAGTTCCTAATAGCCGACAAGTCGATGAAGCGCAGGTTCATAGGTGCCATGGCAGGCTTGACGGGTGTTGTACCCGTAGGCCGTGCAATGGACATGACGAAACAAGCACAGGGAAAGGTCTACCTGCCCGACCCCATCAACAATCCATGTCTTCTCCGAGGTAACGGAACCAACTTCGAGGACGAGAAATTCCAGGTTGGAGGTTCCATTGTGCTACCAAAGGTAGACAACAAGGCAGCCACAGCAGAAATACTCGAGATAGTCAGCCCAGAGGAGATCAAACTGAAGCGAGGTTTCAAGGGTGGTGTTGCCATGCAGCAGCTTACTGGCCGTAATGACATGACTGCGAGTGGTACATTCGTCGATGGCGCTGAGGAGAGGAAGGGCACCGCCGATGGCTTCGAAGGGACAGACTTCAAGATTGCGCCTAAGCTCGACCAGACAGAGGTTTACGATGCTGTTCACACAGTACTACACCACGGCGGAAGCATCGGTATCTTCCCTGAGGGTGGTAGTCACGATCGTACTGATCTTCTGCCCCTGAAAGGTACGTTCGTTGTGTTGTTGCTGTTGGCAAATCTAACATATCACAGCTGGCGTTGCCATTATGGCTCTCGGCACAGTAGCCACGAAACCCGATTGCAACTTGAAAATCATCCCCGTCGGCATGAACTACTTCCACGCCCACAAATTCCGCTCAAGGGCGGTCATTGAATTTGGCACGGCAATTGACGTTTCGCCCGAGCTTGCTCAGAAGTTCGACGGACCCGGAAGACGAGATGCTATCGGCGAAATGCTTGAGAACGTCCGTCAAGGTCTCATCTCGGTCACTGTCACAACGCCAGACTACGACACACTCATGGTAGGATGCCCTGCATTTTTATTACACCAACACTAACACCATGCAGGTAATTCAAGCTGTCCGCCGGCTGTATAACTCCAAGGGCACGAAGTTACCGCTACCGAGAGTTGTCGAGCTCAACCGACGTCTCGTTCAAGGCTACGACCGATACAAACAGGACCCTCGTGTCATCGAACTTAAGAAAGAGGTCACTGTTTATAATGGCAAGCTCAGAGCGCTTGGACTACGGGATCATCAAGTTCAGGTCGCCAAGATGCATCCGATTAAAGCCTTTGGCATCTTCGTCTTCCGTCTAGCCAAGCTCATTTTCTTGAGTGCTCTTGTCATTCCTGGCACTTTGCTCTTCAGTCTCGTCTTCATCTCAACAAAGGCCATATCTATACGTAAGGCTAGGGAGGCTCTTGCAGCGTCCAATGTCAAGGTCCAAGCTCGAGACGTCATGGCAACCTGGAAGCTCCTCGTAGCAATGGTTGCTGCGCCCGTTGCTTACACTTGGTACTGCCTCATAGGACTCTACTGGTATCGCTACAACAACTGCAACGGATATCTCCCATCCGGTATCCAGAAACGCTATCTCGTCATCGCGCAACTCATCTTCTACGTCACCGTCACATACGGCGCCCTCCGCTTCGGCGAAGTCGCCATGGACATCCTCAAATCACTCGGCCCGCTGTGGAAGGCCATGAACCCCTTCTCCAACAACGAACTTATCAAATTGCAAGAACGTCGCGAACACCTCGCCGAACGCGTCAACGATCTCATCAATGTGCTCGGTCCGGAGATGTATGACGATTTCTACAACAAACGAATCATCCAAGATCCCTTCTCGAGAGATGCGCCCGAGCAAGAGCGCCCATCAACCCCGCCCGTCAAGTCTGACACCGACGCCGCAAACGAAGCCCCCAAAGACATCGAAACATACGACTTCCCCGCCTCCCCATCATCGCCAGAACAGGGCTCCTTACCGCGTAATGAGTCGTTTGGCGACCTTGCTAACCAGGATATTTTCTCGTCGCGGCCGCACACGCCGAAGAAGAGCCGCAGCCGCAATGCGTCGAGCGGGAACTTGGGAGGCTTCATGCTCAAGCCGTTTAGCACGATTGATGGCAACATCGAAGAGGTTAAGAAGCGGTTGAACGATGGCGTTCGGCACCGCATGGGAAAGAGGCGGAGTAGTGGTGTAGCCAGCGGGTATGAGAGTGATGAGGGAGAGCATTTGGAGTTGAAGGGGAGAAAGAGGCAGGGCACGTGGTGAGATGTAGTTTAGTTGTGATGATGATGAGGTTGTGTTTCTCCTTTAGCCAGTGATACCACTTTCTCAAAGTTTTAGTTTCTTGTTCCTTTGGCTGGAATGACTGGAAGGTAGACTTAGAAATATGGAATGGAAGACTTTGGATGATAAACATGGAGGAATGTGATTTGCCATGCTGGCCTTGTGGTGGTATGCTACGCTACGCTGTGCTATGGGAATAAGTACACTAGAAATCGTCGACTTTGTCGCTACATCTCATCCCATCCTCCTCCCAACCCTGAACCAAACAATATGAAAACAATGTCAATGTATGTCATCCACGCTATGCCTTTCCTTGCCTTGCCTTTCCAATCCCTCACTAACCCACCAAATATCCAATCAAACATGTAAGAAAAGTATCTGTCGTAGAGACAACACATCACCCCACAACAGCCTTCATACTTAATCTCTCAAGAAATCCACTAAGATCCTCCTTCTTAATCTCAATTACACACGCCTCGAAACTATCCATCCGCACCCTCGCCCCCGTCTCGCGCACGACTTCCTGAAACGCATTGCCGAAACGGTTCCTGCCCTGAGATTTCGAACTCGCTTCGTCGTCGTCGGATTCCTCGTCGGATTCAGATTCAGATTCGGTGTCGTCTTCCTCGTCATCTAATTCATCGTCTTCCAACCCCGCAGCCTCGATGCGTGCAAGTCGTGCGGTTCGCTTCTTTTCCTTCTCAGCTTGTTTCGCGGCCCGCTTCGCTTCTTTTGCTTTATTCTTCGCGTCGCGTTTGAGGATTCTTTCTTTCGCTGACTCGGTCGCTCCTCCACCCCCGAGGCCAACAACGACGTAGAGGCCGCGTGACTCGTCCAGCCCAGCCATGACGAGCTCGGAGCCCTTGTTTCTGCCTTTTGTCCCGTGCATTTCGACAATGGCTTCGGCGATCCAGAGGGCGAGCTTGGTCAGCGCGCCAGGGTGCGTGAAGATTTGGACGTCGGGTCCTTCTTTGACAACGGCCATGCGAAAGGCACGGAGATGGCGGATCTGTTTTTTCTCAATGAGTTGTGTGCCTGTACGCAGGATGGCGCGGTGGAGGTGTTGGGCGGTGGCTATGTGGTGGGTGAGAAGGTCGATGGAGTTGAGGGCATCGTATGCGGTCCAGAAACGGGAGGTGATATGTTCTTGTGCTGCGGTTTGCTCTTCTTGTGTGGATGTTATCTCGGAGGTGTGGTCTTGGGTCGAGTGGATGTGATTTGAGGGATCGAGAGATGAGTGTTGTAGGTCTTTGGCATCGCCGACTTCGAGTATGGCGCCGAGGACCACGCCTGCGTCATTGGCAGATAGACAAGCCTTCCAGCCCCAGCAGCGGACGAACCCCCATCCATCCTTCATGTCACCGCCTCGTGGCGGTGGTGGGACAAGTCCGTCAAGGCCGTAATGTGGTGCGAACTTTAGCAGGCGTTCTCGAAGGCCTTGCTTGAGCTCCATGTTCATGTGAGTATATCGTTGTTTGCTTTCTGCTATTGACACTCCCATCTTTGCGAGCAGCTTGTTCAGCTTCTTTCGCCCTCCGTCAGCCCAGAGATGTAGTTTGGCGGCGATGTAGGGCGAGTGCAGCATACTTTCGTATAACGACCAGTGCCGTAGAAGCAGGAATCGGGGCTCTGGAGAAAGTCGTATTGACTTGTCTGTGGCCGAGCGAGCACTCGTAGGAATCACACCGCTTGCGTCGCCCATACTTGCATCCCGAGCGACGCCCTGAGCGTCTGTGACGGGATTGAGGCGACGCACTTCGTCCCGCAGGACAGAACGTATCTGTTCTCCTCGGTTGCCGTTCCATCCTGCTGAGCCGCCCGCTGCTGAGAGGGGGTTGAGACCGACACCGCTGCCTGTTCGGCCGTAGAGTTCGAGACTGCTGACGCCGACAATGGCGTGCCAGAGGAGGTCGTTATCTTCGCGTCCGAGGTCGGAGGCAAGTGCATAGACGAGGGAGGAGACAGGCTCAGCGTAGGAAGCACCTATTCGGTAGTACCTCTCGAGGACACTGGTGTGCTTGTTTCGCATGACCATGAGCTGCCTCCGAAGGCTCCTCACGGACTGTTCTTTTGGTGCTGCTATTGCTGGAGAGGCTGACCGACTGCGTGAGTCTGACCTAGAGAAGTCGGAGGAGCCGCCGAGTTGGTTCTCGATGACCAGGCCTCTTCGTGCTGGCCTTTGTTCTGGTGATGAAGGTATTGAGCCGCCCTGTGGTTGTCAGACTTGCATTTTTCTTCTAATCCTGCCATACGTACCGAATTGCTTCTCCGCCGTTGCCGTGGCCGCTCGCCGTCGGACATGGCGTCGTCCGAGTCTTCCTCCTCGCTCCACGACTTCCTCTTTTTTGGCTGCTGTGCAGAAGATGGCTCCTCGTCTTGATCCGAGTCGTCGTCTAGGTCTTCCTCCTCGCCAACCTCGGGCATTTCCTCCAGAGCGCAATATGCCGTCCGCTCCGCTTGCAGCTCCTCTTCGATGTCACCGTCGTCGAACACTATGATGCCTCCTCTTGACGATTGGTAGTTTTGTAGAATCTTGCCCTTCTCCACGCCAGACTGTCTCCGCACGAGCTCGCCGGTGGCTGGATCTTGGCTGGTTGGGGTGCCAAAGACGTTGGCCAGATTCCACGGTCGTCTCGCATCCAGCACCCAGACTTCGACATCACCAGTACCGCCTTGTCCATTCTCGTCCACGTCCAGACCCAATGTTTCTTCGAGGTCTACCATGCCACCGACGCCTAGACACACCACGACCCCTCCACTACCCCCGTCCGTTGTCCGCATCGGTCGAACCAGCTCGTCTGCCGCACGTGATAGGTCGCCATATCCGGCTATGGGTTGTATCTTGTGGGGTATGTAGTCACGCTTTAGCAACGCGGTAAGAATCCGACAAGCGCAGAGCGCGTCTGGCTCGAGGGCGACAAGAAGTAAAACCGGAGGCGCAGCGGCATGTGTTCGTTTTATCAGGTTGTTGTAGAGGTGTGCGATTAGGTTGCGTGGGAGGTACATGTCGTCTGTAGTGCTATCGGCGTGCTCTGCAGGCCAATGTTGGAGAAGACGCGCGATGAGACGCGTTTGGTGGCTGGCCGAGGGTAATTAATGTGGCGGAAGGTTTATTGCATGGTGGTGGCCCGGGAAAAGAATAATATAAAAAGGCACGAAGCTGTGGAGAAGCGGAGAAGGCAATTGGTATGCGAGCGTGCGGGTGCTTGCAAGAGTACGTGAGGATGCCATCGTAGGAGCGACGCGTGAGAATTAGCGCTAGTCCACAAATCGCGTCGCGCCTCGGACGTGCTGACGTGCACACTTACAGCCACCTCCACCTCCGCTAGTGGCATCATCTCACGTATGGCATGAAAGGATCTGGTATCGCAATGTTACTTTTCATCTGTCCATGGGAAGACTATATTGGAAATGCACCCTCCATCTGCTGTCCATGTAGGCCACTGCGTCGCCATTCTCCTGAATGCGGATGCAAGGCCTGGAACGCAGTTTTTCGCCCGTATGAAAAGCACAAAAAGCAAGATATGTCGCAGCTCACTGCAATGTGAATGCCATCCAGACTTCTGAAAGCTTGGTCCAGAAACCTGACCGCACGAATCGCCAAACACCTACTCTGGCTCAGAAATCATTCCCGCTGTCTCGTCTCCTCGCTAACCCTCCACTGTAGATGTGCCTTCATCCAAACGTTGCCACTTCTCTGGGTTCTTCTTTGATGTGTGCACGCTCCACATGAACCACTGACGGCACGATGTCGTATCTCTCAGTGTAGTTCTTTCCATGTGCATCACCCCACTTCACCAGGCCCGGACTGACGATGAAAGCCACAGTACCTTCTGAAAGTTCGTCGCCGCTTGGATCTGGCACACATGACATCTTCATCTCATCGAGAGGGTCTCCGACACTTGGCCAGAGTACCTGGAGCCGGGATCGCTGGAGCCCCATCGTCACAGCCAGATCGAACGACTTGTCGATGATGAGAGCTATCCGAGAGAAATCTGTCTCGGTAGACAGTGCCATGAGCTTGCTTCCAAGCGTACTGGCAACAAGTTGGCGTAATTGCTCAACTTCAGCTTCCAGCGTAGCGTTTTTGACATGTTCGTTGGTGCGGCACAATTCACCACCCGGACCCTCAGTGCCACTCTTATGTCCAAGTTGATTCACCAATTGCTTCACCGTGTCAACGCGCCAGGTCTCGCAGGCCGAAGACGGGACAGGCCAGTCTACGTAGATGTTGGTGCCGAAAAGAAAGTCCCAGTTCGCAGTTAGGGTGCGGCCAGCCGTGTTGAACATCTCGAAAGGAGTCCAGAAGATCCCTCTGAAGAGGATGGACCAGATCCATGACTCGATGTAATACTTCTTGCGTGCACGGGCTTGCCAATGGTGGGATGCTACATTGCTGTGCAGTATATCCGGCGGGAGAGCAGCAAATACGTCCATGTCCGCAGTGACACGAATTGATCGACCCAAGGACTTGACCAATGCAACGAGAGCTCGGAAGTCTTGCTTCAAATGATCATCCGAAATCTCCGAGGTCTTGTCGACCTGTGAAAGCATCTGCCTCTGCAGGGATGTGATTTGCATCAGCAAATTGCCCACCTGAATCCGAGAAGCCTGCAGTTCTTCTTTGACTTGCTTAGCGCGGAGTGCGTCTTCGCAAAAGGGCAGGAGGATCGAATTCCTTATGTCATTACTTCGGTCGTCGTACTCGAGCCCGTTCTCATGAGCGTATGGAAGAATACCGTGGTGCATGATGTAATTATATGTGCTCGTAAGGCGAACTCTCTCGTAGTCGGATTCGTTGCGTATGTTGGTCAGCTCTCTATGTTCATTCTGTAGCTTCAAATTCTCCCCCTGTGTCTCAACCAATTCCTTGTCCAGCTGCCGATGCTCCCTTTCTAGCTTGCGGAAGGCTGAGTGCAGCTCCTGGTGCTCGTCCCATGCTCTTTGCGTGAACTCTCTCTGTTCATCGAGACCCCTTTCGAGATTCGAGATTCGTCTAGAATTCCTTGGCTGATTGCTGTTACGGTGCCTATTTGAATAAAATGCCCGAGGACTGGTCGGATTTCGAGTGGAGTTGCGCATGCTTCTTTCTGGGTCGGGACCTCTTGGGGTTCTTCGACTGTTCTAAGAGCCTTGTGTCGCAAAGCTGAACGGTTGTGTGAGTTGGAAGATTCGAGAGCTCAGTTCCGACTCACTACGGCTCTTCCAAAATGCAACTTTGAATTGTGAGTAATTGTTGCTGTTCTTTGCACTATGGAGTGTTTTGGACTGGCTTGCAAAATATCAAGCGAGTTGGATGGCCTCGTTCACCTTTACCCTGATTTGACCACAAATGGCAGACCAAACTCACCTTTACCTCTTCTTCTCGCCTCCGTTGTATCTCACCCACCTACAACAGCTTCTGGGATATATACCGTGCAACTAAGCTTCTCTACTCAACATTAACCACCCTTTATAACAATTCTCACTCATGCGCTGAGGCCATCTGCATTTCCGACTAGCATTCTCAACACCATGACAGACAACAGGCTCGTGATCGGCCTTGATTATGGTACGACGTATACGGGTAGGTCTTTCGCCACGAATCTTGGAGTTTTTGGCTAACTGGTGCAGGAGTATCTTTCTGTGAGGTTTCCGACTCACATCCTGGTCGACAACATATCGAGATCATTCATGACTGGCCTTCTAAACACACAAAGATCGGTACCAAGGAAAAGGTGCCTAGCGAAGTGGCATATCTTAACGAAGGTATTTGCTGGGGCTCCAACATACCTTCCCATCAGCCACGCGAGATCTGGACAAAGCTAGAGCTGGACAACCAACGTGGAGGTGAAGCCGCCAAGATAGTTGCAGAACTGTCGACATCGCCATCAGTTCCGCGAAAGGAGCCTGTCGAGATCGTCGCCGACTTCCTGGGACAAGTCAAATCGCATCTCATCAAGAATCTTGATAACAAGTTTGGGCCGGACCTATGGCGAAGTTTGAGCATCATCCTAGTGGTCACCGTTCCTGCTGTATGGTCCGATCTGGCTAAGAATCGCACGTTGCAAGCGATTGCAAGCGATTGACAAGGCTGGGTTCAACTCGTCTCAATTTCCCCAATTAACTACTCCAATCATGGTCACCACCGAGCCGGAAGCAGCTGCGATCTATACTATGCTCACTCTTCGAGGCACTGCACGAAATGAGCAGCTAGCTGTTGGAGACGGCTTCATTGTTTGCGATATGGGCGGAGGTACTGTCGACCTGATCTCCTACAGGGTTAAGAGTTTGAATCCTACTATCATCGAAGAAGCAACTGTTGGTAACGGTGCACAGTGTGGGGGCTCGTTCGTGGACAGGGCTTTCCTGCGTTGGCTGGAGGGCCGCCTAGGAACTACAGACTTCGTCAAGATTGCTGGTTGTCGAAGTGAACAGATTCCTCGGATTTTCCTGACCAAGAAAGCATCCAAGATTCTTCAGGACTTCTCATTGGAAATTAAGACTGGTTTCTCGGGCACGGAGATTGGGTACCTCGTTCTACCCACCCCTCTCAGTGCCATCGAAGAAGACGAATCTCGAGGCATTCGCGATGGAGAGATCATAGTGACAGCGTAGGTACATGTGGCCCAATTTGACTCCGACACTAACCTCTCTAAAGCGAAGATACCAGATTGATGTTTCAGACGCCGATTTGCCGCACGTATGAGCTGCTGAATGAACAGCTCCAGCGCGCCCGAATCAATGGAGTCGATGTCAAGGTCAGTACTCGTCATGATCTCATAGCATTCATACCCACCTTGCTTACAATTGCAGTACGTCTTCTTGGTCGGTGGATTCTCCGAGTCGCCCTACATGCATCAGAAGATCAAGGACTACATGGACAAGAGAAACATAAAGACTATCAAACCTACTTATGCGTATGTTGTGTTGCTAACCATCTCTCTCCTTTCCATGCACTGACAACATACAGATGGTCAGCTGTAGCTCGTGGAGCCGCTGCCAAAGGCATGGAAGGGAAGCAAAGTGCTGTCTTGGCACGAAAGTGTCGACGCCATTACGGCACTGCTTGCAGCTCCACTTTCAACCGTAAGATTCACAAGTCGCGTGACAGATATATCGACGAGTATGACGGTCGGACGATGGCTAGAAATCAGATGATATGGTTGGTCAAGAAGGGCGAAGACCTGGAAACGTCAAAGGCGAGTCACGCTTACACGACCTTAACCGCACACTTCTGGCCCAAGGAATCTCGACGCACTACGTGGGAATTATATGCATGCGACGCCGACACTGCCGCTCAAGGTTCAACAGCAGAGGTATATCCGAACTCCACCAGACTTTGCTCATTTGCTGACCAAAATTGCCATAGTCTGTCTATCGCGTGGCTACGTTGATTGTAGACTTCGACGATGTTCCTGCCTCCTGCTACGAGCATAAGGTTAACGATCGTGACAAGAAGTACCTACGTCTTCGGGCTGAAGTTCACATTTCGATACAGTCGTCTCTCGAGTTCTTCGTGACCGTGGACGGCAAGAAGTACGGATCTTTGACCGCAGAGTACGATTAGTCACTCTCATAAGACATGGGAATGGCTATCAAGTTACGGCAACTGCAACACTGAATCTTTCTGGGATATGGGAAGCAAGGAGACACGAATAGATCGTGGTGATTGGGTCTGAGATGTGGGCAAGAGCAAGAGCAGCACGAGAAGTGCCATTCACACAGTTTTGACATTCCTGTGTTCCTGTATTTGGCTGCACCTCGGGTTTGGACATTGCACTGGACAAATTGAACCGGGTACATGACTAGCTTCACCATGAAATTAGCATCAAGCCACTTGCAGAATTTGATCTCCAAAATCCTTCCTCCACGCTCATATTCTCCTTGTACCCTCCACAGCCATCTCCTTCTCCACTAATGTTCCTCGCACTGTGCATGCACAACAATGATAGATCAAATCACCAAAAGGCTGAACTGAGTCCATCTCCAGTTTTCTATTGCAAGGAAATGGTGCTTAGGTATATGCTGCGATGAAAGCACGCCACTAGATTTAGGGCGCATGTGTCGATCGGCGTTTCCCATACTTGCTCCATCCATTCGCATAAAATTGATCTCCTTCCTCCTTGCTCCTCCTAGTCTCACCAACTTTCATGATCCAGCAATGTTGAAGCATGATCCTAAATTAGACCATCATTGAACATGTCGCTGATGCCTCCGACGTCTCTTCTTGGATCAGATCCTCGGAAAAGTTGGCCATGTCTTGCTCGGCGGTGAGAGGGTCCAGCTGGACGAGAGCAGGAACAATGTCGTAGCGCTGATCGAAGTGTTCTCCGTGAGTGTCGCCCCATTTCGTGAGTCCTGGGTTGACAACGAAAGCCACCGTCCCCTCGACGATATCGCCATCATCAGCCTGCAGAATAGCAACCATCTCTTCCTTGTTGAACACGGCTCCAACAGCAGGGTATGTGACCTGAAGTCGATAGCGCTGGATTGACATCTTCATTGCAAGTGTGAATGATCTGTCGATGATGGATTGGACTTGTGCAAGATTTGGCGAGGCTGACAGGGCAGCAAAGCCGGCCTGAATCTCGTCCTTCACCTTCTTGCGGACTTGTAAGATGCTTGGCTCAAGCTGCTCGTTCTTCCCTTTAGGTTCGCCCGATGCGATGACTTCGCGGTCTACGAGACCCATCATACGTTCCTGGGTTGTACATCGCCATGCCTCAGACAACGCGGTTGGCCTTGGCCAGCTACCGAATTCATCGCCGAGGAATAGCTGCTGCCAAACTCTGCGAAGCTCGTTGCAAAGCTCTCCGAAGATCGCGAAGGGCGAATGAAAGATATTCTTGTCAAGTATGGACCAAATCCATGCCTCGATGAGACACTTCTTCTTTGCTCGATCAGCCCAGTGGTGAGCAGACACATTCTGCAACATTGTTGAATTGCCTAATGCTGCAACATCATCCACACTGACCGTGACGTGAGTGGTGCGGCTCAATGTTTTGACGAGTGAGGCGATGGCGCGGAAGTCTAGAGCCACTTGTCCATCAGGAGCAGCCTGCACCTTGTTGACCTTAACCAATAGTTCCTTCTGCAAGACCTGGACCTGATCGTTCAGAACCCTCGCCTTTGTAGCATCCTGGAACAAGCGCTTGATGACCGCATGCATTGTCTCTAGAGTCCACTCTTTCACTTCGAGGCCGATGTTCTTCGCATACGGTGAGACATGCTGTTCCAAAATCTTTCTCGACCAAGCATCGAATTTTTTATTTAACCGTTGATGGTAGGCAAGCTCTTCTCCCTGTTCCTCAAAGGCCTTGCGCCACTCTTCGTTGCTCTCTCGGAGATTGCTGTTCTCCCTTTCATACTTTTTGAGTGTAGTATAGCGTTCTTCCGGAATCCCCACCATGTTCTTCGTCCCAGATTGTTCGTGCACAGTCTCTTCTACACCTTTGGAGGTGTTGTGATGATTTCCTTCGGTCTGCTTGTGGCCTCGAATTGTGTGCCTCCGCTCATGGAGCTCTTCGCTGCTAGCGTTCGTGTATGAAAGGCCGGCTTGCGCCTTTGGCGAAGAGAATGGGGAGCCCATTTTGGCAGTCAACTAAACCAAGGTCATGAAAATTTGTAGGATCCTTCTTGGTTCAAACCTACAATTTCCGAGCCTTTGGTGGCGCTTGTGCCCATGCTCTGTGCTGCAGAGCTCGTAGTCGGAGAGTTCTTGATGGATGTGTCTCGCATCTCGCTTCGACTATAACCTAAGTAATCAGGCTGTGAGGAAGTCGCGGTTGGATGCTCTAGTTGAAATGAGCTTGAAAGGTGAAGAGAACTGACTATCGGGGTAGCGGCGCGAGTAGGGTTGTGCGCTTTGTCTCACTTTCACTTTCACTTTCGCGTCGCGGAGCTGAAAATTTGTTGCTCTTGCTCCTTCTATCTTAACTCATCTGCTCTTGCCTGACTTTCCATTTCTCTCACCACACGCAACGTCATACCACAATAGAACCACGACGCGCGCTTCAGGCGCATCAGAGCTCCCCATGAAGAGCAATCGCTTGGTCGTTGGCCTGGATTATGGCACAACATATACTGGTGAGTGCCTTAGCAACAAAGTTATGCTCTAGTGCTAATAGCATAGGTGTGTCTTACTGTGAGACATCCGACACAGACGCGCTCGGAAAAGAAGTGGAAGTTGTCCGAGATTTCCCATCTGCGCGCACGCAAATTGGTACAAAGGAGAAGGTACCCAGCGAAATCGCAGTCGACGATTACGCGCAATGGGGGGCTCTCATTCCGTCGAACGTCCAGCGCTACAAGTGGACCAAGCTTGAGTTAGACAAGGTCCCAAGCGGCGAGAGCATCAAGATCTCCAGAGAATTGTCAGAAGCTACAGATCGCAAGCCAGTGGAAATCATCGCAAACTTCCTTTCGCATGTCAAGGAACAACTTATCAAGAATCTAGATCGGCAATATGGTCAAGCCGTCTGGAGAACACTGCCGATCACGCTTGTGGTCACTGTCCCTGCAGTCTGGTCCGATGCTGCGAAGGACTCCACTCTTCAAGCTGTACGCAATGCAGGTTTCCAGCAGCTTTCCTTCCCCATGCTCAAAAGGACTATCCTCGTCACAGAGCCGGAGGCTGCGGCAATCTATACCATTCAGTCCTTGCGTGGTAGTGTCCAAGACCAGCAGTTCGCGATCGGAGATGGCTTTATAGTCTGCGACATGGGCGGCGGCACCGTCGATCTGGTATCCTACCGCATTGCTGGACTTGACCCAACTGCCCTGGAAGAAGCTACAATCGGAAATGGTGATCAATGCGGTGGCAGTTTTGTTGAGCGTGGGTTTTTGAAGTGGCTGGAGCGTCGTCTTGGTACCACAGACTTCATTGCCATCGCAGGTCACAAGAGTGAAGATCTGCCTCGCACTTCGTATTCAGCCAAGCTGAGTAGAATGCTCCAGGACTTCATCTTTGAAGCCAAGAGTGGCTTTTCTGGTACAGAGGACAACTTCCTACGTCTGCCGCCTCCTGTGAACGCGGTCGTGGACGATGGACCGAGGGGTATTATCGATGGCGAGATCTTGATCACTGCGTAAGTCAAACACAGGTCACCTATGGTTCCAAGTCTCACGATTGTAGTGAAGATATGCAGGAGATGTTCGAGTTTCCCTTACGTCGTACTTATGAGCTGCTGTTGGAGCAAATGAAACAGAGCAGAATTAGCGGCAAGGTACAGATCAAGGTACGCAAGTTCGAATTTACCGATTGCCTTATGCAACAAGGCATCTGGCTGGCTTTCAGTAGTATGTATTCATGGTCGGGGGCTTCTCTGAGTCTCCGTACATGTTCGAAAAGATCAAGAATTTCGTCGAGGCACATGGACTGCAAGCCATACGTCCTGCTTATGCGTAAGTTCTTTACGTCGGCTTCCACATTGCTACTTCTGACGTTTAACAGATGGTCGGCTATCGTTCGTGGAGCCGCAGTGAAGGGACTCGAAGGCGATGGCCGTACCCCGATCAAGAATCGGAAGTGTCGTCGTCACTACGGTACTGATTGCACCAGCTTATTCGTCTCTGGCAAACATCGAGAAGGCGATAGCTATATTTGTCCCTATACTGGTGGCAAGCGGGCAGCCAACCAGATGAGTTGGTTGCTGAGGAAAGGACAAGACCTGTCTACCATGGCCGACTCTCATGCCAGTTACAGCTTTGTCCAAAATTTCTGGCAGTATGAGAAGCGCACGGCATGCATGGAGCTGCTCGCATGCGATGGCGATAGAGCTCCTCAGCGCTGCAAGGACCCTGTAGGTACGTCTCGCGAACGGTTGTATTTGAGTCTGACAGAATCCAGGGTATCAAAACCATTGCTTCACTGCATGTAGACTTGAGCGGTGTTCCACATAGTGCTTTCCAAATTCACACGACCTTTGATGGTCGCCGTTACTACTCTCTCGGCTTTGAGGTCGAAATTTCCGTGCAGTCGTCTCTGGAGTTTTCCTTTGTGGTGGACGGTGTGAGGTACGGCTCGGTGACTGCGAAGTACACCTAGATGTAAGGGACGACGAGAGCATATGCATCGAGCATGCATTGTTCGAATAGCATTATATTGGCGCAGATACACGTTCCTCCAATGTGGATGGAATGGACCGCTGCGCGCAGATATGGTGACCTGGAAAGGTGACAAATGGATAAGGATAACGTCTATGTATGCCGCAAGCACTGTCACCGTCACGCTTCCGCACGAGTTCGCACAGCACATCATGAGCTAGATACTTCACCGGCCTCATCATAGCTAGCTAGCTTCATACGAATTCCAACTCCTCCTCGTCCTCAGAACCCACATCCTTCCGGTGGTCTCCTACTCAATCTCTTCCTGCCCCTCATCCCTCCCCTTCCTTCCCACCTTCATCTCTCTCCCACCCAATCACCTCCCTCAACTGCACCCTCCACTCACGCTAAATCACGAGACCGGCAGTCCATGCGCGTCATCCACCGGCCTTATCCCATCGCGGACATGTTCGGCGCACTAGACCTGTGTGGCGCCGCGCCTCGCTCGAACTCTGTTTCCGCGTTCACGAAGCAGGATTACGCGAGGAACGAGGGGCACCAGTTGGCGGGGCCTTTTCTCTGTTCACTGCATCACACGTGGAAGATGGCAGGCAAAGGAATCAAGTCCGGGAGTGGATCCGGCGGGGACGAAGCCAACGTGGTCCCCGAAACATGCGGATCGTGGGTGGATGAACGAGAGGTCTGGTAGCGGAGTCGGAGCCGCAAACCGAACCTCTTTTCCGCCGTGAGGACGAGGTCTGGTGCTTGCGGAGGTGCTTGATTGGATGCGAGTGTCTGCGAGTCAGTTCTTCACATGCATGCTCGCACGCTCTGCTGTCGCTTCACCTGTCGCACGCGAGAAGGGATCGCCAGACATGACTCTGGAAGGACGTTCCAAGCGAGGTGGGCGTGCGTAGCGCAGATCAGCGCGCATCGAGGTTTGTCGATCAAGAACGTCTTATCGCAGATAAACACACCCGACGAAAGGTGATCAGATTGTTGACGACCGAATCTCATCATGTGTTGTGATGAAAGGCCGTCCTAGAGAGCTGAGCTGCGCGGTGCATCACTCAAGCCCAGCTCCTTCGTAATAGGTCTCGTTGCATCTAGAGGAACCTTGAATAATGTAAGAGGGCCGTCTGGCTTGTTATGTGAGGCCGTGGAGTCACTCACAGCATCATGGTTTGCACAGTAGTAAATTTTTTGTTGTTTATTTCATCTACGTCCATGTAGCGTACATAGGTACATCTATCCATTATAAAAATCCACCCAGTCATCATTAAAAATCAGTAGGAGGCAAAACGTCGCCTGTCATAGCCTGCGGCTAGCCCATAGTTTTCCGTCAAACGCCAAAGGAGTTGAATGAACGCCGTGCCATATTGTCATTAGAAGCCAGAGCCATGGAAATTGCCCGCGTCAAATGTCGGCAATCCGTTCTCCCGCGCTTGTTGTTGAAAAGAAGCGTACAAGCTGCTCTGTGTGGTGGACATGTACGGCGGTTGATATAATTGTGCCCCCATTGTATTGGCACGGAATTGATGTTGCATGCCTATGTCGGAGGGATATGCGGGACCAGCGAAGTTCGTTTGCGGCTGTTGCGAGTATTGTATTGGTGGCCTGGTGTACGCGCGAGGCATATGACCGGGGATGCCAGTGTTCAAGCTCTCGTCGAAGACGTCCTGACGCTCGTTCGTATCGTATCTACTCCGTTTACGCGGCGACGTAGCGACCTCGGCTTCCTCGCGGGTTTCTTCTTGCACCCGCCTCTTTTCTTGTCCGCCCTTGGTCTCCTTTCGCAGACGCAGACGTACGCCTTGGTCGCTGAATATCCTGGACAGAACGGTGGACTCCTGCATGCCTGGGAATTTTTTCGCTGACATCACTTCGAAGCTGTCGCTGTCGGCCTCGCACAGGAGCTGGCACCCAGCATTCCCTTGACTCTCAAATACGCTGAAGCGCAGTTTGTACTTGCCGAGGGTTGTGGCTGACAAGTCTCCGAAGACGAAGAAGCCGCCTTCCTGGTTCAGCGCATCTTTCAGACGGCACAAGGATGACGTCTGGGCACCAATCAGGTGTGGCTGGGCGTTTGACCTTTCCAGCTCGGATCCGTCTTCACTTACGAGCCTGCAAAGCGCGAAAACGAAGGGATTCGACATCCATTGTTGGCTTGGATCCGCGGTAGAGTTGACATGGAGTCGTAACACCGCTGGAGGATCGATGGGCTTCCTAGTCTTGCCCTTGTTTGTTGCGATAAGTGCCTGTTGAGGTTGCTGCACTATCTCCACGTTGACCGAGTGGGGTTGCAAGCCTGTCTGAGGGGCTGGAGATGGGTAGCTTGCTCCCCAGTTCATGGGGTACGTAGTTGATGGATAAGACATAGTGGTTATGTGATATCCAGGTTTGCTTAGGGGGTATATTGGGTGGGAGAGGCGTTAGCAGTGGGTATTGTGGACAACTGGAGGTGTATAGTCTTGCCGTATTCGGAGTTGCCTCGAGTGTGATCTGGGTGCCAACGATGTCGCTGCGTTTTGTAGCCACGGAAGTATATATAGATGGAAGGAGATCCATAGGATATTGACCAGGAATTTCGTCTGGTAGTCCAAGAATATTAGCTGGTGGTCCAGGAATATTATTTGGTAGTCTGGGGATAGTGAGTTGTTGAAAGGACCCTGAGCCGAGGATTCTGAGCTGTGCAAGGCGACCCTGTCCTTTTGAGGTGCTCGTGAGTGGGCGAGGCAGGAGTAAGATTCGCAGTAGGAGCGACTCTTGCGCTGCCGGACGCGAGAGTAGATCTCGGACTTGCAGTTCGGTGCGTTCCTAGCTCATGGCCTTCTTCCTTGGTGACATCAACAGAACGCAGCTTGACCTTTTGACCGCAGTGAATATTGGTCACGTTCTCAATGCCGGTTAATGACTCTTTTTGTCTCGGGCCACTCTGGTCTAAAAGATGATCTTAGGCAAGACTAGTCGACAGCAGCGCCACAAGATGCATAAATTTTGTAATGTGCAACACCAAGTGTTGCTCTAAGGCGTTTGAGGAGGTTCAGAACCGTGGTAGAGTCGTGCGTTGGTGTGGAGTCAATGGGCCGGACCGTTTCCTGCTTCCCAAAGGCAATAGCGTGACGCACACGACCAGTTAGGGCAAAGAGTGGCGACCGTTGGATGAGGCCGAGTATGATAGAGCAGCGACGGCGGGTGAAGTGAAGCGCAGGGACTGGCAAGGACTTTTGTGAGGTGACCGCTGGTACCTTCGCGCGCGAGTGGAGACCCTGCGCTCAAATATCACAGCGTCTGTGCTGGTTTGCCAACCACTCCGAGTCAAGACTGGCAACAGTGAGCGCTGCTATACCATAAGCACCAAACAGACCATAGATATGTTGCTTGCGTCTTGCGTGGAACTCCAACAGTGCCGAAGGCTAGACTAACAGAACCGTTCGCTACCGGATTGGGCGAGCTAGTACATCAACAAGTGACGGCGTGTCCCTGCAAGCAACTTCCGATCCAGCCAGTCAAAAGCGCCGTGCAAGTCTGAATCTCTGCCTGGTGATCGAAGTGGAATTTTGACCCTTCCCTTGCCGGCTTAGGGCTATGATGCCCGCTACCGGGCACTGAAGAAACCGGTGAAAGAGGTTTGGTGGTCCACGTTGATCTCTTCTGGAAGATGATTATGGTCCTAGTTTCAATGCAGGCGTAGAGAAAGGCAAAACAATATGTGCTGAGCGAGTGACTGAATAGCAAAAGGTTGTCTGGCCTACTGGCGTGTCGGTAAGCACAAGAGGCGCGGGTAACGAGAGACAATGGCGGACTGAAACGTCGCGTGTGCACCGGCGACGTTCAAGAAGAGCCCTATATGGTCCAAAGCATGGCCAAACCTAGTCAAAAGGTTTTGGTGTAGAGAGGAAGAATAAGCTGCCGTCACATTTTGCCAGAGCGAGGGTGCCCATGTAGCCGAAGACGGTAACGTAACTAGGTAGGGAGCACTGCGCAGACTTACTGACAAGCAGTAGAGCATGGGTGCGGCAGACTCGGGCATGCTTCGATCAACGGCAATCCCAGGTTTGAGGGTGCTATGGGCGCGACCAGGGCTGACGGGGGACCCGGGAACGAGATCCCAGTCGTGTATACAACGAAACATGGCTCGGAATTTAGCCATTGAAACTACTCTACTTGAGAGGCGGTATATAAACCCCCGCCGAAACCCAATATCTCAGAATCTCCACGTCGGTCTGTACTGTTGGAGACTCCTTAGCCCTGTAGCCCTAAGGACAGCGTACTGTGGTGAGCTGGGTGTGCATCGATGTATCTTGTCCCAACCTCTCCTCAGCAGCCCTCGTCGTACGGAACACATCCACGCACATGGCGGCCGTCACGCAGCAAGTCTCCGCCGACTGCTCTTGGGGGCGTCCAAGATCTGCCTGAACGCTCCAAGTCGTCAGACGCCGACCAAGCCAAGCGCTAGAGCAAGCTCTGCATACTCGTGTCACACGGCTGTCAACGAGATGATGGCAGCGCCTGTTTGGCCTGATGCGTGCCGGAAGAGACAGCTCAACAGAGACCGAGAATTGGCTGAAGCCCCTGGCTAGTGGAGGTCGAGAATGAGTACTCCAGCATAGCACCGCCGGCTGCGGTTTCCCGAAAACAGAGCAAATGCAGTTATGATGTCGTTTGAGAGAGGGGGAGAGATCGCCGCCAAATCGTGTGGTGGCTGGGAGGATTTCTCCAGGGATCAGGTCGCGATGGGTGGGGCCCGGAACGCAAGCTGGTCCGGCCACTACACGATAGAATTCTACGACGTTGCACCACCGTCCGCTTCGTCACTTTAGCCACCAAACTTGCAGCGAGTGAGCGTCTAGCATGATCGATGCCCAGATGGGTGCCTCGCTTGTTCATGCTCTGACAGCATCGCTATAGCCGCCCCTGTCGCTTAGCACAGGTCGCTGGCCGGGTCATCACTATCCACACCGGGGCCGCCTTGCGGCAAGCTGACGCCTTCATGCTGCATAACATCTTGCGTGGGTGGGACTGTTCCTCGATAAGATGCATCGTCGCCCTCCTTGTGCTCTCCAACGTGCTGGCATGTTCATTTGTTCTGCTGTAGTCCGATGCCCACGGCAGTCCAGTCTGACCATGCAGCGTCAATTCCAACACCGACCTTGTATGGAATTAATATACAGTCTCGCTAACAGTCCGCACCATCGTGCATATACCCTCCCGGATATGGACCTGAGACATGCTAGATTGCTCATCGCAGTCAAGCATGCGGCTCCAGCGAGCGGCGGCGACTACGAAGCCTTTGCAAGCATTGATGCATTGTTCCGCATTGAAACGCACCGCCAGCCCGGAAAGTTCTGACTGCCATGATACTACTGCTACTCATAGAGCTTCGCCATCGAAAGAGAGCGCCGCACACAACATGCGCCTTTCCAATTCGGTCAGTGCAGCGCTCGTTCTCCGCGCCCCAACCCTGCAGAGACGGCTGCGTCGTTGCCACGCACTACTTGGCTGCGGAAGCGCCCTCATAATCAAAAATCAAGCGCAATCAATACGGCGTTTGGCTCGCTCTGTGCCTCTGTTCCTATTGTGATTGTGGGATTGTGGGGAAAGTTGTGGCTTCATTCCAATATCTCTCGCCGAGATCAGGCCGCACAATATGCGCCTATATCAATGAATGCCGTTTTAACCACAGGCTTCAATGGCTTGCTTACTTAGTACTCCATTTGAAAGACTCCAGGCACTTCTCGGCAGATGAGACACACCGGACTCTGCGGCAGCGAGCACATGATCACGAATGTGTTCGGAAACTTCGATTGACTGTGAACACTAGGTGGCAGGCCGCAGCAGGAATCATCTCTGGAATGCACTCAGCCGGCACTGCTTTTGCCTAGCTTCATCATCATCAGCATGATGCAGCTCCTCGATAGAGGCCTGAGAGTGTCGGCAAGCGACTCGGCATTGATCTTTCAGCATCTGAATGTCAACCATACATGCAGAACGGGCATGGTTCATCGCGATCTCTGTTGCATCACCTCATTCAGCCGCCGCATGGGCACTCGGCCAGGTGCCATGAGACGTTGGACATTGTTGACAAGCTGCTATGCTTTTCACATGCAAAGCATCCAGTTTAGCTTGACATGACAACGCCTCGCCGCCTTCTTCCGCAGGTGCCTGCACATTAAATCCATCGAGCTCATGTACTGCACAGCAGTAGTACTGCACTGCACTGCGCAATGTTGGCTCTACCCGTTCCGTCGTCATCACAGAACCTTGTGCGTTGGGCTGCACTCTCTTTTATCGAACATGCACATGGTCTACTGGATCGTTATGAATACCAGGAGCTTCATTGATACGGCTGGTCAAGTTTGCATCAGGATCTGCAAGTGTGAGCCTACGAGGCCCTTATGCGGGCCATTTCACGTGACAGTCTCTTCCACTGCTTCACTCCCACAACCCAACTAGCGGCTGTTTTCTGCAAGGCTCAGCGTCCGACCTACCGTGTGTCTCTTCGTTTTCCATCAGCAAGAGCTACCGGAAAGTTCCTGGCTCCTAACAAGGAGTCACAAGATGCAGAGCTTGAGGCACCTATGCGGCTTACAAAGGACCCACTACTACTTCTGCCCCTCGGGCTTACACTACTGCGGTCGCACCAGGCATTCGAAAGAATTTTGCAGGCATAACCTTGCGCCATTGACGTAGATGGGATACGGTGCATCGTAGGCGATCAGGTTAGTTCTATTTCTCAGCATTTTGTACATCGTACTAGGTCTCGTCCCTTCTCACGAAGCACGTGAGGTCTGTGGACAACTTTGGGGAAGGTACGACAGCCATACCACAGCAAACCTTACATCTAGCACTCAAATGACAAGCCACACAACCTCCTTGACAGTCATGCTCGCGGGCGCAGAACCAGAAGTCAAAAACATGTTTCACAGTCTAGGTCATTTCTGGCATCGACTTCGCGCGGTTGCATGAGCTATCCCACCGATTCCCAACGGCGCCCCTCTCTTCCCGTTACACAGCTCGGGAACCCCTTCCGGAGCCGCTTTGCCAACCAAGTTGTCTATTCTCCGTCGTGAAACGTCTTAGGTGCCATGCTAGGAAACCTCGCACTACGTCACACGCACAACGGCGCACTCTTCGAGGTACCAGTTCTTTGCATGGGATTGTAATTGTGATTAGTAAGTCATGAATACGTCTCCAGCTTCTCTAATCTAATCATCAGCTTGTCACTCCTTGGTGGCGCTGTGTAGCGGTCAGTCTGCTCAACGCCCGAATCGTCAACGATCGATGTACTGTAATTCGAATACAGTGCCGCGACAATGTACTTCATCTCTGCAAATACGTCAGCTAAAAACGTACAGCGTCATGTTTATCGGTCCCATCGGCTCGTTTGGTTGGACCGCTGACAAGGGGTGAAGCACATGTCAGTGTCATGACAATAGGGCTTAAGCCACTTACGATAGATGGCCAAGTGGCTACCCACGCACATTCGACCACCACTGCCGGTTGTCAGCAATTCTCTCCTCAGATTATCTTAGATCGGAAGTGACTAACCTCCCAAAAGCCCAGAACCATCGACTCTCCATATCCTTCCTCCTCTCCTCGTCGAGCTTCTCAAGCTCCAGCCAACGCTCTGGCCTCCACTCGCTTGCACATTCGTACACTTCTTCGTTTGTGTGCAACAAACCAGCACTGGCGCTGACTCTTGTGTTTCCGGGCACGAAGTACGACTTCTCCTCGGGTCCAAGTCGACAACCTTGGGCGGGTGTGAAGCGAGGCTGCGGACCAGGAATGGCAGAGTGTAGGCGTAGAGTCTCCCAAATCACCGCATGTAGCAGGGGCAGCGCGTCTATAGCCTTAGGGTCCGACAACGTTGGGGCTGATTCCGATACAACCCGTGGTGCGAGAGACTGGAGCTCGGCCATCAGACGGGACTGTATGTCTTTGTGCTGCGAGAGTTCGTGGACAACGTAGTTGAGTGTGATTCCTGATGTGTCGAAGCCGGCGGCTAGATGGTCCAATACTTCGCTCGCCAGCACAGGCGCAAGATTGGGGCTCTTGACATTGGAGCTTTTCGCATCTTTCAAAAGGGCCGTCGTAAGTTGTTGATAGACCACAGGCAGATCTTCTGGTTCTGGGGCGCCCTTGGTCATGACTGAACTTGCGGTTTCGCACATGCTTTGTGTCCACTTTTCGATCTCTTCGTTGGCTGCATCTACAAACTTGGGTGCGAACCGATATCCTAGCCATTTTTCGACGAAGCTGCTGAAATTAGGGAATTCTTGTGGCCAGAAGCTATAGCCGTGTCGCGATGTATACACTCCGAGAAACCATGCCAACTTCTCCTCATACTCGATGAAATTCGAGCTTGCTTCCAGGCCGAAAATATACGCTGTCACGATGTCCATCGTTGTAGCATTGAGTAAAGCGTAGATATTCAGCACACCCTTGTCGTGGCTCCACGCTCTATCGAGATAAGGCAGAAAGCGCTTATATAAGATGGTGGACACCTGTGCTAGCAAGGCAGGCGATGAATTCACGACAGACTTGCTGTAGATATTACTTATCATCCTCTTGCGCATCGAGTGAGCCTTGTTCTCTCCCGTCGAGAACATGTTGTGGACTCTATCTCAACCAATCAGTATCTCGAGTCACAATAGCGCAATCGAGTGGCTCACCCCCCATAGTTGGTAAAGAAAGCATACCAATTGTAACCTCCACTAGTAGTAGTACTTCCCTTGGGAAATCCGCCCGTGTAAATCTCGCGGATCCCGCCTTTCACGCAGTTCACGCTGATTTCGTTGGGGCCGAGACATATGATTGGTCCGAGCCGTGCGTGAGCTTCTTTCAAAGTCGTATTCTCGATGCTACGCCAGCGAATCGAGGCAATCCAGAGAGAAGTGTAGTGCGCGAGACGATGCGCAGCCGGGACCTTGCATAAGGGATTGCGGAGGGAAGTGGTGATGAAGCGGAGAAAGAGGACGAGGGGCAGAAGAAAGAAGAGGGCGGTAAACATCTTGATGCCGGTGCCAGGAACTTGGAAGACTGAATGGAGGTTCAGATTCGATTCATGACTTTTGATGGGGATGATGTGTAGCTAACTTGTCGTTGATGGTGGATCCACTACGCCTGTAGGGCGTTGAGATAGAACCCCACCTAGCCCCGCTTCGTACTTACTTGCAGAATGGTATGCACAGTATTATCTTTGTGCAATTTCGTAGAGCCTGAGATTGCAGAACACAGAGAATTGTGTTTCAATAGCTATCAATGATCTTTTTACCTCAAATCAAAAGTCCTCGCGACCAATGCTATTGCTCGCATCGAGCTTATCTGGCAATGTGCTAGAACAAATGTAGATTAATTAGTGTGGGGAAGATAACACCGCCGCGCATGTTGTCTTGTATATATCTTCATACTTCTCTCATAGTAGCCAAGTCACCATCAGGGTACAACTCATGAGGTATGGTCATGCTTCGTTGCATTATGATAGCCACCGCCTCGACCAGTGATTTCGCAATCGTAGACTGTTCTGGGCACCATCCCTGGTTGTCTATCAGAACCGCAAACAAGGAGTCGCGCAGTGTGTTTTGCGGATCATCGAGATCCTTCAAAGAGAGTTGTCGCAGGCTGATCTGATGAACGACGCCCTGCACAAGTTCACCGGAGCACAGCATTTTAGGCAGCCCCTTGATGTCGTTCAACGCGGCGGTGGTCCGCCGAATCTTGCAGCAATGGTAAATCGTTCTGAGGCCATGATGCAGGTAAGGGACAAGCTTCGCATGCAAATAAACAATACTTGTCAATCTCGTCGGAGGCATGGATGCACTTATCTACAGAGGCAAACGGGCCCGGAGAAAGGCAAGAGGGTGGTCCTTAAGGTGTGCTCGCACGAACAGCCCCTGTGAGTTCTCGATATACAAACACATCTGGACAGGCCAGCTCGTCGCGTTTGTCGCTGCGGACTGCGCCGCGCCAAAGTGCAGGAAGCCGAGGAGCACTTACATATGGCTACAACGAGCTGAGTATCACGTAGCTGGCTGAGGATGAGAGTTCGAGGTATTTACAGCGGTTTTAAGCCTGTGTTTTGACAAGATTTTTTGGTAAATCAGTCAAGGGCAACTCCAAAGACGTAAGTGTCACTGAGGCTTAGGGAAAGTGTGTTGGCAACCATTCAGGGAACGGCCCGCGGTCCGAGCCACGACCCTGTGTTACACTGATAGAGCAACAGGTCGAGAGTATGATGAAATATCTACCGTTGCCTGCTGAGTGGTGTTTGGATGAGTAATGGACTGACAAGCAGTACTGGGTATTTGGTGATTAAGCTGTCCACGAGTACCACGACCAAAAGCCATTTTGCCTAAAAAGCATACCACACAGTTGTCTATTGATGGCATCTCCATTATTTTATGCGCGTTGAAGTCCCATTGACGTGTTACTATACTGCAGAGCTATCCTCTTCTCGCGTCCTGCTGGCTGACGACTTATTTTGTAGAGTCGGTATCGTAGATGCACAATCATTGAAATGAGAAGTGTTTGTAAAGTCAGAAAGATTGCTTGAAGTACAGGAACTAGTATACATGCCTGCTATGCCATAAAAACAAACAACCAACCAACACCATGCGTGCGATCATGCAAAGGACAAACTACGAAACATTGACTTTTCCACCACCTTTCACTCCTCAGCTCCTCAAGTCTCCGCCCACCTAGCGATTGTAATGCTGGTCGTGTACACCATAGCCACAAGACCAACAACCATCATCGTTATGTCTCCAGCCTTCGCCCACGGACGATCTGCCACGCCCTTGTAGTGCAGGTAAGCCGGATAGATGTAGACCAGCGGCACGCATGCAAAGCTGCCGATAAGTGCGACAAACTTGTCCAGATCACTCGCGCCCACGGCGGCAATGATTCCCGTGAACAGTACGAGACACGTACGGAAGGCGTTCTTCTTCCACTTTGTCATGCTGCTCTGCTTTCCAGAGGCACGACCGAAGATCTTGAGCTCGATGTTACGCATGGCAGGGAACAGCTGTACAGGCGTACCAACGAGGACGGCCATGGAGTACAGGAACTGCACTGCATTGACGAGCTTGCTGGTCTGAGGGAAGTTGGTGATGACCTCCACCGACACATTCTCGCCAAATGTGCCGTAGCAGAGAACACCAACAGACGTAAAAATGACGGTAATGAGAAGCATGACAATGTAGAGCAGCTTGCTAAAGTGTTCGGGCTGCGCCATGCTGGACTGAATGGGTAGGATGAGACCGATGCCTTCGAAGGTGAAGATGGCGGATCCGATGGTCATAGTGAAGTCGCGGGGGTTGAAGAGCTCGATGCTGGGATGGAAGCCGCCCATCTTGCTGATCCACGAGATGTCGTACCAGTAGATGTATGTCAGACCAATGAGGATGAAGACGTCAGCGAGGAGAGCAGCCGGCCCGAGCTTTGAGATGTTGCGGATGAACGACATGGGGATTAGAATGACAAGCTGAATGGCGATGAGGGCGTTGGTTGAGAGCGGCTCTCCTTTGGTCTTGCTTACAGCGTCTGCGAAAGATGCCAAATTATCTGCCGTAAAGATGAGACCCGCGCAGACAAAGCCGAGTTGTGAAAGCGTAATCGAGACCAGAATGAGTGAGCGTAGCTTCGGCCCGCTGATTGACCTTCCAAGATCTCCATAACCTGCCCCACCGTATTGCTTCCTGCAAGCAAGAAGCAATTCGAAGCAGAGTGCCGTCACAACGCTCACTATGATCATGGTGATTGCTGAGAACAACATGCCGCCATTCTTGAAGGCTTTTGGAAGGAACATGATACCGGTACCAATGAATGCCTTGAGTAGCGTGAAGAAGGTCTTAACCTGAGAGGCATCCCCTCTTTCTCGCACCCTTCTAGAGCTCTGGCGCTGGCCAAGCAGAGGCCTGCGCTCGCCATCTTCTGCACCCTCACCAATGGCCGACTCGTCATCCGACTCTTCCAAGTCTTCACCAGCAAAGTTTCCGTAGAGTTCCAAGAAGGAGATGAAGTTCCTTGTCACAGGTTCTGAGATGTAGCTAACACGTTTGCTTTGCCGTTGCAGGAATTGACGTCTCATGCCGCCAGGTTGTAATTGGTCTTGGATTGGAAGTTCGTCATGATCAAAATCTGGCTCAGAAGGTGGTGCGTATGTGTGGGCCGAGAATGTAGCCGCTCGTTGATGTAGTTTCGCCCGCTTTCCTTGGCCAGCAATTTTGTAAAGATCACGGTGGATGTCACCACCCTGCAGCTGCAGAGAAGACTCGATTGCTGGACGTATGGAGTTGGATGAGCTGCCAGGTGCTTCGTCTGTGTAAGGTGTCTGCGGGTCAAATTCGGCAGAGAACGTGTACCCAGGATCCAAATGTTGCTCGAGGACCCTGGCCTCCTTGGGGTCGGCCCCTGCCGTTGTTTGAGGGGTGTCAGTCATGTCGGTACCTCAGATATGAAATCCAGACAAGTAGATCTGGAGGACCGGCTATTAAGTTACTGCGCAGAACGAAAGAAGGATGTCTGGGATTGAATTGGGCGGTGAGGTAGACGTGACGGCCAATGAACGTGCTGAGCAAAACTTCAAGTAGTCCGAGCGCCTGACATCACAGCAATTGTTTCAGATTCGACAGTGGCACCGATTGCGTTGAGCAAGCAGTAGAATGCCAGAGTGAGGAGGGGAACAAGAATGCACGATGCCACCCGGGGGTTTTCTGAAGAATTCAAGGAAGTTTCCCGGTTGAAAGACCAGAACCTCCTGGAAGCTCGAATGATGCAAGTGGTCACGATCGGCCGCCATTCTTGGCAAGCGCAGCACGTGGCCCTCGTCTCCGCAACACGTGATGGTCGCCTCCACCAACCGTCACATCGCTGATTGGAGACTTACCGAGGACTTCCAATGCCGAAACCCAGGAACCAATACTTGTGGGCAGGACCAACCGTTAATCAATACACATTGCCGACGCAACAGATCGAGCATTAAGCCTGCATTGAACACGTTTCTTTCCCAGTGCAGTACCAGCCATAAAGACACCCAGATACGTACGTAATGGCTCACCGCGCAAATTCTCCGAATGCAACATCCTCACCATGGCGCCTCCTAGTTTCGGTCCACCTGGCTATTCTATTCCGCAGCGCTATATGAACCGCACGCCGCCACCCGATGGCGCGGACACCAACACGCGACCGTACTTGATATTTTTCTCGTACATGTCGACGTGCTTTGGTGTGGCAGTCTTTATCATCCAGAGGATCTTCAAGAAACATGCTGTTCTCAAGAAATCTACCACTGTTAGCGTGCCCCCGTCGAGGGACATTTGGCTGTTCAGCATTCTAGCGGCAGGCAGTTTGCTTACGACATGGACGTTCATGGTCCAGTACTTCGACATGAGCTACAAAACGTGGCTCATGTGGCGCAGCTACTATGATCTTGACCCACACCACCGGCATTGGGGGCTTTGGTTGAAGGAGACGAGTCTTTTTCATGAAGCATGGGAGTTGGTAGTCGTTGGAAACGCACGATATTGGTGGAGTCACCAAATCTTCTTCTTTGCGTTGGGCCTAGGATTGTATCTTGAGCAAAAAGGTATAATGCCTTGGTTCGCCGGTCTATATGGAGATTACTAAGTTCATCAGGCATCAGACGAGGGATCAAACACACCTGGGCTTTCATGCTACTCGGACAAATTGTGGCCATCAGTTTTGCCACAAATTTGTTCTTACTGACTTTGCTGTTGAGTCCACCAGTATCGTCACAAGCATCATCCACATCGGCACGACGATCAAATTGGCTTGGCCCATGGCTTCTCAATCTTGGCACTGTGTTCGCAACTGCAATTCCTGCATTCCTTCTTGCTGACGACCATTACTGGCATCACTCGGAAGACTTCCTACCCGTCTTGTTGATCCCACATGTTGCCCTTCTTGTGCTGCCCGCAGCACGTGCACTACTCCCGGCCAGGTACCTTCCTGAGAGTAACGTAGTCTTTGACGACAAGGTTTACGGCTATATGTGGGTCTTGACAATAGCCAACGCTGCACTCATGATGATCAAGACCACATACGCAGCATGGGCATATAGCGGCTTCCAGGGGATCCAAAATGCACTACTGGAGCACCCAGCAGTCAGTAGTGTTGGTTTCGACGTCATCTTTTGCTGGACGACATGGGTCTGTTGGTATCTTACGCAGGGTAGAGGTGGCGCTGTATCGAAGCACGCAGTTTTCCAAGCCAGAGAGGGGTACATAGGTGACAGAGATGGTGTTGCAATCACGAGCAACGGCTTCGATGCAGGCGTGCGCCGTCGCTAGTGGGGATGTAGGGCTGGCTGATCTGGTGGCCGGTGTCTAAATTTTTCAATCCCTCACAGACGGTCATGACAGCAAAGCAAATGCTAGAAAGTTCTGCATTGTACAACACTATCATAATACTCGTGTCTCATCCTTACGCAATGCCAGAGCGCTCATTTTTATTTCCCATCAATTGACAAGCTGAACGAAAAATATTGCGATGTGGGTCTACATCACCATCTTTCCCGTGCCCGTGACACCACGTCCGCCATTTGTCGAAATAGTAATATGGCTTTCGTGTGGGTTCAACAGCAGCCACAGCATAATTGTTCGCAACTGGAACCACTAAGAATAGTCTCAGGGAAGGGAACTTTTGTGCAATAACTATTCTCCCTCGTCAGCCGAATGTCATACGCACATGTCTACCGCGGGTTGTCATTTACGATGGAAATTGACAAGGCTTCTTGAATATGATAGATCACCTTTAAGAGACCTCACACGGATTAGAATGTGTTGCTATCCACCACGCTACTACATGGCGAAATCAAAAGACTCTTTGGAAACAGCTATCATACTCCATAAGCCTTATTTACTGTCCATTGTATGTGCCAGCATGTGGTAATATTCTAACGCACAATACCGTGGTTTGGTACACCTGAATTGTATCTCTGAAGCATAATCTATGACAGAGCACGATTGCTGTGAGATTTACCCCATAACTAGTCGGGGTAGTCGATGAAATCTCTAGGGGAGTTGCAACGAGTACAATGAGCACGGAACTTCAAGCAAGTGTCATGCCTCTATCGTCTGCGCTGCACTAGTTTTGTGTTTGCGATCAGACACTGGTTCAATGCAACATGACTGGACTGACTGATTCGTGCGGAAAACCTCTTCCGCACTGTTTTTGGTTTCGGAGTTGACGCTATGAGAATGATATGGATAACCTGATGCTTTGAAAATTTAGTTGTATCGGCGACGATGGCAGGACCCGAACTAAAGAACTCTGCGGATCATGGCAATCCTGTCATTTCTCTGAAGTAGAGCAATATCTGTGATTGCTGTAAGGAAAAGGAATTGTTGCTGTCTTGAGGCCATGTAATACAAAGGCCGCTCTTGCTTTGTCCATATCCGCGATGAGATACGATCCATCTATGCTTGGGCCCAATGGCTGCTATTGCAGAAGTTTCAAGAAACTTGCACGTCCAAGGGGCAAATTTTTCGGTTTACTTATAGATAAGGAATTGTTAGGCACGCGTACGCCTGTCGCAGTATTTGAGGGTTGAAGTCATGGAGCCAGAGTGCTGGTAATCTGGCTCAGCGATCCTGCTTCCATTGCTGAAAGATAATAAGTGATTGCCGCATCTAACGTTTTGCGTGTACCGCGTTCTTCTTTTGCTCTTCAACGCTCCACACGATCTGTCGACCATTCAGCTCCGCACGCCTCTCATCAGTCTATTTCAACACATACCGTATCAATGAACAATTGTTGTGAAGATGGTATCGCAGGGATCCCTTTACTCCAAGGCTGTCCCCAAGGCTCCGTGAGCCATGTACCCAGTACAGCTAATGCTGAACCGAAACTAGTAGTATCGAAGCCCGGGTTTGGACTCGACTTCGGTGACAATATTTTCGGCTTTGATGGGCCTGTTTGCTTTGTTTCAACTGCACTCTTCAACATGATCTTAGATTCAGGTGTTCGGATTCGCGAATGATGTTGTACATTGCGGGGAGGCCTATTTGGAAGACGCAAGCGCCGGACACTCGTTGAGAACATTCTGCGAAACATGGCAAAAAAACTACGTAAAAAGCAATGCTTCTGAAAACCGCAGTGTACAGAGTTTGATGTTGGTTGTT
This sequence comes from Phaeosphaeria sp. MPI-PUGE-AT-0046c, assembly GCA_020747045.1. Taxonomy (NCBI): domain Eukaryota; kingdom Fungi; phylum Ascomycota; class Dothideomycetes; order Pleosporales; family Phaeosphaeriaceae; genus Phaeosphaeria; species Phaeosphaeria sp. MPI-PUGE-AT-0046c. The sequence goes on along the minus strand of JAGTJN010000010.1, from coordinate 292,498 downwards.
GTGTGCCACGGCACGAGCCAAGCTCGCGTACTTTGCAAACCCCACGAGATCACTTAGCGCGGGTGGGACATGTGTTTTGGAATGACAAGCTGAAAAAACCTGCAACCCGTACAACATGAGAACAAACATTTCCACACATTGCCATATGCTGAGCTATGTGTAAAAGCTACATAGTGTCTGTTGCGCGTATCATAACCGCAATGCGACCATGCACTGTCACGCTCTCACCTGGCCTCACCTAGCCTTCCGCGCCAGAAATCGCGCATCTTGAAGCTTGTAGGTTTGTGCCACCGTCCACTTGCTATCTTTGAGGCTGTGCATGTACTCTCTGGTCTAGCTTCGAGCGCTACAACTAGTTAGAGGAAACCGCTGTCGCGCGAAAGTCTGGTACACTGACAGCCCGATGAAATGTCCGGACGTATCCCCGGGGCAAGAAGGGCAGGCTATCTCTGTCCTACTTGCTATGCTACCAGTACCTTTCCTTAACAAGTCGAATAAAGCCGCCGACACATAAGCATACCGTCGTATCAACATCAGCGCAATAGGCTATTGATCAATCTAAGCACTCGTTCGGCATGCAGTGCGACGATCAAATCAGCACTGCTAATAACGTGCTAGTACTTTCAATATCGCGTCACAGGGTTTATCGATGCGCTTCATCTCTCCCCGCCGGTTGTTGCTAGACAGCAGACTATTGACCCGTAAAAACAGAGGCCGCTGGGTATGGGGATAAAAGCGGGAGTGGCGAGAATCCGTGAAGCTTGTCGGTTATTGCCCGAAGCTCTGCGGATGTTTGTGCACATCGCTCGCTAGAGCACAAGTGCTGATTTATGATTGACCGCATCTAGTCAGGCTATACTCCTGTAGGAATGCGTGATGCATTGGCTTATATGGATACGAGTCTTCTACTGCGGCTGTTGCGAGGGTACTGGTTAAGCGAACGTCATTGCGGAGGATTGACGCCCACCTGACCTGCTATCGTGTGGTGACTTTTACGGGAGTTTGGTAAAGGCTGCATGAGTTTTCGTAGACCATCGAGCATGCGTTGAGTATAAAGATGGGTGTTCGTGCAGCTGCAAGACGGCATCATCAAGTACTTTACTGCCAACAAACCTACAACTCAGCAAAGTCAATTGTCCCGTCGACAAAATGAAAACGGCTATTTTTATCGCCACTCTGGTCACTGCTGCGAGCGCGCAGTATTGGAATATCTCTTCAAAGCCATTTCAGATCCGTCTGAGGTCGGAAGACGGGTCCATTGACGACACCGTATCTGCGTGCCACACTGGCGCTGCACTCGAGTCCCTCTGCCTCTCCAATAGCGTCACCCCTTCGAAACCAAACCCTATTCCCTATGATAACTTTACCTTCAACACCAGCATCTACGAACAGCCGGTACCCGACACGAAGTTCGCAACACCAGGTATCCTTACGTGGGTTATTCCTGCTAATCCACCGAGTTTGCCCTCGCCGATATGGTCCTCGCTTGGCTTCAACTACGACGCGTTTGTGAACTTTGCATCTCCGCTCTTGAGTACAGGGACCTCCAACTCTCAGACATTTTCCTTCAACGAGCAGGACGAGCTGATATTGGTATCTTACACCGATTGGAGTACCAATCCTCCCAAGCCTGCTCATCCGGCCATTGGCTTGCAGAGGTGGTACGCCTGCCAGACGAATAATGCTGGATATCAATATGAGACCTTGGTATGGGGGCTTGGAGAGGGAGCCCCCATGATCCCATCTTGTGTCCGTGTCAATGTTAAGCGGGTCTTCGTTTGAGAAGGTGGATGAGGAAGTAATTCTGGACAGAAAACAGATTGGCCTTGCGATGGTGGAAGTAATGATTCACGTGGGATATGGATAGTTAGGGTAATATTTGCATGCATGTTTCATACATAAGCACCTTTGCTATCTTTTTGAGCCCTTGTTAAGACGAAAGAAGAAAGCCTCATCTGTCCATCGGATGCTACGGACGCGACTCTACCGGGATAAATCGTGCGGAAGTATAGCGCCTTAGTACCTACACCGACTACATAGTACCCACATTTCGCTTGGCTCGGCCCGATCGGCTAGGTTGATATCACTTCTCATCATTAGCAACCTCAAATCCTTGCACCTGCATGCCCACGACCCCGAGATAGCAGAGCCTCATTAACATCCGTCTTTTTTCCCGCGACTATCGAAGTAATTGTTGAGCTGGGAAAGATCTTGGTTCTAGACGCGTGTTGGACCTGTGGCTTCCGACCGGCCCTCAATAGCGCGCCGCGTCGATCCGGGGCTCAACGCGTCACTTCAACATGCCGTCATCGTGGTTTCCGTTGTCAAGATGTCAAAACTAGTCGCGATGCCTTCTCCATTTCTGCGACACAAGCTTTTCGCTCTTCGCCCCCCGATTTCTTGAGGGCTTTATGCGTATCCAAAGCGGGCTTCAGACGCATATTGCTACCACTTCCGATGCTTTCCTTAATATCTCCCATCCTAATATCCTGGGCCCTTCTCACACAATGCCTGTCAGCACAAAGTGTCATCGTAATTTCTGCGGCGCCCCAGCCTAGTAGCCTCACGCCTTCGAGCCTCGCTTCTTTGTCTAGAAGCACCTCATCTTTCGCTACTTCCGGATCACGGAATGCCACTACATCCTCATCCATTCACCTAAGATCGTCCACGACCGAACATGTTACAGCCATAGCAGGGTTACCCACATCCGCGGCTCGAAGCGATGGCTCAGTGTCAGCAACTACGTCTGCTAAACCAAGGCCGTCAAATACCCGGCCTTGCAATGGACATCCCGAGTTCTGCAACAGGAGGTTCTCCAACATCACTATGGTTGTGGCCCATAACAGTCCCTTCGTGAAAGAGCATAACGCCGCAAGTAATCAGGTCCTTTCAGTTCTAACACAATTGAATGATGGTATCCGTGGTTGTAAGTACGATATCGCCTGAGTGGAGATGGGAAGCTGACAACTCAACAGTGTCTTTCGAAACACAAAAGCCTAACGGCTCCTCCGAGATAATGCTGTGTCACACCTCCTGCGATCTTCTCAATGCAGGTACACTCCAATCCTACCTGTCTACTGTCGTTAGCTGGCTCGATGCCCATCCCTACGAAGTAATCGCACTCCTCATGGGCAACAATAATGGCCACGACGATCGCATACCACCATCGGAATTCGCTTCAGCTTTTGATCAAGCTGGCATCACCGATTATATGTACACGCCTCCTTCAACTAGCATGAACATCACAGAGTGGCCCACGCTGGGCGAGATGATCCTTAGGAACAAGAGAGTGGTCGCATTTCTCGATTATGGCACAAATCAAGAGGAGGTACCTTGGCTCCTCAGTGAATGGGGCTACCAATGGGAGACACCATTCTCGCCTACTGATCCTGCCTTCCCGTGCACTGAGCAGCGACCGCCGAACCAGGCTGATGACGTCTCCCGCAACCGTATGTACGTACTCAACCACAACCTCAATATCGAGATCGATATTGGTGGCATGGACAATATTCTGGTTCCCGCATATAGTCTATTGGGCCAAGTCAATGCCGTATCTGGCAACGGCAGCCTCGGTCTGAACGTTGAGAATTGCGAGAAGATGTGGGGCCGCCCACCAAATTGGCTTCTCATTGACTACTACAACTTTGGGAACTTCAATGGCTCGGCATTTCAAGTCGCCGCGACAGCCAACAATGTAGCCTATGATCGTGACTCCTGTTGCGGATCGCCAGCAAAAAGTGGAGCGGCTGGAATCTCCCAGGATTTTCTAATCCTCCTGCTTGGCTGCGCATCTCTGTTATTACTGATATGAGGAATGCTACCCTTCTGTCTTGAATGCGCTGCTTCTTGGGGAGAGCTGATGACTCGCCCAATATGCTCGGCAATTACCTGGATAACCCAAGGCACAAAGCAAGACTTCGACGATTGAAGGATTCGTCCTATGTACGCCACTATCCCACGAGCTGAATAGCTCCCCTGCTTTCATTGACGCCGCCCTGGACACTTCAGGGTGTAAGCAATGCATCGTTTCCCTTTCGTTGCATGCACGAGTCTGCATCCAAGTAAGCACACTTTTCGCAAACCTTAACCACCCTTTGCGTTACACTACACACGAGTATACATGGTAGAAGCTATCAAAGAAGCGATGTGTGTTCTTTGGAAAATAACATGTACTATTTTTCTGCAACGCGAGAGTAGATCTGGTTGAAACCAATGTGTTCACATAGTTGTTTCTCTTGTCCTCTCGGCAGGAAATAGTCCAAACTCCCCAAATCTGCTGTGCAGCCTCATCTGCCATCCCATGATCAAACTCCATGTCCGTTCGCAAATATATCTACGGTCCCTTTCCATTCACCATGTACCTGCGCAATGAGCCCAGCCATAATTGAGATGTTCACCTAGACCAGACATTTGGGTCATCTAGATATGTGGGATTTGAGCCAGGAGGACGATCGTCTGTACGAAAAGGAACTTATCATCGGCAAAGCTTGGTCTGAATATGATACTCGAGAGCCCTTTGTCGTCTGTCAGCGTAACAGGGTGGCTGATGAGGTACTTATCTCCGCACGCCGCTGTCTCAATTGTAGCTTTCGTGCCGTTAGACTATATGCGTCTATACTAATCACATTGGTACACCACCAGCCTGCTCTTGTGCGGAGCATTTTGTCTCCTCATGGGAAGTGACTCTGAACATCTGAATTGGGTGAGGAAAGCCCGGGCAAGTTCAGCATGGGCTCGAGACGACAACGCTCACGCCCACGTATCGACGGAGAAAAGGCAAATTGTCTGCGTCAGGCTTCAGGACCAGGACCTAGAAATGGGCTGGAGACGTTCCAATGCACGATCAACGAGTCATCTAACACAGCATGAATCTGTACACACCTGTACCAAGCCCACTAGTTGCCTCGTACGACAAACAAACAAACAAACACCCCTTGGAAAGCCTGGACCTTCCTTCCTTCCCTATCCTGCAGAGAATAACAAAACATATTACTCAAGCACGTTTTCGATCCTGGCACGCCACGCGGAGAAACCATGGCGCTGGAAATGGGAACAGGACGGGGCTGGGAAGTCAGGGTTGGGGAACGGGGTGGGGCGAGGATGGGTACACGACATGAGATTGACAGCAACATCGAAGCATGGCGTGCATGGCGAGATGGGGCGTCGAGACGCATGCATGCATGTATGCATGTGACGGCGTTGTCACGGCGTCAGCGAGATGTTGAGTAAGGAGCTCGCTCGCGTGCCTGCCTGGAGATCCAGAACGTGGGCTCACATGATGACAGTGCTATTGTGATGCGCGCATCGTGAAGTTTCATCTCTCGATGCGAGTGAGTATTAATCGTCTCCTGCGAATCGCAGCGGTGGAGATTATGTAACTATATCCTGAACGATGTCCTATTACATCTACACTAGAATACATGATCATCACCTCTCCAAACCAACCGTCGTGCCCGAAAATGCTAGTGATGATGGTGAGATAGGATGCTTATCCGAAACATAGAAAAGAGAAGTGAGGACCTAGGATCTGACTATGAGATGGTGTCGTGGCGCGGCGAGGCGATATGTGACATAGAGGAAATTTTTGCTTTCCCCTGGGTACATGGCGCTGTACATAAGAAAGAAGTTATAAAGAGATATAATGGAAAGGTCTGGGTATATAGTTCGTGCCCATATAATGTTGAAGAGAAAATAAAGAGACTGGCCGAGAAGTCGGATCAATACGTCCCACCTAACGCATTCCACGCAGCAAGCACGTCATCATTCACACTGTTCCTCTTGCCCCTCGCTGTGCCGCTAATACTCAGACTTCCCGAACTGCTCTGCCGGCTCACAAGACGCGAAGACTTCTTCTCAGCGCTGTGAGCGTGTGCGTGTGCGTAAGTGGAAGACTGTGATGACGAGGCCCGCGAATGGCTTGAGTGCACACTGCTCTGTCGACTGCGCGTGTTGCCGTTTGCCGACACTGCCAGTCCGCTGATGCGCTTTGAGCTTTTGTGTGGAAGCCGGGGCATGGGAGGTTCGAGGATGCTGGGTGGGCGAGACGAAAGTTCCGGGACAGGATGGAGGTCGTTAACGCCGTGGGTCGGTGGTACAGGGAACGACACATCCGCTCCACTTGATGCTGTGCGGCGGCGACGGTGGCTGGACGGATCTTGCGAAGGAGTTGGGACCTTGGTGCGGTCTGGTCGCACGTCGATTACACCAGTTGGTAGTATTGGCACCTCCTCAATTTCATTGCTTGTGTCGCTGTTTGCAACCTTCACATTAAGTTCCCCTTCGTAGGCTCGAAGCCCGGGGGTGATCGGGGATGGTAGCGGCGACGCGTGCTCAGTTGTGGTTGGGGAAGCCATGCCAGCTGTAGGCACAGGCGATGGTGGCGGAAATGGATCGAGTGGGGAAAATGCACCAGGAGTCGGCAGGTGAGGGGGCATGGTCGTTCGACTCGCAGGAGAGTCTGACCAGGCATCGCTCGTAGAGCTATCGCGCAATTGACTTGTTCCGATGTGCGAGTCGTAGTGAGTCTTTAGGGGTCTTCCTCGAGGAGGCATCTGAAGCGGCGAGGGTGCAATGGCCGACGATCTCTTTGTGGCCTTGTGTTCGACGACTCGGACCGGGCTCGCTTCTGCGAGAAATCCGGACGTGCGATATGGCATCTGAGCGTGCTCATAGTGTGACTTCGTTGGTCTTTCCTGCTCCTCACCTGGTAGCGCAACAGGTGGCATTTGCATCATGTTCATGGCTGCACGTTTCTTACGCATGAGCTCCAACAATGTCTCCTCTTCCGCTGTTACTTCCATGAACTTATGTTTGCCTTCCGATCTTGGCCTGGGCTCGCTTGTTGAGGTGCGTACGCTACGGAAACTGTGAGCTGGTGGCGAAAGAGGAACGTTGATAGCAGTTTTTGGCCGGATGTCTTCGTCTTCGTGTATCACAGATGGCTGGCGTACGTGACTGGATCGTTTGCTGCCGCTGTAGCTGCTGCTTCGGGGGTAGTGGAACGGCGAGAAGGGTGGCTCCGGTGTGTACATAACTTCAATGGTTGCTGCACTAGTCGATGATCGCATACTCATCTGGGCAACAGATGGCCTCCGTTGGGACCGTACTTCGTACGCCTGTGCTTGACCGATTACAATCTCGCCAGCATCGTCGCCTATGTCCAAGCTCTTGCGAACTGCTACCCGACGAGGTGGAGGTTGGCTGCCTTCCCGCTCATCTTCCGACGATGAGAACGACAGCACGCTTGAATCCTGGAGATTGCTCTTCGACAAAGCAGACTCCTTAGTCTTGGTCGATTGCAGGGAATATTGGCTTGGTGATGTAAGTCGTGTTACATCCACCAGATCTTCATGGCTAAAGGTATCATGCCTGCCTGCTGGCGACACGCGATGTGAGCGTGAGCTTTGCCGTGAGTCTGGGGCGAGCCGTCCGAATGACGTCTGGTGGGTGGGTCCTCTTGCAACATCGTATGGACGTACGGCGGTCGGCGCATGGATTGGCACAGGGTCTTCAACAGCGTCGTCACTGTCTTCATCCAGAGCGTCGAACCAATGTTGGACGCCTTTGGGCGGTCGTCGCACATGAACCTTGGCATTGTCATATACGTCTCGTTCAATCTTGCGTACTGGGGTATTAGGAGTATAAGGTGTGGAAGGCGTGGATGGCGTTTTCCTTTGCAGCTTCTTTGGCTTCAGTTGAGATTTGGAGTTTGGATTTGGTGTCGGCTCCCTGGTCATTGGTCTGGGAAAGTGGTAGTCAGATGTGAATGACATAGCCGCGGGCGAATTGACCATCTTTGTTGGTGAAAGAAGCGCGTCCGAGTAAGACGGTGAGTCGCCCCCTCGTGGCTTAGGAAATAGCTTCGAGAGGTCCAACCGCGCAGGCTTGCTTCTTCGCTGTTCCTTCCTTCTGGCTTCCTCTTGGATGGCTGGCGACACAGGGCTGGCGACGTAGCTGCCGCTGTAATCGGTGACGATCTGCGGATGCCCTCTCCTCAGTGCCATGTCACGCACTGCCGAGTCCGAGGTCTGCTGTGAGATGGCCAGGGGTGAGCTCTTGGCGTCATAATGTGAGCGCATAGTGGAGTTGGAGGTTTGTGGGTGCAATCGACGGCTGTTGGTACTGTAGTCGGATCCGCGCCGTTCGCCCTCGCTGTATGCGTGCCCGATTACATTCGACGAGGGCCGTCTGGACACGCCGGGCCTGGCCAGATAGCCGCTTCGGTCCCTAACGGAGGCCTGGTCGTTGTGGTGGGAGCCATAGCTTGCCTCAGAGACGGTAAGAGACATGTAGCCAGGGCTGGCGGGCACCGACTGCTTGGATGTGGTGCGGAACATTGGATCAGAGGTACCCAGGACACGATGTGCCTTACTCGAGGATTCTTCGCGGCGCGAGGGCCATTCGTGGGCCGAGGGAATGGATGGAGTCGAGCCAGCGTCGCGGTCGTAGTCGGAGTCGTTGCCGGCCTTCTTCTGCGACCTGCGTCCTGGCACAGGAAAGGAGAACTTCCCACGGTTGCGGCCCATTGTGGCTCCAGGCGGTCTCTGTTTGGCACAATTGGTGGCTTGCTACCGGCTGGGGTCCGCGACTCAGGATGGGCTTAGAAGGCACAGGGAGAGTGCACGACAGCAGCGGGCGTGCAGCGTGTTTCTTCCGCCTGCATCGGGTGTTGGATGCGTCGGGAGAGGGCAATTGGTGCCGTTGCAGCCTCGACACTGGCGGTACATGTGCGAGCGGCTGCTGCTGCGCGCGGGCTCTGGGGTCGGTGTATCGAGACAACGAGCACAGCTGAAGGGACGACGACAAGTTCTAGAGATCCGGGCTCGGCTGCGGGTCCCCTGATAGGCTATGATATTACTCGCGCCGGCTTCCCGTCCCTGCAGCAGACTGGAGTCGCAGGAGCGCTAAGGCTGGGGGACATGTGTCGCGTCCCAGTTGACATGCGATGGAAATGGGAGGTGTCCAGAATCCAGGAGACATGACGACGAGGGTGCTATAACAGCCAGCATGCCGTCGCCAGGGTCTCGCGCCCTTCTCTGCGGCCATTCGTCTCGTTAGATCACCGTGGTTATCGCCGACCCTGGCCATGTGCGCTTGTACCAGAGCCAAGATCTGCGTTCCGGCCGCTGCGTATGGATAACCCCTGACAAGATCATGCTTGTCCCCAACCCACCGCCCGAATCCAGCCGCAAGATTCGGCATCGCGAACAGGTACAGCCAAGGGGAAGGCCAAGAAGAGACAGGTCTCCAACACGATGCCTGCAACCTTTGTTGTCGTGTCGTTCCCCTTCCAGCATTTCACCGACGCAGCATGGCAGACTGGTGCACATGCTGTGCCTCCTCCCCAGCCGTGTCGCACGACTAACCACCACGCAAGCGACGTCACACAGGCAGCACGCCGTCGGATGCACGCTTCGTCCTCATGTCCACCGCAACTCAGTGCTGCCAGCCACGGCGCGAGAGAGCAACCTGCTCGTCCGCATGATCGCAATGTCTTGATCAAAGTGGGAGGGAAAGTATTGCGTGATCAGCGCTGGCTTCTGTCTTAACCCTGCCCATCGCCATTGCGGGACCACAACTACCCGCTGATTGTCGAGAATCGAGATTGTCGGTGGGTAAAGTGGTGATCATGGTGCGTGCTCTGGTCGACCATGCCAACATTGAGATTCCAGCATCGCCGCTCCTGACAGAATTGTACCGTGCACTGTCACACCTCGAAAGGGACATGCGAGACGCCCAGACATGCAATTCAACCGTGTTATTACTTTAGTATTTGAGCAGCCTTCATGCTCGAGTTTCAACCAACAACGCCACAATAATTCTCCGGTGCACGACATATCATTCGGAAATGATTCCGGACAACCGTGCGTATATCCTGGGAAATCCCGTCTTTGCTTTTGTTTACCGAGAGCCATGATCTTTTGCGCTCCTGAATCTTGCAGAAAGCGGAGGAAATGCTTCTGGACTGATGAAACTTTTCGTGAATGCACGCGATGCTCGAACAGTCCATGCACTTCATCTTCACTTTTGCTTTGATGTCGTACATTGCCCTTGGATAATAGACCCTGAGCGTCTTGAAATTGTCTCGATGGACCATAATCTTCCTAGGTTGATCATCTGCATTGTTTGTGTTGGTGCTCTTGATATAGTCATAACAACGTGTCCGGCTCAGAGGTGGATGCGTGTTTGGAGCTTCTGTGACTGACTATCGTGACATCGAAATTCAGATGAGCTCAATTGGAAAGTCTGCATGCTCTCCGACAGGTAATAGCATTGTCGGTGCTGGTTTTGAAGTCGTACAGAGCTGTTTACTAATGGATCCATGGTTATGTCTAGGACACGTGACGTGAGTGCTCAATGAAAGTGGCTCGTGGCCGAGGTGTCGTGTTGCAGTAGCCGCTTCTCTGGCGCAGCCTACTGCACGTCAGAAGACTTGAACATGTTTTCTCTTCTACAAGATTAGCTCCAACAAACACCTTGGGCTTTGTTTGCCACTTCAACGCACGTCGAATGCCGTCTGCCTACGGAAGGAGACGATGCGACAGAAAGACAGTAAATGCATAATGGTCGTCCTTTAATGATGCGTAATATAGAAATAGTAGGTGGTATACGTGCTGTCTGTTAAGATTGAAACCGAGTAGCCGAGACAAAACCATCTATAGCAAATTTGCAAATGTGTATCTACTCAACGAGGCGCCTGGATCAGTATGCCACAAAATTCTTGAAGAGTGGCGAAGATTGCGTGCGGCATGATAGGCACGACAGGCACGTCTGCAGTCAGCAAGCTGTTGATAGGCGGCCGCATCGCACTCCCTCAACACGTCCAAAGTCAATTGGGAGGGCAGGTCAGCGTGTAGTACTTCTTCGAGGTGGATGGTAAGCTTCTCAAAGCAGATTGCAGCGTTTTTCTCCATTGCATCCGTGCTCTCGAGGGCCGCCACGATGTTGGTAATCGTTCTGAAGGTCAGCTGAATCCGACCTGGTTCGCTGCAGTGCCGAGTGACGCCGTAGAGTAAGTAATCCCGGCGGAGCAGCTAAGCTCGAGCTCAAGCGGAGAAAACCAGTGCTGCAGGGTGCCTTGATGTTGGAAGAGCTGGCCGCACAAAGAAGCTTGATAATGGCCCCAGGGCTACAAGTGAATAGCCAAACGGCCTTTTTGCACAAGATTGGACACGCAATAAAGGACTCGTGCATGTGAGGTCTCGACGCGATATGAAATGTGAAAGGTTGGGACGGCAAAGAGCCCTTGCCTGACTGCAGTCGCTTACTACTAGCTTGGCCTTCCCTTTCGTGACCGCTGTCCCCACTAGACCACGACACACCAGCCAACACCAACACCAACACCTTCGCGATCTCACGGCCGTTCTCTTTCCTGTTTCTCTAGAGCCTCGGTGTGCCCTGTTGTGCCGTCACCTGCAATCCCGTCGTGCAGCTGTACCCATACCTCGCCACGAGCCTCCTATCCCGCGGCACCGTCAGCGGCAACCGACCGAGCGACTTCGACGACACGACACCAGCCACTCCACGACGTTTCTGCACGCTGCTGGTCACGGGCATAGCAACATGAATACATTCTAGACACGATACTTGACTCCGTGTGCTGCTGCTGCTCCCCCAGCCTCACGCTCGACCTCGACGACTCCAACACCTCTCACCACATCGCGTCCCGCGGCTCGGCGCCTCCCGCCACGTGAACCGAGCCTTTCACTGTCGACAACGACAGCTCGCTCCCCCAGCTGTCCGAAGCGACCATCACTCGTGCGGCCTCGCACAACTCCACCAGCACATCATGGCATCTCCGCCCGCAGGCCTCGGCTCAAACGGGCGATCGACGTCGGTGCACGCAGATGTCACAGATCCGTACGCAACCACGGGACACTTCTCCCTCGCGCCGACCACCAAGACCACCGTCATCACGACCACCTACACCACCACAACCACCTTCCCACCCATGTGTGTCAACGCCCCCGGCATTCTCAGTGGCCGCGACCCCAAAGAATACCCTCTGGCCCACGTACAGGCACCAGAGTCGATACGGAAGATCTTCTTCGATGCCGGAGGCGAGCTTGCATGCTTTGAGGAAGCGGACGCGGCGTCGAGCAAGGTACAAGAGGTACGCTTCATCTGGGTTCAGGGATATGCCTGCTGAATGGGCCTCCTGTGTTGGTGTTCATTGTGTATCAGAAACTGTAACTGACTGTCGAATTGTAGCACAACGACCTCCAAGATTCTCTCCGCTCGTCCAGCGGCACATTGAAGACGGTCGACTCTTATAAAGGACCTCCTGTATTTGCAACACCAAATCGCATGACTCGCCAACCACCTCCCCGGAACCCAGCCATGCGTGCGGTGTCCAGTCGGCGGAAGCGAGACCACACCGAATCATCCCCGCTCGTTCCGTCTATCAAAGAAGCCGCTGAGCTGGCCAGTCTGCATCGACGGAGCAAGAAGCCGCGGATAACAGCACATGAAGACACGGGCCAAGATGCTGCAAACGCCACCTTGACTTTCACACCAGACGATTTGGAGGACCCTGTTCCAGCAACGCCGGACACAGATATTGGCTTGGGAGGTGCTCCGGAGAGCTCCAAAGCGCCCGCTGCACAGCTTGGACAAAGGCCAAGCCTCAGGCAACATCGCATACCACAGGCTTCCTCACAATGGGAGCTCCAAAATTCGTCGGCTGGCCCTTCAAATTCTTCGTCTGGCTCATTGGCACAACGCAAGCAATCTCCTGAGCGGGCGTTTGCTACAGGCATCGTTGAAGGACCTGGTGCTGCGGCTACACCCCCAATTGCCGAATCTGACAAGGAGCCGGCCGGGCCATTCGCTGACGATGAATCCTTTCCTTCAGCTCGACTCACTCCGCTCGACACTGGATCTGCGCAGGATGCCAGCTTACCGAGTCCTAGTCTGTCTCCCATCACTGCCGCGGCTAATGCTCAACAAAGCACCAGTGGTTCCGCGTTCAACGACTTCGATGCCAACGATGTGTCGGGTCTTGACCTCTCACAGTCTGGGATGATGGACTTTCCTCTTTTTCCTGGCGGCTCGCGCCACCTTGAACTCCCAGATGCACGCGAGGTGGTTAGTCCTAATCCACAGCTGCTCACACCTACCGTCATGGGCATTCCGAGTATGCTCAACTCTTTCGACGCCCTGCCAGAGCAGATGAAGTCATACGTCATGTACCAGCTCCTTCGACGATGCCCAAAGCCGACCCTGCACTTCGTTGCTGACGTCGTCAACCCTGCCTTGAAGCGTGATTTCATCGCTTCACTTCCCGCGGAGCTCGGTCTCGAAATCATAAGCTACCTAGATGTCAAGAGCATGTGCAATGCCGCCCGCGTCTCAAAATACTGGCGAAGGCTTGTAGACACGCACGAAAGTGCTTGGAAAGACCTCTTTGAAAAGGACGGTTACAAGCTACCACATGGAGAACTGGAGCGTGCGGTCCAGGAAGGATGGGGCTGGCAATATCCTCTCTCAATGGATAGTTACGAGCGCGATTTGCGCGCCACATTCATCGCGTCTAGATCCGACAGCGAATGCCATGTTGGCTCTTCTGGCAGCAGTCTCTTGGCTGGTGTTCAAGATCATGAAGGCGCTACCACACGGTCGTCATCGACTCGACAGAAGAGAAAGGCTGGCAGCAAACACGGTCCTTCTTCAAAGAAGTTGCGCAAGAAGGGGCTATTGTCTGCTAAGACACAAGTCGCCCTGTACTCGCGCCCTACAGCATCACAGGATGGGCCACATGCCTACGCCCAGCGAGCCAGGCTAGCGATATCAGACCCTGACGTGGGTTTGCCGAATCTCCGCAACATGCATCTGTTCAAGTCTTTGTATCAGCGGCATCATCTCATTCGGAAAAGCTGGATGGAGGAGGAGACAAAGCCCAAACATATCGCCTTCCGCGCCCATCAGCGTCATGTCGTCACATGTCTTCAATTCGATACCGACAAAATCCTGACTGGCAGCGACGACACCAACATCAACGTCTACGACACCAAGACCGGAGCGCTACGCAGCCGTCTGGAGGGCCACGAAGGTGGTGTGTGGGCACTACAGTACGAGGGCAATACCTTGGTCTCAGGCTCCACTGACAGGTCTGTGCGAGTGTGGGATATTGAGAAGGGTAAATGTACACAAGTCTTCCAAGGACACACATCAACAGTCCGATGTCTTGTCATCCTAAAACCAACACAGATTGGAGAGACCTTGGATGGTCAGCCCATCATGATGCCCAAGGAAGAACTGATCATCACTGGCTCTCGAGACTCTACACTGCGAGTGTGGAAGATGCCTAAACCAGGCGATCGCAGCATTATACAAACTGTAACGTCTTCCAACGACAACGACAATCCGTACTTTGTCAGAGCCTTGACGGGCCACCACCATTCTGTTCGCGCGATTGCAGCTCATGGCGATACACTTGTCAGTGGCAGCTACGATTGCACTGTTCGAGTATGGAAGATATCTACGGGCGAAGTTCTGCAGCGCCTTCAAGGCCATTCGCAGAAGGTCTACAGTGTCGTCCTAGACCAGGCCCGCAACCGTTGCATAAGTGGCTCTATGGACAACATGGTCAAGGTTTGGTCACTGGAAACAGGCGCTTGTTTGTTCACGCTGGAAGGCCATACCTCCCTTGTTGGCCTGCTAGATCTGAGCCATGGACGACTTGTCTCCGCTGCCGCTGATTCGACCCTTCGCATTTGGGATCCGGAGAACGGTCAATGCAAGAGTCGATTGTGTGCGCACACGGGCGCCATTACTTGCTTTCAGCACGATGGTCAGAAGGTGATTTCAGGTTCTGACCGCACCCTGAAGATGTGGAACGTCAACACGGGCGAGTTTGTCAAAGATCTGTTGACGGATCTGAGCGGAGTATGGCAAGTCAAGTTCAACGAACGTCGATGTGTCGCTGCTGTTCAGCGAAACAGCATGACATATATTGAGGTGAGCATAGTGGTCAACTTTGACTGTTCTCGCAGACTAATTGAATCAGGTTCTGGACTTTGGTGCATCCCGCGACGGCGTTCCCGCAGATCAACGAGGACGACGCATTGTGGTCAACTCACGAGGCCACGAAATTGAGGATCTCACAGACAGTGATCCGACCGACGCAGGCCAGGTCTAAGGCTGCTTGCATGTTCGACATACTTTTCTTTTCATGCACATGGTGCAAACATGTCCAATCACTATACCCCTTTTGCGGTTCGTTCAAAACACGAAATGACGAGGATTTTATCTTTCCTGGGACGATATTTAAGTGGGATTCCGCATCAACCTCACACGTTGTATGCTTGTTTTATTCGAGGGTTTTACTTTTGTCTAAGTTAGGATGGAGTGCATAGTTTAGGCGTTCTCGTGCATGGATCAGGAACGTCCACGGATATGGATTTGCATGGATGGCGCGGATTTCTTTTGCCGCAGGATACAGAGCGACGAGCAATACAATTACAACATTCGGACACTTTCTTCGCCCAGATATGACATGTAACATGTGATATATGGCGAGGACGGCGGAACTGCCCCGCTTCGCCGCCAGACGATAGCTCGAGCTGCTTAGTGGTAATTAGACAAACACCAAACAAACACGATTCCTGAACCCGCCTTCACGCTCGACCTGCACACTCGTCGAACATGGTTGCGCGTTTCGAACCACCCTGATGCCGGCATACTTCTTCCATCTCGTATTGGAGCTCTGCCCCTCTCGATCCGCATCTCGTACAGTATTCACCCCACCGCCACAAACAGACATCTTCACCTCAGAGCTTCCCGTGCACCGGAAAGCATCCTGGGGGCAACTCGGGTCTGGCGCACAGCCGTACGACAGCCCGGCGAAGTCATCAGTGCCAAATAGCGACGCTGCCCCTCAATCGAGACCCCGCGAACGACCGCCGCACACTCGTCAATTGAGCCAGCGCACGCGACACTCGTTCTCCGACCCTTTCTCCGATATCCACGAGAGCCCTGTTCCCGTGGTAAAGCCTCCTAAAAGGCCGGGCCATCGACGAACCCAGAGTTTTGCGCACAAGGACTGGCGTTTCGACACCATCTCCATCCTCAGCATCGACATGAGCCCCAGCAACGGCGATGAGCTCGCCCGCACGCAGTCCAAATCACTCAAGCACCCAGCACAAGCACAGAACTCGGGCGGCCTCGCAACCAAGGGTAAATTTATACCCTCAGATCTGAAGGACACTGAAGTTGGCTGGGGCGTGGTACATCTCTACCGAGATGGGCACGAAACGCCGGGCTTGTATGATGAAATCGAAGGCGCGGATAACACGTTCAATGAGGAGAGCTGTACCACACTGTGCATACTGGCCGTACCCTCATACATGACGCCTTCGGACTTTCTGGGCTTTGTGGGAGAGCGGACGAGGGAAGATGTGTCGCACTTCCGATTGATCAAGACGAGCCGGGCCAACAAATACATGGTGCTCATGAAGTTCCGAGATGCGAAGCAGGCGAGAGCATGGAGAAAGGAATGGAACGGCAAGGCTTTCAACAGCATGGAGCCTGAATATTGTCACGTTGTCTTCGTCAAATCTATCAATTTCCAGAACGGCGACGCCAGTCATGATCCCACGTCCTACCCCGACCTCACAAATGATCCTTTTGCGCCAGCTCCGACAAAGCAACCCACTGCCCCCCTTCCGCCAGCCACCAGCGTCTCCTCACCCGTCGAGGCAGCCTCTATGCCTTCGTCACTAACCGCAAAGCCACACGCGCCGCCCACTCCCGCGCTCGTCGAACTGCCCACTTGCCCTGTATGCCTCGAGCGTATGGACGAGACTACGGGTTTGCTTACCATTCTCTGTCAGCACGTTTTCCACTGCGCCTGTCTCGAGAAATGGCGGGGCTCAGGCTGTCCAGTGTGCCGTTACACTCAGAACGACGCCTTTATATCGCTCCGCGGTGCCGATGGAGACGCCCCCGACAACGAGTGCAGCGTTTGCGGTTCTGAACAAAATCTGTGGATCTGCTTGATCTGCGGCAACATAGGCTGTGGTCGCTACGACTCCGCGCATGCCTTTGCCCACTACGAAGCCACATCACATACCTACGCCATGGACGTCTCCACGCAGCACGTCTGGGACTACGCCGGTGATGGCTACGTGCACCGACTCATCCAAAATAAGACCGATGGCAAGCTCGTCGACATGCCTGCTTCGACGCACGGCACCTCGGGCATGACGGGCTACGCAAACGACACCGTTCCACGCGAGAAGCTCGACAACATGGGCATGGAATACGCATACCTCCTCACCTCGCAACTTGAGTCCCAACGCGCGTACTTTGAAGAACAACTCGAGCGCGCCGTCGACAAAGCAAGTAAAGCAGCCTCATCCGCCGACGAAGCATCCCGCGCAGTGGCGACTTTGACTTCTAAGTTTGACGCCCTATCTACGCAACACACAGACTCCCTCTCTACAATCTCCGCCCTCGAGCGCGAACTAGACCGCCAAAAAGCAAAATTCACCTCGGCGTCCGATCTAGCACGGAAGTTGGGCAAGCAGTACAAGGAAGAGCAGACGATGAACGAGGCGCTCATGAAGCGGATCAAGCATCTGGAGAAAAAGGCCGAGGACGCTGATGCAAAGGTCAGGGAAATTGAGGCGCAAAAGGCGGACCTCGAGGAACAGAATCGCGACTTGACCTTCTTCATTAGTGGGCAGGAGAAGTTGCGGGAAATGGAGGCACAGGGCGGGTTGGAGGAGGGAGAGGCCGAGGCTGGGACGGTGGAAGTGGGTGCGGGAAAGGGCAAGGGGAGGAGGAAGGGGAAGAAGAAGGCTTGATATGCTTAGCTTAATGGCGGCGGGACGAGCTTAGGGTCGGATTGAGGTTCTGGAGCTTTCTGGCGTTTGAAGTCATGCATTGCGGATGGCGCTTGGTTTACGATTGATATGAGATACCCATGTAGACAAGAATATCATCATCTTTTTCTTCACTCCATGGTCAGGCTCGCAGGACATATTCCACACTTGGCAAGTCTGTGGACAGTCTTGAAGAATGCAGATAGATTCAAAATACTTAACGCTCCACTCTGTTATCCAACTCCATTCATTAACGCCCCTCATGACAAAAATATCAGAAAAACAATATATGTACACGTTGCATGTTTGAAGAGAAAAGTCGCCGTCGCGGGTCATCAAGTCATAGTCATGCTGAGTCGTGAGGAGGGAAAGACGGTTCGCGCTGATCGTTCTGGTGGCAAAGGGAAAAAAGTGAAGAACGCCAGATGGAAAAATTGGTGCCGTCGCCATGGATGTACAGTCTGGTGTGTCGTTGTATCCAACGGCCGGGGGAAGGAATAGATGAAGAGATGTGGTTGAGCTGATAAAGGCGTAGCCTCAAGTGAGCTGAGAGACGATGGCAAGTGAGAAAGACGAGCGCTCAAATCCAATCATCGTCGTCTTTCTTGCCAACACCAATGCCAATTTCCTTGTCAAAGCCAAGTCCAAAATCCAGCTTTGGTGGTGCCTGAATCTGCGGCGCAGGTTCAGCCTTCTTCTTGGGGCTTTGCTTGACGGGAGAACTAACAGCACTTTTGCCATCTCCAGGACCCATGCGAACCGGTTTGACGTCCCAGTCATCCTCGAGTCCGGCGCCGATCCACACTTTGATGCTGTCGTGAACAGCGCCGTAGTATTTGGGGTTGCAGGCGCGAAGGTGGCCCATCAGCTTCTCGAAGCCCGAGACTTTGAACTCCTGACGAAGGGTGTTGCGCGCCTCACGAGTAGGCAAGGAAGCAATGAGGCCGTTGAGGAGGTCAATATGGGTGGCAAGGTAGTTGGTGGCATCCCATTCCACGCCTCCAACATAAGGCGCAGCCGGTACAATGGCGCGCTGGCCTGGGAAGTGCGTCTTGGCATATGATCTGCTGTCATCTGAAGCTGGAGGGATCGGGATGACATTCAGATGGTGAATGAAGATCCAGAAGACTTCCTTGGTGACGTTGGTCATCTCCTTGCACCAGACCTGGTACGGGCGTGGCTGATGCATTTGCAGGATGAAAGGAACGGTCGAGGACTCCTTCTCTTTGACGGGATCCTTGAGATACTTAAGCAACTGGGTGGCGCGAGACTCAAGCTCTGTGTTGGGTGCCATCGAAATGTGCGTGAAAATAATCTCAATAATCAGTTCACGCGTAGTGAACTCACTAGGACCCTTGTGTTCCTCATCGAACAGCATGGCGAGCAGAGCAGGGTATAGTGTAGACGAGATCTCGTTGAGCTGCTTCAAAGCAGTCGCAGTAGTGCACAAACCCTTCAAGCATCGAAGAAGCTCATGAAGAAGAGTGTCTTCGTGATCCTCACGCCACTCGATCTCCATAATGCGGTGAAGAAGGCCTACCAACTCAGTCATACCTCCTTCTAGAATGAAGGTGTCAACCCAGTCGACTGTCTCGTTGCGCAGCAGAAGTCGAAGCTTGTGCAGTTTGCCGACCTCGACATCGTGCGGCTTAGGAGTCTTCTTGAGGTACTTGATGAACTCATCTGGCTTCACTGCCTTGCCGCCACTCGAAATAGATCGGTCCGAGGCGTTTGATACCAGCGACCTCGTGGAAGGTGATTTGGGAATGGTAGCTACTTTCGAAGATGCCCTCTTCTCGTTCACATCTCCTTTCTGTTTCTTTGTAGGAGAATCGCTTCGGTTGAAGGTGAAGGTTCTGCTTCTAGGGCGCTCGCGCTTAGTCGAGGCCGACTTGTCTGACTCGGCCGCAAGAATCTCATCCTCCATCGGCTCATCTCGCGATTTGTTCGAACGCGTGTGACCCCGGTTGGACATGGGTGCCCCCTCGCTTTCACCAATGGATGATTGGGCAGAAGTAGCTCGAGATGCCTGTGGCGTGTCGAGCTTGTGCATACGAACAAAGTCGGCCTTCACTTCGAGCTTGAGTGTTCGCATCTGAGCGCGCTGGTGTGTAGGGATGTTTCGCGATTCCTGTTCCTGTCAGTCCTGATTGTGGTATCCCAGATCAATCTACATACCAGAACCTTTTCAAACTCGGCATCTACTACCTTGGGGTCAAGCTTTGTGGGTGACGTCGGAGCTTCCATCTGCCTGGACCTGCCATTGAAAGCAGCGACAGCAGCCATGACCCTGTTAGGTTTCTTTGCTGCTGCAGCTGGCTGCGAACTGTGTCTGGCGGCGTCGTCTTTCCTGCTCGTGTCCGTGCTGGCACGCCCCATAGGTGGTCTCGAAGGTGCAGCCCTGGACGATGCACTTTCCTTGGTTCTGCCTTCATTGCCCTTGGTGTCTGACAACGGTACTCGTTCGTTGCTCTTCTTGCGGCTAAAAGTGTCGAGAATTGAAGCTGTAGATGTGCTCTTAGGTACCACCATGGACTTTGGGCGTTCTTTGCCAGCTGGGCGCTGCTGCAGTGATGGCTGACCATAGTCGAAGAAGTTGCGCTGCTTTGTTGGCGAGTAGTTCTGCGGCGTATAGAGTGCAATCTCCTCCTCAATGCTTGGACGTTGATCGTTCAGCGGCACCTTGCTGGTGGTGGTGGTAACTTCCTGCAGCGGAGTTGAGCTGAACTCTGCCCATATGGGAGCACGTGGAGGCTCAGCGGCGTTCGCAGAGCTCGGTGGTGTTGTGTTCTCCTTGTCGCTCAGTTGCTTCGTCGGCGACTGCTTGACTTCCTTGGACCTGCCTTTGCCAAACATGGTGGCCAGGTTCGTTGATGATTTCGACTTCTTTGGTTTCTCTGCGGCCACCTCCTCCTCGCGCGGCCGTCTAACATCGATCGACTTCTTGTTGTTTGTCTTGTCGTCCCCTTTGGCCAGTGATCGCAGCGAGACAGAGCTGAGCGTCTTCTTATGTAAACTCTTCTTTGGACTCGACGGCGCGAATCTGGACTTTTGTGGTGACGGTGGGTTGATAGGAATATTCTCGGTTCTCGTCGCAGCCCTGATCTGGCTGTCTGGGTGGTCTGGCGGCAGCAATGGCGCCCGAAAGTTGGGGTCAGGCAGATATGGGGCGTGGACGGGATGATTCTTCTTCAGCTCGAGGCCGTCCGAGGGTGTGCGCTTGTGGTTCTTGGGAATCATGAGAGACTTGAGTACCGACGCCGACTTGTTGCGACGATGCCCTGCGGCAGGCGCAGCAGTGTCTGGGGCCGCCATGGATTCCAGAAGGCAGGAATTATGCTGTGAGGAAGCCTGTACTGAGACGAGAAACGAAATGCATGAACTTGTCGGGACTATAACAGAGGAAGGGCAGGCATAGCAGATGACGAGGTCGAGATGCTGGGGTAGTTGCGGCCGGTAAACACACGGAAACATCGTCCCAGCAACCGATTTGCGCACGGGCCCGCGGAACGACTGCATGTGAACGCCATGTTGAGCTAGATTACCCCGACCTTCACGAGCGTCATGCTGGCCTCGTTAAATTGCGATTGTACCATTCGAAGGTGTGCTTGCTGCGTGTTGCTGAGGTTGTGTGGCTTGCACTCAGGTGCTGCACTAGTTGACTGCGCTGCTCTAACGTTACCAAGCACCATGTTCATTGCATTTGCCCTTGCTCGTAGCGTACCACAATTGACGGTAAGCTAGTGTCTACAGTAGTCACTAATTAGCCCTGCTATATGTACAATGTTGATGCGACATCGAGCTTCAAATGTTGCATTGTTGGAAGAAGTGAAGATATCGATGCTATGGTGAAATGCGCAAAATGTAACCATGCCTGAAGTCCGGCTCATTGTACATGCTCCCCCTCAATTCCAGCTCCCAAAGTCAATTCTTTGTGCTTTGCTCCAATCACTCCCTTAGCAATCCCCTAGAACAACTTAACGCTTCTCTCCGCCTGTCTCGAGCTCACCAACGGCCCGTCAATCTGCGCCCCCATCCTTCCACATCCCTCTGTACTCACACAGATCCCGCTAGTCGACCCGTTGCATGCACAATAGTCCGTCAAGCACACAAAGCCGACATCGCAACCCTCGGTCGCAGAGCAACGAACTGGGCGTGGCAGATTCGGATTCGGCTCGATGCACTTGAACCTCTGCGAGTCGAAGCAGACGCCGCTGCCTCCTGTTTCAATAGCGCACGCACACGACTCAGTGCCATTGTTGTTGCAAAGGCGTCGAAATTCGCAGTTGGAGTCGCAAGGTGCAGATGTGCATACGCCATTGACGCATGATCTACCAGAGGCACATGTATTGCCACAGGCTCCACAGTTATCGTCGGAGGTGCGGAGATCTTGGCAACCTCCGTTGCAAAGTGCGACGCCGTTGCCTGTGCAGATGGGTGTAGGTGTAGGGAAGTCGCCGGTGGTGCTTAACGAGATAGTGCCTGAGGTGACGGAGACGGAAGCTGACACACTGGAGCTAGCAGATGAGCTGACTGAGTCTGTGGGACTGACAGACAAGGTGTTGGAAAAGGAGCTGCCACTGCTAAGCGACGCGGTTGACAGGGTCGTCGCGGTGTTGCTGCTCAAGGAAGAAGACAAATTGAAGCAGCTTGAGGAGGATGAGCTCACACTACTGCTAGATGACAAAGGGATATCTGTGCTGCTTGTAGGGGTGGGCTGATCGCAATAGGTGGAGGAAGAGCTCACGCGACTGCTCGACGATGCTGGGAAAGTCGAGGTGCTTGATGAGGACACCAAAATTCCAGAGATGCTGGACGATGCAGACGTGATGGTGCTGCTTGGTAACGAAGAGAGCTCAGTGCTGGTAGCGGACGAGGATACACTTGCGCTGCTCGAGAACGACGATCTGGCTTTAGAAGTACTGCTCGATGACAACGAGTCAGTACTACTGGCAGATGAAGGCAAGGTCCCACGACTGCTAGAGCTTGAGATGGCATCTGTGCTGCTAGACGATGGTGATACTGATGACGAGGAAGAGCTTGGGCCGATGCTACTCGACGGAGATGCCGAGGGTATACTACTGGGGGCGGCAACTGTACTGGAACTATCATTGGAGAAGCTAGAGCTGGTCGAAGCGATACTGGACGAGATTGTCGTTCCTGTGCTGCTGACAGAGGACAATGAAACATCGGTACTGCTTGACGACAGATTGCTTACTGAACTGCTAGACACGGCGCTGCTACTGGAGCTGGAATCTGTAGAGCTTGGTGGTGGTGGTAGCGTACTAGAAAGTGTGAGGCATGGCGGTCCAGTTACCAATGTATTAGTGAAAGTGGCTGTTACGAAGAGCGTCGTCGTCTGTACAACATCAGCCTTCAGACTTCCGTCTCACAGAATCATTCTTACGGTGCTGATAGATGTCACTGAAGCTGTAGTGAGCCCAAATTCTGATTTGCACAAGCATGCGCTTCTGTAGTTCCCTGTATCACAAACACGATTGAGACCAGTCGGTATCGGGCCGGAAGTGGTTGTTGTGAATGATTGAGGGACACCATTTTGACGACCTTTGAGTTTCTTGCCATCGACCCGGACTGAAGATATAGCTATCGACGATATAGAACTCGAAAGTGATGGTGTGGGCATTGTCATTGGTAGGGATTCTGTGGGTACGATCGTGTTGATCAGGCAAGATGCAGTTGATGTAGTTACCGTGACCTGTGCGTAGGTACTTGTGACACTGTATTAAATTAGTCCCGAATAAATTATACGTGAAGCCATATTGCGTATACAGTGGATAGATTATCTCGGTTGTTGTCAAATGTCTCTGGCAGGCAAAGACAGCACTGAGCGGAACCAAATTGGCATCGTCGCCCCAGACCGCTCTGTAGCAATTATTGCGGTTACAATTGTCCTGCTGCCTCACAGCAAGACGGACTCCATGAACGAGCGAGAGACTGAATAAGTGAGCGAAAGTCGAAAGCTTCATGTTGAGATGTGAGATCGAATGAGCGTAGTGGGTGCTTGCTTTGACGTGAATTGATGTAATGTTATCCATCTTATATAGATCAAAACACTCTTGGAGTTGTGGTACAGGAGTGAGGGAGGCGTTTTGTCTTGTCTCGTATTGTCGCCTGACCAATCTCCAGTTTGTTCGCCACTGCTACAGTGGCTGAAGTGCAAGTTACCGTGCTGATCTGGATCAAAAACCCTCTACTCAAGATTCTGCCAGCAAGGCCCTCGATCCCAAGATTACATACGACATGACTTGTTAGTATCTGCCGGCAGGCTGATGCCACAACAGCCCATGAAATCAAAAAAGCACCATCCAATCAGTGATTGTATTTTGTTCTCTGATCGACTCAGGTGGTTTTGCACAATACTAATACTTCGAAGCACCAAAATGCATCAATACATGTACTGTTGTGCGACTGAGTGTTTCCAGCCATGGCAAGGCATGTACAACCATTGGCCTGTGGAATAGCCGTTGATCGCAGACCGTTCTGTAGTGTCGCATTGAACTATGCTGAATACATGCAGATATGATACTCACTTCAACGGTCCACCGAAGAGGCTGAAACATATTCTGAGAAGACTCTAGCAGGCACGAGGACTTGCACTAGTTTCAAGCCATGATGGAACGGCGTGAAGATCACTTTTGAGTGTCAAATCACCCGTTCCGTGAAGATCCAAAATCAATAGCTTCGTTTCAGACCATGGATATGCTCTACTTCACCCAGCACACAGTTTCTGCGATGTCAGGACTAGCAAGACTCAATTCAGTCTCTCAAGAGTCGTAGTTATTCTCCTTAAAAGAAACGTGGTAGCACCGTCTGTGGCCTCACATCCTGCCGCTCGTACTCGATGGGACGCGCTGTGCATGAACGGTCGCTGGGATTCCTGGCGAAAGGAGCAGCTTGAGCTGTGACAAATGACTGTTGGCTTGTTAGCTAGTATCAACACAATACACCGGCATAGTAAGACGCATAATGTGTGAGACAAACGCTCGTGATCGTGTCTCAGCTCGCACGGATCTTGATTTGGTCCGCAACGCGACGCAACCCACAGCCATACAGACATATCTCCGGAATGGAGGTAACGCGAGAAGCAACTATGACCGCTCGGAGCGGCTAGGAAAATACTCGTTTGATTAATATGCCGCATATCAATGCGGTCAAGTAAACACATCGAGCTGTTGGCATGAAGGATCAGCGTCTGACGAAACATATCGAGACCTGTATTGACATTCGTGTTGGGACTAGCATTGTGCCGTCAAGTAATGATGAATCTTTTGGATTACCCACTGCTCGAGTGTATGTAGATTGTATCTGGTCTGTGCATTATGCTGGAGGAAGAAAATTGGCGAAAAGCATGCCCTGGGCCAGAGCATATATGAAGGTACCACGAACAATCCATTGGTTCCGTCTCGCAACGTTTGAGCTGCGTGGTGTTTTCTGTTCAACTACAATCCATGCAGCAACCATCCAGTACCACGTCGGATATCCAGAAGCGAGCCGATTGATAATCTGGACGTGAAAGCTGCTAAAGGCTGCGACAGCAAGCACGAGCTGCGGAAGAGCTAGCTCGGGTACATAGTGCACAGCAGCTGAGCCAAATTCAGACATGGTGGTTACACTTGCCTGGGGTACAGGACGCCCGTGCAACGGTGGCTGCAGATAGCTGCTAAGCACCATTACACTTGAGCTAACCAGCAACCACAGCATTGGGGCTGCTATCATGAAAAGGGGCAGATTAGGAGCAGTCCAATATCGGAATAGTCCTACATTCCTAGGAAGCGTCAACGCTGGGCCCATGACCATGGTAGAGTGCTTACCAGTAGTGACTCTGTACCCATGAGTATATACTAGGAATGGATCTTGCGCACCACTCCGGGGCATCAGTTGCGCGAGTGTCGGGGCAGAACTCCGTAAATGCCAGGTATTGCGGGTAGACAAACCCCAACGCAATGATGCTACCTGCCGCACATGTAATCAAGATTCTCCGCACGTCATGTACGGCCAACTGCATCGAGATGATCCGGGGTATGTATCTGGCAACGTCATACAGAAGGACCAAGCCACTCAGCAAGCCATTGCTGCGCATCAGAGTGGCCAAAGCGAAGAAGATTCCGGAGCCCAACTTGCAGACGTCTTCAACCACAGATGACTTATGGGCTGGCGCTCCAAGTCGTGCTTGCGCGTACAGAAGCATTCCCGTCAAGTTGAAGAGAGCAAACGGCGCTTCAGTATAAGGGGCAGACAGAAACAGGGAAGCTGATGTGGTAATGTGCAATACCGCGCCAACGAAAGCAATCTGGTGCCTTTGCGGCGATCCCGTGGTGATGGCAAGGAGCTGGTAAAGCACAACAACGGAAAGCAGGTGGCAAATGTTGGAGATGAGGATTCCAGCCACAATATAAGGTCTCAACGAGAAGTCGCCGCCGACATTAGATCCAACTTTGCCGGTCAACGGTGACCCTGACGCATGGGCTGAAGTCACTTACGCTGTCCCACGAGGCCCAAGACTTGGGAATATGCCCAGCTGAAGGCCCATTCTTGCTCGTGAAGCTTACCCCGTTCCGCAGCTTTCACAGTATACAATGCATCCCAGCGAAAGAGATTGAGGGTCAGCCGATCGAATGGCGAGAACTTGGTAAAGTTCTGGTGCCGAGCAGTGCTAGTGTCGACAAGTATGAGCGCTGAAGTGTCGTACCCAGGACCGGGGCAGAGAGCCGCCAATGCCAACAACAGTAGTTTCCAAGCAGCAAAGATAGCTACGAGGGATTTGAGGTGACCCTTGCCCTCTTTTATCGGCGAGGTCATCTCGGAGCGAGTGGTTGATGTTGTTGGAGACAGCGCGCGATGATTGGGTGGCGACCACTAGCGCCGGCAAAACGTAGGCCCGCACACTCGCGCACTCGCTTCTGAATATCGATCGAAACTTTGCGCATCTGGAATCTTTGTCAAGTTCAACTTCGTCGACCGCCGCCAACAACACACGGTAAGCGCATACCCACACCCTGATTGCTCTCGGGCACATCAATCGCATGCAATCCATCATGGACCATGTCGAATATACAGATGGCTAGAGTTTAGAGTGGCAGCAATGCCCTCTTGCTCTTACGAGACACAGAACCTAATTAGTGGATGAGCATTCGCTAATGGTTTCTGTTCTCTATGACAGCCTCGACAATAAGCAAAGATGCCTCCTAAAGGAAAGAAAGCGGCGCCTGCCCCCTTCCCCCAGGGCAAGGCTGGTGGTAGCAAGAAGGCCCCCAAGGTGCGTATCCTCTCCACTCTGACATGGGCGTAACAGCTAACGATGCTAGAACCCTCTCATCGAGAAGCGACCCAAGAACTTCGGTATCGGCCAGGACATCCAGCCCCAGCGCAATGTCTCCCGCATGGTCCGATGGCCCGCATACGTCCGCCTCCAGCGCCAGAAGAAGATCCTCAACATGCGCTTGAAGGTTCCCCCGGCGATTGCCCAGTTCCAGCACGTTGCCGACCGCAACTGTACGTCTCGACCATGGCAAACACGAATGACAATACTGACAATCTCGTAGTGGCCACCCAGGCTTTCAAGCTCCTCAACAAGTACCGCCCTGAGACCAAGCCCGAGAAGAAGGAGCGTCTCACCAAGGAGGCCACCGCCATCTCCGAGGGCAAGAAGAAGGAGGACGTCAGCAAGAAGCCCTACACCGCCAAGTTCGGTCTGAACCACGTTGTCGGTCTCATTGAGAACAAGAAGGCCGGCCTCGTCCTCATCGCCAACGACGTCGACCCCATCGAGCTCGTCGTCTACCTCCCTGCCCTCTGCCGCAAGATGGGTGTCCCCTACGTGATCGTCAAGGGCAAGGCCCGTCTCGGTACGGTCGTCCACCAGAAGACCGCCGCTGTTCTTGCCCTCACCGAGGTCCGCTCCGAGGACAAGAACGAGCTCTCCAAGCTCGTCTCGGCTGTCAACGACGGCTACCTCGAGACCCACCACAAGGAGTCTTCGCGTCACTGGGGAGGTGGCATCATGGGTGCCAAGGCCAACGCCCGCATGGAGAAGCGAAGGAAGGCTATCGAGAGCGCCATCAAGATCTAAGCAGGTTTTGGTAGTGTTTTTTGAATGGTTCATAATGAAGTTCATGGCGTGTCTCTTATCTCTGCATCTAGGCGGTACCATACCACGGAGTTTTAGGAGGGTTAAAAGCGGTCTGCAAAGATGACTGCATTGACTGGAATCAATTACGATAACGCACGCCATTCGCATTACTGTTCATGCTTGTGTGATGTATTATACTCTGTCTACGTAAATCTAACTGCAGTCGCACGACTCGTCGGCACATGTAGCAGCATACGGCAACTCGCTTGAGGTCTCGTGCTAGAAGCTCTCAATCCTCGTGCCGATTCCCCTCTCGTCTGCCAACCTCACAAGGTCCATGCCAACCACTACATCCATCAAACCTAGCCCCACACTCTTGTAGATCACATTTCCTCGCTGCAACCACTCCATCAAGCTCTTATGCGCCTTGTCCTCCCCCTCATCATCACTGTCTTTCTTACTCCCCCTCCTCTTCTTCTTCGTCTTCTCACACTCCCCTAGCTCCACGCCCCCCTCATCCAATCCCTCTTCGCTCCTCCTCGCCTTACACTCTGTCCTCCGCCTCTCCGCATCGCGCTTCAACATCAACAGCTCGCCCACCTCGACGACCTCATTGGGTCCCAGACCAGCTTGTATTACCTCCCCAGCCTCTTTCAGACATGCTTCTACCGAGTCGACGATAATAGCACCACCCTGCTGCGCGTGCTTGTGGAAATGGCGGTGGCCGTGTTCGGGCTGAACATTTTGCTTCACAATGTCTGGGTGTATCTCGACCATGTGCGGTTTGTAGGAGCCAATGGCAGCGAGGGTAGCGGCCCTTCTTGCGGCCTTCAGGGTTGGTTAGGATCTCGGCTGGGAACAATGGGGTGGTTGAGGGCGTTGTGAAGAAGATGACAGACGAAGCACGGATTGTGGTCTTGAGCAGGCGATCGTATTCGCCGTGATGTGGGGAGAGGATCTGGATTTTGGGGCGCGGAAGCGTGGGGTGGGTGCCGGTGCGGTAGGCGGGCACGTTGTGGTTGTCTACGCTCCAGGAGTGGTCCTCTTCGTGGGGCGCATATAGTTGGGAAAGGAGTTTGTGGGCGCGCTCAAAGTCGCGGTTGATGATGTTGAGATGGTGAATGTCGTCGCCACGGAGAAGAAGCGCAAGACGGATATGCCAGTACGCCTGCTTTCCGGCTCCAAACACTACCAGATCGTGAACATCTCGCCTCTTCTTAAAAAGCATCACACTCGCAAGTGCCGTCCGGAATGCCGTGATCTCTTCCGCATTTAAGAACGCACGCGGCGCACCATTCTTGTCGAAGAGCGTTAGACTACCTTTCGGAGTTGTAGACTGTGCGCTCGATAGAGACTGTGGAGGTTCCATTGTATAAGAAGAGGATTTAGACGATTGATGGGATAGGGAGGAGGTGGTCGACGCCGTGTCTTGAGAAGATGGCGCCTTGCTTGCGCCCACGCCGGCGAGAGTGACAACCTTCACGCCTGTGCCATCATTGCTGGAGACAGGGTAAGCCAAAACACAGTAGCTGACATGTGAGAATGAAGAACACACCTGCTCGCAGGCATGACCAGTGTTGTCTGGCCATCGGCTCTCTTCAAAGACGTACGTAACGGCTGGTACGATGACGAGCATCCATTGGCTGTATCCTCTTCTGTAGCAGTGGAGTAGTAGTGCAAGGCATCTGCTAGGGACTGCTGCAGGTCGAGGATATCTTGCTTGTTAAGTTCAAGCAGGAGTCTGCGAACGTCATCGTCTGACAAAACTGTCAAAGGCATCTTGTCAAAAGGTCTGGGGAATCGGTAGTCTAGCGAGTGAGGAATAGCCTAGAGGTGTTTATTGATAGTGTTTGTTGACAGTGCGAATACTTTTGGAGCACTTGAATGCGATTTCGGCAAGGTTGTGTCGGAGAACACCTCGAAGCTCCCCAATGTAGTGGGGTGGTGGGGTAGCTCCGAATTTAAGCAGCTCAAGCAAGTCATGTCGCTCCTGATTTCACTACTTTCTGAGTAAGCACGATCTTGATGACTGATCCATTAAACGCCGGCTATGCAGAATGCCTCTCGTGCTCTAGCATACATTCATAACTCATGAAAGGGAGGGAAATGTCAAGATCCCTTCGCCAGCATATAGTACACTACTCCGTCAACCAATAGAGCGCGTGTCCCTGTTGCAAGCAATGCTTCCATTTACGCGAAATAGCTCTTCCACAGCACACCTTCCAAATCTTCTAGTTGCTCCTGCTCGAATGCCTGTGTTTAATGTTAGTCGGGAGACCTAGCAAGTCGTAAGAGTATGCACTTACCTTGACGTCGACATGCCATGTGTCCTGCCTAGTTTTCTTGAAATCTGCAAGCACTGTCTTGACGCTCTTGCCTACCACGCCCGGGTCGGCGGCGGCCTTGCGTGCCAGTGTAGCTAGAATCTCGGGCAGCCAAGGTGGTGGTGGACTCTGATATGGGAACGCCTGGATCAGGGCACCCAATCCGAGCACGGCAGAGTGGCGTGTCAATACGAGCTTGCCCTGTTCGGGTGTCGGTGTACCAGGCATGCGACGCTTCGGAAGCGGATTCTTTGAGAGACGGCTGGTGAATCGACTCTTCAACGCAGACACCTGCTTGTCTCGTAGCGCCACTGGCGAGCAACGAATCATACCTGACAGCGTCGTAGCTGCACCCATGCGAACTTCGAGCTGGGTATCCTCGAGCATAGCCGACACACAGTCGAACATCTTCTGTTGCTGCTCCTCGCTCATGAGGAACAATCGGCGGAAGTACAGGACCTGAATGTTGATCAGAATCCTCAGTCGCTGATGCCAACTGGTTGCGCTACGACCTATGCGGATGAGTGCATCGATGAACTCCACGTCTTCGCCCTCGCGATGCGGAATATTGGGCATGTGACGGAAGACGTGGTAAGCAAGAGACTGGAGCTCGGGGTCTTCCTTGATGTCCATCATGTGAAGCAGCTGCTGCATGAACACATTGGGGAAAAACTTGACAAGGGACGTGCACTCATAAGAAGAAAGAGTAGAGTCAAGCCACAGCAGGACTGTCTTGCCACCAGACGTGTAAGATGAAGGCGTTTGTTGACCGGCAGGGCGTTGTTGGCGCCAGACTTCCAGACGCTCAAATATGTCGGTGATGGTTTGACTGAACTCTGGCGTTGGCTCATAAGGACGGACACCAATAGACGAAGCATCTTTTTGAGCTTTGATCAAGGTCTCAATATCTTTGTAAGACTCGTGGTAGCGAGTTCGATAGATGGTTGCGATGGTCTGCCCCATGGCTTCACGAACGCCCTTGTACGGGTGATCAAGGTGCTGAATGAAGTCTTCGATAATCGGCTTCTCCAGGCGGAAATGCCAGCCCACATCGCTAATGCATTGTGTCAATAAATGTACCTTTGAGCTCTCTTTGAAGGCCGCATTCGAATCCATATCGAGGCGGAAGCTTGCTAGCCAGTCGACAAGAGGCCAATTACGTCGAGGATCTCTGGCCTGCAACACGACATGCAGGAAAGTGGTCCAATATCCGTTGTTTTCGGGATTCAGTCCATCTTTGAAGATTCCACGTACGATCGGGAACACGTATTCCCAGACCTCTTGTCGCTGTTCTGCTTTGAGATCTGGTGCACCTGAAAGCAATGCCGCCATGATTTCGGCCGTCGCGCGGTGTTGATGCTTATCGCTTCCATCACCGTAGACGGACTGAGTAAGGTCTTTGATGTCCTCAAAAGTAGCCTCTGTCAAGCCAGCGAACAACAGATCAAACGTATTCGTCAGCAGCATAGCCGTGGACATGTGGAAACGATCAGCGCTCGCATCACGCGGTTCCTGCTTCATAAATGCGAAGAGGTTGGAGTACCAGGAGCGTGTCAGATGTTTTGCGATCGTCTTGCGCACATTGGTTTCAAGTTCGTCGAACGCGACTTGAGGAGCGTTTGGTAGGAAAGCAGGCATGGTCTTATTCCAGACCAACCAACCAGGATGGTCGAAATCGACATAGTACTTCGCTTCCGGATGAGCGAACGAGGACAGGTGCTCTTCATTCCATTTAGGGTCGTCACGCTTGGTGGGTACAGATATTTTGTCTGGCAAGTCCTCTTCGCCAAGCAGCAGTCTCTCGAAAGAGTGGCCTGAGATTGCACGAGTGGTGACCACCGAAAATAAGCCTGTCAGACACCCAGAGAATAAGGCCCGCAGTGACGGATGTTGATCGATAGCACCTTTCACGAGGAGATTGATCGTCTCCTGGGAGGCGATCGTGTCATAACGAAGGCCAAGATTGATGATGATGGGTAAGGTTCGAGTTGCCTTCCTCCAGTGCGCTGTTCCGGCAATATGGACAAGTTCCTGGTTCAGACTTGCTTTCCTGTCTTCAATACGAGCACGCTTCTGTTTAATGTACTCTCGTCGTTTGACGACCTTGCGTTGCACCGCTGCGTGCTCATCAGATTCTACGACAAAAGCAATGGCTTCGACAATCTCTTTATCAAGTATGACCATCTTCTCCGTAGCCTTGCCCATTTCCATGATCTGGAATTGCGCATTGGCAGCAAGCTTCTGTACCGAAGGCTTATCAGCATCGCTGACCTCGATGTACGCCTTCATGAGACGGGGAGTGAAACGCCAATCACGAGTGATAGTTTTGGAGAGACTGCCCATGAGCAGAGAAAACATAGCGCCCTTGATGCGAGGGTAATCATTCTCGGCTATGGCCTTTTCGAAAGCGTCCATTAGCGGTGGAATGACCAAGGGACGAGCCCCGAGAACGCATTTGACGGCAGACTCATTCGCAGTCTGGGCTTGGCGCCGAACTTCTGTGTACAGTGATATGCTTGACGAAGCTAGGTCCAGTAGGAGCAGTTTTTCAAGATCTGTCTTGGGCCTGGGGTTGGCATTGTGGCGCAAACGTTGGAAATGATAGACGTTCGCACGCCGGACAAGCAGAGGGCGGGGGTACTGCTTGCGCAGACCAGCGAATTTGAAAGGTCTCTCATCGTGGGCAAGAAGCTTGGCTATGCGATCAAGGATATGCGCAGATCTCTCGATACCAACATCGACAAACCAAGTCTTGTACGCATTGTACAGTGCATTCAGACAGGGGACGTCATCTGGTTGCTTGTCGACAAGAAAATCATGCATGGTGTGAAGTACTTCGCCAATCTTCTGGCGAAGATCATGAATCAAGGTGTAGTTCTGATCGCCCCGTCGCAAGGGATAGCCCGACTCATACAGGAACGTGGGCTTTACTTCTTCGTCTTCTGCTTCCCCCAAGCCTGCATCGTCATCGGCGCCTTCGGTATCCATGGCATCAGAGTCTGATTCGCTGTCGTCCACTAGGCCGTCTTCTGTGACCTGACCATGGCGTACATCAAAGAGCACTGATATACCGGCGACAACCAACCTCAGAAGAGTCAAAATTCTTGACACTTCGTCAGACCAGTCTTTTCCAGTGCCCTCGCGCTTGATGGGCGAGTCGCTCGATATGAGAGCAAGCAAAGCATCTATCGAGTTCTTCGCGTGGGTCTCGTAAAGCTTGACAGCAAAATCGATTCCGGCTGGGCTGGGAACATGCCAGTTGATGTCTAGCTTCTGCACGTCGACCTCTCGGCCCCAAGACTCAGGAGACAACCCTCTCTCAAGCTCGTGGCCCTCATATATCGAGTAATCATTGGTGTAGGTGGACGTGATGTTCAAGAGAAGATGGTGAATGAAGTTGGAAACATGCACAGTAGGCGTACCTCTGCACCGTTGCTGCAAGTACACCGAAATGTCGAAGAGTTCATCCTTCCACTCGAGAACAGCATCTCCAACGTGCACAACGCACATGCTTAAGATGTTGATATTCCAGACAAGCGCACGGTCTCGCGGAAGTACTTCATGGTTTGTCGTGCGAGTAGAGCCGGCGCCGTTATCTTCAATCTCAGTGCGTATCCCAGCGAAAAGATGAGGCAAGAGACGTTTCAGGGCTTTCTGAGGGTTGACCTTTACAAGACTATTGCAGATGAAGGATATAGCATCCTTGGCCTGATGGATGACATGATTCGTGAGGAAGTTTGCAATCTTGTCTAGCGCAACATCGTAAAGCTCAGGCGACAGTGCTGCAAGCAAAGGTGTGAACGCAGCTGGGAGATGATTCACCACACTCTCCTCGGGCGATCCACTGCGGACTCTAGATGCATCGGGAAGATTCTCCAAGAGAGTAAATACGCGACCAATGAACGAGATGAGGAAGTCGTTGAGACCTGTTGTGGACGATCGCAAGATCATGGCCTCATCTTCGTCACTTAGCTCGGCATCGTAATCAATTTCCGCATTACCATGTGCACTTTCCAAGCGCTCGACTTGCTCAGTGATCCACTGCACGGCAAGTCCTGTGTCGCCGCCAGCGTCTTCCATGGGTGTGGAGGTCCCATCCTGGCCATCTTTGGCTTTCTTCGCCTTGGTCAGGTCGTGGAATGGCATTAGGTAGGAGACGCCTTGGATAAATTGCAACGTCTGCACGGTCTTCTCCAGGTCATTGGCGTCAATGCCTGGTAGCGCAAGCCCGAGCACTGTGGTAACATGACACCGGAAGCCCTTTGTCTTGACCATTACCCTAGACAGCATGTGTAATGCCCGTAAGGAGGATATAGTTCGATGCACCTCAACAAGCCCCTGCATTGCAGGGTATATCTTTTGGAGCGCACCGGGTAGTATCAGGTTCGGTTCCAGATATGCAAGGCTCTGCAACGTGGAAAGTGCGTATTGCATCGCCTTGTCGCTCTTGGAAAACATGCCCATGAATGTAACCTCGCGTAGGCAGAGCACGAAGCGCCGTCTGACTGCCGGAGTCAACTTGCGATCCTCAGGAACGTCCATCTCACCACTGATCTCCCGATTCATCCGCAGGACGAAAAAGTCCGCGAGATAGAACACAAATTGCGCCAATGGCCTCGTCCAGCTACCGGAGTTGGACGGATGGAAGAATGTCTCGATGGCCTGAATGAGATCTTCGAGCTTACTCAAGATCGAATCAGGGTGCTCTGCACATGCAGGAGAGAGCGACATGACGATGACACGTGATATGGAATGACTGACCGGGTGCCTGCGAGAATCTCGCTCGAGCATGACTGCCAGGCCGGCGCCGAGGTCGACAGTACTACTGTATGGGGACGTTGCTTGACCAACTGGGATTTCGACCAGTCTCAGTATGGCAGTGAAGATCAACGAGGCTTGCTCGCTGGTGAAGATACCATATTGTGAGAGTGGCACATGCGCCGCGGTCAGATTGTCCCGAGCCAGACGCGATAAGATGTCAACAACTTGTGTGTCATACAGCCTCGAACGATTGACGAGCGACCACAAATGGAAGAGGGTGGGTAAGTACTCCTGTGGTAGCAGCTGTGGCTCGTCTTCTGGAGCGGTATGCGTGGGAAGCATCAAATTCAGCAGGCCAAGCACCGTGAAGGCGCCCTCGCTATAGGAGGTGCTGAAGAAAGGCATGATCTCTTCGAATATGGCAGGTATCTCCTTGGGGTCGAAATACACCTGTGCAAAGGTGCACATCTTGGTCAATGTCCGGATGTTACGCCTGATATTGGGCGACTGTGCGGTTCCCGACTCGGTGGGGAGGACAAAGTACTTGAGCTCGCGGAACAGTGGCCGCCAGTCAAGGACCAAGTCCTTCTTGAAACGGAGGTAGTGTTTGCGCCTGGCTACATGTCAGCGTCGGGCTAGAGATGATAGATGCCATGCTACTTACTTGGTAAGCACCATGAACATGCTTGCAAAGCGCTCTGCAACGAGGTGATCCAGGCCGGGCGCCAGCGCAAGCTCATAGTAGAGGTGGACCAGCTTCACCCGCGTGCTGCGGGGAAGATCGAACTTGAGCGTCAGCCACCCTCGAATCTCGCGCGTCCAATGCACAGCGCCGGGGGCAAAGTCTCCCGCAGACACGGCAATGTACAGGTGCTTCAAACATGTTTCTAGGTTGTGCTCGCGCTCGCTCTGCTTCTCAGTCTCGTACGGCAGGTACCTGAAGTAGGGGAATGTTCGGGGGCGCGTGGCCTCGTCGTCGTCGCCATTGATGCCGCCGTTCGCCTGCCGCCAGTCGCCACCGGGCGAGGTTGCACGAGACGTCCCAGGCGGCCCAGACGCCGAGTCGAGGGCGCCCATGAGCTGTGATATGCGGTCGCTGACGGCCATGATGGTGCCTGAGGGGGCGGCGGGGCTGGTGCTGGACGGAGCCTTATGGGGCAGTGGGAAGGTGTTCGACTGTGCAGAGCATCAAAGAATGGCCGCGGATGCGCACTGAGAGACTGCCACAGTGGACGGCTGCACGCTTGGTCAGTGACACTGTAGCTGTAGGACGACTTGGACGCTGCGCAGACTGATGGCGGTATCACTAATACACGCGACACGCAATCGAGCGGGTAGCCGCAAGCGTGTGTGACGTACTAGACAGCTGTCAAAGAGATTGTTGCTTGCAGGGTGCCAGCAATGGTTGTCAAAGGGCCGGTCGAGTGCTTGTGGTGGGCGGTTCTCTACAGACCACCAGCTTCCATGATGCAGGAGCTATGGGCGTAGCGTGGTTTGTTGCGTCGAGGTCGCGCTACCAAGATATACCCGCACGCCCACGGCCAGGCACTCACAGACGCGCAACACGGAGGCGATAAAGCGCAGTAAGCGGCCTGACTTGCTGAGCGTGACCACCAAGAGACAATGCACCTTCTCGTTCCTTCGATTGCACTACTGTTGTAAGCATCTTGTCCTTCTCAACTCATTCACCCACGCTTTGCATTTTCGTTGCGATGCTGTGCGATGGTTGTACGACACGCGACCACCCGTCCTGGCACAGACTTCTACGCTTCTCGTCGCCTTATCATGTCTTCGGTTCTGCAGAATGCTCGTCATGACTAATACATCACATAGTCCAGCACAATGAGTTCCTACTACGATGTTGATGCAATCCTCACAGACGCCCAGAAGGTGCCCTGTACCTTTGAGCTCACCGTCCCAGGGCTGGGTTTCCTCGAGGGAAATATGAGTGGGGACATGAAGCAGGGTTCCAAAGTTGAACTTCCACTGTGGCTGGGAGAGATGCTGGCTTTAAGGTTTGCATTCCGCTACGCTGCCTACTGCTACATGCTAATGGATCCGACAGTCAAAGTCTAAACACCTCCTCTTTGGTCACGCTCGACCCGCCTTCTGCCCTGTCATCACGCGTTCTCAACGCACTGAAGGCTGATCCCCGCACTGTCGACCTACGCGCACTTGCACCCCATTTCTACGACCTTGGTGCGAGGATTCTCGAGCTCTTCGAGGAGGAGGAAATGATAGAAGTGCTCAGTGAGGTGGGACTCCTTACAACGACGGCTTAATCTACCAGCTAACTCTCTTCAGACTTTCAAAGCCAGAGCTGCTGTGATTGCGGATCAAGCGCACAACCCACGTGGTGCCCTAGGCGAGGGAGCCGACTTTATGCGGGGCCTAGACGAGAACGAGCGACAGTGTGAGTGCAACCGTGCTCGCTGCTTAGCGATTGCTGATTGGATATAGTGTTTCGATCAGCGCATGACAGTGCCAAGGGAGTAAGGACGTGGATGATGGATTTGAAGCAAAAATGAGCATGGTGAAGAGACGGGTGATACGTCTGACGGCATCCTTATAGATGCCCAGAGAGCGTTGGTTCCGGCGTCAGGGTCTGGGGAGAGGCATGTTCAGAGGCCTTGAGAATGAATGAACACGCGAACACGAGAAGACCAACAGATCGGAGAGGCACGAGAGGCGAGAGACGCTTTGAAGAACAAATTCCGACGCCTACCTTACCATTACAATACAATACCTGATTAAAAGATCCATGTGAAACGAAGACTTGCGCTCAATGTGTTCATCTCAACGCTGCCCCAAGATTGCTATTTTGTAACAAGGTGAGCAGCTGATCGGGTGGGTATCCAAGAAACACGGGGCCGTTGAAGACCATCTGCGGAACAGCTTTGGTGGTCTCTGGTGAACGAGCTTCTGCTCTCGAAGTATGCGGGGGTGGTTGGCTAGGTACTGGTGGCGCACGAGGTGTCACTGGTTCTGTTGGAGGTGGGCGTTGAGTTGGCCTACGCTCAGGAGTTTTGCCCATGGCACGATGGTCGAAGGGACATTTGCCGGTTTTCTGCGGCGTTTCGCCAATGGGATAATCGGTCTTCAGAGGTATAGGCGGTGATGCAGTAGGAGCAGATCCTACAGATGACGAGCTGTGGGCATCTGTATATTTGGGGGGTATAGTGACGCCCCATGGACGGCTCGGAGACTCGCCGACCCGGACCTCCTTCATCGGACGATCAAACTGTGCAGTCCTAGTCTCGTCCAGGGCATGGTCTGTCGGCTCCTCTTCGACGGAGGGTGTGCCCTCATGCAGGCTTGCCGAGACAGCCTTCGCCCATTTCTCTACTTTGGCATCAGCTTTGCCGTCAACATACGTGTCAGGCTCTGGCTCTTCCTCGATGGCATCTTCTGGCTCGTCTGGCAGCCAAGCTTGGTGCTTCTGGCCTAAGCCCTGGATCATGTTGACTAGGTTGCCGTATTTTCGATCCAGCTGTTCGATGCTTTCTTGGTTACTCTGGAAGCGGGTAATGCACACTTCGTGGCTCCGTGGCAACTCATGTTTATGTTTCTCAAAGTATTTTGCAACTTCTTCTGGGTCGTGCTGATCCATAAAGCGGATGGGGCACACAGCTGCAGAGCCAGAGGCGGCAACAGAAGGCTCAGCGGAAGCAATGTCATTACCGCATATCTCAGCACGGATAGGGTCTGTGAAAGACGGCCGCTTTGATCGTCGTCCTCGCTGACTTGAGCGGGACGTTGAGCTGTGCGGTGTAGCCAGCAAGCTTCCTCTGCCACTGGTGGATGCGAAGGGGCATCCCAACCTGCTTGGAGTGCCTGCAGTCGTGAAGTCTCTTTCCATAGGCGACTTGTCATGATCGCGCTGCATGTGTGGTGACGAGGCCGCCCCATCTGCCGATGGTCCGTTCCAGATTTTCACTGATTTCTCGGCGGCGGAACTGCGAAGACTGCCAGCCGCAATCTCTGCCTGCCTCAGTGCCACAGCTCGGCCCTTGCGCTCGATATCATCACTCTGTGCCAGCTGCTCGACAAGGTTTAGGTAAATTCGCGGTTGTTCGTCTCCAACACGCTCGAGATCCTGCAGGAAGGTAAGGTGATCTTGCGATAGAGTGTTGGGCGTGAAGCGCTTCAAAATATCTAGGTACTGTTCACTGTCAGCTGCTGCACAACGGAACACTGAGGTGGAATTGCAGAAAGATGAGTCGAGGTCAGGTATGCTGTGGTTGTTTTCTGTCAAAGCTGCAATGCAGCTGCAGGTCTAGAGCTAAAGATGTTTCATCACATGAAGGGGATGGAGAGAAAGTGTTGTTACATACCTGCTGCTTGGCCCACGACAGCTTGCTCTCGAGCTGCTTCTGCTGGTCGAAGAGAATCTGGTACTCTCCACAAAGAGCCGCAAACCCTTCCGCAACCTGCTCAGCGAGCTGCACGGCGTCCTTTTGCGCCCCGTCGGCCATGATGAGACGGAAATAATCAGGGAGCAGAAAGAGAGCAAGCACGCGTGGAGAGGCCAGCTGGGATGACGCGGCAAACTCAGTGTTGGTGAAGATTGCCGGCTGTTCGGCAAGGATCGAAGGCACAGTGGCAGGGAAGTCAAGGGCAGGCTTAGTCATTCGCTCAAGCCACCCTGTACCAACCTAACAGGGAAGTAACAACGCTAGCGTAAGGCTCGTGTGGCTGACTTGGCTGTCGCGTCACTTTCACCTACTGCGCCTTGGATTTACGTAGCCCTTTGCCATTGACCGCGATTCTTATACAGCATGTTGCCCGTTCCATGATACCCATTTTCTTGCTGCCCGACCGATCAAAGTGGCGCGTCTTAACCATACATTGCATTCCTCTCGTTGTCGCATTTCCACCAACTTCCTAGACATCCAAGACCGAGTCCTCAACAATTCACACCATGGGCTCGCTGCACGATTCTCGCATACACAAGTGGTTCGCAACCTCTCCACCCGTGGCATGGACTGTAAGACAGCTGCGAGAACTGCTCATCGGCTCTCTTAAACAGGGGCCTATCCCTCAGCATGTAGCCTTCGTAATGGACGGCAACCGGCGCTTTGCACGAAATCACCACATTGAAACTGTAGAGGGTCATAATCTTGGATTCGAGTCTCTGGCTCGTGTATGTATATCACTCAGGTGTTTGAGAATGCTGTACTGACCAGACCTGCAGATACTCGAGGTCTGCTACAAAACTGGCGTCAAGGTCGTGACCATCTACGCCTTCAGTATTGAGAACTTCAAGCGATCCAAACACGAGGTCGACGCACTCATGTCCATGGCAAAAGTCAAACTTGAACAACTGGCTGAACACGGTGCTTTGCTTGACCGTTATGGCGCATCCATCCGAGTGCTGGGACAGCGCGATCTCATGAAGGAGGACGTTCTGGCCGCAGTTGACAAGGCAGTCGCTATGACTGCACACAATAAGAGGTTTGTTGTCCGTACGACTCAAGGAACTCCGCTGACGCTGTACAGAGCCGTGCTCAACGTTTGCTTTCCATACACTTCCCGCGATGAAATTACCACCGCAGTCATGAAGTCAGTCGAGACATACAGCACGCCCATACATAATCTCGCTACGCCTTCGAAACGAGCCTTCTCCGAATCACACATTACCCAACACATACGGAAACAAATGCTTGGAGAGGATGGAGAACCCGGTGCGGAGCAGGCAGAGTCGCGGTCAACATCACCTGTGTCTAAAGATACAAGTAACTTGATCGAAGACGAGCTCTCGTCCTCCACATCAACGGCAATCAATTCATCCGAGAAGGACGAGTCTCACTCTGAAGTTGCATTCCTAGATCCAGAGTCAATTTCCGCGCAGACATTGACGGACAACATGATGACGGCGGATGCTCCTCCTCTCGATTTGCTAGTGCGCACTTCAGGGGTAGAGCGATTGAGCGACTTCATGCTCTGGCAGTGTCACGAAAATACATCCATCGTCTTTCTCAAGTGTCTGTGGCCGGAGTTTGACCTCTGGCAATTTCTTCCTGTCCTGGTCGAATGGCAGTGGCAGCAGAAGAAGCTGCAAGAGGAACAACAACGCGTGCGAGGACGGCCCAAGTCAGACTGAAGGCATTGAAGGCGTTGGTGATACGGAGGCATGTCCGATACGGCGAGTACAGGACGAGAGACGGTGCAGATGACGAGGTTTGAAGGCGTGCTGACGATACCCTAAAAACAAAGCATAGCCATTTACAGCGAAGGTCGAGTATGACCCAACCACAATGCAGAACTTTGCCAAAAACATCGCTTCTAGACCCCACCAGACTTCGCATCAACCCCAAAGATGAGCACGTGTGCATGAAACGACTAACATAGATCACACATTTGACTGCAGGACGCCAAAGGCTGGATGCAGATGATGCGAGTTGCGCTAATGCGGGGATGCTTTGTACTTCGTAGTCCAGCCATCTGCCACTCCTCGCAGCCATTCGCTGTAGCAAGGCGCGGCCCTCTCATTCCGCGCATTCCGC
The DNA here is from genome assembly GCA_020747045.1 of Phaeosphaeria sp. MPI-PUGE-AT-0046c. Lineage (NCBI taxonomy): Eukaryota > Fungi > Ascomycota > Dothideomycetes > Pleosporales > Phaeosphaeriaceae > Phaeosphaeria > Phaeosphaeria sp. MPI-PUGE-AT-0046c. Next base: position 250,992 of record JAGTJN010000010.1, on the reverse strand, counting down.
ACATGTGATCTGCTGAGGTGAACGCCATAATCGATCCTAGGATCGCCCTTTCAGCTCCTCATCTACTCCGTAGGGTCACCGAATCTACTCGTGGTGCTGAGCGGGGTCGCAACAAACCAGTCTTCCAGCCTACTGCTTATCAGTGATAACTAGCAACGCCCTGCCTCAGGGACAAGAAGTCGTCATGCCTCCTCTACAAGACATCAACCGTTGGCGCAACAACGTCCCATTCAACAACATGAACAACCCAAGTCCTCTGTTTAAGTTACCTACTGAGATACGGGAATGTATCTACGAATTCCTCTTCAGCGGCTTCACCATACGGCACGGCTTCAAGCACGCCAGCACACCAAGCTCTTCCCAAGAATCATCGAATCGGATTGCGCTTCTGCTCACTTGCCGCCAAATCTTCTCTGAAGCATGGCGACATCTGCCCTTGAACTGCACTTTCCACTTCCGAGGCACCGAAAATCTTCTGGACACTCTACTCTCATGCGACCAGAGCATCATCACCCGAATCCGTCATATCCGCATGCGCGCGTTCCCGTTCCCCCTTTTTGCATCGGGACGACCTGACTACTATCCGACATACTACGCAGCTAATGCTTTTTCTCTCTTGCCTGGACTTTGTCTGGACACTCTTGTCGTTGAGGACTGTTGGCACGGCTTCGGCATGGGGGATGGATGGCGTGACCTGACAACCTATTTTGAGATCGAGTCTTTATTGAAAAGTGACGCCTGGAAAGAGCTTACATATATTACAGTTTGCACTGACTTCATCGCCTCTGGCTATGACCATCGTCGCAAACGTGTGGCACAGCCAGAGAATTGGGATGCTCTTCTCAAGGAACGAGATGGCGAGGAGTCTGGCGCAGAAGTGCAAATGATGATTGTCCCCTTCAAGCAGGAGATCGCGACTGGAGATTTAAGGACGGAAGACGGACGTATCATGCAGCCCTGGTCAGCAGTTCCTGGACATGAAGTAATCGACGACCACCGGGCTGGCACACCCGACCAAGCCTTGAAGGGAGAGGTGAGGATCCTCGCTCGTAGAGGCACCCGGGCCAGAACCGTGCAGCTCGGCATGAGCGAGAATATGCCATGGAAGAAGCTGAAACGAAGAGAAGGTGGATTTGCACCAGAAGGTACGTGGTACTCGATCCACAAGTCCCAGTATAGGCTAATGATGCGACAGAATGGAAGCCTTACCACAACGACTTGTCCGATATGGTTGGCTGGATCTATGGCGGTTGGGGCCGACGAATGCAATTAGCTAACCAGGCTCTGAGCAGTTGACTCCATCCTTTCACAACTCAACCAATATACGCAGAATGGATGCAGACATCCGAAGGTCACCCGTGAGCGCCCAGGGCTTGTTCAGTACTTGGGACTATACCGACAGTGCCAACCCGGATGCTGGAAAGGTTGATGCTTGTTTCTTGTTTAATCTATATGATCTGACGTTCACCCCAGACTTTTGGATGGTGCCGTAGAGGCTTGTCCCGTCTTACTTTGTGGGATCTGCGGTTTAGCCGGAATTGGTATGCGAATTTGACAGAGAGATCTGCAACGCGCATATAGGAGCTGCACACTTTGAAAGTTTCGGATTCAGCATTTTGTTTGTCAAGCTTTTCTGTGCTTATTCTGTGTCTCTTGGTGCTCTCTGACGTACATACTGCTGTCTATGAATACGTATACACTTATGAGCTATGCCCTCTTCAAACCTCAATGATCGTGCTTGGCCTTCCCTCCATGGCGGCTTCATCACGGCATGCCCTCTCGTAGTCATGGTCGCCTCTGTCTTGCTGCAGCTGTTTGCTGCATTATCTCTCTTCTACTTCTCCGAACTCACTTCGCCATCGTGGCAGAGAGCGGACAAGGCATCAACAACTCGACTCTAGGTGTAGGTCACTTCAATTGTCTTTTGCCAGACGTCAACTTATGCATCACAGTTCCAAACGATTCTAGCCATTAATGCACCATGGCGCACCGATCGGAAGGACTCTCTAGTGCTTGCTTCCATGCAGGGTGGCATATCGCTTGAGTGGATCGATGGCATCAATGGATCCCTGATTGACGAGAGAGCATTTCCCCAAGGGAACCATAGGCTTATGCCGAAGGGCAATCTGGGAAGCTGGAGAGCGCATATTGATGCGATGAGAATGTAAGTCAATTCCGAGTGGCTCTCACAACGCAGAGAAGCTAACAGCGTAGTGTCATTGAGAGGAATCTGAGCACCGCATTGATCATTGAGGACGATACAGACTGGGATCCACGCATCCGATCTCAGCTCTCATCTGTGGCGTTTGCGAGCCAACGGCTTCCAGACAAGATTGCGCGAGCTGAGCTCGCTGCTCGCAACCATGTTCCTTCGAGAGATGACATAGAACTTCAAGACTCGGACCTCGACCCTATAGAGCTTTCGAGACGGTCTACACTGGCTCTTCCTACAACATTTCTGCAATCATTCCCAGTCTATGGAAGCGACTGGGACGTCCTATGGCTCGGCCACTGCTCGGGATCGCTACCACCAAAACAGAACATATCTGCAATGGACCGGTTTCCAGACCGCTACATGTTACTTGACGACGTCACTGTTCCTGCACCCCGCGTCGTCAAAGCATCACCTGCGTCTCCATACCCTCCCCACACTCGCGTCTACCATCGCACCCACAACACCCTGTGTACCCTCGCCTACGCCGTCACGCAACGCGGCGCCCGTAAAATCATGTATGAGCATGGCATCCGCAATTTCGATCGCGGCTACGACTTTGCGCTGGGTGAGTGGTGCGACGGCGTAACGAAGAACATGGGGGAGAGGCCATTGTGTTTAACGAGTACTCCACCTATATTCTCCCATTTCTACGGCAATGGCGGAGCAGGGAGGAGTGACATTGCCGCTGTTGGTGGCAATGGAGTGAAGAGTGGCGTGTTGGATAAGAGCGTGAGAGAAAGCGTGGAGGATGCGGTTGATGGTGTTGATCTGTGATCTGTAGGGTCGTGTTTTGTTTGGGTATTCCGACTTGTTGTATTCGAGATAACGCTTGCACGTGTGGAATGCCATGCATGGTCAAGAATAGAGAGGCGACTTTTGCTCTCACTTTCGAAACGTTGTCGATGTATCGGAGATTGCGGCGACGGTGGAGCGCTGTCTAAAAGTGGTATGGAACATATTGCTCTTTCCTCCCTTCACTTCACTACGTGCTAGTGATACCGTCACTCTCAAGGCCGCATCACAAACTCCTCTCAACCTACTTCCCGATGCGCCCGCACAGCATGGTTTCGCCTATAGTCTTCGCGTCTGCTCTTTTTGCCAGCAGTGTCAATACACAACAGTTTCCACCTCCCTCTACATACACTACAGTGTTGCAATCGCCAATCAACCCTAACATTACAATCGCATACAAAACACCCAGAAACGATACATGCGCTACTGCTTTTGGCCACCAGAGACAATATTCAGGCTACATCAGTCTTCCACCATACACCCTTGCGCAACAAAACTATTCCATCAACACCTTCTTCTGGTTCTTCGAGGCTCGTACCAATCCAGAGATTTCTCCACTCACGATATGGCTCAGCGGAGGTCCAGGCTCTTCAAGTATGGTGGGACTCTTCGAGGAAATAGGTCCATGTGAGATCATTCAGCTTCCCAATGGCAGCTACAGTACTCAACCAAGACTCTGGGGCTGGGACCGAAGCTCCAATTTGCTGTTCATCGATCAGCCCACTCAGACTGGATTTTCATACGATGAGCGCGTCAATACAGCAGTTGATCTCAGTAAAGACTTCCCATATACGATAGAGAGCCGCATAGCCCCGGCGCCGCTCATGCCAGGTACACCGGCATGGCGCAATGTAAACGGAACATTCGCTTCTGGCAGGTATATGGACACACAACACTCGACCGCTCTCGCTGCCAAAGCATGTTGGCACTTCCTACAGGGCTTCTTATCTGCATTTCCTCAGTACAATCCAGGTACACGCCCGAACAGAACGACGGTCGAGCTTGCTAGAGTCAATCTCTTCACAGAAAGCTATGGTGGCATGTACGGTCCCTCGTTCGCCGACTTTTTCGAGGAGCAGAACGACCTCCGTAGTAGCGGTGCGCTTCCTAGTAACACCCTCGAAATCCAACTCGACTCTGTCGGCATCATCAATGGGGTGGTAGACATACTCACCGGGATGATATCTATTGCCAACTTCACACGGAATAACACATATGGTATATCTGCGATAGATCTACTTACATATCAGAACATCATATCTGCAATCAACTCTGATAGTGGATGTCGAGGTCTGGTGACCAAATGTCGCAGCAGAACGCAAGTCTTCGATCCGGAAGGCTTAGGTAGGGATGACGACACGAACATGTTCTGCGCCAACGCACTTGATGTTTGCACCAGAGTTGGAAACGGCATATACGACCAAATCCACAAAAGCCCATACGATGTAAGGTATCGACCAGAGGTAAGCCTCAGTGCTGCTTACCAGGAATACCTTAATACTGCGGACATCATGCAATCGATTGGTGCTCAAGTTAACTACACGCAATCTAGTATGGCGGTACTGCAAGCTTTCTCAGAGATAGGTGATTCGGTTCGTGGTACCCAACTACAGTCACTCGCAGAGCTGCTTGCGCGCGGGATAAGAGTAGCATTCATCTACGGAGACGCGTAAGTTGGCGTACCTATTTCGAGACAACAGATCAGACAATCAGACATAAAGTAGTGTTTGACCTCACTGACGGATGATTAGAGACATCATCTGCAACTGGTACTCGGGCCAAAACGCCTCTCTCGAGCTCGCCCGCCTTGTCCCTAGCTACAGCACCACCTTTACTTCCGCCGGTTACGCCGACATCGTTGTCAATGATAGCTACATCGGCGGCCACGTCCGTCAATACGGCAACCTCTCCTTCTCGCGCATTTTCGATGCCGGCCATCTCGTCCCACTCCACCAACCCGAAACAGCCTTCACAGTCTTCAGTCGCATCATTCAGGGTGACGATATCAGCCTGGGCCACAACATAAACCTATCGAACTTCAAAACAGAAGGCATCAGCGACTCAATGGTTCACTCAAACGTGGTACCGCCTGAGATACTGCCAACATGCTGGATCCGCGACGTTGCGGGGACATGTACAGATGAGCAGCGAAGAGCTATCAAGCGCGGTGAAGGAGCTGTGAGTGATGGCGTATGGAGTCCCAATGCTGTTGCGAAACCGGAGGTACCGCTTCTCATGTCGTCGATGCGGAGTAAGATGTCTGTGTCGAAGATGAAGCCCACGATAACAGTGCCGCTTACCGGTGTATTTACGGCGACTGCTGTACCTACGCTTGCGCCGACGACGAAGGCGAAGTCTGTGGGGTATCATGTATCACTGTTTGGTGTTCGAGATAGGCATGAGGGACAAGCGCTTGCATGGATTGGGTGGAGAGTATTCATGCTCCTAGCCAGTCTCCTCACCTCCTTGTGATGAAAAGAATAAGACAATGAATTTGAAACGCGCGAAGTATGTTGTTGGCTACATGTCCTAAATTCCAAGCGCCTGCGTCAACAAGACTTGTCTTACCATCACTTGACATGGTAGATCAGGCTTCTGCGATCAATCCTTACAACTTGTGTTATTGCAAGTTTTGTTAGCCCCAGCCGTAGTAAACAAAGTACGGGCCCCAGTGACTTCCGCCAGCGCGGCCAGCGGCCACTCCGGCTCGGCCGAGGCGGTGATTTTTTTGGCATCTTAGTTGCCGTAGTAGAGACTCGACGTGACAAACAAGACATGGGCGCGGTGCATCGGAGGAGCGGAGGATCGGAAGATCAGTCACTGAGTCGTGCATATGCGTGCGATTCCGATAATGGTGCTTTGGCTGGGATCTGCTGTGAGTTGTGTGCACGGAACATGGAAGTACACAAGCCGATGTAGTAGTGTAAGGTCATGTGTTGACATGTTGCTCTAGCGGGTTTTACGTCACACTGTCTCCTGATACATCCACTCCTCTTTGCCGTCTTGATGCCATGGCTGGAATAGGATACAGCCTCTGCTTTGCCCATCTTCCAACACGTGAACAACCTCTTGTTCGGCGGCGCGCATGGCCCACATAATGACCCTCGCACCGAGATTCTCGGTCTGCGCGCTCAGCAAGCTGGGATCGGAGACGCTGTCGTCGTGTACGTATGCGTCCCCGATGTCATCTAGGTGCTGTAGCACATCCTCTCCTTGACCAGAGGAGACGGCGAAATCTGACAAGTGCTCGTCGATGAAGGAATAGGTTTCTGCGTCTTCGATGCCATCTTCCAATGTGGGGAGTGGGTGGCGCACGAACAAGGAGCGAAGAGATGCAGCAGTCGGGCTTTCAGGGTCCATGAGAGAGTATGTGGCGAGGCAGGCGAGCAAAGTAGTCCATATGAGTCTGTTATCGCCCAGATTGTTGTTGGCGACTGCGGAGGTGAATTTGGTAAGCTGGGTTGGGGAGAGTAGGGTATTGGCGGCTTCGGTGGACGTCAGGAGCGCTGCATCTTTTCTCAAGGCTCCTTTCCGTAAGCGATCAATTGCACGCTGTAGCTCAAGTCGCACGGAGTGGATTATGGTTGCTTGTCCGTCGCGATATAATTTTGCGTAGGTTTGCTTATCGTTCTGTGGTTCGTCGGCAAGGACTAGTGCTAGTGATGATGAACGCTGCGAGATGGCCTGGTGGAGTAAAGTCAAGACTTGTAGAGTGATGTTTGCTCCTGGCTTTTGTACGTTGATATCTTTTACATTGAGTTCCAGCGAGAGCAAGGTCTGAATGAAGAAGAAGTGGACAATGTATGGAGGAATACCCTGAAAGAAGGGCGTACAATTATGGTACCGACCAAACGGATGTCCTTTGGCACGCAGAAAGTGCTGCTCGTTGTTCGGGTCTTTGGTCAAGAAGTCTGTACTCATGCCAAAGGGTACATTCTCAGGGTTGAACAATCCTGTTGCTCGAGCATAATCTTGCAACATGGGCGGGAAGGCAAGCTTCAGGGGAAACTGCTCAATGGGATTGTTAGAGAGACAGAAGCCATAGCCAAGCAGCAACTCATCATTCTGCTTGGGCGCATAGTTGTTGTACAGCTCCTGACCAGGCTCAAAGGAGTCACCCTCTAACAGTTTTAGGGAGAATGAGGCATGGGGTTTAAAGTCCCATTCTACTTTGGCCGACACAGAGTGATTGAGAATGTCAACCACGGGGAACAAAACTGGGACTGTCTCGTGATTTGGCAGTATGTGCGTGGAAATGAAAGCACGTGAGGTGAATATAGTCGCAGCCCATAGGAGAGATTCGCTGACGGCCGTCAGTAAGAACTAACCAAGTATGATGAGATCAAGTGCAACACATGGCAAGATGACTTGTGGTACTTCTTGGAACTACTGTAGTGCTGACTGGGCATCATCAAGATAGAAGTGGGTCACTGATTGTGCTTCGCGCGGTTGCGAACGGATATCTGATGACTTACAAGTCGACTTGTTCAGCCAATGAGACACCAAGGTCTTTCATGACAGTCACAGCTTGCGCCCATTGTTGATAGTAATCAGTCTTCCTCTCTTTGGCGGCAGGGGCTAGGCTGGTACCCGCCAGGAAGGTCATGTCTTGCTCATCAAACCAGAGCGGCGTAGCCATGGTGTCGGGTCCCGGTAAGCAGGTAATGTAAGCGTGCCATGGCGAATCTTTGCCCATGAGGCGTTGCTCGATCAACAGCAGATAGGTCAATATGTGATCAGGTATCTTGCCTTGGCATGGCCGCAAACAGCTAGCAATATGCCATACCTCTTTCTGCTCTGGGTCTAAATTCAGACATGAAAGCGTAAGCTTGAGCGGACAGGTCACAACGACTGGCGAAGTCAATGGCCGGATAGCACGCATGTGAAAACCTTGAGAGTTGTTGTGGACGACCCGCACATCGTCACTGATGTGGCCCCCCTGCTCTTGAAACCATTGGAGGAGCGCCTCGGTTGCAGGATTTGTGGTGTATGCTTCGCCTTCAACTTGAAGTGTAGGGCGTTGGAGTACGCCTTGTGCATCGTTTGATGACATGTCTGTTGTTCGCTGACGCTGACGAGACGTTTGGACCGTCAGAACGCCTCGAAAAATTGGTGCAACGCGCGGGCTCTGGTTGTCCCGACTGATGCGGCTCAAGTTAGGTTTGTTGTCAAAACATTCAGCTGATCAAGCGAAGCGGCTTCGGTAGGAAAATTTTGGCGAAGCGGGAAGCGGATCTAGAGCGGACCCGTACGGATGGTGAGCTGACAATATGATGGTGACGAACCAGGAAGCAGATGATGGCCGAGTTGAGTGGGGCTGCATGAGAGTGCAGGTCATGCAGATCTGGAAGGCAGCAGGCCACGGTGACTTTGTCTCTCGCGTATGCCTCCGGTGAGAAGTTCAGATAGCGCATATCCAGCACTATCGATAACACGCCGATGCCCCTCGCTGTGAGGACAATGCATCCAAGCTTCGCAAGACTTGCTTGAAAGGTGGAGAGTGGTTCTGTTGGGTCTTGTTTCACAGTGCTTGATGTTCAGGTCGGCTGAAACGGCGAGGCAGGACGGAGCCAATTGCAGGTGTGCATGGTTTGGTGGTGGTCAATACGGAATACGCAGCACGCGTCTCCAAGACAGTGTGCCCCACCTCAGTGATGGAAAAGCGCCGATGGAGATGAAAGCAATAACAGCCGTCCGGAAGCACTCGGGATGATGTCGACGTCGACCAGAGGGTCAGCGCACTTGACTGAGCACGGCCAGGACCGCGTGTTTGTTGTACTCGGTGGCCGAGCAGCGAGCGACGCCGCCAACGCCAAGCGATGGAAGAGGCTTTGCTCGCGAGGAAGCCAATCCTGAGCCCGCCCGCAGTCTGTGCCACCAAACTGTCCGTGTGCATCGTGTCTCGCTTTGGAGCCCACGATGCACTAACCGGCCCCGGGCGGTTGTCAGTGCCGGCACGCCTAACTAACTGTCGTCGTCGTGTCTGCTTCGTGCGTGTGCGTGTGCATGTGCATGGGCAGCGCAGAGAAGTCAAAGCTGGCTTGGCCCGCTGCCCTGGACCACGTCTGCTACCGCCATTCAATGTCTCCTTCTTTTCGTGCATAGCAGTAGCAGTATTTACTTGCAAGTGGCCATTGGACGCCCATCCCCAAAGTCTCGCGTATGCAAGGCGATTCGCTACATTATTAGACAGACCCCTGCGCTAGAGTCAGCTTGGCTTGTACCGTGTAAGTTCGACAGAGGGGGCCTTCAGCCCACAGCCAGCCAACACCACCCCATATTAAAAGGAGAATGGCAGCCGCTCTACTTATCTTCCTGGTTCCGCCATGTTTTCTTTGCGTGCTGACTCCCGTTGCAGCATGCCTGTCTAACTGGAACCATGCTGGACATGCTCCTTACAGCTGATGCGGCCTCCAAACACGGCCATGAAGCTGCCTCACCACCATCCACCACGAGCAACAATGGCTCTTTCCTCGTCCAGATGCCTCTTGCAATCATCGGATCCGTCCTGCGTCTCCAGACACCCTCTCCTGCCGCACCGCCTGCGAGCACTGCCCCGGAGGCATCCACGCCGCGCAAAGGCGCCATGTCTGCACTGCCCGACACGCCCTTGGCCTCACCCACGCATTCAAGGCCCGTCTCCTCCGCCAGCAGCGTGACCACCGATCACGGCACCAAGAAGCGTGCTTCACGCCCCAAGACTTCCTACGTCTGCGCCCGCCCCGCGCGGCCAATCAACAAACTCCACCTGCGCCCCAAGGTCATTCTCCAGCTGCACCAAGTCATTGCTTCACAGCGACCCAAGCCTACATACGAAGTGATTCCCTTCTCGCTCCTGCCGCCCCGCTCCACGCGCAGGCTCGCCCGCACCTTCAACACTCGGGACAAGCTATGCCCAAATGATCTGCTCGTCGTCAAGGCCGAGGAATACGGGAGCATCGACGATGAGACAAAGACGGACGAAGAATGCTGGGGGTCTAGAGACGTGGTGGGTGTCATATGCCCGGCCAAGGGCGATAAGGGCGTCACCGACATCTGCATGGACGATGGTGCGAGCCGCTGGGAGGTGACCAACATGCCAAATGGCGGCTTCGAGTTCAACACCACCAATGACCATGGCCTGACCCTCAAGGCACGCTGGGTTCTCAAGCCTCCCATTGCCCGCCGAGTTTCTGCCATGTCCACCTCGTCGCACATGTCGCCCTCCCTCGCACCTGTACAGGACGACAAGAAGTACACATTCAGCACCATCAGCGCCAGCACAAGACGACACCCAATCATTGCAACCATGACTCGGAGCCGCATCGATATCATGGACTCCTACACCATGCCATCTGCAGCCTCCCCTCCCACGCCCGGCTCGCTCTTGCATACTCAAACACCAGCCTTGACGCCCACGAGCATCAACGCCGACTCCTTCTTCCCAAACGAGCAGTTGCCAATCCAGACTGACGACGCCTTGCGCCGCTTTATCCTGGTTACAGGCGTGTGGGTAGCCTCGCAAACCGATTGCACCTCCAATGCTAGCCAGCCTCCCACTCCTTCCACCGAGCCATGCCCTCCCCTCCGGACAATGACGAGCCGCACCGTCTCCATGTCATTCTTGGATTACCCGCGCTCGGTCTCTCCCAGTTCAACCTCGGACGAGCATCAACGCTCGTTCCCAAAGCTACTCCGCTCCGGCCGAGAACGTCTGCCTCGGAGTACGAGCTTCACTGAGCCCTCGCCTTCTCCACTGCCAGTTCGCACTACATCCAACGCTTCTCCTGTCCTCAAATCGCGCTCGCGCCGTGCAAACTCGACTGGTAACACCAATCTACATAGCATGAGTGGGAGCATGAGGCGGCGATTTGGGCTTGCTTTCGAAGATCAGGCACTTTTGGAAAGTGAGGAAGAGCGTCAGGCCAAGCGCAGCGTCGAACTCATGCGCATCAAAGAACTCGCACTGCCAACATCTGAACGTTCCTCCTCGGATGTACCTTCGGATGAGCCTATGGCACGCCCTGCAGCGACCGTCATCCCTTCTCCTATTGTTATACCAGCCACGACTGCTTCTCCAGCTCCTCTTTTGTCACCTTCACTTCTTTCGCCGCCCGCTGCTGATCCTGAACGGTCTCGAAAAACACAATCGGCATACAATCCTGTCACAACCGCCGGTCTCTGGGACTCTGGCGTCTCCGAGCGCCCAGGCCTCAAGTCGCGCCCTACTAGCATGTCTGTAATTATGGACAAGCAGAAGAAGCAGGATAGGAAGCGCGAACGCAGCAAAACCAAGGAGGAGAGGAGGGCGAAGAATGACGACAAGGACGTTTCGTCGCTCAAGAAGACCAGCGAGTGGCGCAAGTTCAAAACGAGTCTGAAGCATCTATTCCGACGAGAGAAGTCGTGAGCAAGCAAATCATCACGCATACGCCCTGACGGCCTTTGTTTTCCCTTGTCAACACTCTACATGACGACTAGCCTAGTGCGGAGTTTCGTCTGGCGTTTTGGATCACAGTCTTTGAATATCCGGCATCATGTTTGCCATTGCACATTCTTCGTTGTACATATATCACAATACCCTCGCATTACAACTTTCTGCCTAGCTACGATTCAAATTTGATACCCATCTCAAGTATAGACTTCTCAGGGCTTCACCTCTTGTCCACCTGTGCAGTTAACAATATGCTTCCACCTAATTCATCCCATTCTTGTTCTCATCCATGGAGCCAGCACTAATGTTGCCTGTCTGGATTCTTCCCCGCCAACTCCTCAGGTATACATCGCGGCGGATACATTCCGTGGCCTAGAAACTCCATCAACCACCAAAAATCTTGTGTCAAACACGAATACGTACACGTCTCATTCCTCCCACACAAGACCTCATGCTTCCACGCCCCAAACTTGCACACTGAGATGCTGTCGTATGTCGTGCCGTAAGTCATGTCTGGGTCGGTTGCTGATTACAAGAAGCATTGGTTAGTTAGTGGCCAGGTCTAATGTGGATGTGGATGTGGATGTGGATGTAGATGTAGATGTAGATGTAGATGTAGATGTAGATGTAGATGTAGAAGTAAGGTGAAGATTCGAGTGTCGAGGTGTAAGTAGGGGGGGGGATCACGTACTACACATCCGGTAACCCGCGCGGTCCCAGGTGCAGTTGTGGTCATGGGGCTTTTTGGCGGATGTCAGGAGTGGGAGGAGGAGGGTTAGGCAGAGGATGGAGAAGTGCATTTTGACTTGGGCGTGGGATGTTTAGGATGTGGGTGTGGGTGTGGGTATGTATGGCGGGAAGGAGAACAGACAGAAAGAGGAGAGCTTCATAGATGGGTGTGGGAAGGAGTAAAGATTTCGTGAGGCTTGGGGGATAGTCGATGGAACCATGGTAACATACACTGCGCTAGGTGTTTCCCAACGCTTGTGGTCAATGACTGAACCAGATGGCGACGAGGTAGAGGTACATGATGGTGGTAGGGATTGCATGTTACCAGACCCACACCGTCTCTGACAGTTGTGCATCTCGGGTATTCATGGACCTGGTGAGGATAAGGGATCGTTGATTCTCATGGACCTGATTCTCACGGACCCTGTCCCTTCTTTTCATCTCATCCAATTTACTCAATGCAAGGAAGTGTATCACAGTCTGCTGAATCTCTTGTACGTCTTATGACCTGACGTTTGGAGCACCTGTGCAGAACTCTAGAAGAATGGAATCAAGTGACGGCGAAAATGCCAGGTGTGGAAACAACTTCATTTGTCATTTATACATCATCAGCATCATGCTCGAAGTACTGGTTGTTGAAATATTCATGATATCATTAAAACTACTGGTATTATGCGCACACGCTATAATAACAATCAACGCGCAAATTTCGTTGCTGGTATAATCCCAATCCATCCCATTACAATGTGTTGCATCAAGCAAGACAAAATATATCGTCCCATCAATATCCTACAGACAAATCAGGCTTCATAAGCTATCTTGGGAGACCCTCAAGGCATCCATAAGCGTCATTTGAAGCGACGCTCATACCGTCCCGGCATCCGTTCGTGTATTCCACGACGAATCATCGTAGACGTCACAGGTGCTCTAAACCTGGCTCATGCTTGGTCCACCACGACGGATTCCGCCACGGAGGTTGGCGCCGCTGCCACGGCCGTTCATGATGTTGATGACGAGGGTAGCGACAAAGGCAGCCCAGCCGAACCAGAGGAAGGCATCGGTGGCCTGAGCCTGGCGGCAGTTTTGCTGCGTGTTGTACGAGCTGTTGCAGACGCCATTGGTGCTGGTGTAGGCCTAATCGCTCTGTTAGTACATATGGTTTTGAGGTGGTAGTGATTTCACATACGTAGTCAGAGCAGCTGTGCACGCCGAGGTAGGCAGCCAGGGCAACGGCGGCGCAGAAGCTGAAGAGCACGCTCAGGGCATCGAAGGCGACGTCGACGACGGGAATGCTGAACTTGTCGATGAAGGAGGTGGGCAGGAAGTACACCAGGGTCAGGAGCCACCAGAGACCGACGAAGAGAGAGTAGTTGACGATGGAGTGGGTGCCGTTTGTTGCGCGGTCGATGTTGTTGGCCATGAAGGCTGTGACGAGGATGGCGCAGACGAGCTTTGAAATGTTAGATGATGTTCGTCATGTCGCGTCATGGCAAAGCGCATAACATACCTGGAAGCCACGAAGGCCCATGGAGAGAACTCTTGACACCATTTTGGATGTGTAGTGTGTATACGTAGTATGTGTGGAAATGAGATGAGAGTAGTGTCAGTATCTGAACGTGCAGGTAAGGTGTGGCTGGAGCGCGGAGTATGTTACTGATTTCTGCAGAAGTACGGGAGATGTGAGGAGCGGCTGCAGATATATCAGCAGAGGTCTAGCGGTAGCGGGAGCTGCGGCTTCGAAGCATTGATTTTCTGAGGGTTACAGCGTCATAGCCGCCGAAAGAACGACTGGCCACCAACATACGTCAGTGACCCTGACTTTGGGCGCCGTGCAGCCAATCCCCACACGCGCCAGGACGGAATAAGCGGGTCGGGGCTCACCTTTTGCTAATGCCGATACTGTTGCAGTGTGGGAGTGAGGAGTGTGCAGAGCATGTAAAGTATCGTGTGTGCGAAAGCAGAGTGGACAATGGGCATTCAAGATGATATGGTCGAGCAATATCTCCTCCATGGGGCCGCTCACACCCCCCGCAATCATCTCGCCCGCGTTACTATGGCATTCGCGTTGCTTGAGCGATGATGCAAGTCGACCAGGATCAGGCCGGATGGAGCCAAAACGCCCCAAAGACCCTTCGCTCATCATCATGCAGCATGCGCCGACACCCGTCCAGACTATCCTCCGACCAGCGCTACTGCAAGTCTTTTACGTAGGGCGAGACAACATAGCGCGGCGCATTTCTTGGACACAATTGTCATGACGGGAACAGGTGATCTGTGTCATCAGGGGAAGCTCCACGGATCGACGCCATCATCGACAGCCAGTGCGCGTGTCTGTGTGCTACCCTTGTATGCGCTGACCTCGACAACACTGTCCAATCAGAACGGGAGGAGAGGAGACTCGACAATAGAGTAGAAACAAGTGTTTCGCGACCAAACAACACCCAAAACCGCCCAACTCCATTGTAATGCTTCTTTCGGAAGTAGCCATGACCGTCTTCCTTCTAATGCTTCAAGTCTGCATGATCCCATACAGTATGTCTTTCTCGAATCTGGTTACACCACCAACTCATCCAAGTCCGCTACCCTCGGTGCCTCTCTCCTCGCATCCATTTCCGCATAAGTCCTCGTCCCCTCCATCTCTACGGGCGATATTTCCAGTTCCGTTGGACTCACTTCCATCTCAACCGGACTGACTTCCATCTCGTTCGGCACACGCGCGTACCCCTGTGCCCCGCCCGACATCAATTCGTCTTCAGACGTGTTTACTGATACCATCTTCCGCTTCTCTTCTTCCTTCCGCTGCAGCCGATTGAAGAACATTGTGATGAGACAAAGTAGAAGGCCAATGAATGCGAGTGTGATGACAACCATCAAAGTGCCGGCTGCAGACTCAGACAAATCGCCAGGCTTCCTGTCCCAAGTCTTGCCTCCTGACGAGTCCGTATCCCCTATCGACGAGTCTGCCGTTGCTTCTGCCGGCCACGTCGTAACCGACCTCGATGTCCATGTCGGCGTCGCTACGGTTGTCGAGATCCCTAACATGCCGATGCTCTGCGTTCGCGTAGACGACCTTGATGAAGTTGATGTTGATGCTGACATTCTAGTACTGCTCGCCCACTCCGTTGCCCCGATGTAGAACATTGGAGTCCAAAAGTCGTTCACCTGATAGCCTTCGTCCGCTGATGCATCGAGGCCTCGAAGCACATATGGCGAAGTGGAATCGTCCCATGTGCCATCTACTGTCCACACGTATCTACCCTCATCCTGTGCTTGCGCTATAGTTCACCCACGTATTAGTTTGTGTTTATATATAAAATGGCCCAGAGCGGAGACAACGACGACGTACGATCTGGAATGTAGCTCGACGACGAGTCCCGGCCCGTTGCGTTGCGCTGATACAGAATCAACTTCAGGTCGAAAGATGTAGAGTTCCACGTGATGGTCATTTTGGAGCCAGGAGGATATATTGTCCCATAGCTCCTGGGGCTGAGGAACGAGCCATTGCGCGAGTCGCTGGGCTTAGAGCTGAACCATCCTGACGTTCGGTCGTCGACATAGGCGTGTATGTGTCGTGAAAATAGAATCGCGAGATGGACGAGTATACGCCACATTTTTGCACACTACCCAAGCTGGTTGCTACAATTAGAACTTGGGAGCACCCAAGTGAGACATATCCTCGAGGCCTGAGGTCAAAGGGGGCGAAGCTGGTTTTGGCAAATATGGTAGCTGTGCCGCATGTACACCCTTGGGCACGGTAGGCATCGAACGCATTGACGTGACCTGTTGTTTCGAGCTCGCCGACTGGGTCCCTGGAACCGTATTCAACGGCCACTTTGGGTGACCTACTACTTGTATCGTGCTCGACGTCACAGTCTATCTCGTGCCGCGCTGCTGTGCATGTACTTCTCTGACTTGAAAGAGCCACTCGCAAGCTGCCTTGGGCCGCGTCAATTCAAGTGAATGGTTCGATCATGACTTACCGAACAGATGCCTAACACTTACTAGATCACTGTTTCCCGTCCTATTTGTATCCACATTCATCATCTCATTGTGATACTCCCAATGGCATCACCGCCATTGCGGAGTGGAAGACTTGGCGATACCCGCTTCGGCGACTCGAGAAATAGTTGGTAATCTTGGTAGAAATGCTGAACCTATGAAGTCGATGTGACCAAGTGCATCGTCATGCGATACTGCATAACCGCCGCAACGTGTGGTGACCCCTGTTGTGTTGTGCTGGGAGCAAGCTACGCCGCAATATAATCCGAACATGAACGCCGACCTCACAACAACTCAAGAATTTTCAAAAAGAGCAATCGAATTTCGTGACTATCAGAATGGCGAGGAGCCTTGATTGCGCTTCGCTGCGCGAAGCGCGAAGCAAAATTTTAACGATGCTACGAGGAATGTCCAGCCCGTATCTGTATTGCAAAGACATGAGTCTATGTCTAGGCGACTTTTAAAGGCGGGTCATCGAGTGCCCATCGCTGCAAGCAGGAGGGTATTTCGAATGTATTTCTCTTCGACTTTGGAGCGACTGGCGAGCAGCGCGCACACCTTCGAGTACCAGTGAGTAGGCTTAAGGAGGGTGTGTGATAGTCGGTACGTATGTGCTGGGGCGAGCCCGAGGCTTAGTCTAGTCGCACGTTGCAGACTCGATGTCGAGGGCGCCATGGTGGTTCATACGAGACAACAAGTCCAAAGACGATGAGGCAATTGCCCTATGTTGCAATCATCTGCTAGATAGCGACGCTTCAGTGCGCGCTTTTGATCGTACTCGGAACAACTACTCTACACCATTGAACCGCCCTCGAGGTGTCTAATCGGCGTTGTAGCGTATACCTTGTACGGACTAACGAGCTTGTAGGGTTGCCTGAGTGTATATTCATTGCAACTGATTGTTCATTATTATCGTCTGGCCGCCACTGTGTGGACTCTCAGTTGCGCTCGCTGACACTCGCTCGCGTTACGAGGGCGGTCCGTAGACAGAAAGCGGAAAAATTGGAGAAACCCTACGCATTGGGCAAAGTCATGCTGGTGTGTGCGTTGATGGTCAGCGTACGAGTTCCGATTACGAGGAATACGGCATAGTGGAGATCAGGAGAGGGACTGCGTCGCGGCCAGAGCCATGGTGGGTGATGTAGCTGCGGTAGTAGGCGAGGCAGAGCGTCGGGCGCGCGAGGCTACTTGTTTACCAGGACGATCTATATGAGTTGCAGACGCTGCTAGAGCAGGAGATATACAACTGGCGGTCGTATCTGCGTCGTCATCTCGCGGCGGGGCTGGTTGAAATTTCGATGCTGAAGGAAGGCGTAGGGGAAGCGAACGCTCGGTGTAAGTTGAGAAGGCGAGCGTGGAGCATTTGGTGAGGTAGTCGGGGAATGGCAGAGTGCCTGCGGCCGGGAGAAAGCCCAAATGACCACATGTCAACACAATACAACGTGACCAGAATGAGAAGGGACTAAATGCATCCAGGAGCCACAGGCGCGCTTAATTAGCCCCACAGTACCCTCTCCAGCACCTGTGAATGTCAATGTAGCTGCAGAGAGCCCCATAGTGAGAGGTATGCATCGACTCCTTCATCACCCCCACATCTGGACCTGTCAGCTGGACGGCATGACCAGCCCTGAGTTGCCACTTAAGACTGCTTGTCTGCATCGCACCAATGTTCACCACCCAGCTTTTATACTCTGTAAGTCTTGATCATGGTGCACTACCACCAGGCTCGGCGCGGCGACCAGCGGTGTTGATTCACCCACCACCTTGGGCTCTTCTTACATTTCGGCGACAACACACTTGCTTTCGTGTACAGGGGCTATGTCGAAATCTCCCGAGTCAACGGTCTCCTACTCGACACTACCAGCCTTTCGAAGCGTTCGCCGTTACGGATAACACCAAGCGCTCGCTGCTTCAGCACCGACGCAATGCCGCCAAGATCGCTTACACCGACCGCACAACGGCATCATCGTCAATATACTGAAGTCGACCATAGGGAGACAGATCGTCATCGTGATCTCAAGCCGAGTTTGCGATACCAGGTACTGAGAGGTTGGCCAATACTCTCCGGGCGAGCGTCGACGCAACCATGAGCAGACGCGCTTGGCTGGTTGCATGATACTTGCCAGAGACCTCTCCACAGGCGTCGGCTGGCTCCATGATCAATTTGCACCATAGAGTGTTCGAATCCTGCATGGAAGGGTTGACGAACTGGCACTCACGGGTCCAACAGTGGACATTGTTCCCGCACACGGCCCGCTCGCGCCTGGACACATGTTTCGATACGTCCGTTGCCAATAACAACTCGGATCGGGCCAGATAAACGGCATGTCGTCAGCCAACAGTAGCCGAAAGACTTGGCTGCTCAAATTAATGTTAATGCGCTGCAAGACGATGCGGGGTTGGCCAGGCAGTTTTGGCATACTATGACCTGAACCATTGTGCAGAACAGGGGAGGGGTACATCCCCAGCACATGTCGTGCTCGTGTGCTGAGCACCAGCACGAGACGTCCTGTAATACCCCAACTGCTGCGAACTGGTAACGTCTCGTGAACGTCGAAGGCTCTGCGCAGGATGAGGAGTCATTAGGGGCCATTGAGATGCAGACGATCTCACAAGTATTGGCTTCCTCAAGCAGGGGACCAGATATGCCAGGAACACACGATGAGCCAACAACGCTAGTGTGCTGAGCTCCGTTCTTCAGCATCAGGTATTTGGAAATGTGGTTCCCATTCTGTGTCGCTCAGGGGGCGCGTGATCATCCTGTATCTGGTCTGTGCCGTCAATGGGGACACCGTATCTCGAAGTTCGGCTCTCTCTCAAAGTGGTCTTTGAAGGAAGGTGGCTTCAAGCGAAGCAGAATGGCGTGCAGCAAGCATGGTGCCATGAAAGAGATGGGATGGGACATCCGGCGGGCCCAACCGAGTCCAGAAGGACGAGGAAAAGAGGGGTTCTCTCCGTGAACCCTGCGCAAGGACTGGACGCAGCCCGCAACGCCGATCGTCAGCTGGGCAGGGAGAAAGCGATGGGAACTGATGGGGAAGAAAAGGTGTTACGAGAGGCTTGACTGAGACCGATGATTCGATGTTCAACGAGCCTGTCCCGCAGCTTCGCTAACCCCCCAACCGCGCAGCAATTTGCAGTGTTCGCCTGAAGTATGCATGACTAGCCACACTTGGTCTGGCTGTCTCCGCATTTTCCTGCGCATCGTTCATCGACAGCCCCTGATCCTTGCACCGTGCGAGCGCGCAGAAGCCTCAAAGGCGTTGGATGTCTCAGCACGTTTCTGACTTTCGTCTGTTCTTTCTGATCCTAAGTGATGAGCGTCTATCTCTGACGTCTTTTCTTCATCCAATCGGATAATCTCCATCGAGTAAATCCGGATCGCCTTTCAGCCCATTGCGCCATCTTCACTGTTGGTCTATCCCCTGATCGGACGACACAGGGCTGCGGTGTCCGCCACGAAGCTGTGCTCCAGCGATCCGTCAAGGCGCCAAGACGAACCCCCAGCCTGACAGCCAAAGTCGACCATCCTCCCTTAGACCTGTCAATCTCTCTGTCTCCAAAGGGACAGGGCGGCGATGTTCAGGCTCTAGTTGTCGCGTGTGCATCTGTCCGGACGCTGCTCGCGATCGACGGTCGGCCTCGACATTAGAACGTGGCGTTTCCCCACATTCTAATGCCCTCTGGCTTCCTTGCTGATTCTCGGCCCGTAGAACATCCATGCGACGACTGATGCCATAGTGTATCGACTCTCTTCTCAAGACTTCTTCGCACGAAAGACTAGGGATAGACCATATCAAGACTTTGGCGTGCTGTTTGCGTTTGAGGTATGCGCTTGCTTGTGCGGCTTGGACGGCGGCGTGGACGGCGGAGCTGATGCTGACGAGAAATCAGTAACTTTTCGCATTTGACTTTACGGATAGACTGTGGGAGTATCATTGTGGGATAGACTTGCCTGGTATGTTGTCCTGCTCTCCTCTCCCTGACCTGCATGTGTGATGTTGCCGCGCTGAGGGGCTGAGCCTAGCTTCGAGCTCATGCTCATGCTCAAGCGGCAGGAGGCTGTTGCAGTATAGGAGACGCGTTCGCTGACGAAGTTTTAGGATATACTGTTCTCTGTCCGATTAGAAGGTGTTCGTGTTCGATACCCGCGCGCCGCCAGCATTTGTACCGTTGCAAATTTCAGTCTAAAGGTAAGCGGGATTTTTCATTCTCTGCCCCCAGACATCTTGTCACAGAACCTCTATTCTTGTCTTATCAATGCCTGCCATCTTTCCGGAGTCCCCCTTGGTGTACTGGAGGTCGTTTGGCACGGTGCGTTGAGAAATGCCGTGCGGGTTCCAGTGCGGGCGGCGCCGGGAAGTCGAATGAACGTCGCTAGACGGTGAACTGCAAGCATGTTAGACCATTGGAAGACCTCCTCTCTCAACAAGAGGCTGCTTGTGTTCAGGCAATCGACGTGGTGGGGCTTCGGCGCCGTGCGGTTGGGCGCTTGATGAGGAACAGATTGGAACATGGAGGGACGTTTGATCGCGACAACACGACTCCGTATGCCATTGGATCTCTGGTACAATTTGCTTGGGCTCCATGCAAGATTTTGGGCCGATGCAGCATCTCTATTATTCAACATCCTGTTTGCACCTATGCTAAGACGTTTTGTGCACGGCAGTAATCTCTAAAGCCGCCTCTAGTAGGACCGCTCTTGCCCTTCGACCTGGCAACGAACGAGGCCGACGAACCAGCATCAAGGCAGCACTCGAGCTGCTCGCACAGTCCATAAATCTCCCGTCGCTCGCCCTCACCAACTCTCCTCCCTCTCCAACCCTCCACCACTTTCTCTTTTCTCATCCACAACACCTGTATCTTGTTCTATTCTCTACCTGCTCCTCCGTGCCCACACCCACAGACAAGCTTCTCGTTGCCTCTGAGCTTGCTCCGAGCTTCGACGAGGTGAGGCGGCATATCAAGCAGCTCCTACCTTTGGCCTCGCCATCACCCATTCCACCGACCTTCCACACACCTCGCTCATCTCATTGAGAGTGGCACCGCAAGCACCACGAGTCGCTCGCTGTGTGCGATCACAAGGCCTCACCGGCACGCTCGTACTGAGACAGCACGGCTACCGAGTAAGTATATCCGCCCACTGCACCTTGCCTCCTCCGCTGCACCATAGAGCCACCGTCCGTCGCCCTCTCATATAATCCTTGCCAAACCGGTTCCCTACACTAGCACCTTCTGCATGCAGTGTGGGGGTCCTTGTGGGCCCCCAACTAGCCATCTTTCCTTCTCACAGCACGCGCTACTACTTTCCGCACCAGACTGACACCCTTAGACAGTCACATTCTCAAGATCACAGAAATCATTCGGCAGTTTTTGTGCAGTTTACAGCGAGGCTCACATCTGAGTAGCTATACACCAGCTCCAACCTATCTGTAAACATCTGAGTAGCACTTGAATCTACAGCTCAATTAGATACAAGAATCGGTAAGTCGAAGACCGCTTCAAATCTTCAGCAACCCGTGCTAGACAATCTGGCAAATTACACCGCATGTGCATTTGACCCTCGCATTGGGTGCATGCGAAATCCTACCTTTACCTACCTGCCCTTGTCTCACCCCGGTTACCCCACGGTCACCTTTACTTTGCGTCAGGGTCTGGGCTAACAGCTGATGTGTTCGCCTTCTAAGGCGACCGCTATTCTATAGGCATACATCATCCTTGACACAAACATCCTTCAACATTGTTCGTCATATTACAAGACGTCTGTAGTGTGTAGAGCGCACACCACATCAGTGGATACACCGTGCAAGGTATCTGGCAAAATTCCATTGTCGCCACCAGATATTCGAGGTATGTCGTTGGCAGTTCCAATAGTTCATTTTGCTAATGCACGACTAGAAGAGGACCGAAGCTGCAAACATGAGCTCAGCATCATACAAAGGTAACTTGACGGTGGGTGGCCCGTCGCTGGATAAGTCCAAGTCCTTGCTCCGTCGGCCCACACCTGACAGCGATGTCTTGGCATCGAGTGACGAGGACCGCGAGCACGTGACGCGTCCACCGATCCGCCAGGCGACCGGTAGCTACTCAGGCGCACGGCGTCTCTCATCAAGCTGGTTGCATGACATTCAACCCAACCGTAAAAATTCCCTGCCGTCAGTCTCGTTCGCGGAGTCACAGCCCACCACACCTTCGCTCGAGTTGCCACAACAGTCGCGTCCCGGACCAGCTGGATTCGCATGGAACACATCGAGCTTCACTTCCAATCAGTCGGGCAGCCGCTTGAGAGAAGTCGTTCCTTCGCCTACGTCAGCTTTTGCACCCGGTGACAGAGCTCTTCCGTCCCCTACGACGATCGAGAGTGACAACGGGATTGGCTTTCTACTAAACCAGCAGCAACAGCACCCTTTTCGCAAAGCTGTCCGTTCGCAGTCTTATAGTATAGGACAAGGCGATATCGAGAACAGCCCAGTTGGAAAGTTTAGCGTTCACCTTCGCTCTAACCTGCGTCATCGTCCCTCGAAGCCAAGCCTTCTTGGGGATTCTGGCGTTGGTCTTTCTCAGCTTCGCGAAGACGACGTGGACGACGTCGATCCTTTGAACGGCACTGAACACGGCGTCCGTCTTCCTGCCGGATACTGGGAGCGCGAACAGAACCAAGCCCTGCTCAAGCAAGCTGCTGTCGAGAACGCTCGCGCACGCAACCGCGCCACTTCTACCGGGTCGCCACTTTCTCAGCATCGCCGCAAAACGACCGCTGGCCTACGCAACGCTCCGTACGGTGCAGCCGACTACGCAATCGACGAGCTAGACGACCCTGAAGCCAACATAAGCCAGCCCGCCATGGGATTGACTCGTCGTTTCAGCGAGCACGTCTCCGTCTTGGCTCGTGACCACGAGGTTGAAATTATGGACAGTCCCAAAAAGCAACAGTGGGCTACAGACAACATCCCCATGCTTGGTGCTGACGCTATGGGACGCCGTCATTCGTTCGCTCATTACAGCAGCTACAACCGCGACCATACTGTTCCGACTCTCAGCAACACGCAGGAGGAGGACGAGGAAGTCACTTTACCTCGAAGGGAAGACAAATCTCCCGAAGACGTTGATGTATTCGATGCCTCTGCCTACTTCAAGGGCTATGGCCCGGCCTCCCGTCAGATCAATGCTTCTGCCATCTCTACTGCTCATCCTGATCCTCCCATTGTGCCAAACCCGGCCATGTCTGCAGGTAATCCGTACGCCGTTCCACCTATCTTAGGTCGTCCTGGCCGCCGTCTCTTCGTGGTCACTTTCAAATGCTCTCGCGCAGACATTTACTACTTGTACGACAACACTGGCTTGGAGATCCGCTGCGGCGATCTGGTCATTGTCGAGGGCGACCGCGGAGGCGACCTTGGCCAAGTCACCCATGCCGACGTCAGCCTTGAGGAGGCACGTAGGCAGAAGGTCAAGGCGAACGAAGAACACTTCCGTTGGCTCGTAATGTTTTCGCAATACTCGCTGGCCGGCTCCTCCAATGATTCAGGCATGCTTGGCACCCTCGCCCGTGCCAACGGATATCCCAATGCGATGTCCAATCCGAACGTCCCTGGCATCGGCACTCAGCCTGAGCAGGACTCGAAGCCCAAGATGATCAAGCGTCTTGCCCAGCAGCACGAGATCATGGGCCTGCGCGACAAGGAGGGTTCGGAGGCGAAAGCTAAGCGTCTTGGGGCTCAGAAGGCCGCAGACCATAAGCTGCCCATGGAGATTCTCGATGCGGAGTATCAAGCGTGAGTATCATAATTCTTTCGGTTGATGCTTTACTGATGACCACAGTGACTATCACAAGCTGACGTACTACTATTATGCCGAGACGTATGTCAACTTCAATGAGTTGGTCACTGATCTCTTCAAACAGTACAAAGTCCGTATTTGGATGTCTGCTATCAACCCCGCGTCTGTCGTCCCGCCCGGTGGTTCCATGCACCAGCCTCCCTCAGCCGTTGGCCCTGGAGCTATCATGCATTCAAACGCCATGGGTTCTTCGCACTCTGTTGGTCCTGGCTTCGGCAATGGAAGCCATCGCGGTAATCATGGATATGGTAAGTCTCTACCTTGTCCCATTTCGACACTCAAGATGCTAACAGAGCCCAGGTCGAGGAAATCGTCGTACGCAACAGACAAACTTTGATGATGGCTACAATGCCTTCTCGTACCAACTACAGGGCTACAACCCCCAGACCAACTACAACATGACTCCGTGGGCGAACCAAGGTCAGCGATACGGCGAACAGATGTACGGTGCTATGCCCATGCAGTCCGGCGGCTACCCGAGTGCTACTGCGAGCGGCAGTCCGATGAATTACGGCGCCTATTATCCGCCGACATCGTATGCTGCATCACCTGCCTATGGTGCCAGTACGAGTGGTTCCTCCCATCGCGGCACGTATGGCTCGGCCACCAACGCCACCACCGGATCTGCCTATGGTCAGTATAACCCTGCGTCGTCTTACAACAAAGTACCAATCTCGACTGCAGGGGGTGCCGGTAATGGCTACACAGCCACGTCCAACACGGTATACAACAACCCAGGGTACGACCCGACTCTCGTATCTGCAATGCAGAACATGTCTTTCGGCGGCAAGTGAGCGAAAAATTGGCCATGCATCCTGGAGACTTCAGTGACGTCCCGAGGTGACATCGTCTTCCTCATGTCACCATGTCCCCTTCCAGACACCATGTCACCTTCGGCAGCTTCTCTCATCACGATTCTCTTGAGCGGGTACAAGCACACACGGCGTTGTGAGCTACGACGGTCCTCTTCCTATATGAGGGCAATGCTTCACGGCAGTTTCCACGGTTTATTTCCATTTCTGCGAACCATCCCCCATCATGTTCCATCCCCTTTTCCTTCAGCATCCCAAGCACATGCCTTTTCGGCAACGAGGCTTACTTCCCACCCCGAATCATATGACTTAATTTCACATAGTCGGTGGATCACGATCTGTCTGCTCATGCATGCTGTACTTACAAAAATATGCTCATAGCGAAAAATGAAAAAGCTTTCTGGCACCACCATAACTCCAATACCCTTTATAGGGCGTGATGAAACTCTGATATCTCCCCAAAGAGGTTGTATGTGAGCTGATATATGGAATTCGGATAGTGATCGCTGCACAACTTTAGACCAATCTCAAAGTAGAGAATAAGATGGGAAATGGAGTGCAAGACTGACAGGATTAGATAAGATTTTGCTAGTGCTCTGTGGGTGAAGGAAGTCGGAGCCATCGTGCCTTCCCGTCTGAATCTCTCACCTCGCTTTCTCCAGAACAGCGCACATTCTCCCACTTTTTGCGCATCCCACCACAGCAATACCGCAAGACATGGCGAAGCGAAGCGCTCCATCGCCTGATGAAGGAAGTGTACCAGCGAAACGCGGACCTACAAAAGATGCCAGCACAGATGCAGATGCTGAGAATACCGAAAACCTGTGGGCGCTGCATAAATCCATCTCTTTGAGTACTCGACTAATGTGCATCGCAGAGGCATGCTTGGATTGGGCCAATCACTGGAGACGTCGAGCACCGACGACAAAGAGGTGCAACAGCTCCGTATCAAAGTCACCGCAGACCGGAAGAAGTTGAAAGCACTTCTACATCAGCGGTCGCAACAGGCGTGAGTGCACGCTGTCACTTCGAGCTAGAGTAGAAGTGACTGAAGACTGACTACGAATGGTATTGGCAGCGAGGAAGCAGAAGCCCATCGCCGCAACGAAGTCGCAGCCATAATTTTCGACGCCTTGAAAATACAGAAGAGATCCACACCAAACGATGTTCCCAAGTTCACTGGTACCAGAATCGCCACGAACTCAGCCTACACATCTGTCACTGAAGTTTTCACGGCTTCCGAAACCTTGCTCGACGAATACGCGAGACTTGACAAGAAAATTGCAGACATGGGCAGTGAGCAAGCAGGACCTCTGGGCGACACATGGCATCAAGAGCTACAGGAGGCAGAGCGACAACTACAGATGGGAGCCAGAGTCGCCGTGAGGAATGTGAAGAAGGTGCTGGGTGCTGTTCTTGACGGCGATGGCAAGGATACAGACTTGACGAGGGATAGTGAGATGCAGAAAGCTGAGGGGGATGGGTTGGAGCTGAAGTACGAGTTGCAAAGGAGTCTGCGCTACGCTGAGAGAGGTGTCAAGAGGATGGTCAAAGGACTTCCAGAGGAAGATAACGTTTGATGGCATTGTGCAGAAAGCGATGCGGATAGCCTATTATACCAAACCTGCCAAGTTGTAAATCGGGCCTGGGAGATGACTTCATGCTTCAACGTCCACTCCAATGCACATCTTTTCTGTCGCAGCAGAACTTGGTGATAGGGTTTCGCCGGTATCAGGGCTCGCTTCGGCTGCCAGATCCCTGCCGTAAGAGTGGAGACGGCGCCAAGTTTTTTAGCTTAGTAACCCATCCACACACCAATTTTGCGTCTCGCGATTTCGACTTTGACAACGCCAACGTCGACAACCACTAACCAACAGTCAAGGTACGTCTCTTGCCAGAGCATCAGTGATTGTCGAGAACAATAACTAACATTGCCACAGATGGGTGCCCTCAAGTGTAAGCACCGCACAATCGCCATTGCACGATCTCCGCTAAACAGCCGTCGTAGATGTCGAGGAACTTCAGAAGAAGAAGCAGTCGGATATGATGCGCTTCTTGATGCGCGTTCGCGTACGTAGATACGATTGAGATGGTCTGTGAACTCTGCTAACATTGCGACAGTGCTGGGAGGTATGAATCAAACCCTTCGGGACCACCGTCCCCATCGGTGTAACTCGTTGAACATTGCTGAGAGTGCATCGATAGCTTCGCCAACTGAAGGTCATCCACCGCGCCAGCCGCCCCTCGCGTCCCGACAAGGCTCGCCGCCTCGGATACAAGGCCAAGCAGGGCTACGTTATCTACCGCATCCGCGTCCGCCGCGGTGGTCGCAAGAAGCCCGCGCCCAAGTACGTTAATTATCTGCACATGCAGGCAAAACAATGCTAACATTAATCTCCTAGGGGTGCCACCTACGGTATGCATCGCACAATTGGTGCAGAAGCCAGACATCTGACAAGTGAACAGGCAAGCCCACCAACCAGGGTATCAACCAGCTCAAGTACCAGCGTTCGCTCAAGTCGACCGCTGAGGAGCGTGTCGGTCGCCGCTGCGCCAACTTGCGCGTTCTCAACTCGTACTGGATCAACCAGGACTCGACCTACAAGTACTACGAGGTCATCCTCGTCGACCCCCAGCACAAGGCCATCCGCCGCGATCCTCGCATCAACTGGATCGTCAAGCCCGTCCACAAGCACCGCGAGAGCCGCGGTCTCACCGCCACCGGCAAGAAGAGCCGTGGTCTTGGCCGTGGACACAAGTACAACAACACCACTGCCGGCAGGAGGAAGACCTGGAAGAGGCACAACACTCTCTCCCTCTGGCGCTACCGCTAGATGCGTTGAGGGCGTGTTGTGTGTGGTGGAGCGTCTGGTCGAAGTTTTCAAGCGAATGGGCTGGCGTGAATGGAAAAGGCTATCCTGGGTTATGTAGCTGTCTCAGCATGATGACGGTCTCCGGGCTTAAAAAAATCAATCTTCATGGTTCATGATATTCATGACTTGCATATCATTCCTGCACCCCGCATGTGTTTGTGCTGCTGTGAAGTGATGTGACGTGACCAGCCTTCGTCTTTGGGTCGTTCCCACTACACCGCCAATAATCATGTGGAAACTGCTCTCTTCGGTCCAAGTTGTTGCAGTGACATCGAGGCACAGCCGAACTGCACCAGGTTTGCCGGCATGCTAAGTCCATATCCTGTTGCTGGGGTGGCCTCACCGGTCTTCACATGCACGACGACGTCAGACTAGTTTACAGGCTTGCGCAGGTTGTATGTATATACCTCACAACCTCTGCTTTCTAAACACTGCTTGGGTACAAGTTGGAGTATCGCAGGGAACTTCTCCGCTAGTTTTCGCCGCACTGGTGGCTCAAGTGGTGGCTCGGGCTAAGATCGTGCTGGTAAGGCTGGAAACAAGTTCCCGTGTGCGGCAGCCCCACCCAAACAACGAGCCCAACTGTCGAGTTGACAACACACGCCAGCGCAATCCAATCGACTTCGAGGCATGCATGCACCGCTGACGCCATGCGGCCGATGATCTGACGTCGTGTAGATTTTAGCAGCAGTGCACGCCGACGCCGCTTGGATACCATGATTTGGTACAGTCTACGCGCAGGGCCAAACACCGTCTGAGCAACACTGCCTCAGTGAAACAGCCTCCCTCGTGCGCGTCTGCCTGTCACACCCGCCGCCAGCCTTTCTGCATGATCGTCCGCGGCCAACGCCTCACCTCCACGCGCAACCACAACCGCAGCTATGGTGAAAGCTGATCCTACGCGGAACTACTATGCGGACCTCAAAGTCTCTGCCGAAGCAAGCGAAAACGAGATCCGGAAAGCCTTTCGAGGCCTTGCGCTGCAGTACCACCCCGATCGCAACCCAGGCCGCGAGTCTGAGTTTGTCGTCAAGTTCCAGGAGATCCAGGCTGCACACGAGGTGCTTTGCGACAAAGCCCAGCGAGCAAAGTACGATGCCGAGCGAAGAAAGTACCGCCATCTGAACAATCCTACAAACACGCCCAACACCCCACGAGCAAGGCCGCCCCCGCCCCCGCGCAATGCGTATACAACAACCACGCCCAGCGGATCTTACTACCGTCCTCCTCCACCTAACCCCCCCTCACAACAGCCACGACCTCCTCCGCCACAACAGTATGCCTCGTACGCAAACGGCGCTGATCGCTTCACCGACAGGAACTTTCGCCAGCCTCCAACCGCACAGCGTCCAGACACAAGGGCAAAGGATGCCCAGGCTAGGGCAAATGTCTTCACGGCATGGCAGAAGATGAAGCCGCCGCGGGCGGAGGAGCCGCGAGCCTACAACCCAGGTGCCCAGGCGCATCATAGCGCTCAGAATGCCCAGAACACTCAGAACAACCCCAATGGCACACCTTTCGGCCGGAGCCAAAGCACAAGGGTGCCATCCTCGCGGAAGGGCTTCGACCCAGGCACACCCGGAGGAGATGAAGGGCAAGCACGGTCGGCTTATAGGAACTATGCACGACCTGCCCCTACTCCGCCGAGCTCGACGACTCCGCCCCATCCACCTCCGCCCAAAGACGCCCATGCCGATGTGCCATATGCTGAGGGCACCCGTACACGGACGCCCTACCACTCCAGTGCATCGGGAGAGCGAACGTCCATGTTCGAAGGTCTCGGAAGGTCGGCCAGTGTTCGCAACTCACCTACTGGTACTAATCGACCCAACTCTTCTGCTGATGCAGGCTCGTACTCTGACTCTGGCCAAAGACAACAGCGGAACTCATATGGCGGCAAGCCGAACAATCCTTTTCCTCATATGTACGCCGACTCGAGCGACGAAGAGTCCGAGTCGGATGTTTTTCAGAGAACCAATAAAACTCGGGCTCCGCCGCCACCAAAGACCTCGCAGCAGGCTCCACCACCTCCTCCCATCTGGAAGCAAGATACATTTGCACCGTCTCCGGCCCAGCAGAGCAACAGCGCCAATGGCAACATCCCCAACAGCTTCAAGAGTAGGAGTGAGGAAAGTATTAGTATGAAATTTTCACCATCTGACTGGCATGGCAAGTTTGAGGGCAGTGCAGACTACTTTGCGCCAAACGTGCAGAGGGCCTCTGCTGCCAAAGGACGAACTTCGCCCACGCGTGGCAGACCACCTTTGCGAAATGCCAACAGCCAGAATGCTGGCCCTCCTCCACCAGACCCTCCTACTACCCAACCACAAGCGCAATATCAATCGTATCCTATTCCGCCTCCGCCCCCGGGACCTCCTCCGAATCTTAATTTCCCGCCATCTTCATCAGAGTCTATACCGCAGGCTACGAAATTCAAGCCGGAAGATTGGCACGGCTATTTCAAAGAGCCCAGTTTTGTTTTCTCGGATCAGAAGGAGACGTCACCACGCCGTGCCTCTGAAGCTACGAAGCGACCGAAGGCTACACGAAAAGCAACTCTGGCGCAAGACAAACGCGCAAAAGAGTCTGGCACGACTCGAAAGAAGAAGTACCAAGCAACTGCCGATGATGCTGAGAAGGGCGACGTTGACGCAATGGATATCGATCCGAGCACGCCACCGGTCCCGAACGCAGAGACGACAAAACCGCAAAAGTCGAATGGCGTCAAGGCAGCCCCCATCGCCCCTGCTGCCACTGCGAACCACCGGAAACCAGGTCTCAACGGCGTGACCAAATCTCTTGTAGACGATGAGACCTTTGCTGCCCCCAAGACGAACAGCATGGGCCTGAATGGGTTCGGTGACGCGTTGCCGTTCCCATCGGAACCATCAAAAGCGCATCCCACCAAAAGCAACTCGGCACAAAAGCTTAAATTTCCCAACATGCCATTACCTCCAGCTTTGCCGACGACTTACGAGCAAGTTTTTGTCGATCTATACTTTTCGCGTTTTGAAACATACTGCAAGGACTATATGAAGGCGACGAAGGCCATGACGGCACATTTTGTGGCTAGAGATGCTGAGCTTGCAGGCGATCTCGATGATCGCTTCGCACACCACCGCGGAGAAAACGAGCAAAAAATTGGGCTTTGCCAGTTACATGGCGAAAATGAAGGAAGACGAGCAGGTGCTGGAGACGTGGCAGGTGTACCAGCAAAATCACCTCAAGGCTATGGCGCAGTGCGAGGAGGTTCGGAACAGGACGATGAAGCTGTACCAGACTCCTGTAGCCTGAGCTACCTGTCGAGGCTCGATCTGCAGGTGTACTGACATGCTACAGAGCTGTCAAGCCGCGGATGAAAGACGAGTGTGACTGTGACGATGACGTTGAGGAGATGGAAACATGTTTTGAGCAGCTAGGTACGCATATGGCACGCAGATCATCCCAATCGGTCAGTGTGGGTGGGAAGCTCTCTGGTAAGACGCAGATGCAGAGCCCATCGCGCTTCCGCCTCACTGGGCTCTTCCGCTCACAATCGAAAACTTGGTCGCCGACTGCTGCCGATGAAGCATTGCTGCTCTCAGTCTCTCGACCGCCACCGTCAATTTTGAAGACGAAATAAAAGATGCGTGTTCTTGTTTAGCGAGGCGTTTTGGCGCAACAGCACAGCAGGATACCCATACAGCAAAATGCGTTTGTCGCTTATGTCGAGCGATGTTGGACATGCATCAGCTGCGTTGCGCTTCGAGTACGTACAACATAGATAGCTCGGATATAATCAGATAACAGTACTGCACCCCTTTCGATTATGTGGAGAATGAACGGGTGTTCAGAACAAGTCTTACGACCGTTGTACTGTCTTACGTGGTGACGCTGAGTGTACTGTGTAGGCTTAGTATGTGCTTCCAGTTTGTCTCAGGATAGCATTCTCCCACTTTTGTTGGGGAAATGCACGATCATCCATAACGCCTGTACTGGGCACCTTCGGTCGATCGATGAACCCTATCGCAACCTTTCAACTGGACGATTATCCAGCATTTTCAAGCACATTGTTCTATTACAGTAACAATTGCAAGGTCTTCCATCGAGCTGATGAAACATCTAAAATATCCAGCCCCGATTTATTCTAGGATACGATCCATAAAGTCATCCATGCTTCCACATCCGCCCCAAACCACCCTAGTGCGGCTTACCCTCCCGACAGGGCTACCCATGTCGTACTCATCGTGGCTGGCTACACTCCACCCCCATTCCACCAGCACCGCGTATGTAAACGCTGACACGAAAATCGGGGCCCGTAAGAATCATGTCTATGTCTCCCAAAATGGCCTCCTCCCTCGCATGTGCTTGCACAGAAATCCCACCATCGTGTTTTCTCTCGAGTCACATTCCCCTTCCTTTGTTTGTTCATTTTGACAGATCGACGAACGCAGCAGCTGTGGAGCAGACGCGCGTGTTAACTGAAAACATATACTCGTGAACATTGGGTGGCGGTTGAGTGCAACGTAGGCGCACTGCGTGGACGCGGGAGCGGTACACGAAGAGAAACAGTTATTACCTAGGTTTTGGGTCGGGGGAGGACAGTGTGTAACTGTCTCATGGCTCTTTGAGCAAAGCCGCATTTGCTGCGAGTGAGTCGGATTTGGATGTGATAGGCTTGGGCTTGCACGAGCATATCAAAGGGCTTTCGGCTTTTGACAGTGGGTTTCGGCACTTTTTTTGAAGACAAGAGATGGCGGGTCAGATGATGCAGGCTATGCCTATGTCTCCTAGACAATCGCCAACGGAAATTGGGAGTGCAGCGGTACAGTGGGCGTGCACGAGGAGGGGGAGGACGTTCGTTATGGTGGTTGTGCTCTGCACGATGTTGTTGGGGCTTGGAGGTGTACATAACCGCGAGGTGAGTTGCAAGTCATAGAGGATTTGGAGGAGGCATGTTTACATGTGGCAAGATGTTTGAAATAATGGGCAAACGGTAGTTCAGATCCAGAACTGACGTTGCCATATACAGGCTATATCGTCACGATATCGTACGCTTTCTCGAAATTATCAGTGGCGACCATATATTCAACAATCACCTTCGAGCATACAATCGCCGTTCAAAAACCCCTCAAATACGACACTGCGCCTCGAGAATGGCGAGCTTGAATCTGTACCGTCGCGGCTCAAGAAAACGACGCCCAACTTCCACCTCATCATGCCTGCGGAGAAGGACTCCGATGCATTCTGCAAAACGACACTCTCCGCTATGATCCTGAATTACCCACCGCCGACTGTCGTTAATCTGAATCGCAATTCCGACAACGAAGATGAACGGGAGAGACATACGCTGGCAGGCATACTGAACTTTTTGGTGGACAAAAAGTACGTGCAGGATGAGGATTTAGTGTTGATTGTGGATGCGGAGAACTCGTGGTTCCAGCTTCCGAGTGACGTTATAATCCAGCAATATATGACGGTGCTGGAAGACGCGAATACGCGGTTGTTGAAGCGATACGGGAGGGATGAGAGTGGGTATCAGAGGATCAACCAGACCATCGTATTTGGTGCGGATAAGATGTGCGTGGGTGACGATGAGTCGTGTAAACATGCTCCGGTCTCAATCCTGCCTGCGAAAATGTACGGACAAGAAGAGGGGGACAATGTCGTGGACCAGCCAGCAAGATTTTTGAACTCAAAGATGCTGATGGGTCCGGCGAAAGATCTGAAGGCGTTGTATAAGGCTGGACAGGAAAAGTTGAATTCAAGGCAAGGTCAGCAACAAACGATTCAGTCTATATTTGCAACCATCTTCGGAGAGCAGCAGCTACAAAGGGATGCAATGGCGAAGGAGGCGGCGGCGAAAGCGACGGTCGAGAAGGTCAAGGATTTCTTTGCCGGCAGGGATACGAAGGCAGGGGCTCGTGTGAGAGAAATGGCAGGGTCTCCAGCTGTTCCATATTACGAGTTCTCTGTCGGTCTCGACTACACGCATACGCTTTTCCAACCCTCTGCATACTGCAACGAAGATGAAGTTCTTCCACTGCTCCACGACAACTCAACAGATCTATCTGAATACAGACACCTCAAAGCAAGGTCTCATGATCTGGATCTTCCGCCTTCGCTCCACCAATCCAATCCTCCCTTCTGGCGCCTCGATCTCACCAAATACAACCCCTCGCCTAACCCCAAAACTGCATACATTGACGACCTAGCTTTCAACACCACGCTGGATGACCTCCCCCAACGCACAACTCCATGGGCCAACGTTCCTCTTCTGCAGAATACCCTCACAGGCTCCACCCCGGCCATCTTTCTCGCCGACCCCTCCACCACTCACCCCAACGCAAACATCACCTTCAGCCAATTATGGTTCTCCCCCTTCCGCCGCGCCCTCCTCCGCAATTACTTCCGCACCCCACAATCCCCGCTCGGCTACCACGACTCCCTCGTCGGTGGCGATCGAAGCTGGGATATGCGAGGCGGACGCGGCGGGATCTGGACTGCTGCCGAGTCGGTATGGTATGCGTGGGGCGAGAGCGACGGAGTATGCGGACGACTCTCCCAGCTTCAGGAAGTGTTCAAGGATGGAAAAGGGGTGTGGTTGCATGAAGGGGAAGATGGGGCGGAGGAAGATAGACTAGAGGAGGAGAAGAAATTAGGCCAGGGGGTGAGGTTGGGAGACTGGGTTGAGGAGAGGCACAAGATGAGGAGTGAGGAGGATAAGAGGCTCAAGGAGGAGAAGCAGAAGCTGGAGGAGAAGCAGAAGCTGGAGGAGAAGCAGAAGCAGGAGGAGAAGCAGAGAGAGGATGCGGAGAGGTTGAGGAAGGAAGAGGAAGAGAAGCAGAAAGTAGAGGACGAGAGGGAGAGGAACGAGCAGGACATGAAGGATATGGCATCAGGGGGAGTAAGGAGGAGATGGATGGGCTGAGAATAATTGGCTCGTTGTTTCTTGTGCATATTTTGAACTTTTTAATCTTGTGGAGTTACTGGCCTGGCTTTTGTGCTGAGATATACCTAGACATATACCTTAAACGGCGCATCAACCCGATTCCATATACCATATTAC
Organism: Phaeosphaeria sp. MPI-PUGE-AT-0046c; assembly: GCA_020747045.1. Classification (NCBI taxonomy): domain Eukaryota; kingdom Fungi; phylum Ascomycota; class Dothideomycetes; order Pleosporales; family Phaeosphaeriaceae; genus Phaeosphaeria; species Phaeosphaeria sp. MPI-PUGE-AT-0046c. Next base: position 216,272 of record JAGTJN010000010.1, on the reverse strand, counting down.
GGAAGCTGCAAGCATGACATAGCATCCAGCGTGCAACATCTCTACAGTGAGCCATGCTTTGTTATGTATTATTCGTTGAGATAAATCGTTATCAGCTGCAGATCTCGGAAAGACCTTTCCTGTGCGATCTACACAGTTGCCACCGAGTTTGCAGTGTCCCATACCTGTATCCGCACATCCCAGTGAGTAGATGTTCTTCTCTATAGTCACATTGCTTACTTTTTGTCGACTTAGCCAATCACCATCACCAGTTGTTTTGAAGTTTGTCGAGTGCTGTTAGGCGAGCAGCACGTCAGCTAGACCCCATGCTCACACATCTTCTGCGTCAATGTCAGCCCCTATCCATTTCACCGTGTCCTAGCGCAAGCAGCCAGACCCGGTTCTCATGCTTGGCCCTGAACCTCTCGACATCCAGCCATGTATAAGAAAGGTAGGCTCGCAATTGGCAGAAAAGAATTTCAGCATTTTGATCATGCTTGTTGAGACCCATGGCGTCCCAAATTTCGTAACAAACTTGATTGCGTCCATCTCGCGCCGGTGGTACAGATCGACTCGGTTTGCGAGATTGTATTTCTTCCGAAGGTGATTACCAAGTTCGTGGCTCACGACGGGAAGGAGTTTGTAGCGGGTGGTGAGCACTTCTGGCGAACCCGCACCTCGATGTTCATGTCCTCGCAGAATTTAACCAAAGATACAATGCTTCGGGCTCGCAGTAACCTGGGTGGTTGGCCCTGGCAGATTAGTCTCCTACTTCGAAAATGGTGACGGTGCACAGTCTGCTTACTATCGTTATGGGGCAGGCGTGAACCAACTGATGAACGGAACGAGTCGATCCCATGCTGAAGACCAATTCATTGCAGGCCGCTATTATGCTTGTGTCTCGGTGTACATTTGGCCGTAGGTTTGCTTTAGTGGGATGCGTTCGCTTGCGGATGAGAGGATTGGCTCCTTCTTGCCATTGAGACTTTCCTCCTGAGTTGAATATGTGTTCCGAATAGGCTCGAGGAGTGGATGGTATTCGCAGGACGAAACGCCAAAGTGTCACCCCGCTTTGCATAATACTCCATCTAGCGCCTGGAACGTATATCTGTAGATATAATGATGAGTCTCAGGTCGGTGGGAAGCTGGAGAAAGTGACAGGGGCTATCGGCTGCGTTTGAAGCCATTGTAGTTGGAACGGTAGCTGTCATTTGGCAATGGGCATGGGGTTTTGAAGCAATGTGCTATGATCGTCCATCATTCACATTGACATTTGCCATGAACGAGCGAAAACTTCGTTGGTTATCAAGCAGAGGTCTTCCCCAACTACTGCCTCGTTTGCAGACCCAAAGTGGAGACTCTCGACAGGTCACACGGTTACACCTCCTGGTCCAACCAACCATGCTTTCAACTGCGAGGCTACTTGCGTAAGACTGATCCATACTGTGCTATCTTTATCTCGCTGCTAGGATTATATAAGCATATCTTCGGTTAAACAAGCCAAGAGTAGATCAGAATCATCAACCCCGGTCGACCGTTTTCACGACCGAACAAAGTCTCCAAAAGTCGATTAAGATGTCTCATAAAGAAACAGCAAAAAAAACATACAACAGCGGGGATTCGCTGATGGTCACCCACTCAACTACTAGTCCACCGGTACGTTGCTTAAATAGGGCTGAGCGAACGGGAAGCCTTGTTTTCAACGTCCTATGGTCGTATGTGCAAGAATGATGGAGTGATCGAAATATAACAGAGATAGCAATTTCTCCATGACCAAAGTCGACATTTCGAGAGCACGCGCAGACGAGTCAGTAAAGCAAGGTGAAGAGCAGATTAATCGCATGAACCATAGCAAGTCCTAGGTCGATTACCGCTTCCCTCGCAAGCACCACCCATGCTGAGTTTTCTCTTGCTGATGCTTGACGCAATCTCTTGCAAAGACCCTGCTTTGGAAAGCAGGTCTTGCAGGGGCTCCTCTCTTGCTTGAATACCTTGCAAAAGCTCCTCCATTTCGGCCACGCAGTCATCAAACAGTTCTTTTGCTGCGTTTTTACAGCTATCGTTGACTTGCTCGTAGTGGACGCTTGGCAAGTGTTTCAAAAAGTCCTCAGCAGAGAAAAGCCTATAACCAAAGTCTCTGCATTTGCCGGACACGCATGTAATGCTTGGCTCGCCTGCTTGTATTTCCACGACTTTTTTGGTTAACAATTTGCCCATCTTCCTTAACAGCTCAGTTCTGAAGTCCATGCCAAAGTCTTTTGCCCATTCGGGAGTATCGAAGACAAGGAACTGCCCGCTTGTAGCATTCTTACCAAGGATGGCGCGCGTTCGGATCGCGTCCGCAACCCGAAGCTCATGGCAGTACTCGTGCCAGGATTTCAGATGGCGGATGACGTAATCGCGGAAAGTCGTTGCTCCCCATTCGTGAATCTGATCTACCAAGGAGAGGAGTTCCCAGGCTTTTCTTTCGTCAGAGATGAGTCCACTCCAAATCCTTTGATACAGCTAGGTTGCAATAAAAGTCAGTGAATCGACACCACAACGGGCTAGATTCTGATACATACATAGACAGTTTTACTCATGCCAGGATGATTTGCATGCTCCCGCTTGAGTCTTGGACGCCTGTAGCCTACCATGACATGCCAATGTGCGCCGAAAGAGGTCAGCGCAAAGACCTGAGCACTACGGCCATCGTGGAACTGATAAGCACCTTCGACTTTTCCAGCGTTTCCGGGTCGACGAGCAAGATCATCTAGCATATCTAGATAAGCTGTCCCTGCTGCACATGCCTGTAAACGAGCTTCGCGAGCATCGCCAGTCCAACCTTTCGCTTCATATACGAGAAACGGGTAAACAAGGCTCGATTCGTGGATACGAGGGTCCGATATGAGACTGCTGTCTCTATGTAGCGCCAAAGCCTGCAGCCTCTCAGAATCAAGCTCGTAAGATGCAATAGCATTCTGATAGTGCTCTGGGTGGAAGGTTGCAAGTCCAATAGAAGCGTCTGGAATTCTTTTCACGGTTTTACACTCTCCAGTCAGAGTAGCAGAGACTGCGTGTACCTCCGGCTTATTCACATAACACTCTCTTTTATCTCTATAGTGCCGTTGTAGTTAGCAAGATATTCGATCTGGTCTATAGATTTTGCGGACACCTACACTGCTAGCGCTGGGTCATTTCTCATGTGTCCAAAAACATCTGACCACGCATCCGCCTCCCAGGCATACTCGCTCTTAACCCAACGTTTGTTATCAAGCACATGATGCAAGAATGTTCTAGCTCTTACTCGACGGGGTAGCTCATCATGTCGATCGAACATGCCATGGTCGACAGTCGGAAGCCATAAGGTGTGATCTCCTGTCACCCAGTGCGGAGAGTAATGGTGACGATAGTAAACTCCACGTGCGTTCCAGCTCCAATCTCGGTGGAACCTTTCGTGCCAAGAAGCTGGCCAAGCAGTCCTAGGGTTAGGATTTAGGTAGCTGTTTCCAGACGTCAGTATGTATTGTTCCGTGATCAAATTGACGGGTGATAGTCTTACACTGGACAGTGAACGAAATAGCTTTCTATGGCTCGCTCGATAACCTCATCTGTAGATGTTTGCAGAAGTTTCGTGTCCACGAGTGGAGGCACAGTAATCACTTGCAAAATCTTGAACATGTCTCTCTTCTCATCCTTTGTCATGCCCTTTTGAGCATTGCGCACCCGCTCAAAGAACTTCTCTTTGTCCCTCTTTCTCGCAACCCGATATTCTCCCATACTCATGTCTGATTCGAATTGTGCACTCGAAGTGCTGGCAGAATCTTCGTCAATCTCACCAGGATGTCGTAAATAGGCTCCATCTGGTGACTTTCTGAAGTTTGATTGTGCCTGGTCGATATCTGGTCTCAGCCGAAGAATAGGCGTACAGCTGCGGGCTTGTGGCTGTGGAGGGATATTACTCATTGCTTTGTTTGATTAGCGACAAGATTGAAGATAGCGTACTTGGACAAGCAACGTATAAATGTTTGATATTTGAGCGCTTAGATAGTGTAGGCTGCAACGCTGTCTGTTTCATCCATGCTGTGGCACGGTTGGGGCCGAAACATCTCTCAGACTTCTGCCAACTGGACTTACCAAATATGCGCCCTCATCATGAGCGTCATACATACGTGAAGAGAATTATTGCGCAGGATAAACGTACCTCCTTGTGAATTAATGCATCAGTAAAAAGGTTTTTGTGAAGCTATCCTGGAGCTCAAGTGAAGCTGTAAGAGAAAAGGGAGATGAGTATAGATCGTATTGAGGACCGCTGTACATGCAGCGCATAAGCGCGCGCATAGCTAGAGATTCATCGTTGCTTTACTGGCTGCTAGAAACTGTAGATAAGATCAAGGAAGACAAGCAGCACAGCTGCAGTGATCACACGCGCCCGGTTCAGCCTCGGAAAAACGACGGACGGCTATCATAAATTGCAGCAGATAGCACGTAAGCAGTACCTAACTTTCTTGTTGATCGGACAAGAGAACTTTTTTTCAACGTCGTATGATCGTGTGTGAATGCTCTTGTCTTTGCTTTAATATAAGTCCAACGCGGCCTCGAAGCCCTTGAGAAAAGTAATCCTTGATTCAGATCCCCATGCCGATTCTGCAATGCTTATACAAGATGTGGGATCAATGGCTGTAACCCGATCAGTCGTCGTTCGCACCGCTTGCGGCATCCATCTTACAACACTGATTACGACCTTCTGGCATCGTAGAACGGCAGTGCGCACCTTAGCTTTGTTCCTAGATGGGCGCCGCCACCACCAAGAAGAAGGTATATTTTCATATCTAGCCGCTTGACATTGATGCATAGAGAAGTGATGCAGTCACTTCATAATTTGCCTGCGATAGCGCTTCTTCCATTCCGTCGATCGACTGCGCAGTCGCCGCGGATGATGACGACTAGACTATGAAGGAGGAGAAAGATATTGAGGAGAATGAATGTCGCAAAAATGCATGGCTGCCCCGTTATTGTTCCTCTTAAAGTAGGCTACGCCTGTCTTACCATCCGCACTACAGAACCTTAGCGGCGACGGTGACGGCGTCTTTGTGTCCTTAGATCAATCTTTCCTTGCGACCTTGGTCGGAACTATCATGGAGGTCGTAGAGGGTCCGCTTCACCACCCATGCTAAGTTGGGACGGCTGAGTTGGAAACTTCTGAACGCTTGTCAGCACCTCGAGACTCGATCAAGTTCATCTGATGATTATACACCCTCAGGGATGTGCATGAACAACCGCTAAAACAGCTGCAGTCGCCAGCACATGTTTGCAAAGCTGTACCATGATGAAACAATGATGCAAGCCGGGGAGCTGAGATTTAAGAAATGCTTTCCAAATGGTTGCGAGATTCGATGAGGTTCGAGGAGCCACGATCACGGCGATTCCAATCCCATTATACACATAATTGTAGACCTTGGACCGACCACCGTCACCACAAGCTCACAGAACCATACTCAGTTGCTCTACCACCACCTGTATTAGATGGCCTCATGTCCGAGACATAAGACGCATGACAATGTGAAGGACCTGCGAGCCATGATGTTCGATTTACGGATGATTCGCGGAGGATCTGACCAAAGTGTACGAGACCTAAGAAGCTTGAAGTTTCATGACGAGATCTGCAAAGGGGCACAGAAACATCTCGAGGGCGAAGGGCGACCTGCGGTCGGGCTTGAGAAGCACTGCCTACTCAGACCCGACAAGACTATTGTGCCTTACATGGCGAGCAATGTGTGTCGGCCAGAAAGTCCACGTGTATAGCTGCTTGTCAGTTTGTCGAAAAATGTCGATATCCTGTGCATGCTTGTGATTCCTTGTTGTCGGTGCTGTTATCCGAATTCTTTACTTTACCTGTAGATTTGGACTCGGTGGGTAAGGATATGGAAACCTGATGCATAATGTCGAAGATATATAAGGGCGTTTGCGAACGCAAGCGTAAACGATGCCGGGTTTGGTGACCAACCCGAGTTGTAAGGCCTCTCTGTAGTTCCTTGCATCCCTCGCGCGGCTCTGTCCGCAGCGCATGAGCTCAAGCTTCATCCGGTGACTGGACACCAACTTAGGCTATATCGATACTGATAACACAAGCGCCACATCTCACCACGAACGAAAAGTCTGCCTCCGGCATTTTTTCATCCTCTTACGGGGATCAAGACACTCGCAGGGTAGATTAGATGAGGGTGATACGTGTGACTTAATTCGCTAATCACTGGGCATTTCCATACTAGACTACGGACTCGATTGCAACCTGCTTTAATCTTCCTCGGTTTACTTCTCATTGCCTCAGCGAGCAACATTCTCACACGACTGTTTGTATTTCCATTGCAGTATCCAGCGCCGGCACTTGGTGAGGCATTACCTCAACCTCGCCCTTCCAAAACTGAGTACTGTATCGTACAGTACTTCACGCACCTCAGGCTCTTCGAAATCGAATCCTTGAGTGCGCCAGAACGCGCCACGCTCCTCAGCAGGGCGAGATAGATCCTTGGAGTTGCATCATGCCGGATACCAGCCCTGCCAAAGCACAGCCACGGTTTTCTTTGACTTTGACCCCGACAGCCGATGTCTGCCATTTGAACGGCGGGCCACGCTTTGGTTTCAAGCTCAAGATCCTATCACACGAAGACGAAATAATCACCATGTGTCTGTACAAGACCCCGCTCAAGGAGATCCACGGCCTGGGAGAAATAGCTGATGTCACCGACGAAGAGGGCGAGGAAGTTGAATTGCCGTACGTCATTGGATGCTGGGAGCACAACGATCCATTTCCTGACGATCTCTTCTTCGAGGAGTTCAAGCCTGGTGAGCCGCGTGAGGAAACATTCTGGCTAGACAAGGAAGACTCGGAGACTTCACAAGGTGGCGAGCTCGAATGCCTGAGAGCTGGAACAAAGTACAAGGTTCGGATTAGCGGGGAGCTACTGCAGTCGTTCTCCAAATGGAGAAGAGGGACCAAGGAAGAGCTGTTAGCTGGCGGACTAGAAAAGAAGAAGGAAAGATGGAACGCTTCTAGTGGAGAGATATATCTCGATATGTCGGGGCCGTTCATGTTTAGGGCTACGTAGAGTTGAGGATAATAGACTCGAGTAGGCACACGTAAGGTGGTAGTCTCTAAGGGTCAATACACATAAGCAGAGCTATTGCGCCAGATTTGTACTGTTCTGGAATATTTATTGTGGCTAAGCACGGTTCGACGTCGATACAACAACGCCTGACTTCTGTTTTTGAATTGCAACTGCACCAAATAAGCCGTAAGCAGTATCTCGGAATCTAGCTGATGGGACAAATGACTTCGTTTTCAACGTCCCATGGTCGTATGTGAAAGAGACATATTGCATGTTTACCCATATCTCAAATTATGGCTTTACGCATTCTCTGTGTCTCTTAGTTTTTCTCATCTTAGCAATACTGCAATACGTGTCGTAGGCTGTACAAACTACGTAGTACGCAAGAGGAATTAATCTTGCTAGTCAGTAGCTGACTCCACTTCGTGTCTACAAGCGATCAAACGTGTGGTTAGGGACAATCTAATAACCTAAGCCTTATCACTGTGCTTAATAGAGATTGCCAAGATTGTTTCCCTATAACTCTTTTATTCTTCTAGGGAATTCTAGGGCGTCTTAAGTATAATAATGTACTTATGCTGTATGTAGATAATCAGTCGGTTTCCTCAGATGTATCGCATGAAATGGCCTTGAAGAAGTGTTAGCTTACATGATCGCAATATGAGACCACACAAGCAAAGCGGTAGACATGCTTCATAGCAGTCTCGTAAAACACCTCACGTTCGCACCGCAGACTCGCCATCGGCTAGCGCCTTAACTCCTTGGGACGTCACGCCAGGCACGTACTTCCGCACAGTTAATGTTTTTGTGTATCTGGAAGGCAGATGCCACTTTTGGTAGAACTTTGCGAGGAATGACATAGAAGTAGCCTCGCAAAATCTGTGTGCCATTCAGGAGAAACAATTGCTGATTTGGTGCACAACCTGGACGAAGAAGACAAAGTGTCTCACACGTTCGACGGTGCACAGAGTCTTTGACGACTTCTTTTTAGGAGCGAACGGTGGGCTGATCTTGCTGTGCTCATGCATACCATGACCTACCATGTACCATCTCATGAACACTCTTAATGCAACTGTTGTTGATCATCAAAGCGAAGCTTGTGAAAATAAGTTATTGAATATAAGTGCGTTTCTGAGACGATGCATGCGTTAAAACCGAGGTGAAGATGTTGTTTTTATGAATAAACACCACATCGCCGTTGCTCCTTCACCCAGTGCAAACGCTCTGTCACTTCTCAACTTCCACTCCAGACCTGCCATCCCACACCACCCCTCGCCATACGTCGCAACGTTCAAGATGACACCAGGAGACAATATTAATAGATTTTCGGTCACACAGCAGCTCAATGACCTGCAAATCACGCGTGCAGTCGCTATGGAGGTGCTGGACGTACGCTGGCGACTCTTGTTTGCTCGTTTGCTCGACTGTTTACTGACACTTGGCAGTCAATGATATCCGAAACGAAGACCGCGCTCGAGGAGAGTGTACCTTGTTACGAGAGCTTACACACTATCGTCAGCGATGCGATGCACGTGAGGAGACAGGCAGAAGATGTCCATAGTTACGTCGTGGCCATCATTGACGCGCACAGTCATTATGTAGGGTTCTAGATTTTCCAGACGAATACTATAACTAACGATGTGGTTCAGTTTATGGAACCCTTCCTTGAGGGCACAAATAGTGAAGGCGCAGCTGCAGCAAAGCGTGTTCAAGCGATCATCACCCAAATTCTGAGGCACGATCGTCCAGATATAGCAGGACTTCGTGTTCTTCTTCGGGTCTATGGGGACATCCACGTTCTATCCGCTCAGTTCGGAGCACTCGAAGATGGCGACAAGCACAAGAATTCACTCGTATCATTTATCCAAGACTTTTCGAGTGCAAGCTCGTGCTCCGACTTCGTCAATGTTTCGCACAACACCCGTCTTACGGAAAAGATCATTGGTAAGTCCCAACATCAGTCCATCTTCATCCTTATCTCTGACATTGCTTAAGGTGTTTTCCGGTGGCACATGCAGGACCCGCAGCGCAAGCACATCCTGTTCAATATCGCAAAAGAATCATCATTTGACGACATGCTCGCGAAGTATTCTGAGTGTAAAGAGAGGATGACAGACCTTCCTGAAGCCCAAGCAAGAATCCTCCCCAGCTATGTGGCAACGAAGAAAACGCGATCATTGACACCGAACAAGAAGCGCTTGAGCAACAACAATGGGGCACAGCCTGGCCTAATCCATGACAGCACGGTTCCTGAGAGTCGATCAGAGGAATTAAATGAACACTCGCAGGGCAAAGTATTAAGTATCAACGAGATCTCAGAGAGGAGGACCTATGGTTACTTCGAGAACAATCGATACATTCCTGTTGTCTCCCCTAACGTCGCTAGGGGACCCTCCACGGCTCCCAGGAGATTGAACGAGAACACCTCGCGGCGCGCAGTTGCTCCGCCGGCACAAGCTGACCGAATCCCTATCAATGCTGCCGGTCACCGTCTCGATCCGCTTCTACGTGTACCTACCTCAAAGGAGCGTGCTGGCTATAAGTCACGCACAAAGTCCAGCCGCCTATGCTCCCGGTTTCATCTGACCGGATACTGCCATGTGAAAGATTGTCGCTACGACCACGGACACATTGCTCCCGCACAGCTTCACGTTTTGCAACACAAGCTCAAGGAATGGCCATGCTACTATGAGGGCACGTGTAGGCTTGAGCACTGTTACCATGGACATATCTGTCTTGTTCAAGGGTGCAAAGGCAACAAGTACAAAGGCTGTAGATTCGGCTCCGAGGCACACAACATCGATCTGGAGATTCACGAATGGGTGAAGCCGATGCCTCGCCGGACTGATCGTCCTGAAGAGCGTATGGATTACAAAAGTGTTGCAAAGGTTGATAGCGCGCAAGGTTCAATGGAGACTTGGCCTATGATGGTTGCAGATCTGATTGAGATGTAGTGGAGACAAGGCTGCTGAATGAAGAAGGAACAGCCACGAAGAAGTTTGTACCCCCACTCTTGCATCACAACCATGTTCCAAAGGCGGTATCGTCTACACTTCTCACGTGATGGTGTTGGCAGGCGCGCGTACTATAGTGGGCTTCCCGCAGTCGGTGACACTAGATTCGGAATATGAATCCCGATTCGTATATCAAAGTATAGCTCGAGTTTAAAAATTCTGTTCGTCACATACCAGCAAGGTTCTCGACCAAAGGCGCTTACCCTCGGGCAGTGGTAACATTGGGCGCAGATGCCCTCCAAAGCTGTGTAATGGTTAATGTCGGCCCGAACAAGGCACCATCTCGAACCGTTGAACTCAGCTTCGCTCGGGGCAGCGGGCAACGTCTCATAGCCTTGCGGGGAGCGCGGAAGATGACCGAGAGAGGGGCCGGAGTGACATTCACTGCAGGACCGCATGAAATGTATACGCTCGGCACGATACCTTGAGCGTCGTCAACAGCAAATGTTAAACTTCAAGCACAAATATGCTTGTGGGGCGAAGCAAGTAGAATAATGGTCTGTTTTGTGCACTTGTGTAGTATCAGCTCAAACTTTCGCTTCGTAGCGTGTCTGCAAGATGAAGCGGTGATAAGGCACATCGTCCAGCCGTCGTGATGATTAAACCTCCGAGGGCGAGACGCGTCAACGCCAATGCTGCACGTCATGGTGTTAAGCTTTGCCGAGGGAGGACGGCGCAGCGTTGATCGCGCTATTGGCAAGAAATCCAAACTATGCGGGAACAGAGTTTGTCACTAATAGGATGCGTCGGAGTTGAGTCCGTTGGCGTTGAGAGACGGCGCGACAAGGGCAAGGCACCTAACTCGAACTTACTTGGATATGGCGCTGCGGGTATAGGATCGTGATTTGCAGAATGCCATCTGGGGTATGTATTATCCGTGACGTTACTACTGACAAGCGAGTTGTGGAGAAGTTTGAATCGGACCGCCAGGCTGGGATTTGTTGACTTGGTTAAGAGAGTTTTGGTATGCTTTTTCCTGTGGCTTAGTGGTAGTCTAGGCGCAAAAGTACACAGGCATACCTCTCCATGTGTGGGCACGGAACCGAGGAGAAGAACACTTCTATCAGAGGCCTTATTCAGCAATAGACTTTGCGAGCGCTCGACGGTCCGCACGAATGGCAATGCTCACTCAACCATTCCGGAGTCACACGCTCGATGTTCGAGTTATCACTCGCCTGGCTCTGCAAGGATCATAGCTTCAAGTTGAGTTTGAAAGCACACCATATCCTATCCTTCCAAGCAACACATCGTGCACCACCTACGGCCCTTCTCCGCACAAATTCGGTCCGGTTGCCTCAAGGGATCATAAGCCTGATGATAGCACACAGAAGGAGGTGCTTGCTCTGCTCGTCCGGGGCAGTGCCCTACCTTCCCTCTGACAGCTTCGGCCCGAGCCGAGCCACGAAATCTAGATTTCGGGCATCCATGAAACAAGTGTCGACAGCCTTGGACGCGTCTCTGGCTGGCCAAGTACTGAGGCGTGCGTGGGATCCGACGCTGTTTGTGAGAGATGAGGTGGAAGTAGACATCCGATGTGAGGCGGAAGTGCCGAAGCACGTTCCATCATACTGCCGACGTGACAGGGCGTTGGGCGCGAATGAGCATAATCCAGCACTGACTCTCGATGTGAGTGGTGCGGAGAGGCTTCGCGCAATGTGGAGAGTGCGGGCATGGCGACATTGAACGGTGTGTTTCACGGTCCTTTCAACATACAATCGGCGCGAGGTCGATCACAACGAATCATTTTAGCTGGCGCAGGTGCTATAGAGCGTGCCTGGCTCTTGGAACCTCCGAGATACCACCATTTTCTCGTCCGAGAAAGCCCGATTGCTGAGGACGCGTAGACTTCCAGGTGATGGAGTTGGCAAGCATGCATGATAGGCGAGCAGATGTATGAGCGTACTGAAATACAGCGAAGGAGCACGTCCCACACCAACATGCATTCCTTGTATCAGCGCCCCAGAGCCGGGATTCGAAGCATCCATCAACATATATCGACTCGAGTCTTTCCCAATATAGGTGTAGGCGAACATGCGACCAGGCGCGGAAGTTTATCCACGCGACCATGGTCTAGCTTATGGGGCTGTTTGTTCAATGTACAGGGAATCCACATGGACGGATTGGGCCGTCTGCATCAAATCGTTCCTTCCGGTCGCATCAGCGATACTCCCTGTGCTCTGGCACCCGGTTGAGCATCCCCGATGCGCGCCTTGATATCTCGTCAACGGGGAAGATGGAGCGGCGTAGACTTCAAACAGACTTGGCCAGCTGATGCGTTAATTTTGGTGACGGAGATATTGCGCCGATGAAGGTGTGCCCATGATCACCCTATCATGTCTGAACAAATTGAGGCTTTTTGACGTTGCTGATGAATGATTGCAAGGGCGTGCCTGTGCTTGATATGTTCGTATTTAATGGTGGCCTCATCTATGACGATTCAGATGTCACACAGAGAATCCTTAGCGGCATGAGAGAAAACCGTGGTTGAATAACAAGAACTAGGACTGTAAAGTCTGGCGGTGTATCTAGCGGTCAACGTCGGAGCTGTCCCAATACTGTGGCATCGACTTTGTGAATGATCCGTTGTCCAATGCCGGTATGCCACCGAACCACACCAGATCTTCAGGGTAGCGTCAGCAGATCGTCGCTACCACTCCTTGCGCTGTGAGGCCGTTGACGCACGAGTCATAGCGCACGATGAATTATCATCCTGCAGAAGTCTCGAATCATCGGAGCAAGCAAGTACAAGCACCTGTAGGAAAAGTACTTTTGCAATCGACTCCAAGCCGCTGTTATCATGCGAGGATGCTGAATTATCGATCCTGCTCGGAGAGAAGGGAGGCCTTTTGCGCGATCTAGTATGGACGAGAAGCATGTCGAGCACCACGTGGAAGCCATGCAGGATTTGCAGGATTTGCCGGTGGGTACCGCACGACTACAAGACGCGACGCCGCCAGGGATCTGGGAATCCTCCCCTTGCTTAATCAATCCACCGGGATGTCTCGAGACATATCGCACGCTGGGTAAGCCGCGCTGACGATGCGGAGTGTTGCAGATGGTCAGCATGACAGAGTGGAGCCAGCTTAACGACGGGTCGTCAAGCATTGAGCGTCATTGTTATCGACCACACATGTATGCACTAACCCGGCTCTTTGACCATACAGAGGCCTCGACACTTGGCCCATGAACCTCATCGCTTCGAGGTCGCTTGGTGTCAGACCTGAGCTGCGAGTCAAGGCCCAAGGGGATATGCCGTTTTTTTGTCGCCCCTCGGATAAGTACCGACATGGTCGCTACCACTGGCTAAAAAGAGTGCCAAGTGAAAGGAAACATGATCCTGTCATCTTCATTGGCTGGCGAACCCTTTATTACTGCGATGCTCTTATAACGCTTCCGCAATGGCCTGATCCCGCCCGACCAAAATGCGCACATCCCCTCTTCGGACGTGCATAAGCTGGTTCCCGATAGTGGGCACTCATGTCCCTGGAACCCCACGGTTCCAGAAGGAAGTGTTTCGGGTTGCGAAACAGGGTATACGACCGGCTCATATAGAAGGCACGTAATGCGCTGTGTCCTGCGCGCTCACGCCTCTGGGCCCGCAAAACGTGGGAGTGGATGCGATAACGTGGTCCTATTTTGGCTCGTGTAGTTGGTCTTCTTCGAGTCCGCGTCGTGCTTCCAGTAGCAAGCGAGATCCGAAAACCCATAGCTCGCCAACGAGTCGTCGATACAAGATGGCCCCCTCTGACCACGGTGAGGGATGTTAGCCGTGGCGACGCTCTCCAAGCTGGGCTAACTATGCGGCAACTTCCGCGTTCAGCGGTAGTGCTGAAGCACGTCAGTGGCAGATAGCGCGTGCATTACGACCCGGAGGCACCACCGACGGGAGAACTGATAGATCCAGTGTCATTTACGGACCTTGACCCTGCTCTAGCGATAAAGGTCCATCACAGCTTGGGTGACACTCTTCAGCAAGCCTTCGGTGCTGCTCGTACTTGGACGCGACCCCCCGAGAAGCCCTTCTCTTAATTCAACTCTAAGGGCTTGTTAGCCAGTAGAGTTTTCATATTTCTGTCGCTCAGTTACCAGCAGGGTAAGAGGCCGAAGTCTTCGGGTTTCGTCCGTCGCAATTTCGGTTCAATTGCGTTGTGGTGTAGTGGAGGCGGGATGTTGAAATTTGAAAATCAAGGACGAATATGCTGATGCATTCGACTAATGTGGTACATAAATGATGACTTCGTAAGCATCGCTCAAAGGGGTATTATGCAGAATTCCGCCATGCCGTGTGCGCCTTGCTCTAAGTACAACCAAAAGGGAAAAAGGAACGTCCTGGGTCAAAGAAGGCCAGCTAAGAGTATAACGCTTTGCTCCGTGAGCCTTTACAATCGCCTTTGGCTGGAGTCAGTTTGATTGAGGGTAGGGGCGTGTGGAAGGACAAACTGCAATTCTCGTCGAGGCGGTATTCTCTGGACAGTCTTTAGCACCATTACTATTTGGACACAGTGGAGGGCCTACACTGCTACAACGTTTGCCGGACATCTTTTGTGCGTCTCTTGGTACTTGGTACACCAGGCTCGAACGACGTAACGAAGGTGGCTGCACTTGTACTGTACTTGTGTGTAGTCGCACATTGTGAGTATAGAAGGATGGATGGATTGAACAATTGGTGTATTTAGATAGCACGGCTCGGATTGGATGAGCAAGAGGTAATAGTAGACAACTGTTGGTGCGTGGTTCTGATTGTCATGGAGCTGCGCGACGGACCGCACGTCGAGTTATAAACTGCAGAGCCGAAGGAGAATGAGAATCAAGGTACCGTGCGATAATGCAAAAGCTAGACCATGTCGATGGGACCCGGTCACGGTCCGGTTGACATGCATCAAGGCTCTTGCCATGAACTGGTGTCCCAGCTCATCCGCGCGTCAGAGAGTGGTCAAGGACGAGTGGAGCTGTTTGAAGTCGTCCGCTTGGGGCAAGTCTAAAAAGTTGGGCCATCCTGAACGAAACCCTACAGGGGATATTCACTAAGGAGGTTGTGTGTAAAGAATTAGACTCACAATCCCAGGCTTAACAGTGACGGCGCAACTTCATGGATGTGGCGCGTGAGTGGCCACAGGATTGCGCGAGTGGGCTAGCAGCCCGCCTCTAGTATGCACTAGAAGTAAAGTTACTAGTGGACCCACATTGCAAAAGATATTGATCTTCAACTACCATGTTGCTGCCAAAAGCGGCGTGGGGTTGCGCCGTTGCTACGAGAGCCTGAACGTGCAGCGTGGGCGTGTGGCTGCAGCATCGCATCATGGCATGCATGCTTTGAACGGCGTGTCCCCTTTGGGAGGAGGCTGCATACCGCAGGATCGGCCGCATATACAACGCTCTGTTAATAACATCGGGTCCGCTGCTGCTACTCGCTGATGTAGGATGGGTCCTGGCATTCCGTTGCCCTGCTTGCATATTGTGGACTTGTTACAGTTCAGGTTCTCTTCTCGGCGGCATCCATACTTCCTTCTCACCGATCTTCGTTTCGTGCGGGTCACAGCCGCTTCCCCGTCTACATTGCGACGACACCCGCTCGCGAGTAAGCTGTTGCGCAATCCCGGGCACCGCCTCGCTATTTGCTGAGGACGGCTAAGTGACATGGCTTGCGGGTTGTGGCTGACTTTGAACCATATATATAGGATTTCGTACCGATAGGCTCAGAGACTGGACGCTATTCCGCGGAACCTTATTCCGCGCAGAGACGTCTCAAACATATGAACGTATCCACCCTTCTGCGACTGTTTAAGTCCTTTGTCACGACTCAGCATCTTTCGACCAAAAGGCGCAATGCTTGCCTCCCTGTAGTACTTTGTGAACCTAAAGCGCGTGCTGCTTACTGCATTACTACACGTGACTTTGCGAATACTTGCGATGCCCATAGCGTCGGTTCAGCTGGCTGATGATGTACTTGGCTGATCAGACTTGAGTGTCAATATGGTAACTGGAAGTTCTCCTTGATGGTATGTCGCATCTCGGAGCTTCTTATGATGCTTCTTGCAAATCTGACAATCAGCACCCATCGATGCTGAACAACGTACCGTGTAACAAACATAACAGATTAGCCAGCAGCTCGGCCTTGAGGAGCAATGTGAGCTCTATCGCGGGTACCTTCTCCATGTGTCGCCAATGGAGTGGTGTATTAGAGCCCTGGGTAATTAAGTGCTTTATGCGAGACATTCAACACACCATCTCGCACAAAAAGCAAGAACCATATGCCGTACCGTAGGTCTATACCAGGCTCTCGGTAGCTCACGGTACAGTCCGTCGTGCAGTCTTATGCCGACATACGTGAATGAAGCCCAACAAATGCAAGTCAGCGTCTGCCGTGCAAAGCATGGCTATCCGAGAGTCTGGTGTCGTACGACTGATAGGTGCGTCGTGCATTGACCGAGCGAGGCACTTCAATTTGCGTGATAGCTAACGGGCCAGAGGTCGCGGATACAAGCGCTTTGCGTACAAAGCGATATCTAATACCATGTCATTTTGTTATTAACGAAACCACCTTCACAGAACGCAGGGCGACTCGCAGTGGGGGTCAGCACTATTGAAGTAATGCATGACGCCATGAACAAAAGGGTCCTGCGCTTGCACGACCATGGCTCGCCTGTCCTCTGCTTGTGTTGCTCTGGTGACATTGCCCATCACTGTCCCTCTTGCGATATATCACCACCGAGAAAGGCTCGAGAGCTAAGAAGCACCTGTCCTTGTAATGTTCGTAATGAGATGTATCACATCTTGTTGAGCATCTGAAGGTCAAACTTGACTTGAGGGTAATAATTGATGTCAGTTAATGCCTGCTGTAGGGCGGTGGATATCCTAGCCGGCCCAATGAAGGTTTGGTGTCGTACACCATCAGCCATCATCACTTAGACGGTGAGGAGGTCTGATGTTACACACAATGTTGGTTTCGAAGTGGGTCCGTAAGAATACGAGCCGAATAGGCTTCGGTATTGACATGCTTGCGGATAACTCTTAGGGTTTACTTCTGCAAGTGTTCGCCTATGCACCACATGGCACAATCATCCTTTGCAGCTGTCGAGCAGAATGTGGAAATGCCGTGCATGGGCCAATAGCGATACAAATAAATGTGGAAACTTGCGGTCCACAGAAATGACGCGGTCTTCGCCGTGGTCTTGCTTGCGTTGACCCCGTTGTCTAGCAGTCAACTAGATTCAGGCTGAACCTTGGACATGGATGTACACGAACACTCACAGGGCCTGGTAAGCCCATGCACAGGATAGGTTCATTATGTACGGGATCCGCATATGCGTCTGACCAGAATCTGTAGCGCGCCACGGATGTGCAATTCCTACACAGTACATGGTCAGCGTGTACGGCCTTGCCGCTAGTCGACCATCGGGTTCGGGTCCATCTTCAGATAGACGGCACCGGCCCGTTGGATACTTGCTAGATCGGGGTATTACATTCCGCTAAAGGCCACTAAAGCTAAAGTGCTGAGGATCCGAGGTATTGAGCGCAGCTCTCGCTCCATGTACATACTGCAGAGGACAGATGCAGGCGACCATTTCCGGTCTTATGCGCACCAATTATATGGGTAATCATGAGAACTCGCCGTTCTGTTCGTCTGCATCAAGCCAGCCCCTGCACATTTGGACAGCCCTGTCCCACTTCTTGAACATCTTTCCACCTTCCTCTTTACTGATATTCGGCTCAAATATAACCCGGTCTTTCTGGTTGATGCCCTTCAATTCGTCAAATTCCTTCCATACATCGACGGCGAAGCCCGCGGCGATCGCTGCACCCAAGGCTGTAGTCTCACGCATCGCTGGTCGATCGACTGGGATACCAATGATGTTTGCTTGAGTCTGTACATTACACATGAGTTCCATAATGTCCTATAGCGAGCGGAATATGCAAGGGCTCGGCTTACCTGCATGCATAAATTGGAATTCGACATGCCTCCATCAACTGCAAGCATGTTCAATTTATGCCCACTGTCCAGCTCCATGGCATCCAGAATGGCTTTTGTCTGGAAGCAGGTTGCCTCAAGGGTTGCTCTCGCAATGTGGCCCCGCTCGGTGAATTGTGTGATGCCGAAAATGGTGCCTTTGGCGTCATCAATCCAGTACGGGGCGAAAAGACCAGAAAAGGCGGTAACGAAGACGCAACCGCCGTTGTCTTTCACGCTTGCTGCAAGGTCACTGATCTTATGTGAATGGGTTATGAATCCCATGTTCTTCATCAGGAACTTGACGCCACTTCCTGCCACAGCAATGCTGCCCTCGAGCGCATAAACAGGTTTGCGCTTACCGCCGAAGTCGTAGGCGATAGTAGCCAACAAGCCGTGCGTCGATATTACAGGTTTCTCGCCAACATTGTAGAGCAAGAAGCAACCTGTGCCGTATGTGTTCTTCGCTGCGCCAGGGGTAAATCCTTGTTGGCCGACTAAAGCTGATGACTGATCTCCCAGACATCCTGCGATGGGTATACCTTTCAGATCTCCTTTTTGGATAGCACCAAAGGCGTCTGGTGATGATGAGGGTACGATCTTGGGAAGATTCAGCTTGTTGCGATCGAGACCAAAGAATCCGAGAAGTTTGTCGTCATACTGAACTGTATGTAGGTTCATGAACATAGTTCGAGACGCGTTGGTAGAGTCAGTTACGAAGACGTTTTTCTCCTTTCCACCGTTCAAGTTGTACAAGATCCAAGTGTCAATGGTTCCAAAGGAGAGTCGACCTTCCTCGTATGCTTCTTTTACCGCGTCGACGTGTTCAAGAAGCCACAAGAGCTTCACCGATGACGGATATGTGGAGAGCGGGAGTCCGCACAGTTCTTGCAGCTTGTCTGCACCGTCCCGCGCTTTCAGATCACGGACCATGCCCTTGGTCCTGGTGTCAGGCCAGGCAATGGCATTGTATAGAGGTTCACCAGTATTGGTATCCCACACGACAGTTGTTTCACGCTGGTTGGTGATACCCACAGCTTTAATGTCAGAAACATCGTGCTCCAAATCGAGAAAAATCGAGGTAGCTCGTTCTATGCACTGCTCCACTGATTGTATGATCTCTTTTGGATCATGCTCATGCCATCTGCGCCTAGTCAGAATTTCAGGGCATAAGATCGATGTTGTGAACTAACCCTGACTGGGGGTACTTCTGGGTGAATTCGATTTGATGTTGTGCAACTGGCTCGCCCAACCCATCGAAGATAATGAAGCGCGTACTTGTAGTTCCCTGATCGATGGATCCAATAAAGAACTGCTTTAATCGTTCTTCATCGAGTTGCGGACCTTCCGCACCATCGGCAATTTGCTCTTTTGGAACAGGCTGCGAATTGGTGTCTTGTGCCGAGGCTGATTCAATTGCCATACTCAGGTAATGTGTTGAAAGTTGTTGTGATGTATTGTTTTTCAATCGCGACGTGCGCAAGAAGCTTTCCCCGCACTTTTGAGGCTCTTGTTGTGCAGAGGGTGCGGGTGACGTTCCGAAATCGGTTCGGGTGTATCGCTGGTGCTAGGAACGCCGGATTGCTGAGTGGTTTTGACGGTTATGGTCTGGGAAAAAAACGGTAAAATTTTGTGCAGAGATTCAGCATGAAATCATAGCGGTCCTAGGTTCCTTCGGAGGAAAATCGGCGCGCGACGAAGGGTGCGCGTGTTTGTTCGTTGCCATGACGTGTGGCGGGGCACGAGGGGAAGATGGTTCCTAGACCAGCACTGGTAGAATAGCCGCACGCCCCGCCATCATGTGAAGCCTCAATTGCTTCAGCCCCATTAAAAGTGGTTGAGGCGACCTTCGCTACAGGGATCGTCGATGGGAGGAATTGCTCTCGTGGCCTAAAGGAGGAGCTAGGCAAGTTTTCCGTGTGCCTCACGCTCCTGTGATATCAGAACAGCGGGTCTGATCAACACGTTGAGCGAGAGGTCCACACGCACCAACATATAGAATTGTCAAATAGTTTGACAAGCAGCCGACCAGTAAAGTAGCACGAGCCCGCGGATATCCATCGAGGTAGCGGAAAGCAGGATTTTCTCGCAATGCCATTGTCAACATCTCGATGCACCTGAAGTACATGGTCTATGCCCGCAACTGTAGTGTAGTGTAGTGTGGTGTAAAAAAGGGTCATTCGTTCATTCTCCAAATTCTCCCCGGACTTGATGTCCTACTGATCGCCACTAAGCAGGAATCTAGATCTTGGTCATACCGAGGCCTGATTATCATATCCATGTACTATGGAGTCTCTGTATAACATTCCATGTATCTAGAGAGCGAAGGAGGGCTGCAGGACAGGTCGATGGATCGGATCGGAGGATATCGAGATCTAGTTAGACTCCGACCAGCTCAAAACTAGCACGAATAAGGCAATGTCTCGGCTGAGCGCTTGAGTCCATTAGAAAGTGCATAGTGAGAAAGCGATTAAATGCTCATTGCAAAATAACAAGATGTTCAGCGTTCTCATGTGCAGCTGGTTGTGGACAGCATCCAATCAGAAAATTCTCCACTTGAAATTTGCTGATTGGCTTACCTAAACGGGCAATAGTCAGGAACGGGAAGTTGCTCAGACATCAGGAAATCCCCCCTTCAACAACATGTCACAAGCAGAAGACATTCCTCAGCCCGAGAATGGCTTCTATGTCCTTGTTACGGGCGCAAACAGGTACGAGAAGTAATTTCATTGCCAATTGCGCATCATTGACACCGTGCAGCGGCCTGGGATTGGGCATCGCGAATCGCCTGATCGCCGAATTCCTGCAGACACGCCCCCAGACCGAGTCTCTTGTCCTTATCATAACCACGCGCGATCAGCGGAAAGGCGATGCCACGATCGAGAAGCTACAACAGCACTTGCATCATGTCTGCCTGCAACATGAGCAGACCTTGCCTGGCATATCTGGAGTGCTACGGCAACGCGTGCATTTGCGACAAGAGCGGCTTGACTTGCTGAGCTTGGTGTCGGTGCAAAAACTCTCGAAAAGGCTGCGAGAAACTACACCCAAGCTTGATGCTGTCATTTGCAATGCTGGTATAGGAGGCTGGACTGGCATCAATTGGCCGCTCGCCATCTTCTCGGTCGTTACAACGTGGAAGCGGGCATTGACGTACCCTACCTTCAAAATTTCCGGTGTTGGCTGCGTCGCGAAGCCACAGATACTACCAAGTAGCCAGGTTGACGAGCCGCCACTTGGGGAGGTCTTCTGCGCCAATGTATTCGGCCACTACCTCCTCGGTCACTATCTCGGACCGCTTCTAGCGAGGGACCGACGGTGCGGAGACACAAGAGGCAGGATAATCTGGGTCAGCAGCCTGGAAGCATATGATTTCACGTTCAACATCAAGGACATGCAAGGCCTCCAGTCGCATGTACCCTACGAATCCTCAAAACGACTCACCGACGTTATGGCTATTACTTCGAGACTATCTCCAGTGGCAGATGAGCTGGATGACTATTTCGAGACCCCGAAAACATCCGAAGACACGCTGCAACCTCGCATTTACGTGGCTCACCCTGGCATTTGCGGCACATCAATCGTTCCCCTCGCATTCATTCTGGAGATGGCCATGTTTGCCTGTTTCTACCTGGCACGATTTTTGGGTAGCCAATGGCACAGCATCAGCGTCGAAAAGGGCGCGGTCTCAATGGTTTGGCTCGCACTAGCAAAACAAAGCACGTTGGACAACATAGAGGAACAGGACGGCATTGGCAAGTGGGGCAGTGCAACCGACTTTTGGGGGCAAGAACGGGTCGAACGCACAGAAGTGGCAGGCTGGGGCTGGGGTGGTAGATTGGGAGAGTACAAGCGCAAGGGAAGAAACCCGTATGCCAAAGATCTCACCAAAGAGAGTGCAGCAAAGCTCTTGGAGACGGGCGCTGAGTGCTGGACTGAGATGGAGAGGTTGCGTGTTGAGTGGGAAAATCGCCTTCAGGCTGCGGGAGTCGCAGTTGAAATGGACTGAAGGCAGGTTGCGCGCATGCTTTCAGCGGATGAATGGATGTTGTAATACTGGGATAGACTTTAGTTTCACGACTAATAGCCATTGTACGTGATTAGGCCACCATGATGATCGGAGATAAAATAACAGAGTGCATGAAGCATCTGACCACGCATATACACGCGCATAGATGTCCGTGCTAGATTTAGCATCCACCAGAGAGCCCAGCAGGGTTGACTAGACATGAAGATGTACGGAAAGAAATTCAAAGCATTAAGGGTCTTCGTGGACCGTCGCTCCCCTGCACATCAACGTAGCGCTACGGGTGGCGGGTGCTGAGTTGCGGTGCTGGGAAGGGCGAGAGCGCAAACAATTGTTCTAGGCATACAAAGAGTGGTTCTCCATCAATGAAAAATGTCTCACACGACAGGCCGTGATGATCTGGAGTGCACACCGTTCGGCGGGCCCATGGCTTCGATTGGTGACATGTCTTAGTGATGTCGGGTGTCGGGAGTTCGGGAGGCAGGAACGCCCCTGCAGTAGGCACGAAAAAGCACAAAATGCAGCCAATGAGGAGAGACTCTGGACTTGTGCTACCACTTGCTCGGGTCCCTGCCAGATGCACGAGCCCGAACGAGGAAGGCGTACCCCAGCCCGTATTCGCAAAGTGTCGACGTGCTGCCCAACGATTCCCATCCCTTGAACTAGTTATTCCTTTTAATACGTCCTGTTGCCGTCGCGTGGTCTCTGACAAGACGTTCCGATAATTCTTCTTACCTGCCGATAATCAGGCGCAGTGCCTGCTAGTTCTTTTCGATAATCTGGCGCGCTTGCTTCACCGCTGTTCACTTCACACCTCAGGGCCTCACCTTTACCAACACCTGCCAGTGACAGGAGTAGGGGCGGGCGACTACACATATAGGCTTCGCATCACGATATGGACCCGAAGACCGATCCTCTCTCGAGCGACTTCCCACCCGTCTTCGCACGCGACGCGACCGCTTAAGACAGCCAGCCTCTTCGATCATTCACCACATCACTGTGATACACGCGCTGTGCTATTGCTCCGCCAACGTTACGGCCACATCATATCCTTTGCGTACCCTTGCCCGCCAGGACAAAGCCACTGTGAGCAAAGGTCCATTGTATATCACAGCCCGCTGTGGTCCACAATTCCTTTAATCCCTGGCATTCATATTCATTACGATAAAGAACCACCCCTCTGGAGTCAGCACCGGCAACGACCTCAGAGTCACAATATATCAACACTACACTATTTGGCGGTCCCCTCACACCATCATGTCTACACCACGACCATCCACACCCGATGCCGCGCGGCCTTCGACTACCAGGGCCGCATCGTACTCAGTCGCGCCCAGGTCGGAAATCTTGCGCAATGCTCTGCACGCACGTAGAGCGCAACAAACAAGCACACCGACCCCTGTGGAGAAGCGACCTCCACCTGCCGATTTACGGCTACCCCAAGCTACAACCCCTGCCCCTCACGCCTCGCCTGACGTGTTCGATGAGTTCGAGCTCTCCGAAGAGCAGACACGGCCGGTATCACCGATCAATCGACGAAGGCCGAGCGATGCCGGGGTCCCACGCCCAAAAACCACTCGCCAGCTTAACCAAGAGAACGAACAGCTGAGAGCAGCTCTGATGGACGCTAACATGCGTGTACAATTACTAAAGACAAGTAATTCAGAACTGCACAAAGACAATACCAAGCTGAAGAAGAAGGTGGAAGAGCTAGTTCTACTGGAGCAGGAGATGGAGGACTTGGACCACGAAAACCTTTCCTTGAAAGCCAAACTGCAAGAGACGGAGCAGGAGATGGAGGGCTTCTACCACGAAACCCATTCCCTGAAAGTCCAGATGCAAAAGCAGGAGCAGGAGACGGAGGACCTCAAACACGGCAACGACAACCTGCGGACATCCAACGAAGAAATGATCTCGGTCTTGAACGAATGCACTGCGCAGATGGACGGCCTGGAGTTAGCAATGCAAGAAGCCGTCGACACCATTTTCGCATTGGAGTCGGAGAAGGCCGTCCTAGAGACAAAGAAGGCTACCTGGGAAAAGGAGAAAGCTGCCCTCTCTGAAGAAGTCCAGTTCATGAAGGAACGAATGTCGAATTTGGAATACAATTCTACTTTGGCAAATACGTCGGTCGACGGCAGCCAGCGATGCCCCTCTCGTGTCTACAGCATTGACGAGGCGAGGCCATCTACCAGCCACTTCGATTCCGATTACTTCAGCCAGCCAGATTCTCCGGTGGTCAAACCAAGCAGAGAGTCTGTCATCTCTGTGACACCATCCGAACGATCGAAGAAATTCTTGGACTTGACTCAAGAGCGAAGGCAGTCGGCACGAGACCTTGCGAAGCGCATGTCGACGGCGTCATTGAAGGCCCTAAGGATTTCCACCCTCGCCCCAGCTCCTGAAGTTCCTGAGATCCCTACACAATTCCGACTGGAAGCGGCCAAGATTGTGGAGCACACCATGCCAGTTCGGCAGTATCAGAAGCCACCTAAGCGGTATCGTGATCGCAAACTTCCTGAGCACATCATCCAAGAGGCGCTCCAAATTTCTCCCGAGTCATCCGAGTCTCCGGCTGCGCTTTCGCCGTTGCCTCACGCAGGACAATTAAGAGCTGTACATCGCTCTGATCACTCCCTCGGAACTCGGTCATCGAGCGATTCCCGCCCTTCATCTAGTCACAGACGGACTCCCACGACATCCTCACGATCCCGACACCGTAGACCCTCTGCTGCGCAAGCTTCGCCACGCGTGCCTTCGAGAAGAGGCAGCAGACAAGTACACACGAACAGTTCGAGCGAGCACATGGCACAGCACGAGTTGCGTGGGACCCGTCAACGACGATCCGACTCCGACATTGGCTCTGTAGAAGCACCTCAAGCTGAAACTTCAGAGTGGGCTTCCATGCCCCCTCCCCCCAAGCCAGCCCGAGCCTCCGTCATTTCCCAAAGCAGTCTAACATCATCTGTAGATGCCCAGGACGACAAGGACAGATGGTGGAAGAGCATCCAGCCCCTCACTCAGCACCAGCAGCTGATGCCACTGCCTGCGCAAATTCTAGGCAGTCGCTCTGCCGAAGTCCCGCCATCGCCAACACTGACGCGCTCCAAAACATATCGCCAACTCGCACCTGGCCCAAAGCTAGACACCGCTGGCGTTTCAAGCGATTTCCAGAATCTATCGGTCGGAAATGAGTCGAGGCAGACGAGGACGCAACCTAGTACTCCGGCTGCTACCACTCCTTATGTCGAGAAGGATTTCCTTTTCAATGCTTCCGAAGACGCAGACACTTTCATGCGCAAGGCGAAGGCGAAGCTTACTGGGCGGAAGTAGTTCTTTTGTAATAGTACATTTCTTTCCTTCCTTGTTACTTTAGCGTGGGTGGGATATTGGATAAAGATCATGGCGTATGGGACGGTCTACTCACTCTACTTTTTTGGGACATGTCCTGGAGGACAAAGGCGTTCAAGATTAGATAGGAACACCATACTCCGCAAGGAGAGAATCATCGAGGCGGCGACCTTGAGCATTCAATGCTCCTACAGCAACTTCATTTGTCGAAACTCAATAGATGTCTGGGTGTGTACAACAAATCATGCTTTAGGCGGAATAATATCCCATCATAATCAACTCTATGAACTCGATCGTTTCGCTATGTGCTATACATCTTCCAACACCTCGCTCTGTTGTACTTCAGCTGCACATCATGGTTACAGCATCACATTTCGCATGGACTCACGTGTGCACGTGCATTAACAATATCAGCTTTGTATTCAACCATACAAAGAGTGTAAACCAACATTTACAAAATCAGTTGACGCCAATCGTGCGACCATTTCGGTCGATGCTATGCCCTATCAAACTCCAAAACCATGAGGGCTATTCTTAGCCGAAAATCCGCTTCAACGCCTCAAAAGCACAAACAAGATGTGCTTGTGTAAACCAATAACCCAATAAACGCCATTTTCGTAACCGCAATGTTCATAAAAACCATCGTTCGTTTATACAGTCAATCACTCAACGGGAAGGACCCGCAGCAGGACGAGGGGTGGGCCGTGGAGAAGGATTGTAGGTCCAGGCACCATCGCGTACCAGACGCTCCCTGGCCTCCCGCTCCTTACGCTTGTCCTCCTCGGTGATCTGATCGTTGTGCCAGAAGGCGCTGCTGGTGCGCTCGCGGAAACGCTTGTGGCGCTCCTTGTTGGGGAACACTGCCTCCATGTTAAGGGGCGCAATGGGGCCAAAGATATGCTCAGGGTCCATGAGCTCCTGGCTGGCGAGTGTCTCGCGTAGGATGGGTGTGTTGACCCAGCTGGGCTGCTCGAATTCATTCTCAGAATCCTCGTCCTCAGAGTCGGTCATGATCTCAGGAAGCTTGATGTCGTCACCGTTGGGGTACTGAATCGTTGGAGGCTGAGGCTGTGGTGCATGGGCAGGCTCTGCAAATGGAATCTTGCCCTTGGCAAACTGCGCATGATGAGAAGGAGCAGGAGTGATAGGGTTCATCTTGTGCTGCTGTGAAGGTCGCTTTGCAGGACGGTGCAGCGTCTCATCACCCTCACCCTGGTAAGGGCGCTTGGGAGGCTTGGCAGGATTGACAGGTGGAACGTTAATGCGGTTTGCATCCTGAACCGTCTGCATGCGAGACACAGGTCTGGCAGCGGCGAGGTCTGGACGGGGAGGTTGTGGGTGTGCCTTGGACTTCTCCACAGCTTGGGGCTGGGGACGAACGATGCGAGGAGCAGCGGGCTTCGCAACTGGAGCTGTGCGAGAGGCAGGTACAGCCTTGCCAGAGAGTGCTGAAGCTGGTCTGCTAGACGCAGCAGTGGCCTTAGGTGCGGGACCACTAGGCTTAGCCGTTGCAGACGGTGCAGAGGGCAAAGGCTTGCTCGTTGCATTTGCGGCAGGTCGAGGAGCAGGGGGTGGGGCTTGGCCATATCTGCTGCTGTTGAGGTTGACCATGATCTTTTGTGGTGCCTTTACCTTGGGCAGGGCATCCTTGCTAGTGGGTTTGGTGAGTTTCCTGGGCTCTCGAAGAGCAGCTTTGGTAGTCTTTGTGGTCGGAAGAAGGCTCTTAGGAGGAGGGGGAGGTGGCATCTCGTCAGCGGAATCAACATCTTGCTCACGCGAAGACGCAGTATTGGTACGCGTGGTGCCAGGACGCGAAATAGGTTGCTGTTGTTGGTAAGAGGTTGTTGGAGTCTTAGTTGCTGTGGCCACTGGTGCAGGCTGTCTCAAGCTAGATTGAGAAGACATTGCGGACGGCGTCTTGTTGAGCGCACCCTTGCTCTTCTGATGATGGAGCGTTGCCTTGGACTGCTCCTTTTCGCGCATCTCGCGGAGTTTGTCCTCGGCGCGCTGCCTCTGCTTGGAATCCTGGGTCTCTTTCTCTTTCTGCTTCTGACGCTCGGTAGAGCTGCGCGTGCGACGACCGTCGCCTTTGACAGGGCTGCCGGGCATACCAGCAGTCTTGGATGGCTTAATAGATTTATTGGATTCTTTGGACGGCGAGCGCAGGCCCGAGAAAAGTCCTGGCTTCTCGATCCTCTTGGGGCTGCCGAAGATGTCATCAGAGGAGTCCTGTGC
Source organism: Phaeosphaeria sp. MPI-PUGE-AT-0046c (assembly GCA_020747045.1). Lineage (NCBI taxonomy): Eukaryota > Fungi > Ascomycota > Dothideomycetes > Pleosporales > Phaeosphaeriaceae > Phaeosphaeria > Phaeosphaeria sp. MPI-PUGE-AT-0046c. Next base: position 188,630 of record JAGTJN010000010.1, on the reverse strand, counting down.
ATGTAGCTTGGGCCGCATGGGACTCTCAGCGAGCGCATCGAGCTTGACCTGGGCGCTGGTTGCGCTGGATCCAATGATCTTCTCTTTGGCTGCGCGAAGTGCAGAGTAGAATTTGGCCTTGGAGGCACTGAGTGGAGCGTCCATATACTTCTTGCCGGTGGGCGAGCCTGCAGGGGTAGTGGAGCTAGTAGCTGCTTGCAGATCTGGGTTGGAGACCGAGATGAGCTTCGAAGGGACATGCTTGGCCGGAGAAGGCGGAGCGTGTGCAGTGTGGCTTTTGCTGAAGACAGGACGAGCAGGTTGTTTTGCAGGTGCTGCACGGACAGGCGAGATCCAGTCATCGTCATCATCCTCATCTGGCACCTGCGCTGTAGCAGGCAGACTGGGATAAGATGGTTGCGAAGCCTGTGAGAAGGGGATGATGTCTTCCTTGGGTTGCGTGGAACTGAAGCTCTGGGCTTGAGAGGGCTGGGATGAGGAAATAATGTTCTGGCTGACACGCTTCGGCACCTCGTTTTGCTGCTTGAGCATATTGATGCGCTCAAAGAGGCGCTGCGTGGATGTCTTGTTGTGAATCTTTGTCGTCTCGGACTCTTCCCGCTGAAGGCCTGGACGTGCATCGTCGATGTCCATTTCATCGTCGTACGCATCAACAGGCTGTGCGAACTGGCTGCCGCCCAAGCTCTTGCCTCCAGTGTATCGACCCATCTGACTGTTGCGTGTCTTACTGGGGTCGACGTGGCTTGTTCGCGAAACGCGGTTGCCCATGCTCTTCTTCGCAAGTAGTGGCTCGCGCGCGGGAAGGGAAGCAAATGTAAGACTGCTCTTCCTAACGAGCGGCTTGACGGGGCTTGAGTTGTCAGATGGCGACCGCACGTCGTCGTCGATGTCCATCTGTTCATCAACATCGTGATGTACGACAGTGTCATCGTGTGACGCATCTTCGAAGTGAGCGGGAGGCTGGCCGCTTGGTGTAGTGGAAGCGTCTGGAGCGAAGAGCGTCTTGGGCTCTGGTGCGTGTGCACAGAGGTGTGCGGTGTCGAGAGCTTCGTGGGTCTCGACAGAGATGCTGTACTGCTCCGAGATGACGCGAGGCGGGCTAGGAAAGTCGGGGATGTCGTCCATTTCTTCATCCTCATCGTCGCCGAGATCGTGGCGGATGACAGTATCTTGCGCGTCTGAGCGCGAGTTGTCTGTCTTTTCTTCATCCATATCCATCGCGTCCTCGTCTTTGCCTTTAAGGTTCTCCCTTGAAGCGTTCTTGCTTGCAAAGGCCTCCTTGGCTGATACAAAAGAGTCGCCTGTGTCGCGGCGATCATCGTCCGCCTCTTGAATTGAGTGGCGGAATGACTGTGTCGGCTGGGTGGGCTGTGTTGACTGTGTGCGGGGAGGCGAGAAGATGTCGTCGCCCTGAGAGCTCATGACAGTGTTTTGTGTGGAATGCATGGGGCTCCATGGGGTAGCCGAGGGCTGAATGGGGGAGTCATTGAAGACATCAGCGTGGAAGCTACTGTCGACATTCTCCTTGCCAGAGGCGAGATCTTTGGAGAAGAGCTGGCGAGCAATTGGCGTCTTTGCCAGGGGAGACTGCACTCTCGCCGTGTGCTCATCTTCGGCGATCTGGAAGCGTGTCTTGGTGGTGGCCGCTTTTTGCAGTGTGTTCTTGAGACTCTGCTCGGCGGGGCTGGGCTTGTGTTGGCCATTTGCTGCCTGTAGGCTGGCGAGCGGCTGCGCGTTGTTAGTACGCGTCACGTAGCAAAGAACGCGCTTCCTCACCTGACGGGCCTCCGCAGCCTTCTTACGTGCTGTACGAGGCGTCTTGCCGCGTAGCTTGCCGGGCGTCTTGAAGACCTCGAGATTGTGCCTGTTCTTAAGTCAGTATTGCGCACGCTTTACGGGGTAGGCGCGACCTACTGGCCGTTGTTTGCAAACACGTCGCCCATGTGCTCGTTGAGCCACTCGAGTTCGTTGCGCACTGAGAAGCCGAAGTCTTCCAGCTCTTGAGAGACCAGATCATTGGACTGGTGGCGCTCCTCGAGGATCCATCCGGCGGAGCCGATGGCGGGCACCTTTGAGCGGCCGGCCATTGTGTATGTGTTGGGTGTAGCTTTTGGGCAGGCGCGTCCGGTCGCGTCCAAGGCAGTCGCGACTGAGGTGAGAAGGGAGAATTGGTGTTTGAATTAGCTAGACATGACGCGTCTGAAGAGTATGGATGTCGATTGGAAGCTGCGCTGGTGTTGGGGAGGCGTGGTCGTGGTCGTGGCAGCTATGCTGGGGATGATGGTTTGGATGTTTGTGTTCGCGGGACGAGAACAACAGACCATGCTCCATCGCATGGCCAATGCGCTGCCAAGGCCCCACCTCCAGAGATCTCATTCAAGTAACGTCATCCATCTCCAGAACATAAAAAAATCCTCTGACAATTTTTGCTTTGAAAGTCGTTTTGGTAGCCGCAAGCGCCAGAGTACCTACCTAGACGGACGATAAAGCTTCTACATGCAGATGTATCCGGTACCATACCATTGAATCATGGACCCGCCGTTTCGAAACGCACTGCATTGAGCGAGCATCGCCTTGCAGGAAATGGTGATGAAGGTCATCTTGCCTGACGTATATTTAAAGAGCTCGAATGTTTAAGATTCTAAAAGTGGGACTCTGGGTAACGGCCATCAAGATTAGATGCATTGTTAAAGACGCCAATACTCGACATGCATGCATTTTCTGGACTCAATGTCAGACTGGCCATGATTTATCAAAGCCGCCGTCGACTCAGTACTGCTGTGCACAGAGGTAACGGTTTTGGATCTCATGCCCCCGTCTGTCACTGTGTGGGCACCATTGATGAGCTCTGCAGGACACCACTTCACTAGCAAGTATTCTATTTCCTTAGCAAGCGCCAGCTGCAGTATACTCCCGCGCCGTCTGGTCAGATCCAAATTCCGACGTTCCTGAAATACCTCCTGTGGGGCAAAGTTGAGGACCCTATGCGGGGGGAACCGAAGAACGACATGCGACGCTCAATGTACAAAACTGGTTCCAATATTCGCATCTACGGTTGACTATGTTCGATTCATTTCCTTGGTCGATGATTATCGCTACCACCCATCAGCAAACATGCGCAATATATAGGACACATTCTCCATCCCTAAGCTTTCCTATCTTCTCAAACTTTCAGATCCAACCCAGCGAACCATGTCCTAAAAATCCACAAATGCACCAACCTGTCGCACCCCTTGTCTCCATTAGAACTATCAACAAACACTGCTATGTCTGGTCGCGACCCCTCCGTCAGACCAGACATGTGCACCTGCCCAGCATGTCGCACACGCAGAGCGCAGCCGCACCAATTCGCCCGCTCCCTTCCCCTTCGCCCTCCAAGACCACAGCCAATGAATCTGGATTTTGCCCCTCCTCCCCAATCCCCTCGTTCCCGGCGCCCAAAACAACGTGTCCATCCGGTCCCGCGCGAGAGCACACCCGATGCAGGATTAACACTCTTCCCACCCTTTGCCTCGTTTGGCATGACGCAAGAGGAACAGGCAGCTGCGTGGTATGCGTATTCCGAGAGGAGTCGGTATATGAGCGAGATTGCGCCTGGTGTGCATGCTTCTGTTGAGCCGGCGGAGTGGCGCGATAAGTTTGCGGGGAGTGATGAGGTGACAGGGGCGGCAGGGAGGGCGACTGAGGAGCCGGTTGTTGCGTCTCGTGACGTGGCAGTTCAGAAAGAGCGGTTGCAGGCGGAACTAAAAACGATGAATACGTTGATTGAGAGGATGGGGAAGGTGAGTTTGGAGACGGAGAAGGAAGGCGGTGGGGAGGGTAGAGGAGGCGCAGGGAAGACGGAGGCCAGGAGAGGGAGTGAGGAGCAGGATATTAGTGAGGGATGGCAGAAGGTTGTGGATCCTGACAGGGAGGAGTGGGAGATGGTCGAGGCCTTGAAGTTCCAGAGGGACAAGGGTTTGAATGTGCCTTGAGTGGTTATGACTATCGGGACCTTATTAAACTCAATGTCATGAATTTTCGTCATCTGACTTGCCATCGCTGTTATCGAGAGAGGTATGTTTTGGCGGAGCCGTAGTTGGAGCAAAGATGGCATAACAATCTCGCTGCGTCGGACAAACGTGCAAGGTAGATAGGTACTCGGGTGCTGCCGCCACTGAGTCTGCGTTGTCGGGTCTTGTATGCTGTCGACCACTTTTAGCAGCTTCTGGTAGGGTTGGAGGGCCTACTTTGTGGCGTTCCGTTGAGCCTTTTGTGCCGCTGGAAATAGTATTGACTGTTCGATGTATCTCTCCCGTATTGCCTGTGCCTTGTTTTTGTGCAGGTTCGATCTGATGGTCCTCGTACGCACTCCCATTCTCTCAATTATGGCGAGCCAACCCTCTGGAAGCAGCATTTCGTTCTCATTGGAAGGAACGGAGTCCTGTACTCGAGATGATGTAGATTTCTTCTTGCCGCCTGTAATTCTAATGGTCTCTTTGGACTACCTCTCCCACAGCTTGCTTTGCTCCCAGCCTTTCAGCCGTTCCAAAATGAGCACGGAATTTCAAATAGTACGCATCACTGACCAACATGCGTTGACGATTGCAAATTTCAAGTGCTCTTTAAAACCTCTGAAGTATAGTCAGAAAGTGCGGTCACGCATGTCCAACTTGGTAAGCAGTCAGGTAGCGCTAATTACGATCAAATTAAACTTTTTATTCGTTGTAGTGCTCTCTGGTGTGCATACAATATATCTACCATTCACATCAATCCGTATTCTTGTAGCGCTCTCTAGTGAGCGTACAGTCCTTACACCATTCACACCAAATCTCATCTCAAGCACTCAACAGAAGACGCTACGCGCCACGCTCCATACGAGCAATGGGAGTACAATAGAAGATCATCGACACTTGTTGTCTACAGCTCTTCATCGCTGTCAATCTACGATCAGTCAGTATATGGTGGTTGAGATAGCATATCTCAGCTTTGAACACTTACATCATTCTCCACACCCGGCATGGGAATCTTCAGGCCCTGATGAGCGTGCTCCAAAATCACACAGGCATCTTGCAGCATCTTCTGTACCTGTTGGCCGGCTGGTGTCTGCTCGAAACCAGGAGCGCGATGCTTGGCCTCCTGGGCCATGTCGAAGAATCGCCAAAACGCCTTGACCATCTTCTCAAGCGTCCCCTTCAAGTTTTTATCAACATATTTGCGCTTGTCGGACCACGGTGCAAGCGTCATGTACTCGTTGTACTTGCGGTCCATGGTCTGCAGCGCATGTGGACCAAAGTGCTTGACAAGTCGCTCGTGTGAATTCATCAGATTACGGACGGAGATCCACTGGTTCTTGTGAGCGCGTATCTCCGCAAGGCTGTGCTTGCTGTTCGTCCTGTCCATGGATCGGAAGGTGTCGATGAGGCTCTCGAAGTGCTCGCAGAAGAGATCTGGAAGGCCTTTCTTGCCTTTGGCATAATAGTCGTTGATAAATCGACAGACCTGTGTTGCCATCTTGGCAATCTTGTACTGTCGTGTCGGGCGCTGCGTAGGGTTCTCACGGTGAAGCTGGATTGCTTTCTCCTCGGCCTCGTTCATCGCCCGCTTCCGCGCCCACCTGGCATTCCACATATCGTGAGCATCGTCGCTGTCAGCGGCAGCTTTGTCATGCGAGATTAAGGCCGCATTTGGTGGTATATTGAGCTGTACCGTAGGTTCTTCGTGACTCCGGCGTGGTTTCGCTGCTTTAGGGGGCTTCTTCTTCGCCTCGGGTTTCTGCTCATTGCGCACGGGAAGGCGAATATCGGCTTGAATGACCATATCTTCGGTCACATCTCGATGCTTAGATGCCTCTTCAGAGGCAGTACCATCAGCTTCCGACTGGGCAAGATCTGGAGCAATCTCGGGTCCCGCACTAAAACCCGCTTCCTTGTGCTCTTCAACGAGCTGAATAGTAGTGAAACAGGTAACGGACTGAGTCGGAGGCTCTTCGTCCACATTCCTTGCCTCTGGTTGGCTCACTACATCTTGCTTGTGTTCAGCTAGAGCATCATACTGATCTTCGATAGTGACACAATCCTCCAAAGAGTCAGATACAGCATCAAAAACCTCTTCCTTGTGACCCTCATCACTATGTTGGGTTACTGAAAGCACTGATTCAGACTGTTGGAGGATATCAGGCTGCTGCTTCGGCTCGCCAAAGTTCGCAGTGTTCCCACCGAAGTCGATCACGATATCGTGAGGAATTTGTGCTGTATCTTGCTCAGACAGTGAACCAAAATCTAGGCCAGCCATATTGAACAATGGCAGTACTTCAGGTGGCGCATGTACATGACTATCGTTGTAGGGCTCGGCGAAAATCCGATGTGATGTTGCGCCATCATCGTAGTTTTCGTGCATGACGGGTGCGTGACCGCGGTCGTGATCACAGTTGTTCTCCAACTGTGTATCACTTTCGTGATCACAGTTGTTCTCCAACTGTGTATCACTTTCGTGATCACAGTTGTTCTCCAACTGTGTATCACTTTCGTGATCAGGTGGAATGAAATCCGCGTAAGTGCAAGTTATACCCTCGAGAAGACACTGGTTGTCGTCGTGGCTGTCCTGAAGCATTTCGACACCTGTGTCGAATGAATACTTCTCTTCATCAGAAGGGGCATCATGCGCCCAAAATGGGTTGGTTTCAGCACCATCTGAGTTGTCCGACCAGTCCATGACCACTTCTGACTCGCAGTCGTATTTCTCTCCATCCTGTGCCAGCTCGTCGGGCTCATCTTGATGATCGTAATCCATGTCCGTATCTGAAGCATCCAAAATCTGGGGTTCATGCGGCACCAGAGGAGGCTCGATCTCAGGGATGTTGTAGTGGTGTCTATCATCGTTGTGGAAATTGATGCTAGGGTCGCATGAGGTCTCGGCATCATTTTCCTCGTGATCAATGATGGGACTGCCCAGATCACCAAGAATCGCATCCCACCTGTCATCGTCGATTGGCCAGAGTGTATCCTCTGCTATGGACTCGCAAAAACTAGAGCAGTCGATGTTGTTGCAGTCGGGTCCTAAAGTACCGTCGTTCGCTTCAGTGGGTGTGTTCTCCATATGGAAAGGTATGAAGTCGTTCTTTCCACTGCTATTGGACTTGCTGCCGCCATACAAATCCGGGTCAATCAGATTGTCGTTGAAAGATGAACAATTCTGGTCAGTCTCCGCCATCGGAACTGGAAAGCTACCATGCCCTATCCCAGTCAAATTGACAAAACTGCTGATATGAGGGTCGTCAAAAGATGTGTTATAATCATCCACAAATTCGCTGTCCAGAAGATCAAGAAGATCGTGGCCCGCGTCGAGTGAATCGAGATAATCGTTGTCGTACCTGCTAGTGGCCGGGTACGGATCGCCGAATTGAGCAAAATCCTGCTCACAGTAGTAGTCGAAATCGCCGATGGATACTTCCTCGTTGCTCAAGCCGTCGTGATAGCTGGCGTCATCGGGCTTCACAATGTAGTCGTCGCTTTGCACGTCGGAACCATCTTGTTCTGTCTCGCTCCATCTCTTATGCATACCACTACTGGTCAGCGTGCCCTTTTCAGGGCCGCGCTGACGCTTCGGTGCCTTCTCGAGATGCTCAAATGTGTCTTCTGCTTCGACTTCGCCGCTCGGAAGATCGAACCGATCAGGGTGATTGATGTAATCAGGATGGATGAAATCAGTAGTGGCATCGATCAAGTCCTGCTCCGAGGAATCTGACTTGATGCAATGCGAATAGTCCTGGTAGAACCAACAGTTGAATAATTGCTGACCGGTTTTCTTCTTGTTGATAATGTCCGCCTCTTTCGAACCCCAGTACATTTTCCAGTGCTCGATTTCTCCAAGAACAAACTGACAGCGATCGTCGTAGCTCTCGGTGGCGTTGGCTTCATTGCGAAACTCTTTGCTTTCCACAATTGCTGTCACTTGGACAATGTCCATGTTCTTTGCGGTGCTATAGGGTGAGACTTTCTCCACGATTTCCTGTAGAGTGCAACGAAGGTCTCGTCGCTTCCACCACCTCTTCACATCTTCCTCACTGAACCCGGTAGGGTAGTCTTCGGAGCTGAGGGCATTCTCCTTCGTCTGCTTGATGGCATCATCAACTTGGCATCTCATTTGATCCAAGTCGAGCATGTGGTTGCCGATGAATTCACTCGTATCAACCGTCTGATTCGGCTGGCGAGTGCGCTTAGGCAGAATCTTTCGGGGGCAGGAGGTGTTCATCGAATCCATGGCGTGTCTGAGGTGAAGTGTTGTTGCGGGTGTTGGATACGCTCCTTTTGTGCTGTACGTGTGCTCTACAGATGTCTTGCCGTGCTGTGCATGCAAGTGTAGTAGGGTGGTGTACGTCACGACCAGGAGGAAGGCAAAAGTGTTGAAGTTGAGTGCGAGAAAGGCGGGCGCCTTTGCGCAATCGCGCGGCCAGTCGGTGACTTCTGAGTCGGATAGACACTGGCGCGAATTTGTGTGTTCTCGTAAATTGTTCGTGCGTTTTTTGCGGTGGTCGAATGCCGCACAAAGTCTCGGGCGCTCAGTTGAGGTGAACAAAAGGGGAGAGTGTGTCAGGCAAGTTGCGCAACGAGCTCAAGGAACAATAAGATTTAATGCCACTGAATAGCTAGTGAGAAGAAAGCGCGGAGCTGTCACGAGGTTACCATGGTAATGACGTAGACGGTGAAAGTGTTGCAGTGAAAGAGAGCACAATGGTTGTCATGGTATCACAATGTCAAGAACAAACCGAGGATTTTGGCAACCTATCCAGTGCCAAATAGGACACCCGATATATACTCTTTGTAACTTACATTTCAATTGCTGTTATTGTGTACTTAGTATCTATGATGCCCAAGACTCCCTTCACTCCTGAGGTCGACATGAAGTACTTGGGCGCCCGATATACAGCCTGCTAGCACCATGCTCTCGCTCCCAATAACTGAATGTACACATCCATGCTCTTCAATACTTGCCAGAAGGAAACTCTACGAATTCGAAAAACATCTTCATGTCTACACAAATGGCACCCCCTAATCTCTACATCGACCAAAGTAGAATATCATTTTACAGTGCCCTCTGGCCCATACTTTCTCTTTAATCTTCCATGTTTTCAAAAGGTAGAACACTTTGTGCACAGATGAAGCAGAACAGAGTGCTTCAACTCGCAACCCTCACATGCATGTTTGGATCTGTCAAGTGTTGAAATGCTTGATATTCGCGTATTTGAGACGAGCTCGGGGACACCAACTCAAGTGGTATAGCTAGGTACGATAGAATAGCAAAAGAACAGCCCAACCACCAGGGTAGAGGGGTATCATAGGAGATGAGAGAAAGAGAAGCCATGCCGCTTCAAAACTGCAGAAATAGCGGAAAAGTACAGAGCAAGCCCACTCCTGCGCCACGACCCAAATCATGCAACCAGAAACCTTTCGTCATATATTACTCTGCCGCCGCTCGTTCGTCATCGTCGATCTGTCGTTGTGTTTGTGGATATCGGTCATCGCATCGGGCTTTGTCCACCAACAGAGCTGTCTCTTCGTCCCTTGATCGAGCTCATGCCGCTTACTCTCCGTCCGCCGATGGAGCTCATATCGCTCATGCCGTCCTGGTCGCGCTGGTAACTGTATTCCTCACTGGAATTCGATCCTTTCCATCCATTGTCCCATGCCGCGATGCGCGAAAGAAGCCTATCAACATTAAAACCTTCTTTTCAACAACAGTGTTATGTGCCTGGCGCTCACCGGTCGTCCGGCTCCATGTGTTCGTCGACGATGAGCTCGTAGTCGCCCTCGGTAGGGAGGTAGATGGCGCTGGCGATTATGCCAAGAGAGGTAAGGATCAGAATGGACCACGATGCTGTGACGAGGTGGAAGCACGTGTCGAGGTGCCATCCGTCCCAGAAGCGGGAGTCATGGTCGAAGAGGAAGGCCTGGTGGTGTAAGCGTTTGTACTGAGATATGATGATGCGGGGCAGGGGGCAGAACATACCACAATAGCCATGCCTGCGCATTGTACGACGGCGCTGAAGATCAGAACGCCTGATGCAACCTGCCATCCAGCAGCTCGTCTTTGCACGCCGCCTCCGACGATGACCACGAAGGAGACCAGGGTGCAGAGCTCGATGACGACTGCAAAGGAGATCAAGAAGCCAACCGTCCGCCACATATTGCAGAAGGAAGGATCCTTGAGGCAGTCAGACTCTCGGGGAAATGGCACGCAGGTATTGTCCAGTGCGGAGCAGCGGCTATGGAGGCCATAGGAGATTTGACGCTCGCCATCCTGCATGTGGTCAGTGTGGACTCGGGGCAGACAGCTGGATGGAAGACATGAGGCATACCGGGATATAGCTGACCCATCGAGGCATGGCGATACTCGCAATCGTCATGATGGTACCTGGACGCGTCAGTCTCAGTGTCGAGTTTACTGCTGATGCAGACTTACAAGCAATGCTGAGCACTAGGCCCACGCCATATACGAGTCGTCGCGTCATGGTGGTGATAAAGACAGTCGTTTCCCAACAGAAAGGTGTGTCGGAGAGTTGAGCCCCAAAGAGGCGGCGCGATGGGATGGATGAGCAGTTGCGGGGTTTTGTGTCAGGGCTGGCCTGTGATGCGTGATTTTGGAGGTACAAGTAGCCGCGTCGAGGATGGTCGGTACGCAGTGACGGAGACTTGCGCTGAGCGAATTACTATTATTGCGCGCAAGGGTTTGTTTGCGGTTTGCGTTCGCAAAGTGTGTGAGGAGGAGGGGCGGAATCGGATTAAACCGTCATGGGTAAATAGACGAGGACACAACCTTCCTATCGCTATCGTGTGGAGAGGGTGGGCAGACACATGTTCAAGATTTGGGTTTGCCAGCCGCGCTACCACACCATCGCAACCCGCGCGCAATGACGACAGGGCCATTGGTAGGCCTCGGCTTGGCAACGTGCTAACGACCCCACTGCTCTCCCATTCTAAAGACCATCCCATCTGCTACCAGACTCTAGCATTGAATCGCGCACGTAGCGGCCTGTCACATTTGTCGCTTGAAACCATGCTGCGTGGTCACGATGTTGTTTCAAGAAAATTATGCTCCGTGGAACCGCAATGTCTTGGTCGAGACATGGCCTCGACATCGAGGCGTCAAGTAGCGGTGTCAAATGCCATGCTGTGGTTAGCGCCCTTCTCCGATCACTTGCAGCGTCACCGATCACGGCGTCGTCCGTTCTGGCATCTTCCCAGCTTCGTGCTGCCACATCACTTCACGATAGAATAACAGGGCCGACCAAGTAGCAACAATGAGTAGGCTGGTTGCAGCATCATGACTCTGCTAGCAGTGTGTATACGCGCAGGGCAGTACATGCACTGCTGATCACAGTACGTATCTCATTGATACAGGAACTGCAGGCGCATGTGACCCCTCACGCGGCGTCCAGGTAAGAAACGCAGAGATAACACCATCTTCGTGTGGTGGCCTGCAATTCCCAGCCACGGCGATCAGCACGGACATGGTGCAAACGCGTGGGGCAGCATTGCCATCAATCTTCCTATGGCATTTCGCGATTCCTCGTTAGTGGCGCAAGCTCTCTTGGTCAGCAGACTTTACGTGGGATGCACTGCGATAACAAACTTGAAATCGCAGAACATACAACACAAACAGGAATTTCCAAGCAACGTGGTTCTTCACCATTTGAACAAAAGGGGCGTTGGAGCAGCATCTATACCCTGTTTTGTTGGGGTCGTGAACAGACACGCGGGGATGCATTGACGCACTCCAGGCTGCACCTTCCTGCACCTCCCGATATTGCTGTTTGCTGTGATTGGGCAGCACCACCGCAACGAGTATATGTCTTGCATACCTCGGAGTCGCTTCGATAACGAATACGCGTTGGTGGGTGGTATGCAAAGCGCGATTCGTTGCTGTCAGACAAGCCCTTGACGATGGTTATGGCACAATTGATACATGTTACATATGTTACAAGGCGCGACTATGTTGTTGCCATCATTACTAGAAGAGTATCTCCTCTGCATCGACCGTTGGCGCCATGCTCCGTTTCTGCAGCATCTCATTGCAGAGTAAGGAAGCCGCAACGCTCACATTGAGACTGTCCACGCCGATCTCATCAACGTCGCGACCGTGCCGAATGCCGACTTTATAATGTGCCAGATTGAGGAGGCTATCTCGAAGCCCCGTTCCTTCTGCGCCCATCATGAGAATTGTAGGATGCTCTGCGACTGGGCAGTGACCTACAGGCAGTCGCTTCGTGCTCCTTGCAATTGTGTAGATGATATTGCTCTCTGATTGCTCCGCCGAGTCTAGCACAGAAGATTGTGGCGGTGGTATAGCATCACTGCCATATATCCTCCAGCCAGCTCGTGCACTTTTCCCTAGAAAATCTGTAGGCTCGCTGACCTTGAAGATCGGAAGTGCTTCTGCCGCACCGGCAGAAGCCTTGAGGGTGATGTGGCTCCATGGGGCGATTTGGCGCGTGGGCGTTACAACAGCATCGACACCTAAGAAATATGCCGAGCGAGCTATAGCGCCGAGGTTGCCCTCATCAAGCTGCGTCTATTAGCCCAGTTCATAGAATCTGCAACCCTAGCAATACGTACGACGCCATCGACATAGAGCACCAGAGGATGTCTCCAGCCGGCCGCTCTATACGAGTATAACTCCTGCTTCCCATTGACAAGCGCATCCTCGGCGCTCTGACTGCCAATCGAGACGCTAAAACTCGCATCCTTCATAGAGGCAGCCTTCAATTCGGTAATTGGGGGAACTGGTAGGGGTGATGATTCAAGTACCACGCCGTTGTGAGGTCGACCACTACTGGCCTTGTCCATAGCGCGTATATATTCATCACCAACCTCTTCCGTGATTGGGAACAGCTTGAGCGCCCTGATACGCGCGAGGAGACCATCCCTGCTGAGGCCTCTTGAATGAATGTAAATCTTGTAGAGCTTTCGGCGATTTGCCTTTATGGCAGCAAGAACACTAGAATATCCGTAGATGAACTCAGAAGCTGCAGTGGTGTACGGCAATGACTCCGGTTCTCGTACTGAGCCAATCTGGCGATCTTTGTGATCCGTCGCTTCTTGAGGAGCTTCACGACGCCCGTAGCGCTCGTTATTCTCCCTCGCAGGCCGCTCAGGACGTTCAGGTGCATCCGAGGACGGTCCGTCTCTTCTTCCAAACGACCGTGGTGTTTTCGTGGAGTTTTCGTCTCTTCGAAATGCATCCCTCTTGGGGCGTCTAGAAGGGACACTGTCGGCAAAGTGGTCTCTGGAGGCTCGCCGGGAGGGCCTGTCTAGAGATTCATTAGATCTTGCGCTTCGCTCGAAAGGTCTCCGGCCACCTGCTTCAGAATCACGCATGCGTAGCGGAGGCCGTTCTGTGCGATCAAATCGTCCAGCCCGTGGTGGCCCATTCTCGCCACGATATGTTGAGCTCTCCCTATCCTCAGAACGGCCTGATGATCGAGGTCTCTCATCATATCTTTGCCGCCGCCCTGTAGTATCGTCTCGTCGTTCCCCAAACGACAACTCGCGGCGCCGAGTCGGCCTATCCCACTTTCTCGAAGGCCCCTCATCCCTGTCCTCTCTGAATCGGCTCGGTACTTCATCGCGAGGTCGTGAGGGTCCTACGCGGTCAGAATCACGGCTTCTACCAAAGGTATTGTGTCGTTCATTGCGGTCTCTCTGCGGACGATCGCTGGAATCTGGCGCATCGTTGCGATTTGTTGGACGCCCAAAGCGCTCGGCCCTCAGCTCGCGACGGTTCTTTGTGTTCGCATCTCGAGTTTGTTCAGGTGGGGCTCGCGTGCGGGGTCTGAACGGGCGATCTGGTCCGCCTTGCCTACCACGTTCGATGGCGGCAGTGAGAGACTTGTAGCGACGGAAGACTGGAGTTAGATGTGTTCGTTGCGCCCGAAGTAGCGTGCTACCATATAGGGAAGTGAGCACCATAACAATGCCACTCAATTGAGCAAAGTTTGTAATACTTAAAAGTTAACTTTCATCGTCATTTTCATGTTCATCAGAATTATTTCCGCAAGCACAGACCTCACCTTAATTGGCCGTCATTAACGTTAGCGCGTTTTCGGCGCGAATCGCGAAGTCACGTTAACTTAGACGCGTCCAACATTGCCGCAGTTTACAGACATCCATATTGATGAGCGACTTCAATACACAGCACATTGCACGCAGCTTGCTCGGAACATATCAAACGACCACTCCTTCATTGCCGTTCATGTACATACAATCGACAATTGCCTCGTCCGGCGGTCCGTCCATGAGTGCAACGTCAACTCCGCAAGTCTCGAGGCTTCGGTTGTCGTTTCTACGCCCTCGCAATATCATTTCGCCGTTTCATACGTTGATAAGATGAGTAGTAGCGAGGATGATGGCGCTCAGCTCATGGCTGCGTTCCAGCGGAACGGCAGTCGCAAAGAGCCAGTACCACAAGTCACTCAACAACCACCATTATCCCGTACAGTCTCGTCGACCGACGGCACTCCAGAAGATCGGGAGGATAGTACACAAGCCGAGCAGCCATCCTCTCGTAGAGCTGTCTGCGTAAGGGTGCCACCAGTCCACCACAGAGACGACTACATCTACTACGAGCCTCGGGATGAGGTGGAAGCTGTGTTACGTGAACGCAGCAGGAGGGGCGAAATGCTCTACGACATCCGGCTAGTTGGTGGAGTAAGAAAAGAGGTGAGTGCATCTGGTAAAGGCAATTTCACTCCCCCTGCGAAGATAGTAAAGGCAAAGCGTTGTACCTACAGCGCAAGCCTTAGCTGCTGTATTTTACCCACTTGTCCGCCTCAAACCGCCTCTCCCTTCCGCAAGATTGCGAATCCAATCTCTGACGCGCTCTCAGATCACTTCCGAGGAACTGCTCGAGCTCACTGGTGGCCGTGAAGCGCTACAGACATTCCTACAAGAGGACAACGACCAAGCAAAGACCAGCGCCGACGAAGATATGCAACTCCGCGCTCGCAATTCCAAAGTCAAAGCAAAGCATGATGGCTTCATCGACATCTCAACCATTGGAATCTCATCTTCAGACGAAGCAGAGGAAGAGGAGGACGATTTCGCCTCGGCCGGCCGTAGACCTCGCAACGGTCGTGTACAATCGTTGAAGAGCCACAGAGGCGGTGGTGTGCGTTCTTCAAGGGCTCGTTCGAGTATGAGCGACCTCGTTGCGCTCTCTTCTAGCGACGACTCCGAGGCTAGACCAAGAAGGCGAGGGCGAAAACCAAAGGAACACCTGGAGCCTACTCGCCGCTCTTCTAGACAGCAACCTGCGACACAGATACTCGATAACTCCGATGACGATGACGAGGAGGAGGAGTCGAGCGACTCCGACATGCTCCGATCGGACGTGCTGCTCGGGAGGAAGCGCAAAAACCGATCTTCGCGGTCATCGAAGCCAGAAAAGGTTCCAAGATTTGGTATCCGACAGTCCGATCGTTCTACTCGCGCGACCAGGAACATGGAGGAAACAGGCATAGATGACGTTTACCGCTCTGATTCTGAGCCCAGAACTTCTGCACCCAAGATGACCCAAGTTCGTGAGGTCTTTCCCACCTTACCAAGGAGCGATCTATTCCGAGCACGTCATGCTGAAGGCTGCGAGGTCTGTTACAGCGGACCTAATGTTGCACCATTGATATACTGCCAAGGGTGCTCGCTCGCGTACCACAAGAACTGCCTAGGCAACCGATCTAACCGAGAGCATCTGGTCACCAAAGTTGGACATGAGCAATTCGTCTTGCAGTGCAGACGTTGCATCAATATCTACAAGAAGAAGGATGCGACCGCTCCGGACCTGGCTCGTTGTCAGGATTGCACCCTACAAGGTGTTTCATGCAAGCCGTTCAGACACCGCTCAACAACCCAGCAAGAGATGAAAGCGCGAGAAGAGAATGGGGGGCAGGACCCAATCGTCGGTGTGCCGCCTGGGATCATCAACAACGCCAACAACGTTCTGTTCCGATGTACCAAATGCTCGCGAGCATGGCACTACCACCATTTGCCCCCACTCTCTCAATATGCGATGGACGTTAATAAGGATGAAGAGGAACTAGCAGACGAGCGCTTCCGCGAGTACTCAAACAAATTCATGTGTAAAGAGTGTCAAGACACGGACGGCCTGAAGGTGGGCAGCCTCATAGCCTGGCGGCCGTCCGACGTTGAGACCTATCATCCAGGAGCCGCATGCGATTCAGTTCATGAAGACGACAAGCAATATCTCATCAAATGGGAGAAACAGTCCTATTTCCGAGCTGCCTGGTTTTCCGGTGCCTGGACTTGGGGTGTCACTGCGACTGCTATGCGGAAGGCTTTTTACAAGCGTGAAGACGGCCCAAAGATGCGCACAGAGGACGCCATACCTGAAGAGTATCTCCGTATCGACATTGTTCTCTCGATCAAATACACGAGCTATGTCGAGGTTCGTAACGAAGAGATCGACAAAGCTCGCATTAAGGAGGTTGACACCGCCCTGATCAAATACAAAGGCCTCGGATACGAGGATGCTGTATGGGAGAAAGTGCCCACTCAAGAGGACGGCGATCGATGGCTTGACTTCGTTACAGCTTATAACGACTGGGTGGCCGGGCGGTACATCCGCTATCCTAAGCAGGGCCCTCTTAAATTGCGCCTTGAGAAGGCCCGCAGCTTACCATTCGCGAAGCTCGAGAAAAAAAAGCAGCCCGACAATCTCGTTGGCGGCGACTTGATGAAATATCAGATTGAGGGGTTGAACTGGCTGTACTATCAATGGTATAGCCAGAAAAATGGTATTCTTGCCGACGAGATGGGTTTGGGCAAAACCATTCAGGTCATCGCTTTTATGGCAACAATGGTGCAGGAACACAACTGCTTCCCCTTCCTCATCGTTGTACCCAACTCAACAGCTGCCAACTGGCGTCGTGAGATCAAACAGTGGGGTCCGTCTTTGCGCGTTGTTGCCTACTTTGGATCAGCGCAAGCTCGGGATATGGCATACAAGTACGAGATGTATCCTGAAGGTACTAAAGAATTGCGGTGCCACATTGTTGTAACATCGTACGAGGCAGCAAATGACGACAGCTGTAGGCGGATGTTCCGTAGCGTTAGCTGGGGCGGTCTCATTATCGACGAAGGACAGCGACTCAAGAACGACAAGTCTCAATTGTACACAGCTCTTAGTGCCGTTAGGGCGCCTTTCAGGGTCCTCATGACTGGCACGCCGCTCCAGAACAACGCAAGAGAGCTGTTCAATCTCCTACACTTCCTCGACGAAACGATTGATGCCGCCGCGCTTGAAGAGAAATATGCAGAGATGACGTCTGAAAATGTCAAGGAGCTGCACGAACAAATCCGACCCTTCATTCTGCGACGTACTAAGGCCCAAGTCCTGACATTCCTTCCTCCATTAGGTCAGGTTATCTTGCCGATCTCTATGAGCCACCTGCAGAAACAACTTTACAGGTCTATTCTGTCAAAGAGCCCTGACCTTCTGAAGGCTCTCTTCACATCTGCCAAGTCGCTGAAACAACAAGAGCGGGCCAACCTTAGCAACATCCTCATGCAGCTGAGGAAGTGCTTGTGCCACCCGTTCGTATACAGCCGCGACATCGAGGAGCGAACGGATATAGCTGCCGTTTCGCATCGCAACTTGGTGGAGGCATCTGCGAAGCTGAGCTTACTGGAAGTTCTGCTACCAAAGCTCAAGGAGCGCGGACATCGCGTGCTGATCTTTAGTCAATTCCTCGACATGCTCAACATTGTTGAAGACTTTCTTGATGGCATGGAGATGGCATATGAACGCCTCGACGGCCAAATGGGGTCCTTGGAGAAGCAAAAGCGCATCGATCAGTTCAATGCACCAGACTCACCTCTATTTGCCTTCCTCTTGTCAACCAGAGCTGGCGGTGTTGGTATTAACCTTGCCACGGCGGATACCGTCATCATCCTCGATCCCGATTGGAATCCTCATCAGGATCTACAGGCCATTGCCCGAGCCCACCGTATTGGTCAGAAGAACAAGGTTCTTTGTTTTCAACTCATGACCCGGGCCTCGGTCGAAGAGAAGATCATCCAGATGGGCAGGAAAAAGATGGCTCTCGATCACGTTGTTGTTGAACAAATGGACGCTGACGATGTCGAGGAGCATGACGTTGAGTCCATTCTCAAGTTTGGTGCAGCTGAACTTTTCAAGGACGACAACGCCGATCAGAATATTCGTTACGATGATGAATCGATCGACAAATTACTTGACCGTTCCCAGATCGAGAACACAAAGACTGGCACCGACGAATCGGCAGAGGCACAATTCAGCTTTGCTCGAGTTTGGGCAAATGATGGTCTACAGAACGATTTGGAGACTGTTGAAGAGGAAGCCGCACCTGATCCTGGTGTATGGGACAAGATTCTCAAGGAGCGGCAAGCGGTGGCTGCAGCGGAGGCACTTGCGCGGGCTGAAGCCATGGGTAGAGGAAGAAGGGCTCGAGGAGTATGTTCCTCCATGTGTGCACAAAATTCTAAGCTAACTTTGGTGCAGGTTGTCGATTATGCCACCGAGAAAGACGCCGCTGAGGCTGGCTTGACTGCTGCAGAGGACGCCTTCGAGGATATGCTTGCTATCCCTTCACCTGTAAAGATGATGAGCTCGCGCAAGAAAAGGAAGAACGATTCAGAAAGCGACACCGATTTCCAGGCTGAGACTGAGGACGAGAGTGATCCTGAACCAGAACTCCAGGCGGCTGAACCTATTAGGCCAGAAGAGCTCAGTATCGATCGTGGCCGTGGAACAACTCTCAAAACAAATCCTGCAATATCTGAACAAAACGGCTCAGGCGCGCCGCCCATTGAGTTTTCGTCCAAGCCATTGCAGATTACGCCACCCACATCTATCGAATTTCCCAAGTGGAAAAAGACTGCTGGTGTTTCGGGCTCCACCATGGAGCAAAAGTCGAATCTGTCATCGACAAAAGCTTCCTCTCGCACTGCGGCCACTGGGGTCATCGACTTATCGTCGCCGAAAGCGACGACTAACCGCTCGTCTGCAGTCAAACCTTTCAAGCGCGCGCACATGCCTATTCGCTCACCACTCGAGCCCACTTACGGCTCCTACAGCAACCGTGTCTGTCCGGCGTGCCGCAAGCAGCATCTGCAAGGTGCTTGTGAGCTAAAGGCCGCCGGTGTCGAACATTGCGGTCTTTGTGGCCTAGCACATTTTGGTCACAGCCGCACATGCCCCCACATCAAGTCTGAGACTCAAGTACGAGCCATGCTTGAGGCGCTTAAGAACTCCAATGAACCAAAAGAGCTCGTCGATCTGGCTGTGAAGTATCTGCGTGGTGTCAAGGGCACGTTGGTACAACAGAAGAAGCGGGACCGTGAAAAGGCTGCAGTGCAGAACGGCGAGCTTCCACCACCCATCGGCACTTCTAACATTGGTCATCCACCGATAGTGCGTGCGCCCTCAAACAATGGGAAGCCTACATCGACAGAACTCCCGCAAGGAGCGACCCAGTTCCCACTTCGTCCTCCAGCTCAGTTTCCAATCGTGCCCCAGCGCGACGTTCCAAGCTGGTACGCGGGCCCCAATAATACGGCCGCAGGCTGGGCAACTGGCCAGAAGACCCCTGCCGAACAGCAGAGACTGGCGCAGATGCAATCGCAAGGCCAGTTGGACGAGCAGGGGATGGAGACTGCGTTGCGAGGTTACTTGGGTCACTAGTGGCGAGACGAGGCACGTGGTAGCAGTCAAAAAGGCGTTTTGGGTCTGGGATGGCTGGACGATATTCAGCATTGTATATTACACAACATTGGCATTTGGTAATGGCGTTCACAACGCCCCGGAGCAAGACCTGTGGAGGCATACGCCTATGATTATTCGCGCTGGCTTACAGTGGCTAGAAAAGCACGATGACACGTATCATGATGAATCTATACGCAGCTGCGTCACTTGTCATTGTTTCAGTTGACTTCAAATTCCACTGGCTGCATATAGGAAGTTTTGACCAACATCAAATGTACAAGTGCTGATTGTTCTTTCACTTCAGTCCTTTAAGCAATATCCTTTTTAGGTTAGCCTGAGATCGCTGGGTTGATAGCGCGCAGTTACACGAGTCCTCCACCACAACTCATACAGGAATTCAACTACAACTCTTCTGCTCAAGCACCCTCACTCGCACCCACTTGACTGTCTGCTGCTCTGACATCACTAGTTGCCGGCTTGTCCAATGCAGGCTTTACCTATCGTGCGGGTAGCTGGTAGGCAATTCCACACTCGGACTGCAGTTACAGAGAAGTTACCAGCTATATTGTATTAAATATGTATAGCTATCGGATACGCTTTCTTACAACCTGACATTGCCTATATGAACGCCTAGTCCCCGAAGTCCCAACCTTGACGCCGCGTGTAACCAGCACTCCCATACGCCGTGATATCAAAAGCAGATCAGAGTACATTAGCATCATCATCGTCTTCTTCGTCTTCGTCTTCGTCTTCGTCTTCGGTTTCCTCGTCCTCGAGCTCTTCATCTTCCTCCTCCAAAGCCTCTCTCAAACTCTCTGTCCAAACTTCATACCTGCGATCCGGATCAACATCAAATGTCTCTGTCCCAGCTCCCAACGTCCTCAATTTCTTCTTTCTATTCTCCGCCCTCACTATAAGCGCCCTCTCCAACACCCCGATCTTCTGCTCTCCAAACTCTTTTTCCTTCACATCCCAATTTCCAGCGACCAGACCGTTCCGCCAACAAAACGCCAACCAAGCCCTCCAGTGCCGATCCTGCTTCAATAGCGCAGGATTACCTAGCACTATCAACGCCTCCTTAGCACGCGTCAACGCAACATTCATTGTCCTCGGCTGCTTAACAATCCCCAACCCGCGCTTCCTATCCTGCTCCAAAAACTTCTCTCTCGTCCTCGTCGTACAGATAATCACCACCCTCTTCTCCAGCCCCTGGAAAGCCTCCACCGGTCCTATATTCACGTCCCACAGCCCGTACCCATTCGACCGCATGATTTTACGCAGCAATTTGACCTGCGCCGCGAAGGGAGACATGATACATATATCAGCCTGCTGCACACCACTACAACGAACGAGTTCCTGCGCGATGGAACAGGCGATACGCGCTTCGGAGAGATTGTACCACCCCCCGCCGTCGCGTTCGATTTCGTCGGGTGCTGAGTGCGGGACGAAGAGGACGGGCCAGGCGCGGCCGCACCAGATTGAGGAGTGCTGCAAGGGCGATTCAGGGGTTGGAGCTTCGGGAATGAGCGTATCGTTGTAGAATAGGGAGGAAGGAACGGTGAGTATCGCGGGATGGGAGCGATAGTTCCGGATCAGGTTTGTGAAGGGTGGGTAGATGATTGGCAGCATGCTTTTCTCCAGCACAGGGGGACTTGTCGACGGTTTACTTTGGTCGCGTGCCAGAGGATGGGATTTGTAAAGTGACCGCTGGCTGAGGCGGGCGAAAAGCGAGGTTGAGGATTCTGGATCGGATGACGCTGTTCTTGGTCCCAGCTGGTGTTCGTCTCCAGCCATGACAAGCAGTGGTTGTGCAGATGTCTTGGGGTGTTCGGAAGGTGGGCAAACGACGTTCAGAGCGGGTAGTATGTCCATTTCTGTTGCTTGTGCTGCTTCGTCGATGAGCAACGCACTCCAGTGTAGTGTTGGTGGTGGCGCATTGTCCTCAGGATGGAACGTGGTGAAAGTATTCTTCTCAATATGCCAGAGATCGTTATTCGCCAAGCGCGCCTCATGAAGTATACCCGCGTCTTGACACGAGGTGACGATGATATTGTATGACAATAATTGCCGAATTGGAGGAAGATCGAATTTGTTCTTATTCATGTATCCGTATTGCGTGAGCTCCATAGGCATTTCGTAAGATACTCTACCCGGGCGATTGAGTCGAAGCAACTCATCTGTACTCAAATACTGCTTCAGTCGAAGGGCAAGAGTATCCGCGGCAGCTTCGGACGGTGCACACATGATGATGTGTGTATTCTTGGAGGTGTGTAGCAGCTGCATTGCCGTCTCTACCAATGTCTTCGTTTTTCCGGTTCCTGGTGGTCCGCTGATAAGATACGGGAGTACGCCGTAGTCATCGACACAGATTGATTTGACAGCATGCGCTTGTTCATAGTTGATGGCGTGATCAAAGAAGTCGCTATGCGGCACCCTGCGAAGCCGGGTTTGTAACAGACCGTCCTCTTCTGTTGGGAACAACATTCGACGAATCCAGTCATTATGATGTGTGGCCGTCTGATATGTAGAGGTACCAGAAGGCTTACCCTGTTCTCTGTAACCTGCATGAAGGTCTTGCGGGGCTTTTTCGTGCTCAATTGTCGACCTGGCGAACAAGGCTGGTGGACTTGTCTTGATCAAGTTTGTGCCAATTGCGACCCTGGCCTTTTGTTGTACCTGAAGTTGAGGAAGCTTGACCGGGAACGTCACGTTCACGAAGGGAGGACTTTGAGCTTGACCTGAGTATAGGGGTATCAGGCCGTCGACCTTCAAGTATACTAGTTCACTTGCTTTGTTGACCCCATCCACGTATGCATTGAGTTGTCTACCCGTCCACCCTACAATGACTCCAGGGTGGTCCGGGCGTCGTTCAATGTCCTCGAAGGGAACTGCAAAGGGCAGCATATGTCCATTGGAATCCATATGCAGCTGACGGAGTTGCAATATATCGCCCGGCTCCAAAAACGGTCTTCCCTCACGCAGACCAGGAACTAACAGCGCCCAGATCTGATCTTCGACATGATGTGCTGGAGAAGGCGCTAGGACGGCATTGTATAGCGCATATTTTTCATTATCATAAAACGTCGCACTTGCTTCTTGAGTGGCTAATGACGACATATGGTGTAAATAAGACTGAGGAGTCAGATCCTGCTCTGTGTGTAACTCTGGATCTTCGTGGTAAGCTGCAGTATTCTTGGGCAGCATAGCAGTTCCCGCGAAGGTCGAGACTAAAGGTTGCGGTCAGTGCTATACCGAGGAGAAGGAAAGACTCTTCGCCTCAAGGAGTGAACGCACTGTGACGGGTCAGTAAATTACGTAAATAGGTGAAAGGTTCCATGTGTATCCGGAATCCTCCCTGCAAGTGCCGAGGGTATCATGATGACATGAAGCCACCCAGACCTGCTTCGAGGTACGAATCACACTCTGCAGTAGAAGTTCCTTACCTATACTTGACATAGTCTATCTCGATTCTTTGGCTACCTGTGAGTATGATGCGAACAGGTTCTTGTCTGTTAATTGCACGCCAAGCCGACGGCGTGAAAGATTCAGCTGTCAACCACGGTGTACAAGTCAGGTAATAGCTCATCGACACATTGTACATCACAACATACCATATACGTTATACTCCCAGCTTGGTGATACTGGCCTATCTGAGTCCTTCGAATTCTCATTCGTAGATTTTACCGGACTCGGAGTTGTCAGAGATGAGCTCCCACTCGTGTTTTGCTGTGATACAACTGATGCAGAGGCCGTGCAAGACGGAGACACAGGCATCGCCTTCGCTAGCTGTGACTGAGTGGCAATTTTCGGAATAGCTACAAGATCAGAGGCTTCGACATTGGCAGTCTTGCGAGTTTTGACCTTTGTGGTCTCTGCGAGAGCTGCGGACACCCCTTTTACTGCTGGTATGATATTCGGTCTGCTGGTCTGTTTTGGTCGACCTGTACCCGCAATCTGCGCCCACGACGCCATATCGAAGTGTGGGCGATCGGTATCCGTACATCTACGAATGCTTCCTCCGTGTAGCCCTACGATTGAGCCTGCGACCGCAACTTGGCTGCAATGATATTTTTGAGTGAGGAACTGTCTCTTGAAGCTGGACGACGTCTAATTGTGAGTAATTGAGATCCTAGATTGATGATAATGTCTTTATGCAAGTGTCGAAGAGAATCAAGACGATGTGATTTAGACAGCGTGCTGTGCCGCTGGAGACCAAACGGCCCCAAACCACGCGCTACGTTATCGTTGGCATGCAAAATTTGGTAAGGCTACTGTGTTTTTCAAAATATTGGATCTAGTACCGCGCCCGCCCGATACAGAAGATACTATAAAGTGAAGGTGCATATCATAGGTCGAGGAGGACGAGAAGTTCTGTTGCCTGCTACGCGATGCCTTGGGTGTGGCGCCGAGGAACTGCCGAGGAGCTGAGGTACGAACAAGGTGTTTTCTTTCCAACTCAATATCCGCATTATGTAACTACTGTGCACAAATCTCAACATAAGCATACTCTTCCTAAGTTATGGCCTTCGATGAGCTGTAGATGATTTAGCTTTATGTTGGTAGTATCACTTGCTTTCTTGATCACTGCAAAAGCGCCCTTTTGCCGAAAATTGGTTCGAAAGATGCCGACATTTTCCACAACAAGTCTCTCGTAAGACCCACAATCCTAACCATCTCGATTGGGAAATATCGCCAATGAAGAATACCTCAGGCTCATGTTTAAACCTGCCCAACAACACTTGCCGACGCCTCAGAGTAGACTTGGCGGTGTACCAGACGTATCTTACTATTAAGTAGCAAGCTGCAAGGCCAGCAACGGGCAGCTTAAGCAATATGCCATGGACTCTGAATACAAGCTGGTGATCACCCATCTCTTCTTTTGTCATGCGACTTACATTGCTACTATTCCAGCAGATTGCAAGCCTTCCCCGCATGTACGTCATGATCCGAGGTCCTCGAGACGTTCGCTTCGACATCGACATAAGTAGTTAATGGATACGCAATATCTGCTCAGAAATTTCTCTCTCAAACGATTGTATAAGCGGCAAGAATCATTTCAACATGTCAAACCAGCAGACAGTCCAGTCGAGAGGCATATACCACGGCCTTCCCGTTTACCCATCTTCCCTCAAAGGCTTGACCGCAATTATCACAGGCGCAAATGGAATATCAGGAAACTACATGCTCCGCGTCCTATCCCAAGATCCGGAAAGATGGAGCAAAATATACTGTCTCTCACGCCAACCACCAGCTCTTCCGAACGGATTACCCAAAAACGCTGAACACATTGCCCTCGACTTCTTGAAGGAACCAGAAGAGATAGCAGCAGCTTTGAAAGAGAGGGGCGTTAAAGCAGACTATATCTTCTTCTACAGCTATGTCCAAGCGAAGCCAAAAGAAGGTGGGGGACTGTGGAGTGACGCAGAGGAAATGTGTCGAGTGAACCGTATGTTTCCGCCTATCCTCTTTCGCCCACCTCTCCTCTCCAATCCTAACTCATTGTCAAGTCCTCCTCCTCAAAAACTTTCTCCTCGCACTCCCTCTAACCCCCATCACCCCCACCCGCATCCTCCTTCAAACCGGCGCAAAAAACTACGGCATCCACCTCGGACCCGCCGCCACTCCACAGGAAGAACACCACCCCCGAATCACTCTCGAGCCGAACTTCTACTACCCCCAAGAAGACTTCCTCTTCTCGTTCTGCGCTCAACACAAGATTGGCTGGAACGTCTGCATGCCCGCCGCCATCCTCGGCGCCGTGCCATCCGCAGCCATGAATCTCGTCTACCCACTAGGAATCTACGCATCCGTACAGAAACGTCTCGGCGAGGACCTCGCGTTCCCCGCGGACCTAGCAGCATGGGAAGCTCCGCGCTGTCTAAGCAGCAGTGCGCTCAACGGCTACATGGAGGAGTGGGCTGTGTTGAGCCCGCATACGGAGAACGAGCGGTTCAATACGAGTGATGGCGCGAGCTTTACTTGGGGCGGCTTTTGGCCCAAGTTCGCGCGCTGGTATGGTATGCCGTATGGACGGCCGAGCGTGGAGGACGGCATATACACGACTGTGACGACGCGCTTCGATCCGCCGCCGAGAGGGTTTGGGCCGCCGGGTACATATCAATATCGCTTTAGGCTTGTGGATTGGGCGAAGAGGCCCGAGGTGCAGAAGGCGTGGGAAGAGTTGGTGGTTGAGCATGGATTGGTGGCGGGGAAGTTGCAGGATATGAATGTGGAGAGGATCTTTGGGTTCGCGGATGGGAGCTTGTTAGGGGCGTCGCTGGATCTGACGATGAATAAGGCGCGGAAGATGGGGTGGTGTGGGTTTGTGGATTCGAATGAGGCGGTGAGGGAGGTGCTGGAGGAATTTGGCCAGATCAATATGCTGCCACCTGTAGGGTAAGGTTCTGGGGTTAACTTCATCTTCAACCGGGTGAAGGAATTGGAAAGATGGATGCGGAATTACGGCCATATTTACTACTTCTAATCTAACAATATGCTACCAACCTCTATCCCTAACAAGTTCATATATCCAGCTCCTGCAGTCGCCGCAAATCACCCTCTTCTCCGCGTACTCGCCCGACTCCTGACTTCACTCGCGCTAACCTCCAAATGCGTCCCACTGCTGCTCCTGTCCAACTTGACCGCTGGACTTGCACCATTGCCCGTACCAAGATAATCTGCATCGTCCATTTCAACGGCTGCAGGGGTTAGAACATGTGTACCCTCGATCATAACCTTGTCAGCTTCGGGAACGACTAGACCCGGCTCCTTTACCTCCGGGCGTCTCGTCCCAAGGGGCGGATCAAAGCGCTTGCGCAGCGTCTCGATCATCTTGCCGAACCAGAACCAGTTGAGCCCGTTGAGCGTGATATTGGATGCGAGGTATGCGGCCGCAAGCCAGAGGGGAACTGTTTGGCCCTCTGCGAATGCTAGGACGTCGTGCTTGAAGCCCGCGTTGCCAACGATGGTGGTGCTGTTCAACTTGCCAGTCTCGACGTCGGCGAGGGTGACTGGGCCGGCGGCGTAGGCGCGGTACACGTCGGCAAAGACGCGGAAAGAGTGGTATGTGCCCCAGCAGAGACGGCAAGTGAAGAACGTGAACAGGAGGAAGATGCCGTTGACGAACTGCAGGGTCGAGCCGGTCATATTGAGCTTGTCGCAGAACCAGTGGATATTGAGGAAGGGTGAAGAGAGCTCGTAGAGGATGAAGGTAGAAGCGTAGTAGTTTACGAATGGGCGCTGGAGTCATTGTCAGCACCTGGCGATATGGTCGCTATCAGTCAGTGCCTGCACTTACGAAGCCGAGCGAGAATACGCAGAGGGCGGAGATGGCGTGGAACAGCATTCCGATTCCAAAGATCCTGACGTGCTTGACAGTGATGACTAGATCCCAGAGGAAGTAGCCCCCAGCGAATGCTTGGATCAAGCCAGATGCGCCTGTATATCCATGCACGCGCTCCTTTGTGTCCATGACGTGCCTCTCCGTGTCAACCCACATGACCCATAGTGCCAATCCGCAGATCAGCACGCTCTGCACGAAAGAGACGATATGGACGTCCCAATTCAGCTTCGTGCGTGCATTCAGAGAGTTGTATGTCCGTGGGAAGAAGTAGCGCGAGAAGACGGGCGAGACATATGTGTTGGTGCCGTGATAGATGGCGTATGCCACTATGACCTCGTGGAAATGCAGCGGCAGCGTCTGCATCGACAGATAGCCAGCCAGCTTTTCAGCATACGGCACCAAGTACGCCGGCGGCGCAAGCGGGAACGGATCATGCATCGTGAGCAGAGGGGTCGCGGGTAGAGTTGCCGGCGAGGTGTGTATATGAGGTGTTATGGGAGTCGTAGAGGTCGAGTCCAGAGGAACAGGCGGCGATGCGGCGCGAACGAGTCTTATGCGCGCAGGCAGACGGGCGACGGCAGGGTCATCAAAGACGCCGCACCTTGTGTTGCCTGACAGAGTTGGGCATGCGGAGATGGCATCGGGGCATGCGGAGGCTTGGTTGGAAGCTCTTAGCGAGCTGCTAACCTAGGCACACGACACCGCCAAACCAGCCACAAGACCACGTCATGGTTGAGCTATCATTGCTCCATCTCGTACGCACCGCCACGTGCGTCGTCACGCGATACTGCTGGACGCATTCCACAACCAGAAGAAGCATACTTTTGATGAGTGCCAGACCCTGGCGTGTTGGATAATGATGAATTCAAGACGAGGCTCTGTTCGTGCTACTAATCCGGTCTAGGGTAGGCATGAGTGTGAAGAAAAGCATCTTATTCATCAAAGCACCCTGAGATTAACGCAATGGCTCGACCACCTCTCTTCCTACGAGGTCGCGACTTGTTGAAACCATCGAGATTGAAGCAGCCTTTTTGCGTTGATTCAATCCGTCAAAACATGTACATTACCAAGATAGCACTTCCTAGGCCCTCAGTGTCATGACATTCTCGGACTCCCTAGACCTAATCCTTCGTGCCCTCCTTAGGAGTAACTCCGGGAGGAACCAGATTATACCAACGATCGTAGCTACAGAACGGCCCGCCCAAGCCCTCCAGCTCCATACCTAGATCTTGTCAGCCCCGTCTTATCCAGCGCTGGGTACACGCTCACATTTTTCATTCATTGTGCACTTCTGGACAACTTCCCACCGCGCGCTCTTGCAGATGACGATTCTGTGCGGACGAAAGGTTTTTGCTGCATTGAACCCTTTCAACACATAGTTAGCTCGCGTATAGTGGTGTAATTAGGCAAGGTCTTTGAAACATACAGCAGCCCTTTGCTCCTTCGTTGTCGTATGTGCATTCGCCCTGGGTGTAGAATGATCCAATTGCGAAATACTGCTTGGCGAGTATGGGAGAAGCAAGGGCCACAAAGGCAATGGTAATGCTGGACAGCTTCATTGTTGTCTTGGGCGGGTGTCGACGTGTAAGTTGCTCTTCTTGCAGGATGAAAGGAGTGAAGAAGCTGACGAACAGCGGGAGATGAAGTATTTATATTCTTCCATGGAGGGCTTGCGTGGTAGGAGGATTTTAGAGCGCCCAGTAGTGTTACCGTGGCTCTGCGCAAGAGGTACACTGGTATTGGTACTGTGACCCTGACGTACCAGTATTGTCGATTCCCTGGAATCCATCGCGCGCGCCAACAAGGCACTCGCAGTAGCTCACCGGGGTGTGTTGGGTACCACCACCGCACCGCCTGTAGGGCTAATGCATTTGTGGGACGAACATATGCTGCGGATTGTGTGGTTCGAAGATGTGCTGCAGTCTTGTGTACCCTCAAAAGAGAACTGCCTAACATAACAATACAAGAACCACAGCATCCATGGCAAGCAGTGTTGCTCTATCCAAGATACTTTTAACAAAATCAAGATCTGTGTGCCGGTGTTCTATAGCAGATCGAAAAGGAGAGGTATGCAGTAGGATTAAGATAGATCTGACAGAACATTGTGGCGAAACCAGCGGGATTTGCACATGTCATCGCACAGCTTTTCAGCGTATGCTTCCAGGAAGAGCGCACCGACGTATGATGTTCGTTCGATCTTGTCCAGCAGCGAGTAGAAGTCGTGCAGGGTTTTGTAGCTCTGTATGCGTTTGCATGGCTCTCTGTCAGGAAAGGAGCCAGCAGTGCTGTCAAGTGTTTAGCTAGCATCTTGTAACAGCTTCGCTCGAGCCAGGGCGCTGTTTGCCTGTATAGCAGAGGGTAAAGCAACCGAGGACCGGTACGTAGGCCCTGGCTCTAGTAATTCCGTGAGATCGATTGTCTCGACCAGATCCAAGGAACCCACCTGTACAGACGCCATGTATGAACCTTCCTCATTCTTTTCACGCACCGAATCAGACTCTGCTGCATTCTGTACGAGGTCGCTCCCCTCCAGGAGCTCTTGAAAGCTCATCTGCGCCCCGATCCACATCGCCCAAATTGCATGAGTCAACTCATCCGTCATGAACACCAACTTGAGAGCCAGCCTCATTTCATGCTCATTTATATACGGATAGAACCGATTCCCCTGACTCTTCTCGCCTCCCGGAATATTCTTCCCGTTTGCAACACAGGGTTCCAGGATTCCGAGCTCGTAATTAACAGCCCGGTTCAGTTCTTCGTTGAGGCCCCTGTCGTGATTCGACACGATGGTATCGTTCCATGCCAGTCGCTCAGCGACGAGAAAGCCTTTGCGTGCGTGCGCAGTTGCAATGCGTTCCTGGTAGCACACAGGACAACGGAAACGGTTCTTTAAGGAAGAAGAGGGATGATGATGCAGAGAATGCCAAGATTCGTATGGCATCAGACTCAGAGGGTAAGGAACCCAGTGTAAACTCTGGCATGATTTGCTGTCTGGATGGGAACGATGGAGGACTTTGGGTATGTGAATGGGCACTGTAGCGGCTACTTTGGTAGCAATTGACGTGATCATTGGAGGGTGTTGCCCAGATGACGATGCCGCCTGTGATGCTTGAGGACGGGAGTCTTGTGTAGCCGGTGCCACTCTGAAAGATGACCTCTGTTGTTCACGAACACTTGCATGGTCTTGTCTCTGAGGTAGATGGGGCATTATTTGCACGGTACGCTCTTTCAAGTATATTTCTGTTGTGTATCCAGACATGAAAGGTGAGGGACGAGTTTACGATGTGCCGGATGACTTTAAAGAGTCGATAGACTGTGGCCTTGGTCTGCTGCTCTTCTGGGTTGGTTAGGGGCTATGGTGGTTTGTTGTATACATGAAGTGATCCCATCACGAGATACATTATTTTGCAGCACATTTGATGTTTTGAGTGGTGAAAGGTAAGGTAAGTGCAATTCGTCTAATCGACTAAATTGAGGGGTGAGAGAGAGGATGAGGGGTGAACGCGACGCGACTGATTCGCGCAGGGATTAGACCCGACTTAGCGTGGAAGCTCCAAAATGCTCCATGTGGAGCTTGAATCATCCCACTTTCGCCCATGACAATGCAGGCATACCGAAGAGCTGTTGCAGACGCTCGAATACATACACCACAATGTATCTGCAGAAGAACAGTACCCGCTCAGTCCCCCATCATTACACGCCGGCCATACACCCGACCGTCCTTTGCACCAAAACCTACCGTTGACATCAAGCACATTCGACAAAATCCGGGACTGTACGAACAGAACTGCATAGATCGGAACTATGCTGCACACAGCAAGTCTTCTTGGCGGATTATAGAGCTCCACGAGCAGTGGCAAGCGTCTCAGCAGAATGCTCGCAGTCTGCGCGAGCGCAACAACCGAATCAAAGCGCAAATGGCGCAGGCCGCTGCACGAATGAAGGAAGCTGGCGGTGCACAGGATGCTCCTGCGCGACAAGGCATAATTGGGCAGGCAAAGGAACTGAAGGCAGAACTGGCTGCTATTGAAGCGCAGGAGACACAATTGCAAGAAGAGATTGAAGGCCTGGCGCAGGACCTACCAAATCTGAGCAGTGTTCACACACCCGTCGGTGCCGACGCAGAGGTTGTTGGCTATATCAACGAGCATTTATCGCCTGCCAAAGCTAATCTTGATCGAGCATATAAATCACATATTGATGTTGGACAAGAACTGGGCATACTGGACTTTTCAGGCGCTGCGCAGACTTCAGGCTGGGGATGGTATTTCCTCGTTGGAGACGGCGCGATGCTGGAACAAGCACTTGTGCAGTACGCCCTGAGCGTTGCCAGGAAGAAGGGCTGGAAACCAGTCGCGCCGCCTTCTCTGGTATACTCGCACATCGCATCAGCGTGCGGGTTCCAGCCACGAGACCAGAACGGTGAGCAGCAAGTGTATGCTATTGAACAGCCAGAGAAGGACAAGTCGAAGCCGCAGCTTGCTCTAGCAGGGACAGCAGAGATTCCTCTCGCGGGCATGAAAGCAAATCAAGTTATCGAAGGCTCAGAACTTCCGCTCAAGACGGTAGGGGTCAGCAGATGCTACCGCGCTGAGGCTGGTGCTCGAGGAGCGGACACCAAAGGGCTCTATCGCGTGCATGAATTCACAAAGGTTGAGATGTTTGCCTGGACATCACCAGACAACGTGGGTGACGAGCACTTTGCTTCGCCAAGTCGTGCAGATTCTGAGAAGATATTCGAGGAGATGCTGTCCATGCAGCAGGAGATCCTCGAAGCTCTCGGGTTGCATTGCCGCATACTGGAGATGCCGACAACAGATCTTGGTGCCAGCGCGACACGGAAGCGCGACATTGAGGCCTTCTTCCCTTCGCGGAGGAATAAGGATGAAGGATGGGGTGAAGTCACATCGACGTCGATGTGTACAGACTATCAGAGTCGACGACTGCAGACGCGCACGCGCATCAATGGCAAGCTCGAGTTCCCGCACACTCTCAACGGAACAGCGCTTGCCGTACCCCGCGTGCTTGCAGCAATACTCGAGAACCACTGGAACGAGAGCGAAGGTAGTGTAACGATACCCGAAGCACTGAGACCATTCATGGGTGGACAGGCAAAGATACAGAAGTGTTGAGCATAGCGTGTACCAGCGTAGATGTCAGAAGCAAGTGCAGGTCACGTAGGATAGCACCGTACATACATATGCAGTATGCCAGAACCAAAGTGGCGCCGATTGGATGTGGTGGATGCACAGCCCGTTTTACGCCAGGTTCAAGACTGCAACGACGGGAGCATCCCTTGGTCCACACTTTTCCGCGCCAGCTGGCTGCCCTGCATTTTGGTAGTGATTGTCTCCAGTGCCCTGGCTGGACCGCGGCATCCCAGCTCGTCGCCATCGAGGCTGAATCAGAGCTTGGTCCGACCCGCGGCGGTCATTGGCACAGGCCTCCCAAGCGGCATGGGACCAGTCGCATGTGGATTAACCATGTGAACGTTTGCCACAAGCTCAACCCACTGTCGTCTGCGGCTGCAGCAGTCTTGAAACTCTCCTCACCACCACCATTGCGCAACTGGCCTTGTGATCGCATCGCGCTGCGCCAAGTCTGACCCAACCTTGGACGCAGTCGCATCGCATCTGTTGTGGTGGTGGGGTCATTTCTGCCGGCCTCCTTCACCAGCCTCACTCGACCTGCACCTTTGTGTGCAGACAACGCAACCCGCAGCCACGCTGTTTTGACGCTCCCGCGCCGCCCTTGGGGTGTAACCTCACTCCAGCCATCCGCAGCCCGTCGCATAATCCGGCGCAATCCCACAAGTGGTGGTGGTCGCAGTGACTCGAAGCGTAAACAAGCACAAACAAGAGTTGGAATCACAGTCGTCGCGCATGGTTTCCTATCCAGACTCGCAGAGCACCGAGCGCTCGCTGGCTATCCGCCGCCCGCCGTCTGTCGCATCGCACTCCTCGCGCGCATCTACTGCACGACGGCATCGGCCACACCGATCGCAGTTTGGCGGCTCGACCTTCCAGCCCCAGAATGAGTTTCCGGTTTTCACTCATACGGGCGACGTCGAAATCATCATCAGCAATGGGCGCAAGGAGCAACGGTATCTGCTGCACAAGCTGATATTGACGCAATGCTCGGGCTTCTTCGAGGCTGGCACAAGTGACGAGTGGGCGAGCGCTGGTGACGGCAATGCTGCGCCCAGCTCTGCCGCGCTGGCGAGAGTGCCATCATCGGCGCGACAGGAGAAGCAAAAATGGAGATATGAGCTGGATTGGGGGAAGCACGAGGATGACCTGCCTATGCTAGTGCAGAAGGTGCGCATCTCTGCTCTGTTGAGACGGGACGTGGGCTGACCAGAGAACAGAAAACCCAGACCACCATATTCGGCGGCGATGCAAGTCCACCATCACAACCACCGCCGACACGGAACAAGCCTACAGCACCGCAGTCAGGCTTCTTCCGCAGCATGGCCAACTTCTCCACCCTACACGTCCCACCTGTTGAGAACGATCCCGACGACGACACGTTCCGCGACTACGACAACCTCTTCAAAATCTTCTACAACTACGCTCCCTCCCTCGACGCCGTGAACATTGCAAACGCCTACGTGGAATGTAAATCACTCCTCGGACTCGCCGACATGTACGATGCGCTCGAAGTCATTGGTCCACGCGTGGACCACCACCTCCTCCGCTTTCAAGGCCGTCTCTGGAAGCAAATCGCCAAATACCCGCCGTCATATCTCAAGCTCGGCTATCTAGCGCGCAGCAAGGCTATCTTCGCCGAAGCCATGGTGCACGTGGTGGGCCAGTGGCCACAGGGCATAAACCAACTGCGCGGCCAAATCAGCGAGCCGGTAATCGAGCTCATTGAAGACAAAGTCGACGAAATGGACGAACTCAAAGCCAAAATCGAAGTCAAGCTCTTCCGCCTCAGCCTCACCACCTCGCGTGGCGAACGCGTCTCGCCATCAAGTAATTGGCTCGACTGGCTCGCCGTCAGCTTATTCCGCCAATGGCTAGCAGAGAACACAAATCCCCCTCCCGCACCCATCCTCAAACCCCCCGCTCGCGCTCCCGGATCGCGAAGTAGCGATTCCACACAACAGCCTCTCCCAGCCCCGCCACCCGTCTTCAACACAGGGCGCATCTTCCGCTTGTTAGGCCAAGCGGGGTCTGCGTACCTAGGCCACGACGAGTGCAAGCGCTTTCTGCGCCTTAGTCCGGAGCACTATAATCGTGAGAATCTGAAGCGGTTTGAGCGCAGAGTGGAGGAGATGAAGAACAAGGCGAAAGATGCGGTGAAGCCGGTGATGAGGAATTTTCTGGAACTGGATTTGAGAGAGGGCGGGCTGCCGTACTTGACGTGTACGAGGATCGAGCCGCAGGATTTTCCGTGGGAGGGGGAGTGAATGAATGAATGAGGAGAAGATGTCGAGTGTGATCTTTTGGTTGGTTGGTTGGTTGGTTGGCTGGCGTCTAGATACCCTTTTGTCGAGTTCACCATGTTTCCTTTACGCTATATCATGTTATGTAGTCTTAAGTTCGCACGATACCACGAGGAGGAATATGGAAGTAATGGTTTCACTGATGGGGGATATGCGGCTGGTTCGTATATGCCTGTGGATATAGAAGGAATCAAGATCAAGTTTAAATTAAGCCATTTCATTCTTCATACATTGTTAGCACAGTAGATGCAAAGGGAAAAGTATGCATTCCCCTCAATCATACACCACTTCCCGAGGATGCCACCATGCACATTCGTGACGCTCGAACGACCAAAAAAAACCCGAAATCATCATGTTTCACGGCGAGCCGCCCAAGCCGAGTCACGCGCTTACTCAAACTCCAAACTATCCCGCACGCACTTCCTCACATTCTTCTTGAACTCAGCCGTGTTCTCCCTCCACAACCTCGCCGCATCCGGATTCGCTGGGCTCTCGTCGTTTGGACTCGAGAGCATCGAGATTACGGACAGTAAGATGGTCTCGGGCGTTTGGACCGGTGACCAGCGCTCGGCAGCGGATTCGTAGCCCCATTTGTCTTCTTCGGGTGGGTGCAGGATCGAGATGCAGACTTCGCCGTTGGGGTAGACTGGAAGCTCTGTTAGTACACTGACGTGGATCTTGGGAGGTCAAGTGACGTACTGTTGGGGTGATAGATGGGTGTCTCGAAGCGCATCTTGGGTGGGAGGAGTGGATATTCGGGTGGGAAAGTTAGGCGGGCGCGGAAGAAGCCTCCTACACAGTCATTAGTCTTGAGAGTTGAGTTGGAAAGTGGTGGTTCTTGTTACCTCCGTAGAACTTTGTGTCATCATCGATCATGAGCATAACTTCCCACTCGAAGACGTTGCTCTCTACCAGGCCGCAGCTTATGCCTGATATGCTCTTGTCGTTTTGCATTTGCTTGAGTTGGCGGGACAGCAGGCCTGCTGCCGCGGAGGAAGATGCCATGGTGTATCGCTGGGTGTGCCTCGTGCGGGTAGTTCGGACTAGAAGTAGAGCGCGTGAGGCGGTAACGTGGTGAAGGAGGATGTATGGATGTGAGATTGCCTCTGGAGATAACTATGTCGATTCTGCGTAGAGTGTTGGAGCTATGACCCAATATTGTCCTGCGGTATGGTAGAGTGAGACCTCGGAAGCGCGTTGCGACGTGGATATAGAAGCCGGTCGAGAGTATAGCGGGGCAATATATCAGATTGCGGGCAATCAGGACGCAGCCTGTTTGGTGGCGTGTGGAAGAAGCTGTAGAGCTGTATTCACTTCCGGAAGCGTGCGATGATGCAGTCAAGCGTGAAGAGTGACGAGATCAAAGCTGCCCGAGGAAGCAAGCATCAAAGAGTCGCGCCAGACGCTCCAATCGATGTGCAGATGGTGGCGGTCTAATGCAGGGATCATGTGGGGAAGCTCGCCTTCCCAATCCACTCGTCACTGCATCTTCCTCACCCCAGGAACACTCCCTTTCGCTCATGTCAATGCCATCGGCTTTCCTCGCGCCGTCGTTGGGCGTATTGATATCGCCTTGTTCGTCCTAACTTGTCGTGTGGACGCGCGCGCCATGACCGATGCGTTCGATGTTGACATGGGCGTCCTGGAGGCTTGCTCGCGACGTGACTGTAGCGCTCATGTTGACGACGGCAGTGTTGTGAAGCGAAGCAGAGGAAAACACTGTTTGCTGGGCTGTGTCATTCCACGAGGCTTTCTTGTGCAATGTCTCTGCTACGCACAAGTCAACCTCGGCTGCAACCTCAATACGCCTGCGCGCTGATGCAGTATCATGGCCGGACTGGGCGTCCCGAGGCTTTCCCCCGAAACTTCAAAAACCCAGTGTGTAGGAGGCGGCCGCGACATGGCGCCCATATGCCATTAGCTGCTCTCGCCTTGTCGAGCATTGCCCATATCAAGGAAACAGTCCTGGGCCTAATGTCCCCCACTCATCCCAGATGGCTAGGCGACGTACGCAAAAGCAAACAACTGCAGGACAACTATTGCAAGACCTGCAGAACAACCCGCTTCGACAGTACTTCGCAAAAAGCTTGTTCTGGTGACGGCCTCGCTTCATCATGGATCACAGTGCCGATTGAGCATCGTCTACCAAGCCTTAACGCCATATGCAGTTTGGCCATGCATGTAACATCGAAAACAATCTACCGCAAGCCGCTGGCTTTTTCACGGGCATTAGCTGGCAAGACAGCTCGGCAAGCGACCCAAACAGCTGCCGCTATTCAACACGCACCGCAAACAGCACTCACTGTGTCTCCAACGTGCCATACATTGTAGTATCCTCTCTGTCGGCGCACTTACTAACATGGTCAGGTACGCCATGCCATGTACGGATCAGCAGCCTAATCATGTGCTGTATGCGAGGACAACTGTGGTTTAAGCCAGCCACGGCAAAGAGAGAGGCTACACGAACTGGGGTCCAGATTTGCTTCGCATTATGCGCCGTTGATCGACCCTCTACATAAGTGTGGTAACGTCGCTTATACGTGCCCCTAAATTGATTTTACATGCTACCCGAACTTACACGCGAACTGAACTGAGACTGTTTGACATGTTGCACTGACATGGCGAGCGCACAGCTAGGGAGGAACTTTAAATCGAATCCCATTAGCACCTCCCATCAAAATAGTGTGAGTAGCACATTTCACCTCAGCGTCGCAGACTGGCACAGATGATGGAAAGTAACAAGGACCTTGGATGAAGCCTTGGACCTTCCAGGCGTTACGAGACACTTCAAGAGCGGTGCAATAAAGCCTAGGAAGATGTCTGGAGACGAAGCTTCAGTTTTCTGTGCCTTCGAATACTTCCTTCGTGCGGGCTTACATCCTGCACGCACGTGCTTTATTTCCATTATCGGTCTCCTGCCACAGTTCAAGCCCTCAGCATCCCTCACATTACTCATTACCATAACAGGGTCACATTCTATTGTAAAGAATGATATGCTCTCCATCAACAGTGGCGTGCAGAAATGGAATGGCACAAATGTTTTCCCGCCATTACATGGTGTCAATAGCACCGTGCCTCTAAAAGCCAACTGGAACTGGAAGCCAAACGTCGCCGTCTCTGCGGAGTCCAAGAATGTGTCAAGCCTGACCACGGGTACGTTACCACCGAGTCAGATGCGTGGATGCATGTTTCACGGATCTTCGGACAGGGCTGAAGAATATGCTTATGGTGGAACAACCTACATGGGTAATCAGTCATTGACACCTATATGGCTTCACGTGCCGCCTCTTATCACTTGTGGTCATACGGACTTGGTCGAAACTGTCCTCGGGAGAAGGGCGCAGGTTCGACACTGTAAAGACTAAATCATGGAACTGGAACTGGAACCGACATCATCGATCAAAGTCTGGGATTCTATCTTAATGGGCAAGTCTACTAATGCACATCGCTTAGAGCGCTGGTCACTTTCCAAAGACAGAAAGTCTTCACATGTCCGTTAAGAGCATGGTAGTACTTGACCTGAATACTCAGACATCGAAGTAGATCTCAACTGCCAAGATCCGAGATGGTGCTACACGCGTGGGGGTTAGATGGATATCTTGTCTCGGTAGGAAGAATGGCGCTCTGATCACACTTGACGGCCAGGCCCAACCCAATCCCACGGATGTGTACGCGAACGTCAGTTACGGAAAATTAGCAAGTATCGTCAGGTGAGCACATGTCTCAGTATCTGAGACCATGACAGCTCGCCTTCTCCACAGTTGACATATTCGACATCACGTATCGAGTGGTGTCGGTGGTGAGACTTGGGCAATCTCAAATACTTCCAGGTCCCTCAACACATCCTTCCCTTGACTGGTTGGACCCCGAACGGCGACGCCACGATCAAAGAGCCTATCTTGGGCTGGACGGGCCACGGCCCCAGGACAGTATTCTCGACGCCTCGCAGAGTGGTGAGGTGCCTAAGTTTGAGTCGCTACGACAGGCACTTGGAGCCGATCCACTGAGTAGTACATCGATGGCAGGGCCACTGCAGACGAACAGGGTGAAGGGAGGAATGCATGGATACCCGGTTGTGTGGATGACGGGTGTGAGTTGCCTGAGATGCAAATTACGTGACAGATCTAACGAGATCAAATGGGGATGGACTTAAGGGAGGTGAAGAATTTCCTGTCAGAGCGCGAGATACTTCAAGGAGGATGAATTGGGTTAAAACTTTTCAGACTCGGTTGAGGAGAGTCGCCAGAACCATTTGACTAAACCCCGCAAAACTGCGTCCCATTCTTCTCCAACTTCTTCCAGTAGAATGTTATAGCAAAATAAGGTGGACTTGTCCGTGGTACAATTATCTTTGACCATGTAATCAGACCGGGTTCCTACTATCAGACGTCCTTTATTGACGCCGAATGCGAAAGGCAATCCTTCTTCTTTTGTTCCTATTTGGCCAGCAAGAAAGAGCGATTGATGAAAGGTTTTGTTTCCCGATACAACTACCCTTTCATAAAAATGTTTGCTAGATGGAGATTCGATCAGGTATTCAAGCGAGCCCTCTTCTGACGAGTCGTCTAACACTATCGGGTCGACATTTGTCAGGCCGTCGAGGAGTGGCCAAAGGTCTGATTCTGCACCCAGCAGAATATCGCGAATATCCCGCCGGGCATTCGAGAAGGTGTAATCCAGATGAGCTTGTGAACTACTTTCGCTGCATTGGTCGGATTGGGCAGTGGCGTGGAGAGTGGTACTCTGGCAAGCGCTCGATGGATTTTGAGCAATGATGTAGTCCCCAACAAGGACCACTGCACAACCCTCCACCGTGACATTTCGACATTCGTACTGTTGAGGTGAAAATGGAATAGACGCACGTATAAGTGGTGTTCTCCCTTGACTGTCAATACCGTTGATTTGTGCACCCCGGTGGACAAGCTCGCGAACCAGATTAACGTGCCCACTCTCGGCTGCGAGCGATAATGCTGTTCTGCCGCCAAAGTCAACAACGTCGATCTTGGTGCCTATCAATCTCAGAGCGGCTACTTGCTGCATGTTCTGTGAGTGCTGTCGGCTGAGAGTCGTGGCTTTCCTAGAGTCATTGAGCAGGGTGATATGGTGTCCGAAATGTACCACTGAGCCGTCACACACTCGCAAATTCATGTACTTCCGAAACCACCGAGGAGCTTGCAGTGCCCAGACAAGGGGCGTCATTCCTGAATCATCTTCGCTATCAATATCAGCCCCTTTTGCACAGAGCATCTCAACAATGTCGAATTGCTGATTTTCGGCAGCTCTTGATAGCGCCGTGCGCCCTGCTTCACCCCCAGTATCGATGCTCTTAGACGATTCAATCAGCAATCGTATTATCTCGATACTAGTATTGGTCTGTTTTGGCTGCTCGTGGTCTGGACCTTCATCAGTCCTACTTCGATCGACGAGGACATGGTCGGCATAGGAATGTGTTCCTCTAATGACCAGATTTTTGATGACTCTGATCGTATTTCTTCGACCAAGAGCCCATATCAAGGTTGTATCGCCTATCTTATCTGGGGGATCTACTTCAGCACCACGCTCGAGGATATCCTGGACTACATCAAATTCGCACCCGTACGCGGCCCAGCGAAGAGTGGACCAGCCGTTACTGTCGCAGACACCCAGAGGAAATATCTCCTCATCGAGAAGGTAAGCGAGGGCGTATCTAAGTCCGAAATATGCTGCAGCGTGTATTGCAATGATTCTTTCAGGACAATCGAGGCCTGCAAAACCAGCCCCAGTTAACACAGCTAGGGTTCTTGGCCAACGAGCAATTAGCAAATTCATGGCCCAAGATAAAGCTTCTTCTTGGTACAAGAAGTTCAGAGCTACCTCGCATGGTTCTCCACTCTTGTCTTCGTGGACTTTGGCATGATAACCCCAAGATGTAGCGGCGTATTGCATGAGAGCAAAAGATGAGTTCCTTGCATCCGCTCCCGAGCTCGATTGCTCGTCGCAAGAGACACCACAGCTCTTGCATAACCGAAGATACGATACACAAGCTTCTGTAAGCTGGAGATGCGGTGTAGGTATCTTTCCGATAAGATAGTCTGGAAAGAACTCCTCAGCAGAGTAGTGTGCAAATCGGATGACCCCAGTCTCATGTTGTAGAATCACAAGCCCAAGACATCCTTCAATAAGCTCCGAAGGATCGATGAGGTCTCCTTCATCAATCGATTCGAGAGCTTCAGGGCCAGAGGCAAGTAGTGCGTGCTGAAGCGCTTGCGTCGAAAGTGGTTCTCGAGCGTAGCACACCCATGTCAGGACTAACATCGCTAACTCGACGTCGTCTTCGTCCTGAGAGGACATCTGAAGCCACATCTGCTCGTAGATCTCCTCGAGGACGCTTGGTAAATTTGCTAACAACTTTTCAAACGTATTTCGTGTGCGTGTTTTCGAGTTGTTGAGGAGTTGAAGGTGCAATTTTGCCATAAGTATCCTTGAAATTCAAGTTAGCGGAGATTATTCTCACTACCTCTCAATGGCTGTGGTGTTGGTTCGTAAATATAGAACTTACATGCCCTGAGACTTCTTAGTAAGTATCGTTCTGATCGAAGTAGTTATGCTCGAGTCGCTATAGCGAGCTATTATTTTGCGAAGGCCGTCAAGCTTTGTGAGGCTGTGATCGATCAAGCTCCCAACATCTTGAGGCTGAGCGCTGATATTCATGTGAACAGGCGACTCTAAATACCTTCCCACTGAGTCTACTTCTCGAGAGCTGACAAGGAGGCAAGCGCTGGGGTGAGAGTGCAACACTTTGTTGATAGTTTGCAGTAGCTCCAGTCGAGTTTGGCCATTAGACTCGTCAAGCCCATCCACAACAATGTAGATTCGAGAGAATCTTGCTGACTCTGCAATGAGTAGCAACTCATAATCCCGGATCAAGGGTTCGGCTCCAGTGCTTTGTTGCTGGACATAGGCACGCTCAACGTGTGGTGACAAGCAAGATGAGTTTTCCACTAGCTGTCGCAAGAAGGAGCGGATTAGGTAGAGTGATGTCTGCTGCTTTTGATCACGATTCGTCAGATATAGCTTTGCGATAGCTATTTCGTCGGTCTTCTTCGTCTGGACATGGTTGGTCGCCACAGCCCTGGTTTCAAGTAAGAAGTGGCTCATGATGAGATAGAGACTTTGCATACATCAGGATCGTCTTACCCACACCTCCTTCACAAAGCACGATTAGTATGGCACTTGACAGGTGCGACGAGCATGGATTCAACTTACGTCCACCGCGGCACCAAAGAGTCTTGATCTCACCTCGAACCCATCTTTGGAAGTCCGGCATGTCAAGAAACCATTTCGCCGTGTCTGGCACCCAATCATTCAGGAAGCCTTGATATTCTGCCGTGAAACTGGTTTCTGACAGCCACTTCAAAACGTCCATTCGGTTCAGCTCTTGCCCAAACATTAGTGCTGACCTCACAAGGTGCTTGGCTTTAACTCACGAAGGAGTTCTTTGGCACTGTTCGTTGGAAAGTCTTCAATTGAACATTAGCTCAAGGGTTCTGGACTGATGAAAGACTGCAAATCTCCCTGCATGAGCACACCGTCCCGACTAGATCTTCGGCAGCATTGCGAAACTTTTGCAGCTACAAGACCTTTGACTAATTCGTTGGAACTCGCAAAGCATCTAATCGCTCACGAAGACCTCGCTGAGCCGGATCACCCTTTTCTTCCAGCGAATGCAGCATTGAAGGCATAGTCTCAGCGACATAGGACGCACCTTCTGCTATCTGCTTGGCACAAGCGTCCGCCTTCTGTCCCAACTCAGAGCCTTCAAGATACTTTTCCGTCAGAACTCGTATCTGAAGTAGCTCGTTCGCCTCTTCGAGCCCAATATCACCCATGCCTGGCACATTGAATCGATAATAACGGCCAGCCCTCGCTGCCTTACTATCTTCACGGCGGTAGAAGTTATCCGCAGTCCTCTCAGTTTCAGTATTGAGACTCGCCAACGTCTGGGCAATGCTGGCAAGGGTCGGGTCAAATTCTTTAGGACTTCCGATGCCAGTGCCGAGGCTGACAATAAGTTGCTCACGTCCTGGGAAAACTTCACTCGCCTCGCCGTGGAGTAATTCAACCGGGTTGTTGTAATGGAGGCCACCATCAGAGTAAGTTAGATCATCCACGACAATGGGTTCGAAGAACGTCAGGGCAGCGGACGTTGCACGGCAGGCCTCCCATATCCGCATTACCTCGAACCTGTCAATCTGGTCAACGAGTATAGATTATGCACACCCTAGGTGACCTACGAAGCCTTTGGCTTTCTTCGATTTCGATAGCTTCTCAAGATGACGGGTTCCGAAATTTTATGGAGATGCGAAACAACAAAGCTAGAATATACAGTCAGTGAAACCGGCCTACTATCTGGCGGCAGCGACACGCACACTTTGCAGGCTGAATCATCCTCTTTGAGTAGCTTGGAGTCAGCGCCTTCACCAATGATTGATTTGATCGCTTCTTCCAGCGGTGCCGTCTTGAACTTCGCGCCCAATTTGACCTTGGCAACAGTCGACGAGGCCCAATTCTTAGGCGTGAAAGCCTTTCTTGCTAAATCCGTGTATGCTCTCTTGCACTCTTCGATTGATAGTCGGAGGCGACCAAGCATAATAGCAATGAGTCTGAATGCAGATGCTATTAGCTTCTGAACCAGAACATTTGCAAGCATCCAGACCCACGTACCCGCCAGTGCTGGTGCCACCCATCATGTCAAAGGCTTGCCATGGCTCGAGAGCCTCAAGGCCCTGGTCTCTCCGATATTCGTTTGAAGCGTCCATAAGTTGCTCGAGGAGCACGAGAGCTGATAGGCCCCTGACCCCACCACCATCTGGATTTCTTAGCCGCGCATTTCGCCACGTAGTTGATAAATAACCCAAGATCGGAATATCGATGCTTACCTATAGAGAGCAGTCTGACTGGGCCGGGGGCCGAGGTGCCAGCGACATTTGAGCCACTAGCCGATGCCATGTTTTGCGATTGTTGTCGCAGATTTATTTCTCTGGGAGCAAATCAATCAGGCTACAAACATCTCGCATGTAGGAGAAGGGTAGTCGCTACTATATACCCACTAAAGGTAGCAGTAAAGGCTGTCACAGTCTTTGCTGACACAACTCTACATACCCATGACCAGAGTAGGCTAATTCAAGATGAAGCTGCATATTCGTAATTGACGTGGACCAATCTAAGTCGACATCACCAAAAGGTGGCTGAGTGGCGGACGCAGAGAACCTCGCCGGTATCCAATTATTCAAGAGCGGGAAACTTTGCTTTGGCAGGTTGGCTGACCGGTACCGTAAGTTAAACCAATACAAGAACTACTGCCCAGTCGTCATGCACCTCCTTTGAGATGTTTTGAAGTAGCACTTGCAGATGCAGCAGATAGGAGCTGACGAATTGTGTACGCTGATGAGGCTGAAAATGCGATACCCTGCTCATACAGCCCAAATGCTTATACTTTGCACGTAGTTGTAGCCTTCTCGCATGCAAAACACCGACTGAGAAAAGAAAAGGCACCTAGCAGCGACCTTTTCCGCCTTTCTTACTAGAGATCAATATTGACGCAAGACAACACCGCACCACACACTCACCCCCAAACCTCATCCGTCCTCAGCAATGGCAGAAGCAGATCCTCCCCCAGAGCTCGCAGGCTGAGCCCTCCGCCTCGACGCCATTGCGGCCCTGACAGGCCCAATATACAGCACCTCCCACTCCGACATCAAAGCACGCGCAAAGCTATACAGCATACTCATGACCTCAATCCTGCGACTCGATTCAACCTTTGAAGACACGCAGCTCAGCACCGCCGACAGTAATCTCATCCGCCTCCAAACACGCCTCCACTGGCTCTACAGCCGCATCCAGCCCTGGCACGCGCCCGCTCGCTACGCCAAGTTTGTGCAGCAGATCTACCAATATGACCTCGTACTTGATCGGAATGAGGAATATGCGGCACGCAATGTATTTGAGAGAACGGCTATTGAGGCGACGAATGGGAATGAGGCGAGAGGGTTAATTACGGAGGAGCCGGGACCGAGATCGATGATTTGTGAGGCTGCGATCACGATGACGACGCAGATGATGGGGGTGGGGAAAGGGGAGGAGGAGGCTTGTAGAAAGTCTTGGGATAGGGAGTTAGGGTTTAGGTGAGGAGATGGGGGGTGGAGAGGGCGGAGAGGGTGA
This sequence comes from Phaeosphaeria sp. MPI-PUGE-AT-0046c, assembly GCA_020747045.1. Lineage (NCBI taxonomy): Eukaryota > Fungi > Ascomycota > Dothideomycetes > Pleosporales > Phaeosphaeriaceae > Phaeosphaeria > Phaeosphaeria sp. MPI-PUGE-AT-0046c. Next base: position 143,904 of record JAGTJN010000010.1, on the reverse strand, counting down.
AGGAGATGGCTATGAAGCAGGATTAAGTATCAAGCGTGATGATCCGGGAAGGTGGAGAAGCAAGGAGAGACGGTGAAGCGATTCGTAGGAAGGACCTTCCATTGCGGTGTGATTAATTCGAAATGTTTGTGGTTGTGTGGTATTCATGTCTAAAGCTATGTTGCTACGAAGTCGTACCTATCTAATCGTATAATGCTCAGTCCATATAAAGCCAGCACTGTAGCTAAGCCCATATCTACGGGTATAAAGTAGTACATCACGCCATGCCAACCAGCAAGAGGAGAGTGAAATAAGAAGTGAGAGGTCACCTCTCTATCCAAAAACCTTCAAGAAGCCCCAAAGTCCAGCTCCACACAGCACCGGTATCGTCAAATTATCATCCCATCCAAATAAATCGAGCGCCTCGCTGCCACTCGCAATCAGTCCCGCAGCAACAGACATAGCACCAAGCGCCGCGTATCCCGTCAACGACGCTTGCGCAACATCGAGATGCAATACATCGCGCGCCTGCGCCGGCAGCGTCAACGCACCCTGATACGCAAACGCATGTTCACCAGTGTTATACTCGCTGAACATCGGCCCCAGCCATCCCCACCACATGGCCGCCGTCACGACTCCCGTGACGCACGCAGCAATAGTCCCCGCCAAACTCTTGCCCCTCCGTATCTGCGGCGTATACCGTCCCCACAACCGCCCAAATGTGCTCGCAGCCGTATCGCACCAGCTCAACAGCAATATGCTCATCACACCCACATCTTTAGGGCAAAAACGCATGACGATCCATGCGCCGAGTAAGTACGAGATGACGCCGTTGTAGCCGTCTACTTCGGATTCGCGCATCAAAGCGCCCAGACAGCGGATGTAGAAGCGGTTGATACGCCAGTAGCGGTGGCGCAGGACGTCTGTGAAGGCGATGGGGAGCAGCATAGTCAGGAGGACGGGGTGGATAGAGGCGGTTTGGGTGCCGGAAATGTAGAGGAAGAGGGTGAGGAAGCCGATGGAGACGTGGAGGATCTTGCGCGGGATTTCGTGTTTGTGGATCTGTTGTTTGGAATCAGTATACATGCGTGTAAATCGGGGTTTGGTAGGTGGCGAAAACGTACAAACTTGCGCCATTCTTGGTGAATGGGGATCAGGCCAAGTGGGCTTGGACTCCGGCTCATTTCTCGCCAGTAGTTTTTGTTCGCTTGCGCAGGACTCAAATGTCCGTTCGAACTGCCGTTTGGCGTGAGCTCGAGGCTCTTCTTCATGGCGTTCAACTGTCTCCTGCTTGTCAGGCCGCTCATTCGCCGCCTACTGCCTACGCCCCCGCTTTCGAGTATTGGGCTCCGGCTTCTGGTTCGTGCCCTTTTCTCTGGATCTGAACCGGACGAGTCTTCATCGATAGGAGGCGGCGACTGCAGGCGGTTGTTTTGCTTATTCTTGCGCGTCGATGAGCGCGTCACTGGGCCAAAATAGCCATCTTTTCCACTTCCAACCTCAGAGGGCGTGGGCGAGGGCGATATGACGCGCGGTGTGCTCGGTATTTGATATTGGCGTGACGACTCCATAGCTGTTCTCCAACAGGCAGGAAAATACGGTAGAGGAGGTGCGCGGATGACGCCGGATAGATGTAAGCGGGTCCTGGCTACTAGCAGACCAATGTTTGCCAGCAGACTCGGGCTTTCCGGTAGAGTGGAGATGTAGGACGACTGAAGTTGGGGCTGAGTGCGCGCGTCTACAGTGACGGGGCTCAAGAAGGCTTCGACATGGGCGGTGTTGCTGTCAGCAGCAAAATCAGGTTGTATTAGACACTGCCTGAGAGCCGCAAATTCGTCCGGGCGGCGCGCATCGTCTGGAGAAACAGGAGATGCCACAGTTGGTGCGGGCGACGGGCGGTCGAGTTATTGTAGGAAGAGTGTTAGGGGTCTCTTATGGCGTTTCTGTTATTGATTAGGCAGGAAATTGGTAGGGAATCCTAACGTGTATGATCGTGTGCCCTGTGTCGATCCGGCTTGGCAGTGAGGTCAGCTTGCATGTGAAGATCGATAGCGAGGACTAATGTTGTACTTGGAACATGCAAGACAACTACCTATATGCACAAAATAGACTTGTCAAGTCTCGTACTTGCATAAAGCGGCTCCTATGACGATTGTGTCACGCGCCACGGGCTGCACTGTCCTCGAACAACTGTGGTGGCGCTGACCAATCACAGCGCGCGCGCGTCAACTTTTTTATTTGCAGCAAAAGTTCCGGCGCATCTTCAAGCACCACGCTTCACACCTTTCCACCAGCACCAAACACCAACCAAGGGAAGATGGCGCCGCAGACCAAGGTTGATCGTGCGTTTAGTGCGCTGACACCTGCGCTGTCGGAATGGATTTTGGGAGCTGTGGATGCTATGGGCTTCGTCAAGACCACGCCGGTGCAGCACGCTACCATTCCCATGTTCATGAAGAACTCTGATGTCGTCGTGGAAGCTGTTACAGGCAGTGGAAAGACCCTTGCGTTAGTTTGTTTCGAGTATCTCCATGGATCGAGCTCTAATCCTGGACAGGTTCCTAATTCCTATTGTTGAGCGTCTGCTTCGACAGGACACGCCTACGAAGAAACACCACGTGGGCGCTATTATTATTTCACCCACAAGGGAATTGGCGACTCAAATACACACCGTTCTATTGTCCTTGCTAAAGTTTCACGCGCCATCAGCAGCCTTGCTGGAACCAGAAGATGAAGACACAGATATGGAAGATGCAGATGCGCCGCCAAAACCAAAATTTCCAGCTGGTACAGTTCGAGCTATACCTCAGCTTCTTTTGGGTGGTTCAGTCACACCTGCTCAAGATCTCAGCGCGTTCCTCAAGAAAACACCAAACATTCTCATTGGCACTCCAGGAAGGCTCCTGGAACTGCTCCGCTCTCCGCATGTACATTGTCCACAATCATCATTCGACGCCTTGGTCTTGGATGAAGCGGACCGATTGTTAGATCTTGGCTTCAAGGACGATTTGCAAAGGATTATTTCGCGCCTGCCCAAACAGAGGAGAACCGGCTTGTTCAGTGCAAGCATGAGCGAGGCGGTCGATCAGCTCATCCGTGTTGGTCTCCGCAATCCCGTTCGCATCGCCGTCAAGGTCAAAGCACGAGCTGCGCCGAGTGGAAAGCCAGGAGAAGAAGGTAAGATTGAAGACAAGCGCACGCCAGCAAGCTTGCAAATGTCGTATCTTATCACACCTGCATCACACAAGATCCCAGCCATGAAAAAGATCTTAGCGGCATTGCAACCACCGCCTCAAAAGACGATACTGTATCTTTCTACATGCTACTCCGTCGACTACTTTCAACATGTCCTGCCCGAGGTCTTAAAAGGCTTCGCAATCGTCCCTCTACATGGAAAGCATCCGGATAAGGTCCGTCGCAAGAACTTCAACAAATTTGTCGATAGCATGACTCCTTCCATTCTCCTCACCACAGACGTGGCCGCTCGCGGTTTGGACATTCCTGCGGTAGACTTGGTCTTCCAGCTTGATCCGCCTAGTGATCCGAAAACGTTCATTCACAGATGTGGTCGTGCAGGACGTGCTGGCCGAAGAGGTCTAGCTGTCACCTTCCTCACACCGGGACGGGAAGAGGATTACATCGATTTCTTACAAGTTCGCCAGACGCCTGTATCAATATTGACCACGCCTGAGATCGTGGTCACTCCTGAGGAAGCCACGGCTGTAACATCAAAGATCAGGAAACAGGTCAAAGAAGACCGTGCACTGTTTGACAAGGCTCAGCGAGGCTTTGTATCATGGGTTCGATCATACAGCAAACATACAGCAAGCTCAATATTTCGTATAACAGACCTCGACTGGGCCGAACTTGGCAATGCCTGGGGTTTACTTACGCTACCAGGCATGCCGGAGCTGAAGAAGTGGGACGGTGACAAAAGACTCGGCATGGACCTCGACTTAGCAACATATGCTTACAAAGACAAGGCGAGAGAGAAACAACGCCTCGAGGAGCTCCAGCAAGAAAAGGAAGAGGGAGCGAAGAAGAAAGAGCATAAGAAGGAGGACAGGGAGAAATCGGCATGGACTGAACAAAAGGAGAACAGGGTCACGAAAGATCTGCGACGCGAGAAGAAGAAAGCCAAGCGCGAGCATGAGCGGATAGCTAAAATGACGGATGAGGAAAGGAAGGAGGAAGAAAGGTTACAAGGCATGATCCAGCAGATGCGAAAGACAGTCGCCAAACAAGAGGCCGAGGAGGGAGACTTTGAGGGCTTCAGCGATTGAGATTCTGATCATTGCATATGCAACAAGCCGCCCGCCAGCTGATCGATGGTATTTCCACAATGTCGATTCCGATCCTGAGCAAATCACGCGGATTAGGAGACGACAGCAGCGAAGAAAGATGTCGAGTCGTGTCAGCAGGCAAACATGGAGACTTCCTCGCTCTTCCGGGCTAGTAACGAGACCAGACACGAATAGATGGGTGATATTGTAGAGAGGCTAAAGAAACTTGGCTGGGTGGAGGGCATTGACGAGAAGGAGAAGACGGCATGAAGGTCTTTTATCTTATGTACGTCCGGGTAGTCTGAGGCTAATTTGGCATTCACATGCATGTCAACACATCTGGTAGAGACATGATCATGCATTAGAAGAGACTGATTGTCTCAAGTCAGACGAAAACGCACGTTCCTATCCATGATTCTGTTGTGCATCAACCGGTGAAACACGTGACCTGATCATGAGTCATGTGGAATTGTGACTACTTCCCACCATCCATTTCAGATTCGAGTCATTCCACGAACCTTAACCTCATATACCAAGGCCTCGCCAACTCTTCGTCAATTCCACAACCCAGTATTCCTGCTCGCAAACCAATGGATCCACGTGAGCCAACAATGGGCGACTCAAAGCTAGATCCAGACACCAATCCAGCTGCACTCCCCCTCGCAGACCGCATGAAGACCTACGAAGCAGCATACGAAACCACTCTCCCCACCAACGTGCCTGTCATCCTCCGTCTTGATGGCCATGGATTCTCACGCTTCACGTCACACTTTAACCGGCCATTCGACCAGCGCATCCACGATGCCATGATATCAACCAGCACCGACCTCCTCAACTTCTTCCCACAAGCCACAGTCGCGTACACACAATCTGACGAGATAACGCTCATCTTCCCTTCCGGTGTGCAGGTATTCAGCGACCGTTTGCAAAAGCTGTCCAGTCTGGCAGCTAGTTTCTGCTCTGTGCATTTTAACAAACATCTTGCATTCGCTTTGACTGCACAGCCTGAGCCTGCGATTAAGGAGTCAGCCAACAAGGTACTGGGTACCGCGCATTTTGATGCAAGATTTTTCGGCGTTCCATCCACCAAAGAAGCGCTGAATTGCCTCCTCTGGCGATGTCGGAATGACGCAGTACGTAATGCGGTGAGTGGGTTCGCTAGGACGTTGTACACCTCGAAGCAGATGCATGGGAAGCGAACGAATGAGTTGTTGGAGATGATGAAGGAGGAGAAGGGCGTGGTATTTGAGGAGGCGGTGCCAAAGTGGGCAATTGAGGGGTGTTTATTGAAGAGAGAGCAATTTGAGCATGAGGGGGTGAATGGGAAGACGGGAGAGGTGGAGAAGACGATGAGGACTAGGGTTAGGGTTGAGGAGAGGGGAGTGAGGGAGTTTAATGAGGAAAATATGAGGGTCGTGGAGGAGAAGTATTGGTGACGGAAGGAGCAGGAAAGGTATGCAAACGCAGAGGCGAACTGAATACTCATTTGGATTATAACCAAATTATACCCATGATTCAGGGCTATGCGTCGACGTAATGCTGTATCGTCACACGTCTGAAGTGTGATATGGTGATTTGAAGAATGGAACCGAAGGTTTCTTTGCTTGTCGCTATCACCAATAATAATCTAGGCTTACTTTATCTGTACTACTTAAAGTCCTGGAAATAAATGACAGCAATTCCCTGACAGCAAATCATACATTAGTATAAAAGCACTACCTAGGTCTACAGACCGGTTCTGCAGGCACGTGATTACGAGGAGTGCATTGAACATATCCGTATCGACAAATATATCAAATCCAGGCAATATGTCGCCCTCAGTGTACCATTCCTTTACACCAATTTCAGTGTTGTCTCAGAGTATCGTCCTTCCTTCACAAGGGCCCCATCCATCCAACCATCCACGTAACAGTCTCCAATCAAAGAAAATCCACCTGAAGCACCTCGTACCAAGAAAAGCGTTGGTCCACCTCGGAATGCTGCAATCTTGTCCCCAAATTTGGCGGCAGGTGGTAGTATCGCCAAACGAAGATCGCATAGCACTGCCATTCTACTCCCGTGACAAACAGTGAATATGTCTTGTTCCATATCTTCCTGTTTTCTTAGAGACTCCAAATCGAGGGTATCACGCTGTTGTTGAATTAGTGGCCAATCAACGGAGCCGCCCCGCCTAATTTTGCATCTGAACTCATCTTCGCCACGGCTTCTGCTGACAATTGTACGATCAGCTACTAATGTTCGTCTGATGGCTTGATCTAGATCGCTAGTTCCACCGTATTCTTGCATGACTTGTGTATACCACGCGTATGGAGTTTCCCACGACATTCTTGGCTCGTCAAATATGTCTGTCAACATGGTGATCTCCACGAACTCTACGACGAAACCTTGAACATGGAGTACCGCGCCATCAATGCTGAGTTCGGGTCTGCCTGGCATAGGACTATATAGAGGATTACCGTACGCTTCTAGAAATTCCTCGTGCGGAAACCACCAGATCGAAACTCGTTGTCGCCAGTCTGGCACCCATGATGGTAGCTCTGGTTCTACTTTTGCCTCCAACACCTCGTGAGAGCTGTTTGGCGCAGTTGTAAAAACGAAACCCAATGCTCTTATATTTAAGTCGGCCTCTAGAAGTAAGTAACGCATGACATCGATGTACAGTTCCACAATGGGCATGTTGTAATCGACTGTGATCCTGCCAGCAGGTACATCAAGAGCATGCCCAAGTGCCGCGTATACCCGATCATGTGGATCAGTACAGTCTGCATTTCGTATAACTTGCATTTGATCAGCCAGCACTTGATCCTCGGGCTTACTTCGTAATAGTCTTGTGGACAATACGTTGCGTGCGCTTGCAGTTGGTCCCATGGCTTTGGCGAAGCGGGCTGGAAAGTTTGGGTGCGCCGAAAATGCTTCCACAAAACCTATGGTAGCATAAAGGAGTTTGACATAGAACGCATGCTTTCCGCAGAAAAATATGATCTCTCCTGGCGTTGTAGCTTCTTGGTAAATCCATACACGCTGCCAATACGATCGGTTAAAAATTCCAGTGATCCCTTCCCATGCTTTCCACACCTCGCTCTCGGGCTCAGACGGGAAACCTGGGTGGGTAACATTAATGCTTCGGGACAGGAAATTGTTGTCGTTATTGTTATCGCGAAGAGTATCAACTATGTGTTCGTTGAATTTGCTCATGAGCTTTACAGCCAGTTTCGTTTCTTGTTCGTTGCAGGGTACACCAAGCCATGCGAAAATGTTTGCTGCACTTTCGTAGATATCTTTCATGTGGCGTACTTGCTCATTGCGCTCGGGTATATCGTTTTGGTTTATGCACAGAGCGTCAACCCAGAATAATTGTCCGCGTTTACGGACCTGAAATCCGAGATGTACAAGTGCATCGTGGAGGTTTTGCTGTACGGAAATCTTTTCGTCATTGAGTGTCATGGAATAGAAGGTGCTGGCAGATGCGCCTTTCAGAAACGCGGTGGGACCCCAGGTGTATGACAATGCAATGTAACGCGGCGCTATGTGCCGGGGGTATGGCTTCATGGAACATGTGAGGCCACTATCATCGAGGAATTCTAATAGACGGATCGAGCTCTTGCGGAGTGGGGTGTACGAGGCTGCCATATTGGTTGCAGAGGATGTCACATAGACGATGACTAGTAGAGGATTGCGAGAAGATTTGTGGCTACCTTATTTGTCGATCGCCACGATGACTAGTTTATAGGCTTAAGAATCGAGCAGGAAATAGATATATAGTATTAAGCGGCGTCACTGTGAGGTGTCGAAATACGCTAGACCTCGTGACCCAGTGAGGGGCTCCCAATAGCTGCAGCCACATGCAAATAGGACGCCACTCAGCCATATTTTTATTATTGCATCGACTCTTTATGCTTCTGTCTTGTTAGTGACAACATCTTTGTGCGTGTTGTCGCTAGTATGAGAGGACTCCATGCGGGTATTTATAAAAAACTGGCCTCCCAATAGATGTTACAGGACCAATCGCAACTTTTACTTCATATTTAACGTTACTCTGCTCCATTGAAATTCGATGCGCAACCCTAATAATTGCAAGATTATTAGAGCAGCGTAAAAGAGCCTTTTCAACTATAATTAGTAAGAGAGAGATGGCTAGCGGCTATGCTGTTACCCTTACACTTTACGCGTACAAGAATGCAGTACAAAATGTGCAGCGATGCATCCTTCACCACCACGACTATGCATCCACCGCACCCCCACGCCCCACGCACCTCCTCACCACCAAGGCATACCAACATAATCCTCCGACTACATCACGGCATCTCACACACCACCTCAAACCCTCCCTCTGATCTCCTCCCCCGCGCATTTTCAAGCGCCGCATCACCTCTTCATACCCGAGATCCAGGCTCGCGGCCGCGTCACGCATCTCTGTAATATGTGCCTCTCTTATAAACAACTTTCGCGAATAGTTTTTCTAGACGTTGGATATGTTTCGCATGCATACCCCGGCTAAAGCGGACTTGAAGCGTTATGCGCGCCGGTGGCGTAACGGGTTGGGTTTCAGGTTTGCCTAAGGCAGTGCATTGAGATTCCAGGAGGTGACGACAAGTATGGGAATTGGGTGTGATGTATGCTGATCATGGCAATCCGTGAAGGGGTGAGGGGAAGTGCGAGAAAGTATATATGTAGTTGGGGGCAGTCTGTGTAGGAACAGCAGTTCACTCATTTACTTATTTTCAGTCATTCACTTCAAGCGCTAGTCGCATACATTCTATTCTTCAAGATCTGTTTATTTTATTCCTGCGAAAGATACCCATTCATTCCTTATATTTTCCAAACTTCGGTTATTACGACAACGATCAAAATGCAGTTCACCTCCGCTCTTCTCGTCCTTCTCAGCGCTGCTAGCGTCAACGCGCTCGCTATCCGCCAGGCCAACTCGCAGTCCTTTACCGGTGCGATCGGCGGCATTGCTGCTACGCCCATCGTCGACTCTGGAAACGAGGATCGCCCGTTCTCGGTCAAGGGCGACACTTTCGTGAACTTGGGTGCTGCGCTGCAGAGGAGCTGTGACCAGCAGTTCAACGCTTGCGCAAACCAAGCCAATGGTGGAAACGCGGATTTCTCGACTCAGGAGTGCACTGTGCAGAAGAGTGAGTCAAATTCGATGATATGTTGTGAAAGGATAGCTGCTAATGAATTGCTTAGACCAGTGCTCAGCTGCCGGTGGTGCCCGCGTCTAGAGGCCCTTGATTTGAGACATCTTGAATGATGGTCTCGAAGTCACAGGACATATATTTGTGGTGATGAGATGATTGAGATATGTTGAACGACCATGATAGCTTGGTACCAATGATGAGGACAGACTCTGGTGGCGTTCCGATGGCGGCTGCAGTTTGAGGCAACATTCAATAGTTCGGACACAATCAAGTACATCCGTTCTGTTGATCCAGTGCATTTCTCATCATGCTTTTCAATTAATGTGTGAGCCTGGCGTGCTTCCGTGGGCGGCTTACATATCGTGCGTCGAATGCGCTACGTGTGACTCATGACTGTGGCAGTGTCTTTTCTTTCTCGTCTATATCTTCAGCACTCTTGCCTTCCTTCTTCGGTAAGTTCTTCAAGCAAGGAGCATTGAATAGCCGACCACTCCAAGCTCCTCTAGCAGTTCCAGCAGCTACTACACACCAAAGGAGAATGACAGCTACTGCGAAGATTGTGCCTAGGACCTTGAAGAACAAGCTGGGAAAGATATTGCCGAATTCCATAGTCGAGAGCGCCATTACGCCCAGTGGGAATGTGAAGCCCCACCAACCCATGTTGAAGGGGAATGGGCGCGACTTGTAGATAGAGGCTAGGGCGAAGCACAGCCATGTGAGCCCAAAAGCCCACATGATCAGTGCTATGAAGACTCCATTGATGAAGAAGATGTCACCGGCAACAGGCAGGTCTGAGAAGAATCTCGTTTCCGGAAAGACTTTACGACTGACATGCCCCAAATATGTTATCGCATACCCGCCCATACCCAGTGGCCCGAGCGGTAAGAATGAAGAGACGACTATCTCTCGTGGAGGCAGCTTATGCAAAGCCAGGCGTGTGTAGTACATGACTAGCACAGTCATTGCAAGTGGAGTCGCCATACCCCACATCACATACGATGCAATGATTGTACCGAGAGCATTGTCCGCATCAGTTAGGTGCTCAGCAACTCTTGCGCCAGTGCCTGCAGCGACAATTGAAGCCGCGATAGGAAGTAATTGAGCTGCTGTGATGCGGTCTAAAGCTTGTCGATGAGATGCCGAAATCAACAAGACCGTGAGTGAGATGGTAACCGCCACAGCAACGACGGAGTCGATCATCCAGCAAACCCAGGCAAATGTGACAGCCCAAGGACCCCAGTGCGGAATACACAGCGAGCACCATGCCGAAATAAGCGTTGCGAAACCCATAGGGATCGTACCAAGGAATAGCGAATTGACAGTATCGGCGATCATGACCGTCCATATCTCGGGGTACACCACGTATCGGAAGACCGAGATCGAGAACGCAGATGTGAACAGGATGGCATTGAGTCCGAAGAAAAATACCGAGAGCCAGTAGAGCCAAGCTGCCTTGAAAGGTATAGCTATAAGAAGCAGGGATACGATCCCAGTCCCCATGGTTACACTGAACCATGAAGGTGAGAAGTTGCGCACTATTCTGCGCCAGCCGACCTATGAAATCATCAGTTTGCTGTACGACGAGGCTGGAACAAAGAAAGGCTGACATCGTATTTGGTCAAATCCGCCGACGTTGTAGTGTCTTGAGAGTCCTCGCTCCTATTGGATTCATCTCGTGCAGCAGATTTCTTTCGATTGATTGGCGCTCGTTGTGATGCGGGCGCAGTCATCGCAGGGTTATCGGAAGCGATGCGCTCTAATTCGTAGTCGTCCATGCTCGTTGCTGAACGACCTTGCGCATACCGCGGAAATATGTCAGGGCGCACGAGAATAACTTGCCCGCTTCTCGACGCCTCCAAGTCGAATCAAATGGCTTTCTGATATGATTGGTACTTTTACTTGTGGACCAAACCCTCACTCATGAAGAGCCACTTTCCACGTAAGTGCCAAACCGCAGAAGTATATCAGCGTTCTCAAGCAGTAACAAGTACGAATCGATGCATCTGTGTAAAAATGATCGATGAGATGTAGTGATGGCGATGCCGTCATTAGCCGGCGACTCGTTGCACTGCCAAACCCCATCACGTGTAGACGGCACGGACGTTTTGGTGTTCATCAGTGAAACCTCAGCCGCGCCGCTGTCAGACGGGTTAAGGCTAGCTGTTTGTCTCTGTGCAAACCTCTGGCACTTCATCATGCTTGCCTCTTAGTCTCTCAGCAAGCTGGACTTGAGGCGTCTTCTCTGTCCCTTGGCCCTCGAACAAATACATTGAGAAGAATCTTTCAACCCCTCACTCCTGCTTATAACCAGCCTGGCCCGTTCAGGACCCACAGCGCAAGCACTGGATACTCCGCGTGAGGATGACAGGTCTGCTCGACTTACCAGTTGAGATTCGAAACTATGTCTACGAGATTCTCCTTGGAGAAGAAGTGGTCCCCAAGGCACGTGGGGTGATGGTCGTGACAGAAGCCTATGTCAAACACGACCTTCCACTCCGCTGCTATCGTGGCCTTCTACCCACATGTCGCCAGCTCAACTTCGAGTTCAAACGAGCGATACAGCATGTCGTTGCTCTGAAGAAGCTGAATTACGATCTGAACATCACCTTCTCTCATGGCCGGCCTTTCTTCTCGCTCACGTGGCTCCGCTTCGCAGCCCTGTCGCCCACCATAAATAACATCAACATCGATGTCGACTTACGGACCCAGGAGCCTTTAGCCTCAAGGACGTATCCGTCGCCCTTTGAGAACCTAGTCATTCCAGATGAACACGAGTTAGCGCTGCTGATCGAGGAAATGCCAAACAACTTCGCTATACAAATTTTCCTCTATATCCGCACGTTGCTGACTTCAATCGCCAAGTTGCTCAGCAGCGGGAGTCCGCACTTCAGGATCTTGTATACGGAGTGCATCACTTTGAATCTTCGTACACCGACTGAGGCGATCGGACCACCAGGCCACTCGAGTAGTTCCTATCCCAGCTGTAGTCGCGTTCTTGTAGAGAGGGATGAAGCGCAGGAATTGCTTGATACGATGCAAGATACTTTGAAGGCTACGTCAAAATGGTTTCCGGCCTGGAATGCAAGTGAATGTGATGCGCTGTCCCCACTGATACAAGTCGGCGCGCTGCGCTTCATGACGGAAGGTGTGTTACGTGCGGAGGGATACAACTTGGTGTTGCCTTGTCATGTGCAACAATTTCATTGGCTGAAGTATTGACACTGCTTTTGACCTTGTCATGTGGTAGATTGTAAGAAAGAGCTTAAGCGTTTCAGAAAGAATTTCTGCTTCTTCTGTTTGTTACTCTTGCTGGTGAGCTTAGCGAAGCGAGTTTTTGGAGCCGTACTGGGAAATTTGATCAATTATGCTATCGATACCGCTCTGGGTTGCAACTATGGGAGGCAAGAAAGAATAGGCTTGAGCTTGTCAATGATCTGCTGCTGAACGGCCACATCGTTCGAGGTTGTCTTGTCGTTCGCATCCCCAGGGCTGATGGTCACGTAGCAGCTGCGGCCCCTGAGCAAGATTACGTCCGCTTCCCATGGCAGACGGGTGCTACCGCACCAGTTGGCATCGCGGGAGGAGAGGAGACCGGTGTTGATGCGTGTCAAAATGTACTTGAATTCGCTCGGGTCGGTGCACCTGTTGTCCTCGACCTTAGGAAAGTTGACATTGAGGAAAGTGTTGTCCGGTAGATATGGTTTGCCACTGTTAATGATGGTGGTAGTGACATTGAGCGCAAGATCGGCGTACACCTTGCTGTGCAGGGGCGTAGGCGCGTTCCAAGCGGTTGGATCGCCTGTCTGACCAGAAAATGCGATAGCTGGAATCTTCGCAGTCTTTGCGGCGTATGTGGCAGCGCCTACAGTGCCGGAGAAGGGAAGTTGAACAGCGACGTTACCACCCACATTTGGGCCGGTAAGCGCAAGTTCAGGTTTGGCACCAGACCAGAGCTTTGGAGCAACAACATCAATACCGTACTTTATGGAGGTGACCTGTTGTTGAAGCACTCATTGTCAGTGCTAGTTTCGAGAGAAGTACTGCTGAACGACTCACGGGGAAAGAATTGACGTAGTTCAAGCGTGGATCCGTTGCATTAGCTCCAGTGGGTGGAGATCCGCCAGGACAGGATGCATGAATACAGCCATCGGCATCCACAGTTGTTGGAGCAGCGTCGGAGGATCCTATAATTTGGTCAGTAGCTGACGGTCTCCCAGGTGGTGTCGAACCTACCTCTCCCAGACTGGTTCTCGGCAGGCCCTGACAACACGACATCATGGCCTGCGGAGTTGAGGACATCAAAGAAGGCCCTCAGGTTGACCTCTGACCACCCGTCATCATTCGACTGTACAATACGCACACCCTGCGTCAAGGGGAGCGCAGCGGCGAGGAAAAGGTAGGAACGCATCTTGCTATAGCGAATGACTTGCGAGGGCGTGACAAAAGAGTGTCTCAGAAGATTTCTGAGGACCAACGAAGATACACTTGTAGCCTACCGGAAGATCAAACAACGGATCTCCATGTTTATAAGGTGCTCAAAACCTCCATTCAGTGTATGGGACCTAGTGACCTTGCATGACAAACGCCCAATAGTCGACCCAATTTGATGGGAGCCGAGCGGATGCCAATCGAAGCGACTGCATGATACAAGCAACGGTCCTTGTAAAACGTTGCGGATCCTCGCGCTCTCATTGAGTATTGCGTAGATTGGTGTGGCTATGGAGAGCGGTCTTGGGGCTGTGAGTGGTGGTGTACATCCGAGGCGGCGACAATTGACGGAGGATTCGCGACCAGGGTGACATGGCCGCTCGGCAGGGGCGACTGATGTGGCAACGGCGCCCGATGCATCTTTAGCACGTGCGAATTTCGAAAGCATTCATTCATTGTTGACAAGCACCTGTAATGCTTGGTATATTGAATGTTCTTCACATGGTAATCTGCGTCGTTGCGGAAGTTCACGCCTGCCTGATATGGTTGTAGCATGGGTTGGCAAGCTGCTGAAACTGACTTGGACCAAGCAACACCGGATATGACTTCATGCTCAAAGTAGGGAGTTTCAAAGCTAGCATGTAGCCTGTAAATGTGCGCATAACAAGAATAGACATGGGTGCTGGACATGATATCTTGCTGAGCAGCACTAGGTGCTAAAGCCTTTCCACAGACGAATACAGTTCCTTTATCCTCCTCCAGCTACTTGTCCAGGCACATAGTGCATCGTCCACGCCAAAACTCCTTATTGTCACTACATTCGTCCCGTCTCGCGAGGAATTAATTGATCATGCTGTAGGTGCCCAATCCTCTTCAACCGCACTCTGGTGGGCGCGGGCGGCTCGGGGTACCGATAGACGTGCTCTATCGTCTCGGTTCGGGTATATCGTCTCGAGGAAATTCCCTAGCTATTTGAATATCGCCATTCATACCCGTATCTGTTCAGACCATATGCGCAGGCTTGACAGGTTGTTGGGTATAGTAGTCCGTCGCTGCGCCACCTTGGTATGGTGGAAGATAGTGGTTTTGGAGCTCGACTGGTCCGTTGGTCTGGGAGTGGTATGCGGTGTTCTGCTGATATGGAGCGGCGGTGTCGTACACAGGAGCCTGACCGAAAGGTACAGGGGCTGCCGGATTGTGCGCAGGTGCATACTGACCACGTTGCGCCGCCTTCTTCGCGCGCGAATAACCGACCGCTGAGTAGATGAGGAGGCCAACAAATGTGACACTATACATGATTAGATCATAATTTTTAATCGCTGTCTTTCGGACTTACAAAATGAAGACGCTGAAGCCAATGCCCACAGCACTTGCGCCCCTGGCAATTGACACGAGGTCAAGAATCAAGACACCTGCCCAGAAACCCGTCTGGAAGCAATTCATTGTGAGGAAAGTTCCAGGTTTTAAGCCGTCTCGGAGGAAGAGGACAATCGCGAGTATGTCGATGAGCAGGACGATAACGATGAAGAGCATGAATATGACCACCGTTCTGGCAATTGTTAGCATGTGCTCGACACAATGCGCAAATAGAGCCTTACGCGACAGCTGGCTGGGTAACATCTTTGAGCTCCTTGAGGTGTCGCAATGTCCATGAATATGTTACAATGATGAAGAGCATAAGACATATGCGCACTACCCAGAATGGCACAAGAATGCGCTTCTTCCAAAGTACGGGTTGTTTTGAAGCCATGATGAATAAGAGGTGTCTGTTGCCGTTGCAGGTATGCGAGATTCGGGCGCAAGGGATTAGGATGTGAGGAGACAGTAATGTACTGTTAAAGAATTATGGCGGATGTGCAATTGTTGAGCCAGGATATGGAGGCTATTTCAAGATGGATGCACGGCTGGGAATGCGAATTTCAGGGGGAACAGCCCTGTGAGCGTTGATGAAACGCGATGTGACCCTGTGCTGCGTGCATCTTCATCTCCACACAACCAACAAGTCAAGCAATGATTTGACGAGGTTACGTCATCTTGTGTGCAGGGGATGAGCCAGTCATGTGTGAGTGGTTGTTCTCGTGATTGCTGCCAGTAGCAACTGCTTTCACCGTGTTTCGATTACAATATTGTGTGAAAGAGACTCTTATTTGTGATGGGGACTCTCAGCACGCGCCAGCCGTTATGGATGCGGAGGCGCGTCCGATTTTATTAGTGGAGATGGGGACGCGTGGCTGAAACACAAGTTCGAATGTCTGAGCCTCAGAACGCGGATCAAACTCGCAGGCTCAGGAGGCAAATGGGTATGCAAACAGAGCAAACTAGGGAGATGCATCCAGCCATGTCACATGATTCGGGCTGGCACGAGACCCTTGCACGCGACGAGCTGCCGACGATAAGATAAGCGACGGATACCATGATGGCCAGCACCACGCTCGACGTGTCTACCACTTCACCACCTACAAGCTTGTTGCTGTAGTCCAAAACAAAAAATACTCAGTGTATAAGAGCAGATTCATCGTCAACATGGGTGCTAATCAGTCTCGGCCATCGGATGCAGCTATCAACGAGAAGCTTGTAGAGCGTCTTCAAGCACTTCAGATGAAGGATGATCGCAGGACCAGCGAGAAGGACGGTTTCGTCGTGGTTGGAGACGATGCACGTAGGTAGCTGAGAGCTCCGTTGTAGATACGGCATCTAATTCTGTTAAGCCCCACGGTATACTCCTACCACCAAGCACCAAAGGGACGTATCTGCGACTGCGGTAGAGGGGTGGGAGAAGGAGCTTATGGAGGATCCAAAGGTATGCGGCCAGAATATACGGAGTGTTGTATTCTAGTCATGACGTCTGACTTGAACAGAATCGCCTTGCGCTCGCAGCCCTCAGCTCCAACTCCGCCAACGCTGTCCTCTCCTCCCGTTCCGCCATCATTGCAGACACACAGAAGTTCAACATCAAGATACCACTTGAGGGATCTCCCGTCACCAACCAAGCATCCTCAGGAAGATGTTGGCTCTTTGCATCTACAAACGTCTTTCGTGTCGCGATCATGAAGAAGTACAAGTTGTCGGAGTTCCAATTATCGCAAGCATACCTTTTCTACTGGGACAAGATCGAGAAGGCAAACTACTTCCTGGAGAGTATCCTTGATACTGCTTCCGAAGAGATCGATAGCCGTCTCATTCAAGCCCTGATGTCTGACCCAGTTGGCGATGGTGGACAATGGGGTACGTCGAACAGTAGGCAAAAAAGGCTACAGAACTGACTTTAGCATAGACATGGTGGTGAATCTCGTGGCCAAGTACGGTCTATGTCCGCACTCGTTATACCCCGATTCCTTCAACGCCACGAGTTCCTCGACCATGGACCGTCTGATAACGACCAAGTTGCGTGAAGACGCCGTCCGTCTACGCTCAGTCGCTTCCAGCTCGGCGCCAGCAGAATCTAAGAAAGCTACCATTGCCAACTTGAAAGAGAGCATGCTGAAGGAGATC
Organism: Phaeosphaeria sp. MPI-PUGE-AT-0046c; assembly: GCA_020747045.1. Taxonomy (NCBI): domain Eukaryota; kingdom Fungi; phylum Ascomycota; class Dothideomycetes; order Pleosporales; family Phaeosphaeriaceae; genus Phaeosphaeria; species Phaeosphaeria sp. MPI-PUGE-AT-0046c. The sequence continues at coordinate 126,578 of JAGTJN010000010.1, read as the reverse complement.
CATCTCATACTAACACTGATGCTCGGTCCCCCACCACCACCCGACAAGGCCTTTACATGGGAATATTACGACAAGGATGGCACATTGTGCACAGTCCGCACCCGCCCTACTGCTTTCGCAAAGGAGCTTTCAGATAACAAGACTGCTCGCGCTCTCTCAGGCACAGATGTCAACCAGCTGTTCTCCCTTGTCAACGATCCGCGAAACCCATACAATCGCTTGCTCAGCGTGAAGCGTCTCGGCAATGTCTATGGCGGCCGCCCGGTCACCTACGTCAACGTCGACATGAAGACGATCAAAGAAGCGTGCATTGCCATGCTGAAGCGCGGCATCCCTGTCTTCTTCGGCTCGGATGTAGGTAAGTACTCTGATTCGAGCAAAGGTATCATGGACACTGCACTCTACGAGTACGAGCTAGGCTTCAACATCAAGTTGGGTTTGTCTAAAGCGGAGCGCCTGCAGACTGGTGAATCGCAGATGACGCATGCCATGGTCCTCACTGCTGTACATGTTGTTGACGGCAAGCCCGTGCGATGGCGCGTGGAGAACTCGTGGAGTGACCGTGTAGGTGACAAGGGATACTTCGTCATGAGTGATGCGTGGATGGATGAGTTTGTGTACCAAGCGGTTGTTGATCCGAGCGTTGTGAGTTCATCGGTCAGGAAGGTGTTGGAGCAGAAGCCAAAGTTGTTGGAGTTGTGGGATCCTATGGGCGCTTTGGCTTGATGGTCAGCGCTACATTTTCTCGATTATAATGATACCTGTGAATTATTATGTTTAGTTTCAGAGTTGTCTTTTTACAGACGCCGCGCTCATCCTTTCGTGAATGTCGAGAGGGGTGAGCAAAGTATGGAATTACATGCCTGCGGAGCCAAAATATCGAGCGACATGTGTTCAAAGATAGACATAGTCGTACAAGAACAGGCTCAGAGTGTGATTTCTCGTTCGTTTCCAGATCTCCATATGGCGACTGCGAGATCTAGTGATTCGTAGCTTTGCTCGTAGCATCCGAAGTGTAGGTGAACATAAAACGTTGCCGCGTATAAATTCTCAAACCAAACGTACACAAAGAGACTTAATGCATGGTTTATGGTAACATGAATTTCAAACGTCTTTCTGCGAGTTTTGGGGTGATGTGCTCATGATCAAACAAAGTCGTAAAGGCACGTGCATCGCAGCATTTACACTGCGCAACGCCTGTCCAGGCAGATGAATAACTTGTACACTACAAAGTTCAATTCAATCCTCTAGGGCCCAAAAAGTATTCCCGCAGTCTCACAGACTGCGTACCCTCGCTTAGCGCGGAAAGTCCACCACTGATCCCCACACCCATTTCCTTCACCCCAACACCATCCCATGGTCAGAAATGGAAATCTAAACGACAAAAAGAATGTTTCCGACACCGGGAATCGAACCCGGGCCTTGTCGGCGCTTGAGAGCGAACTACTCTGATGAGAGCGACAAATCCTAGCCACTGGTGGATGTTAGAAAGGTGAATTGAGAGTGTTGTCGTGGATGAACTGACCTAGACCATATCGGATGCTATTGCTTGATTGATGGAGGAGTGAGGATTAAAATGTATCATATAAAACATTACTGATGGCGTGGACGAGACTGATTTTTTTGTCCGACTCAGCCGATGGGCGGGGCAGCGGGCAGTGGATAATTGTGCGGCAGCGAACCACAGGAAACCACCGAACTCCAGGAATCGGACCTATAGAACGAGCACAAGCTATCACGAACGCAATTGCATTAATCCAGTTATTGTGCGATCGAATGTTGTTCAGTCAAAGTCAAGAAGATGCTGCCAACCATCACGTTTCCAGCAATCGATAGAGAGCCCAACGACACTACATATATTTCCAAATGGATTCAGATATACTTGCACAAGGACAATCAACAGCATGTCCATCTCTGATCACTTTACCTGATCCGACATGGTTGATTTCGCGCAACGATGACTCTAGCTCCACCGACATCGCCGGCGCGTCCCTGCCCCACCAAATAAAAGTTCCCCGCGACTCATCACGAACATGTTGTCATAACACCGACCAAACCTAACCACACCCACAACACCTTCACAATGCCTTCAAGAAAGTCCCCATTTGATCTGCAGACGTGCGCGCGACCCAATATCCTGGCATTGGAGCCGTACCGCTGCGCGCGCGAGTAGGTGAAGCACCTGAGTCGATTTGGCTGGGGGTTTGGCTAACTGTGCGCGACAGTGACTACAAAGACGATGGAACGAACATCCTACTTGATGCGAATGAGAATGCATATGGGCCGGGGCTAGCTCTCGATAGGGAGGGCAAGCTTGCGGGCGCAAGTGGCAACGGCACATCTGAGGGGATCGAGGTTGACTTGCTTGGGTTGAATCGCTACCCAGATCCGTACGTTGGGACCTATTTCTACGCCGATGGAATAGAGCTGATATGTGTCTTCTAGCCACCAGGAACCGCTCAAACAACAACTCTGCACACTCCGTAATACGCACCACCACACCCAGCTCACCCTCACGCCCGCAAACCTCTTTGTCGGCGTCGGCTCCGACGAAGCCATCGACGCCCTTATCCGTGCCTTCTGCGTCCCGGGGCGCGAAAAGATCCTCGTCTGCCCACCCACATATGGCATGTACAGCGTCTCCGCTCAAGTCAACGACGTATCGCTCGTAAAAGTCCCGCTGCAGGTTCCGAGCTTCGCTCTCGACGTGCCCGCCATCCTCGCCGCGCTGTCCGCAGACCCGACCATCAAGCTCGCATATCTCTGCAGCCCGGGAAATCCCACAGGGACATGCCTATCCAAAGCCGACGTGCAGCAGATCCTCGAGCATCCAAGCTGGAACGGCATCGTGGTAGTCGACGAAGCCTACATTGATTTTGCGCCCGCGGGCAGCAGCCTCGCAGAATGGGTCACCGAGTGGCCCAACCTCGTCGTCATGCAGACGCTGTCCAAAGCTTTTGGGCTCGCAGGCATACGTCTAGGCGCCGCATTTGCAGACCCCGCCGTCGCCCGCATCCTAAACAACATGAAGGCGCCGTATAACATCTCGAACCCGACGAGCCAGATTGCGCAGGCGGCACTGAGCGCGAAGCACCTGGGCGTCATGCGCGACAATGTGGACAGGATCGTGCAGCAGCGCGAGAGGCTGCTTGTCGAGCTGCCCCAGATCCCCGGCGTGGGCGCGCTCAGGGGCGGAACCGAGTCCAACTTTTTGCTGTATCAGATGCTCGATGCACCTGGCGGGCAGCCGTCGAACGAGGTCGCATTAGCAGTGTACGAGGGCCTAGCGGAGGAAAAGGGCGTGGTGGTGCGTTTCCGCGGCAAGGAGTTTGGCTGCGAGGGATGTTTGCGAATTACTGTCGGCACGGAAGAGGAGGTGACGAGGTTTCTGCAGGAGATGAGGACGGTGTTGGGGGCGATATATGCTGGGAAAGGCAAGGTGGGGAATGACGAGGAGGAGCGGAGAGAGAAGGAGGCGAATGCTGTTGTTTCGTGAGGTGGTGGCTGGATTGAGAGGGGATAGATGTAGATATAGAAGTGGAAACGAGACGGTAATGCCGAGATGTAGTTTTTGTATACTCCTGCAATATTGAGTACTGAATCTTCATGTCTGCCCTTCTTCCCACTAGTACGATCCATCGTCGTTTATAAATGATAACATAGTATAGAGATGTGCGTCTTCGTCATTGTGTCAACACACTATCTAGATTACGAGTGGAAGGCTGAAATTCAACGGGAAGACACACATCTGATCACCAACAAGGCAGCAGAGTGATTGTATTGCACCAGCATATTCCTTTTAACACATATTCATTCAAATGTTCTGATTCGTCATCTACCACCTCCACATGGAAGACTAATCATTTCCCCTCGCTATACAATACACCACCCCTAAACCACGCACCTAAGAAATTCGTTAAATGGCCGCTCAAACCACGCGGCCCGTCACCAGGACGCATCCCCGAAAAAAAAATAGAATATACAAAGAACCCCCCTCCCTAACCCACAACTCATAGAATCTAATAAGCATCCCCAAAAATCTCCTTGGGACTCTGCACCATATCCTCCTTAAGCGCCTGCAACCGCCTGCCCTCGACCTTCTCCACGCGCTTCCGCTCCTTGCGGCCCACCAGATGCGGCGTGACGGGCGTAATGGGCGTGAACGGCATGTACGGACTATATGGCGTAAAGGGCACGCCGGTCTTGGGGGTCATGGCGCTCAGCTTGTTGGCGTGGCGGTCTAGGACGGTGGTTTGGATGCCGGGGCTGCGGAGGGGTTCTGAGGCGAAGGCGCGCAGGGGGAGGGATTTGTGTACGGGGGAGGAGGCGGCGGGGGTGCGTTGGGGGGCGGGGAGGGGGAGGGGGTGGACGGTGTCGTATGCTTCGGAGGGGTCGTAAGGTGTTGTGGGGGAGTTTTGTTGTGTTGGTGGGGAGGGTGGTGCGCCGGGTTGGTAGAAGCGTGGGCTTAGAGGCGTGTGGGCTTCGTCGTCGGAGTCGACGCCTGGATATTTGTGGACTGGGCCTGAGATGCGCAGGTTTTTGAGGTTGAAGCGCGGGTTCTTGGAGCTGGTGGAGTTGGTTGCGGAGACCTGCGACCGCTTGGAGAGGACACTGCGCGGGCTGGAGGGGGGTTGTTGGGTGTCGCGCAGGCGATCGTGTGGCATGGGCGCGGTCATGGACCCGTTGTTGTATCCCGGTGGGTAGATGGCTTTGATCGGAGAGATTGGGTTCTCGTCGTTGTTGTGCGAGTGCGTGGTACTGATTGCTGATGGTCGCCTTCGGTCGCCGGTCCTTGGTCTTTGCTCCATTTCACTGACACTGACGGTGGGAGAATGCTTTGCCTCATCGTGGTCCATGACTGCAGCATACAAGCGCTCCATGTCAGCTTGCTGTTGCTTTGTGTGGTTGTCAATGACCTTCTGGTCGAAGGAGGTTGGTGAGCCAATGACTGGGCTCTGTGGAGTGCCAACAGCGGAGTCGCTCTTCTTGAATTTCCTCAGCCATGACGAGGCTGAGCGAGCTGACAGCGGAGGTGAAGCCAGTGGCGCCGTCCTAATTGACGGTTTCACAGGCTTGTGCTGAAGTTCCAGCTCCAGCGCCTTGGGAGGTTCGAGCGCCTTTCGTCGCATTCTTCTGCCGATGGTGAGGAGCAAGATTGCCCAGATAAGTACCGTGGCAAGATAGCCGCCGACGACTCCTGCGACGTCAAAGGGCAAACGATTCGGGTCTCGGGATGCGTGGTATGAAGCAGGAGGGCCGTCTTGAGGCGCCGGGGCAGAATCCTTGTAATTGTCCTTGAAGTCGTATGGGATTGCAGCGGCTTGTGAAACAACGAGAATCAACGACAGCAGAGAGTGCGGCAATGCCCGATGGAGCATGATTGAAGTAAGAAAAAGTGGTGGAGGAGGGTGGTTATTCAAACTCCCGACTGTCGATCCAGATCTGATGCAGGCCCAGAGTAGCCTTCACCCGACAGAAAGGAACCGGTTGAATTGGAGGGTGTAACAGCAGGCGCATGGTGATATGGAGACGGGCGGTTGGTAAGTATTTCTATCAGCGGTCTGCAAGTGGACGGACGAGGTAAACGAGTGAAAGCTGTCCAGGGCATACTGGAATCTGATTGGTGAGGCTGTTTTGCGAGCGACATGCGGGCGTCCAGTCGATGGGCTCCATCACGCGCTGAGGCGGGGATGCATCTATGCGTGCTAGGCCCAGAATGGGGCCGGACCAGGAGCATCCCTCGGAGACGACTTCTGCTGACACCGAGTCGTCGTCGTCGCGCTGCGCTGTGTTGGTGTTGCTGCGGTGCCGTTGCGCACTGGCTGTGTGTGCTCATTCAAGACCTGCCAAACGTCGTCGAGAGAAACATGTTTCGCCGGCCCGCAAGGCTCGAGCACGTCGCACCCAAAAATACCCACCGCATAGACGATCTGGCTGCCGATAAGAGGCACAGTGGCGGGAGGAGACGGTCCGCATGCATGAAAGCCTGCCCCTGTACCCCAAGAAATGCATCTGCATTTGCGCACTCTGATTCGCTGCAGATTGTTCCTCTAAGCGCCGCCTCGCTGCCCATCACTGAGCCGTCACTTCATCACACCAGCCACTCCACTGCCGTTGGTGTGTGACAGAAATGGGGCGGCCGGCTTAGAAAGCCTACTTGAGTCTCGCCTGGCCGTGTGCCAATATTCTACGCGATCTTCCCACGTTTATGCAATCTGCGCGTGCGATCACAGAGCCCGCAGCACTAGCGACCCATTCTCAGGCCGCATCAACGCCTCATCGCGTGATCGTGAACAGCATTGGTCGTCGCAGACGTCTTCACGAGGTGTGATATGTAGTAACCGTCGGAAGCGCTGATCCGACCGCGGCTGTTGGTCAGACTCAGGCAAATGCAGCATGAAGAAAAGGGACTGTCTAAAATAGACGTGACAAGGCGTAGATTTATTGTTCAGGTCGCATCAAGTCCGGGCTGCTATCACTTTGTTCATCACTACCTAATCATGCATCGATTTGATGCTGGATTAGCGAATGCTAGCAAACATATCTGCCCAAAGAGGCTATGGGAGCTTACCCTGCCAGCGTTCGATAGTCACGTCTTCCATCCGCATGCGACGATGTCGAGCCATTTTCAAACTCAGGTATTGGTCGTCCCTCACTTCCCCTCGGCCTTTGCGATGAGCCCCTCGTCCAGGCCTTGTGGTTCCCATACGCTCTTGTCCTTCTTGTTTTGTACCCATAAGACGTCGCCCTTGAGATAGGCAACGGCACCGCCTCTGCCAGTTGCGCTGGCCGTAATGCGGAACAGTGGCAGCCCAGTCATGTCATGGGCTTCGCGGAGCGGTATCATCAAGAGATTCTCCTCGGTGCAGTACTCTTCCACCACGTCCTTGAACGACATCTCCTCCAGTTGTGGGGCAGGACGCGGTGGCTCCTTGTTGACTGACTTGGAGAACTGGGGAGTTTCTGGAGAAGCTCGGACACTCTCGACTCGTGGTGCAGGCAGATCTGTCAGTCGCGCATCGCCGAGGTCGAGAGCTTGGTTGATTAGTGTGTATGCTTCGTCCCAGCACGATTCGACAGATGGTAATGTGTTGATGTCCGTTTTCAGGATCTCATCACGCCACCACTCTATCCACTTCTGGACCTCTGCAAAGACCACTTCTTCACTCGATAGCCATTGGTGGATGATGTCGAGGAACTTGGGGAAGAACTGTGCTCTCAGAAGCTCGCCAATAACTTCGTTCGAAACAAGGCCTTTCCAAGCAAAGACTGCTTCAAGAGGAGCCAGGTCCTGCTCGGCTGGGTTGACTTCGAAATTGTCCCGGAGATATGCGGCAAAGCGTGGAACCAGATGGGCAGTCAATAAATGGTCAAATTCTGACCTCCCAAAGACCTTTCGCCATGACTCCATACCAGCCAGCGGGCCTCGAGACAAATCGATGGACTGTAATGCGTGCCGGAGTTTGCGTTTCACTTCCGCAACAAGACCGTTGCCCTTTGGATCGAGGTCAGATGGCTTGAGGTAAGGCAGCCATTCCACTATCCAAGTATGGGGACTCTTCTTGAACTTGCGCGGATTCCACTCGTGGACAGACGTCGAGAGCTTTCGTGTGACTTGTTCGAGGACCCTCTTTGCAACGAAAGGAGGCAGAACCGGTGTCCATGTTTCCAAGAGACGCACCATGGGGTGGGGATTCTTGACGTCCCACTGCGTGACTGCCGAGCTGACCGTCGGTAACCACAGTTTGAGCATCATGGTTTCGTATGAAGATGTAGTACCACGCTTGATCGCTTCCTCTTCGTCGACAGTAGTCCGTGCAACTAGCGCCTCGGATGGATGCGTGTATGCTTGTGTTGTCAACCGTCTGCTGCGGGGCTGTACAATGTCTGCAAGTTCTGCGAAAGCTGCTGCTGCTTCCTCCAATGCGTCGTCCAGTGGTGACCACGATGTGATCATGTCGGAGAAAAGTGGGTATATGACCGCGATAGACTCGCGATGGAGTGCTTTCGAAGGATAAGCAGCGCGCAGCGACTTCAACCCCTCACAAGCGTCCTTGAAAGAGGCGGCGCGCAGTGACTCAAGCCTCGCCCGCATATCCTCTGCCTCTTCCATCTGTCTTTCCAGCGCATCCAGCTCCTTCTCCAACGCCCATTCTTGGGCTGGTATGGTCTCGGCTTCGATCTGCAGATCCTCGAAAGCTTCAGAGAAGCTATTCAAGTCTCGGCGCACGCGTGCCTGAAGGGAGCTTTCGAAAGGCACAACGTCGGTGCCACGCAGCGAGACGCCTGACGTGGGCGTGGAGGCGCCGGTGGTCGCATCGATGATGGACTGTAGGGCGAGCGGGACATGCATGCCGGCTGCTTCCATCTCGAACACAGTCTTCTTGGGCCGTGGGGCTGCTGTGCGCGCCTCGCCTTTGGCTTTGGCCTTCTTCTGCTTCCGCACCCTGCGCTCCTCTTCTGATGTGTCGACGTATTCCTCGCCGTTTGCCTCCGCTTTTCTCCGCTCCTCGCGCCGTTGCTGCTCGCTCTTCTCGGCCACAATGCCCACACCTCCCTTGGTGCCGCGCATGACGACCTGGATAGGCTCTGAGATGCCGTCGCCCTCGCGACCCAGACCACCGTCGCCCGTGTAGCCCATCTTGGCCAGCATCTTTGCGCCGAAGCCGGATTTGAGCTTTGCGCTGCCATCGTCGAGCTTGACTTTCTTCTTGGATTCCTGTCTGAAGGTGCGCTTGCGCTTCTGCCCTTCGCCGTCGCCGTCCATGTTGGGGGTTGTGTCGCGCGCTGTGTACAAGTAGTGGTGGCGATGGCGATGGCGATGGGTAGGGCTCGTGGACAGCGTCCGGTCGTATCAGCAGTATCCCAAGATATGCGACGTCTAGGTCGACATGAAAACGCGCGGAGCCAAAGTTACGGGTGCCAAGCGGCCGTTGGGCGGGCTATTATTGGAAGGCCGCGGACATGGGGAGCGCTCATCCATGCACGTTTCGGTGCGACCAAACAACACGCCGTCTCCCTTTTCCTGCACACAAGACTGAGAATCCAGCTACACACCCCATTGCACCGGCCCTGGCTTGTTGACGTGCCTCGCTACCCACCACCATGGCGTCCCCGCCGCCCGTTGCGCATCCCGTGCCTGCCCGGTCGCCAGAGAAGCTGAACGCAGCGCTGCGCCATCCCATTCCGGACCTGCAGTCACTCCAAGGGGCCTATGTCGGCAACATCGAGCGTCTCGAGGAGCACGCCGAGCGCATGAGCGAGTCCGGGTCGGATCTGGGCGAGGAGATTCGCAAGCTGCACACCGAGCTGAAGCGGTCGGACAGCCGCAGAGAGTCGCTGGACGAGCCCTCGCGACAGCTCAGCACCCGCAGCCGCAATGTCTCGGTCAGCTCCCACGCAAACTCGATCGTGGATGTCAACGGCGCTGCGCGATGGGGCGGCTATTCGCCCGCCGGCTACGTGACGTCGCCCGTGGGATCGCTGCGTTCGGGCTCGTGGTCGGCGCCCTCGACGTCGGTCCAGCGACAGCGCTCAGAGTCCAAAGCCTCCCGCCTGGGCCAGGTCGTGCATCCTGACGAGATCATGGACGAGCGCGACAACTACCTCGCCCACCCGGGATCGCCCAAGTCGCTGCGCTCCGCCCCGCTCGCCGTGCACTCGCCCGACTCGCCGCCTCCACAAAACACCCGCCGCGTCTCGTCCTTCACCCGCAAGTACGACGAGATCGCCAACGAACTGCGCCACGAACTGCGGAACAGCGTCCACCTCGACCAGCCCGCCCACCATAGCGACGAGCAGCACTCGGAAGAATACCGTCGATATGTCACCCGCGACGACTATCCCGACCGCCCGCCCACCGCCGCCTCGACCGACACCTCGCGCCAGGCTCGCACCCTCTGGCACGACTTCGATGGCGCCCACTGCCCTGACACAGTCCTCGAGGAAGCCCCGACTCCTACTCGCGGCGCCCACAGCCGCCACTCCTCGTACGGCAGCATGCTGAGAATGCCCGAGCAGCCGTCCCAAGGCGCTCCCCCACCAAACGATGCCATGGTCTTCTATCCTGCACCGGTCCCGAGAATGTTGAACCTGCCCAAACGCTTGTCGCAACTACCCACCTCCGACGTACAAGCACGTCGCCGAACACAGGTCCTCGACCACATGCAAGCTGAGAACAGGAAGTCTGCGCCCATGATTGGCGACATGGTCGGAGAAGAGCCCAAGCCGGCGAGGAAAAGTCGGCAGAGCATGCTGAATCTTCCTCCCCAGCTACGAGCAAGTGCCTACTTTGACAACCACGTTGCACCAGCGCAGGAATACGCCGTCCAGGGAGAGTCGGCCGAAGACACGCTCGACAGCATTCTCAATGCTTCTGCACGAGCGCCAGTCTCCGCCTTCACCGACCATCCGTTTGCCGGAAGCGTAGGCCCCGAGGTGTATGGTCCAGAACACAGGCGGAAGACGTCCAAACTTGCAGAAGTGCCGCCTCCACTTGCGGAAACAAGGAGACGCAGCTCGTTCATGATGCTCGACACCAAGCGCAACTCAAGTGGTGACCCGCTGAACAAGCTCAAGAAGCGCAATAGCTCAGCTGATATGAATTTGCTCATCTTGAAAGCCAGTGAAAGCCGCATGAGTCTCACAGACGAGCTCGACGAGCATGGCGACTATGCCCGAGGTCCCGATGATGGCAACACAACACAGCGGAAGTCCTTGGAAGATGTCGACGGCCGCAATCCTGACGATGTGTATAACGACCAGCACATGAACGACGAACTAGAGGAAGAGGAAAGAGAAGAAGAAGAAGAAGTTGACGAGCCACAGTACTATGGTGCGCCCACAACACTACTGGCCGAGCTACAACTACGCAAAGCGAAGCAGAAGACGCGAAACATGAACTACGCTACTTTGGTCGAGCAGGGTAACATGCCTACACATAGGACACTTCTTGAGCTTGATGACATAGCAGAAAAGGAGAAACAGAAGCGTCTTAAGAAAAAGGTCAATCTTGCGTGGGAGGCCCAGGGGGATGATGATTCAGACGATGACGTACCATTGGGAGTCCTCTACCAGAAACCCAAACAGCAAAACGATTGGGATCGGCCAATCGGTCTCATTGCTCAGCGTGAGCTCGAAGATGCAGAGCCGTTGAGCCGTCGACGTGCGAGACTGCATGCTACGAGTTCAAATAAGCTGAGACCATCCCCAAGTCAGTTACATCTCGGTGTACCGACAACGACTACGCCTGGCCCCGAGACCGACGAGGACGAGGGCGAAACCTTGGGCGAGCGTATGCGCCGACTGAGAGAAAAGAAGGAGATCGATGCGGCATTGGGTGACGACATCCGAAAGAGTACTATAAGCATGGACTTTGCCAGCGAGATGATGAGCAAATTTGGAGTTGCTGAAGGAGCTGACAAGGCACAAAACGCGCCTCAACCGACACCATCCCCTGGGGCTGAGGAAGAAGAGACTCTTGGCCAGCGCCGCGCCCGCCTCCAAGCCGAGGCTGCTCTTCAAGGAAACGGAACGCAGAACGCCCGTCCGGCTTATGGAACTAGTCTCAGCATGGCCGATGTTCTCTCTTCCAATCCCATCGATGTCCACAACCAAGCACGCAAAGTCTCGGACCAACAGCTCGTCTCACACCTTGCGCAAGGTAGTCTGCTCCAACAAAACGTCGTCGCCGAGGAACGCCGCAAGGCAGAACGCCAACTGCAAAACATGCGGTCGTCCAGCTACGGTGCATACGACCCGCTGATTCGTGCTGCCCCTGACAGGAACGACGACGACCAGCCCATTGCGCTCAAGATCCAGGCCTACAAAAACAAGATGGCCGGCATCAGCGCACCTGATCAGCGCAGTCAAAGCATGATGCACAATGGCATGCCCGCCATGAACATGCCTGGTGCACGCGAGTCCATGATGCCAGGTAACCAGCCCATGATGATGGGCATGAATGGCATGGGTATGATGTCGACCCCTAACCTAGGCATGATGAATATGAACATGCCCATGAACATGATGGGCATGCAGCAGCAGATGCCGATGAATGGTATGGGCATGGGCATGAGGCAGCCGAACATGCAAATGCCTATGCAGATGAACGGCATGCCTATGATGGGCATGCCAATGGGCATGAACATGAACGGAATGGCCATGGGAGGCATGATGATGCCCCCCATGGACCCGAGACAGAGGGACAACATCGATAGGTGGATGCAGGGTATCCAACATTAAATCACAACGATGAGATTCTGTGGGAAAGTATACTGGGATTTGAACATGTCGGCGCTGGGTTTGAGCATCGTCCAGGGCATTGCATGGATTTGGAAAGGTAAAGGGGTTGTCACTTTAGCATAGAAGCGTGTACGAGCATATTTTGGGCGTTGTTCTTGTTGTAGAATAGAATTGGTATCTACATGTTAGCGTAATGATCAGCGATTGAACGATTTCACAGTCGCGGGTGCGTATCACATGAATGAAGCGGTTATTTGTACTTTGTTGGCTTGGTTTGGGTTACATCATGGCGTGCGATCATACATAAGATATAATTGGGGGAGTTCAAATAACCAGTCGAAGCACGGCAATATCTTCCTCACGCACGACAATTTGATGATCCATCTTCGGTTCAACGGCTTAGATCGATCCAAGACATATAATCATTGCTACACTTGTACAATACCCAGCCAAGCCAGGATAATTTTTGTCAGACTGCTGATCGTAGCACCTGCTCAGTCCACTTCCAAAAATCCAATCATCTACCTATCCTCCTTCACACATTCAACTCCGCAACCCCCGCGCCCTCAATATACTTCTTATAGCTCTGAATCTTACCCTGCAACACGCCTCCCTCCCCACAAAAGCGCTGCACAATCTCCTCACTGCGCCCCGTATACAGCCTGCTATCCAACATGCTCTCCAAATCGCCCCAGATAGGCTTGAAGAACTCCGTCCTCTTAATCCTCTCCACGAGATCATTCTGCTTACCCTCGTTCTTCACCTGCGCGCCCGCCTCATGCGACAGCACGCGAATCTCCTCGTGCGCATCCTGCCTGCTCACGCCTTTAGCAACAAGGCGCATAATGATGCTCTCTGTAATCATGAATGGCAGCTCTTCCTGGACGCGCGCGTCCACGCGCTTCGGGTACACGACCAAGCCGGAGGTGACGTTGTCGAGGGACAGCAGGATGGCGTCGGCGAGGAGGAACATCTCGGGGATGTCGATGCGGCGGATGGCGCTGTCGTCGAGGGTGCGCTCCATCCATTGGTCGCTGAGGGTGGCGGCGAAGCTGGCGGGTTTGGACATGAGTTCGCGCGCGAGGGCGTAGATGCGCTCGGAGCGCATGGGGTTGCGTTTGTAGGCCATTGCGGAGCTGCCGATTTGGTCTTTTTCAAAGGGCTCTTCGACCTCTTTCCATGCGGCGAGGTGGCGGATGTCGCCTGCGATTTTCTGCGCAGACGATCCGAGGCCGGAGATGGCGGTGGCGATGAGGAGGTCGACTTTGCGCGTGTACGTTTGTGTGCTGACGGGGTAGCACGAGGGGAAGCCGGTTTTCTTGCATAGGAGTTCGTTGAGCTCGTCGCATTTCTTCGAGTCGCCGCTGAAGATTTCGAGGAAAGACGCTTGCGTTCCTGTCGTTCCTTGGGCACCGCGGAACTGCAGTGTGTTGCGGACGTTCTCAATGGCTTCGAGGTCAAAGAGAAGGTCCTGGGCCCATTGGGCGGCACGCTTGCCAACGGTGATGAGCTGAGCGGGCTGGAGATGAGTGTAGGCGAGCGTGGGTTCAGATTTCCACTGGAGAGCGAACTGAGAGAGGTTGTGGAGGACCTTGGCGAGTTTTGGGAGAAGGAGGTCCATGGCATCGCGCATGAGAATGAGCTCTGCGTTGTCGGTTACGTAGCAGGATGTAGCCTGTAAAGCATGTCAGTATTCATCCTTCCGTGTCATATATCTTGCTCTCGAAACAACTCCAGAGCACGTGACAAGAGAGCATCCACGACCAGGGCGATCCAGATATCTAGACGCTGATTCAGAACTTGACTTACACCATAATGTATAATTCCCGCCGCCTTGGGCGCAACCTGTCCGTACGCATGCACATGCGCCATAACATCATGCCGCCTCTTCTTCTCCTCGACTCTCGCCGTCTCAAAATCCTCATCCGTGACCACCAAATGCTCCCTCATCTCCTTCAGCGCCTCCTCGCTCACAGCCTCAATGCCCAGCTCTTTTTCGGCCTCCGCGAGATGCAGCCAGAGTTTGCGCCACGTTGAGTGTCGAGACCGCTGGCTGAAGAGCTGCGACATCTCTTTCGAGCAGTACCGCCCCGTCAGAGACGTCTGGTACGTGTCGAAGATGGGAGACCCGATCTTCGATTTCATATCGTTGATCTGGCGCTGGATGTCCAGCGTTGCATCGGCGTTGAGAGCCATTGCACGTGAGGAAGTCGAGGTTGTGGTGGTGCTGTGAGTCTATGCTTTTCGCTCCGACCTTGACGTATTACTGCAGGATTCGTTGCAATTGGACACCCTCGCAGCTTGGAAGTGATTGAAAAGGAAGTGTTCAAGGTATGACTATATACGGCTGCGACGATCCTTTTTAATCGCGCCGTCGACGTGCTTCACGTGCGACCTGAATTTCTCCAATGCCAAGACCCCACGTTGAACTGCTCGTCATTCGGTAGACACCTCGCTAGTGTGCTAGTCTACCGGATCGTCGACACAGAATACCAATATGGACCAGTCTTTTCAAAGTCATGTTTCCATCCGTTGCATGGAGCCGATTGTATGCATTTCTCGAAAATTGAATCAAATGTCGAGGTCAAAGGGTCTGCATAATGTCACCACTTGACTTGGAAACCGGCGTCTTCACGAGGACTACACTGCTCAAAAATTCCAGTCCCTCCGGTTCTATCCGATGTCGGCCACACATTTTCTCGTGGGATGTACACCACAAATTATATCACCTCTACGATCACGTCATTTTGATGACATCGCGGGCTGGTACCATCAAAATGATTCGTGCATTCGCTAGTATGAAACTTGCCTGACAGTCCAGAATCCAGACTTGGTATCTCGCAAAAGACCCGCTCGTTCTCCACCAAACTGCTGCTCCAGGTCAAAAGCTAAACATCCGCATTGCCGCTCGAGCCCAACTCCACAACTGAGCCTCCAGACTCGATGGTGCCGGTTACGTAGCGCCGTTTACAAGGCCGGTGCTTTCCAGACATCCCTGTTAATCTTGAAGAGGTTGCTTTGCTTGTGCGGAAGGCTTATTTCCCGCTCTTTGTAGAAGCCTGCTTCTTGGAGGTAGTGTGCAAGTCTATCGTCGTTAGCACTGATCAATCGTTCAAAGAGCAATGGCGAACTCACTTCTCGTTGTCCACCCTAGGTTCGAGCATGACGCGCTCCGTTCGGTTATCTGCTAGCCAGCAGTAGTGCACAAGAGCGCTCAACCATATCTTGACCCGATGTGCGCCTCTGAACTCCTGCTCGCCTACAAGGCAATGGAAACCTCGATCCCAGTCGCTCACAATGGGCACATGCTTGCCAAGATTGTCTTCTTTGACCCAGTATATCTCGAAATAGCCAAACGGCTTTCCGTCCCAGCACCCAATCACGGGGAAAGAGTTCTTGGACTTTAGTCCGTTCTTGATGAACTCTTCCTGATGTGCCATGTCACCTGCCTCGCCCCAGAAATGCGACACTCGCGGATCGTTCATCCACTTGTGCAAGTATTCGGCGTCCGACTTCATCTCTAGATTGAGGGAGCTCATCGTTGGTATAAGGGACTCCGACGCAGCGATCTGGCTGTTTCGAGGGGTGGTCACGGGGCCGGAAATTGGACCGCGGTGACGAAGGGCTTTCGACGAGCATGAGGCGACGCGGAACGACAGGTACTGGCCGACGCTTGGGATGTACCGAGTATAAAGGACCTCACCCTGCCTAGGGGGCTTGGGCCGCACGGGGTGCCGAACGTTGTTCGTAAAGACGTACTGCGCTGGTGGAGGCGGGTAGTAGGTAGGCAGATGTGAGCTGGAGTGGAAGGGACCTGGAGCTGTCGGTGACCACAAGCCTTGCGAAGACTGCTCGATTTGCTGCTCCCGAGGCGCTTCCATCCCTCGCGCGGGTGAGGATGGTCTTGAAGGATATGGTGAGCCAGAGGGAAATGGAGACTGTGCCATTGGCGAGAGCGTAAAGAGGTAGATGCGCGGGTCGAGTTGCCAGAAGCTGCGGCGACTGACAAACATCTTTGTCCACCCTTCAGCGGAATTCTCCTCTTGCGCGCAGCCCACGGTCGAATCGTGGCTAGCTATCAGGCCCATGCGCTCAAGCTTTGGCAGCACCACCTTGCCCTTGAATATGCCTTCTCTGTTGATATTGATCCTCCATTCGCCTTTGGGCTTGCCAGCATCTGCGGTGTTCTTGGATGTAGCATTCGTGATCTGCAGCGTTGGTTCTGGTTGGTGAAAGTACCAATACAGACTCGCCCACAGCATCATGGCGATCTGGCGCGTCGGCGAGGCCGCAGCTTTGAAGTCATTACTGCTGGGGTTCGAGATAGACGAGATGTAGAGGTGATCGCCATTGAGTGTGGGTCTTCTGTATCGGTGTGTGTTTCTCGGTGCGTCACCGTCGCCGTAAAGTTCTTGCTGCTCCTGCTGCTCAGCGTCGAGCTCGTCTTCCGAGTTGAGTATGATGGTCCAGCCTGGAGGGAACGGCGAGTGCGCGCTCAGTAAGTCTGTAGACTTGAAGAACAAACCTCCAAACACCGGGGTCACTGAAAGTATCTGTCCATTCGGGAGGTGGACGGTGTTCGCTGGTGCCATGGCGATGACGGTATATAGCGGGGTAGCTCGAGCTGTGTAAGAGTGATCAGTGAGACATGCGAAGAACTAAAGATAAAGTCGCGTAGCAAGGTGGGCAGATTTCAGTCACCGCATCTCGCGTGAGTGCAATGATCGAACTACGTCAAAATTTGGCGAGCAGGCACGAGATGCGGCAGAATTGACCATCTCATTGTTAATGGGGCCGCGCGGGACAATTCGCGGCGTGCCTTCAAAACGCTAGAATAGCGGTGTGCTCTGCTTCGAAGAAGCTGAAAGCCACTGATAGTTTTCTCAATGACTCTGCGCCTGTCGCGAACATGCAAGAAAATACATTATTTCTCGTTTTATGTGACTGGTGGGTGGTAAGTGGATGTCGGGTGAGGGGACCGCGACTGAGAGAGCTTGGACCACAAATATGACGACAGACCGAAGCTTGGGATAGTAATGTGGAACATCCAGAGCTTCCGCTTCATCCTCTGACCTCCCATACTTCGACCACCACGCCAATTGGCCACGCCTTATCGAATTTGAACACCATGAACTCCACTCTCCTCCGCACATCTGCTCTGCGCTCTGCCGCAAGGGCAACAGCCCCCAGCGTCTCGCGGACTGGCCTCGCCGGAACCACATTCGTTCGTGGTAAAGCGACTCTGCCCGATCTGCCATGTAATCCCCTCCCCACCCCATCCCCAATCCCATCCCTAATCCCATCCCTAACCCCAACATGCAGACGACTACGGTGCCCTTGAGCCCTCCATCTCGGGCAAAATCATGGAACTCCACCACAAGAACCACCACAACACCTATGTCACCTCGTACAACAACTTCTCCGAACAAATCGCCGAGGCCAAGCACAAGTCAGACATCCAGGCCCAAATCGCCCTCCAGCCCATGATCAACTTCCACGGCGGCGGCCACGTCAACCACTCCCTGTTCTGGGAGAACCTCGCTCCCACAAGCCAGGGCGGCGGCGAGCCTCCAACAGGCGCCCTCAGCAAGGCGATCAACGACAGCTACGGCAGCTTGGATGCGTTCAAGGACAAGTTCAACACTGCGCTGGCTGGCATCCAGGGAAGTGGGTGGGCGTGGTTGGTGCAGGATACGCAGACGGGAAGCGTGCAGATTAGGACGTATGCGAATCAGGACCCGGTCGTGGGGCAGTTCAGGCCTATTTTGGGCATTGATGCTTGGGAGCATGCGTATTAGTAAGTTTTGATCATGTCCTGTGTGCGTGCATGAGTAGGTGCTAATGCTGTGGTTTTAGTCTTCAGTACCAGAACCGCAAGGCCGAGTACTTCAAGGCCATTTGGGACGTCATCAACTGGAAGGCGGCGGAGAAGCGTTTCAAGTGAACTAGTTGATGGAAAAAAGGCATACCGCATGTCACTTTGGTAGTCTTGAGATAGCAGATGAAGTGGAATCAAATTACGAGCAAGCTGCATCGTTCCCAGCCCCTCATGTTGAATTGAATTAGATCAGAATTACCCATGCGCCAATGCATTGGCCAATCTAGTCCTCTCACGTCCATTCCCTTTTCTAACGGGGAACTCGGCGCAAAAGGGCGGTGTGTAGGTACATGAAGGAAGCAGTCGCTAGAAAAGTCTAGCTCGTGAACAAAAGAAAAGCGGCCTCCCCGGCGCGACGCGACAACGACTCTGCAACAACGGTGCCAAAAGCCATAAAAAAGGTATATCAACGTTTTCCGCGATCAGGACGCGACTGAACAACAGGAAGTAGGAGAAAGGTATGCCAGAACGGAAAAGATCCCCCAAAGCCGAAGCCGCTGCAATGCAAAATGTGGTGAGAAACAAGCAAATTGTTGACCGTGCCGTGGGACGATGCGTCGGACAAAGTGGTGATGGTTCTGTACATAAGAAATGGATGGTCCGAATGTGGGATGTGGACGAATGCCCCAGGGCGTCGCTGGAGATAAAAGTCGATGGGCATAATCGACCTGACTGGTGATGGAGTGGGTGGTATGCTAACCATGAACGCGACGATTTGGAGACGTGCCGCATGAGATGGGCACCGTATTCCGAATCGAAATAATGCGATCAGCGGATAGCAGGCGTCCAATCTCGTGGTATGAGGCTAACGCTGGGCAGCTTCAACCGGCCCGATATTGCATGTATAGGTGTATCAGATGCTAGACCTGCACGAATAGAAGAATTGTCCTCGACGAACTGTGATGGCCGAACGTTGCTGTGCTGCTTAGTCAATCAACATCAAAGAACATAATTCCGAGTCGAATGTGTCGCGAACTAGGTAAGCTTGATTCCGTCTAGCCGTGGTATGTGCTCTCAAGCCTCATCACGGTCTAAAAATTGGCAAGCCCGTTCTTCGAGTGCCGTTTGCTGAAACGCTTCCTGCCTTTCATCGAGTCGACATCACTTTGATCCTTACGAAGATGCCGAGCCGTAGGAATGTTAACCCCTTCAAGGGCCGAGTCACCGCCCAAGGTACTGGCTGGACTTGATATACTCGAGCCCATCTCGTTCAGAGAGGCATCACCCGTGTATGAGCTCGCCATAGATTGTGAGAATGCGTATTCTCTTGCATTGTCAATGCTGTCGAGCCACTCTTGTGTGCCGTACTTGCTGCCGTCGGGATCGCTGGTCGTGCTCTTGGGATCCTCAAAGACGTATTGCTTCTCTCGCTAGTGACTGTTAGCGAAGGATACTGGGCACGCTCACTCGGTGGACTCACTGTTTCCACTAGCCAAGCCGTCAGGCCCTTGGAGTCCTGATACGACCTCCAAGAACAACCAGACGATAGCAGCGATATCTCCTCCTTGAGTTTCTTATCGTTAGTTCCCGCAGCGCACATCAACACACGTGCGTTTGACGTTATCATAACCAGTCTTTGCCGCTTCTTGACGGTGTTGCTGCTGAAGAAACGGGAGAACTTCTTGGGTGTCTCGGCGGGCTCTTCCTTTCCGCCGACTTGGTGGCCTGGCGGATGTTGTGTGACAAACAAGTTACCTAGCTTCAAAATACGCTCATCTCTTCTTGTCAATACAGGCGACCAGTCGATATCCAATTGGCTTGGCGGTGGTAGTTCGGTAATCAGTCGGGGCTTTGGTGGCATTGCTCTGCCTGTTGTTGCTGATGCTGCTGGTGTGGAAGGGCCTATCAATTGGTTAGCGACCGGTGTGTAGTGGGTTCGATGGGTTCTTACCATTGAGCTTGATAGGCTCTGCTGCAGGCGGGCTATACGCCTTCAAGCGCGGAGCCTTTTGTTTCCACAGCCCCTTGCCCCAGACAATACCGTCAAAAAAGGCATGGTTCTTGATGTGTTCCATGGGCAGGCGCGTTAGGGGATCCAAGACAAGTAGCCGCTCCACAAGATCTTTTGCGAGAGGCGGAAATCCATCAGGAAAAGTGTACTCCAAGCCCACAATCTTCTGAAATGTCTGATACTCGTTCCCAGCTTTGAAAGGCGGTCGGCCAGCCAGAAGCTGGTAGATGATGCAACCGAAAGCCCACAGATCGCTCGCTTTGCATGCATTCTTATCTGTGAGGAGCTCCGGTGACACGTATTCTGCAGTCCCAACAAAGGATTGCGCGCGGTCCGATTCGGCTCCTTCCAACGGGTTGCCTGACATGGAACCAACACCAAAACCATTCGACTTTTTCTGGTCTAATATCTTGGCTGTACCAAAATCAGTGATCTTGACGTGCATTTGATCGTCTAACAAGACATTCTCCGGCTTCAAGTCTCGATGGATGACGCCTTTGAGGTGCATGTAGTCAATAGCGTCCAGTATTTGGGCGCCATAGAAGCGGGTGCACTCGACGTCGAAGCTGCCCATCTTCTTGAGAAAGCCTAGCAGTTCTCCTCCAGAAGCCAAGTCGAGGACAAAATACAGCGAGCGCTCGTCCTGGAAGGTGTAGTACAATCGAACGACACCGGGATGCTCCGTCAGCCTGTTCAGTGTGTCTTTCTCAATGTTGACGTATTTGACCTTCTTCTCCTTGATGATGTGGCGCTTGTCCAGCACTTTGATGGCGTATTCACGCAGTGTTTGGCGGTCTGTGGCTGCTAGGACGGTGCTGTAAGAGCCCTCGCCCAATGTGCGGCCAAAGTTGAAATCTTTCACTCCTTTCTTCACCACGCGTGTTATCGGCCGTCCGTTCTGGTCCATTTCTTGTCGTGTACTTACTGCAGCGCCCTTCTCTTTCCACTCCTCTGTGCTAGATAGCGGGCCACCTTCTATGCTGTATGGTGAGCTGGATAATTGCCCTGGCATTGGGCCATGTGCGCCGTCCATGGGTATCCGTCGCGAGCTTCTCCGCGGTGGAAGGGGCCCATTCATAGCAGCCATCTGTGCAGACTGCCGGTAAGGGTCGCGCCTACTGGCTTCCCGCGCCGGCATTGCGCTTGGGGCGACTCTCGAGCTGCTTGTCCGCCTGACATCTGCAGTCATTGCGTCGTCGTTGTACCTGTAGGTGCCTGGCGCGGTGGTGGAGCTGGTGGAGAGATTAGGGTGGTTGTACATGCTCGTCGATAGCGGCCGCTCGCGCAGGGGCTGGCCCTGGGGGATCGCATTTCGTGCCTGCAGCATGGGCGCAGCAGCATATGACGGGAAGGAGGCCTGGTGCTGCGCTTGGTGGGCTAACGGCATGGACTGGCGGTGGGAGAGGCGCGGCGAGTAGGATGACGACGACGACGATGTCTCGGCTAGGGGCGAGGGGTGGCCTGAGGGCGACGACGAGGGCGATGCAGTGCCAAAGGCATTCGCGTCGATTCCGAGGGAGCCCATGGCGGGCTGGGGGTCTAGGTAGGTGGTCGAAGGCTGCGGCTGCTGGTGCTTGTCGGTGACGGTACTCGACGACGAGGCCTGCGAGGGCGATGACGACGGCCGGGGTGCTGCGCTCGAGCTGCCACCTTCGTTGCTTGGCGCAGAAGCTGGCGAGGCGCTGTCATCCTCGTCGGGATTGGCAATGCGGAGGTTCCCCAGACTGAGGTCGTTCATGATGGGAGCTGGTGGGTGGTCGACGGGCAGCAGACGGCCAAACGAGCGGCGGGTGACGGAGCGCCCTCAGCGCGTTGCGACGCGGTCGATGGGCGGGGCAGGGCGGGCAGCTGGAGGCATGGGAGCGCCCAGAGGCCAGAAAACGAGCAAGATGGACGTAGGTAGTCTACGTAGGTGTTGCTGCTGCAGGCGTCTGGCCCGCCGGTACGTGCAGCTCCGCCATGTCGCTTAGTAACCGCCGCCGTCACCAACTACAGAACCACGCCGTCGCCCACGCACCAAGTCCCACGGCTCCTACACTACACGGTGACCATTTCCCGGGTCGCGGGCCTTGTGCGACAGAGCATGCATGCAGACGACGCCAATCGCGGGTCCATGTTACGCAGGCAATATTGGCCGCCCATGCGCCGGCTCGCCATCATGAAGCGGTCTCCGCCAAAATTGTCACGTCACGGCCGCATTCGTACCAGAATGTGTGCACCAAAATACCCTAGAGCATGGCACTCCCGTTGATTCAAGACCATGCCGTGACGCTCTCCATCGGACTTGCAGAGGTAACGCAAGCAACGCCGAATTCGTCTCATCAACGGTGAATTGGCAAAGACATCGACGTAGTATGTCACGTGGACAGCTACTTCACCGTGCCTGCCATCTTCAGCATCGTAGCTGCCATTCCAACGCAGACAAAGCCAGGAGCACCTCAACGGCGCGAAAAATGAACCACCCCTACTGCTTCAGTCTGCGAGACATTCCAGCCACATACTTCACTTTTTGGGTTGATTCTTTCTGCTTCAGACATCTCTCTACCTCCATTGCCTTCCTTTTCTCAGCACCACGCGAGCCATGATTCGTCTTCGTCCGTCTGAACTCACACTGACGCCTGAAGATGTCGACGCTACGTTTCGCCGCATAGCTCAGGGACAGGCCCTGCGAGGACCAAAGCGTGCATCACAGCCTGGGCGCCCTATACTTCACCGTGGTCCCCAGAGGTTCGTTCGGGATACCATCACCACTCTTGGAGACATTCCTCTACTTAGGCCACAGTCCCAACAAGCCATATTCTCATCAATGGATCAAGACATTGAGGACAACGCTAATCAGCATTCACCAAACGTGAGAGCTCTGGAAGACAACCTGAGCACTGTCTCACCACGACTAAACCAACAAACAACAATGTCAGTGCCAACAAACACACCTACGACATCGCCTCTCCGAGCCTTGGATCTGCCTTTCAGAATAGGTCGCACCCATCGAGATTCCGACCTCCAGCAGCACAATCAAATCGATGCTTCGGCTTCTCCACTTGCACCATTTCCCACATCCACCATGGGCGACGCCGGTGCCACCGCTAACCTGGGTGCAACTCGTCGACATACTCCACGTACGCCTCCCACACATACTCCCAGTCCGGCAGGGTTGCGTGGCGGAGGCCGCCCGCGTAAGCGTGTTGTACATGGGTCTTCAAGGGAGTCAATCGCAACTCCGTCTCCGATGCGTCAACGCGAGCGAGCCGGTTCAGACAAACGAGGACTGGCCCCAGACGAACTAAATCCCAATATCACCGCCGATAGGGATCCTCCGACACTATACTTAAAAGGATACTTCACCGATCCGGGCAAGTATCCCAAAGGCCCCCAATACTGGTTCAAGGAGTCGGTAGTTGTGGTGCCCCAGACTGAGCCCCGTCGTTGCAGTGACCGTCACGTTGTTCCCATACGCAGTCTCTCGTCCGGAAATGCGACCTCGCGTGCACTTGCTGCTCGCAGACATGGTCCTTCTCACGAAGGTATATTTGGCTCACGCGACGATGATGTAGGTCCTGCCACTCGACGGCAACGTGGAGGGGCTGTCGATGCAAGACAATTCAGCAGCGAGGCATCATCCAGTAGCGCGGCCTTCTCAATCTACCAGATGCCACCAGAGTCTCGCCATTCAAGTGGTCATGAAGGCGAGGGTTTGGGCCACTCGATATCTCAGTACGATGGCTCTGCTTCATCGAGACAGATCAATCGTGATGCGTACCGCTCGGTGCGTCAGTCAGATTTGGAGGGCTACAGACAGTCTGCGCAAACTGCCTCCCCTGACGCCAGTAACGGTCGCCAACACAGTATATCTCCGCTGCCACTGATGCCATATACTCGTTCGCAAAGTGTTCGTGCCGACCGCCATACATTCGCTGGAGGTTGCCTGGATGCAAGTGCGGCCGCGGTTCATGGCATACCCTCACCACTAGAGCCTTTCGCTTCGCATTACCAACAATTGACAGAAGCGCAGAGTGCTCAACAAGAACATCAACGGGCAGATTCTCCTCCAGCTCGTCCTCAACACAACATCGGTAGCCGAGAGAACACTCTTCATACACATGCTCAACAGGTAATTGATCGTCTACCGCAACAACATCCCGCTCATCACTATCCTACTATCTCACAACCAACTGCCTCAGGTCATCTTGGAAATACCACTGGTAGGTCGGCACGAGAAACACGTGCAAGCCAACGCTCCAGCGAGAATGCACCCGTTCGACCTCCTGCTCAGAGCAGTGGCCCGAGTCGCAATAGTCAAGTTCAAATCCACAGAGCAGCTTTCGAACGGTTGCACAATGCTATACAGGCAAACATCTCATCGTCTCCTGAACTTCCTCAGCAAGCTTCGTCCCGTCTCAGCCTGCCCCATCTTCCGGCTCCTCGCAATTCGTCGAATCGACCTCGAACACACGTACCGCATGCTCCCGCTTCACATCGACGCATTCCGCAAATATCGAGCAGCCCGCAACATCCAGTCGAGCAGTCCCCGTCTTTATCAAGTCGCACATCTGCTGCAGCCGCATCGCCAGATGTCTCGGCATATGTGGTGCCTGGCCATCACTCTAGTCCTCGCGAAGTAGCCCGCCGCCCCGTACCACGCCACGCTCACCGCACTGCGCGTGCAGCACAATCCCCACCTCAACTCCATGCCGCTCGCATCTACGACGCTATCAGCGCCCCATCGACCCTTCGATCATCTGGCCTCCATGCTACGACTGCGTCGCGTCCACCACGGCGTATGCGTGTCCAGCAGCTTGATCAGGAGAATTCTGGCGTAGGAGAAGAGACCCTGATGAGACGCGAGGCAGATGCGATACGGGCTCGGCACAGCGAGGAAGTACAGGACGCTGTCGTCATGGATGAGACGCCGCCCCGGGTGGGGAGGGTGGAGAGGAGAATGTTTAGCTAGATGAAGTGGTTTGAAATGAGTACAGAGCTGTGGTCGGCGGTTGTGGCGGTAAAGCACGTCTTATCGAATATCGTTGGGAAGGGTGGTCATGACAATTGGATACGGCCGTCTCCTGAAGGTGAATAGACCACGAAGGCCCAACGTCTGCGAGAAACGTTGGATAATGCAATAATCATTGATCAGACAATTGATAATACAAACCCTAAATCGCATCAATCGAGTGAGCCACCAGCCGACGAACAAAACAACACCATCACTAGCTCAACGCGAACATCAGGTCCATATTATCAAGCGGAAACTCAAGGATGAAAATGCAATTGAGCGACCCCGCTCATGGATAGACTAGATAGCTCACAAACGCCCATGCCATGTGTACAGCCATCTCGGCCAGGCCCCTGTCCATCCAATGCCCAACCGCTGCCTAAAGTCGCGGTGTAACGCCAACCCTTCGCCGTAGATGCAATCGAGCGCGAACAACAACACCCCGAGGGAAAAAAAGGGGAAGAAGAAGAAAAGAAAAAGGTATATAACGCCCGCCTTGGTCATCAAAGTCATCACGCTGTCTCTCTGTACGCTCGTCTCGCACCTCGCAGAATCAAATCATCACACCCTCCTGCCCCTTCGTCTGGGCAGTCCGCTCTCGACGCCCGCTCCATTGCCGACACCGTGCGGCACCACGACTTTGGGCGCGGGGATACCTTTCTTTGGCGTTGCGGTACTCAGGCCTGGGCGCTGTGTGGTTGCGTTCTCCTTGCCGTCTACCGCGACCGCTGAGGGCGGTAGAACGACCTTCTTTGGCGCAGCGAGGCGAGATTTCCGCTCCTTGGGCGTCTCAATGCCGACCGGCATGACTTCCAGGGCTGGAAGTCTCGAGTCCATCACGGAAGGGGTGGGAGTTGACGTCGTCGAGGCAACAGTCATTTTCTTGAGCTTCAACGACCTCGGGCGTGGAAGCTGTTGTGTAATCGATTGAGTTTGTTGGCTTGCCGATTCCTTCTCCTTATCTTCGTCGAAGCTATCTGGGAAAGATGGGGGTGCGAGAAGGGCTTTTCCTGGAGTGCCGTTGGCGGTACCTAGACCTCTGACTCTACGCATCTTAGGTGTAGAAGTCGAAGGTACTTTTGACTTCGGCTTGAGAGTGGTTGAGGACGGCGCATCGGGCATGCTGAGCTCATCTGGGGTAGCTAAAGATGCACGCTCCGCAACAGTCTCTGGGTTCTCTTGGTAGTATGTAAGCTGCTTGTCCCAGCGGATATTTTTGCCAACGACGAGTTCTCGGGTTGAGTCGTCAACTGGTGCAAGGTTTGCGGCATCGGCTGCGAGTTTCAAAAGCCGCACAGTGACACCAAAAGCTCCCTGCTTATTTTTGCGTGTGTTGGCGCGAGTCAGAAGTGAAAGTTCTTGTGCATCACTCTTCTTGAGCACGACATGCTCTGTACCATCGGCCCGACGAATCGCGATTTTCGAGGTTTGCGCTGGCTGTGGCACTGCTGAGGCAGGCGCCGGCAGTCGTGACTTCTTCGTGCGTGATGATCGTCGGGATCCGCGCAACGCTTTATCGTCAACGCTTCCATCGTCTGCTTCGTTTATGCTTGGTGACGCAAGTGCGTTCGGGTCCATGGTAAGCGTGAGGTTCTGTGAGAGATCCAACGTCAATTCATTGTCGTACTTTGACGGCGAGTTAGGATCCTTGTCCTCGAGCACTTTGCGTGGCGACGCAAGAGCATGGCGAATAACGTCCGAGTCACGGCGATTCTGTAGAGACTCGCGGCGATGTGTTACAACAGCCGCCTTCTCGGCCTTGCTCGCTGCAGCTCGAGTCAAGAAGTCTTTGAGTAGAGCTGTATCGTCGTCCAGTGCGATTGTCATAGTTACGTCATCGTAATTAGACTGCGTGGGAGGAGGCGGAGGAGGAGAGTGTAACTTTCGCGGGGTTGGATCACACGAGGTTGCTTTAGCTGGAGTGAACGACAGGGTGAGCCCATCGGTGATATCCTCGCCTTGGGCCGTATGGATGTCCAGAGGCATGTATTGATCATCCGCTGGTTGGTCATTATCTCCCGAAGACGTCTCGATGATGGAAAGTTCTTCCGTGGGCTTCGTTTCGTCGTCTTGCTCAGCTTCCGCAGCTGTTGAAGCATGCACCGGGGTGAAAGAGTCTGTTGCATATCCCTTGGATTGTTCAGTCTCGTCGTTGCGTAGAATGTCGAGCTGGAGTGATGCTTCAGTCAAATTTTCATCGGCAGTCATATCTGGGACATTGTCTCCTGCAAGCTCGTCTTCCATATCGATGTCCTCCGATGAACTCTCTGTGGTAAACGTATCTTGCACAACATTCGAGGATGGAACGCCACTTTCGACTATCTCCTCGTGGCTAGCTTTGGGAGATGCTGCCGGGTGATGCAGAGCATCGTCTTGGAAAGGCTCCACGGGCAAAGCTGGATATGCAACGTCCGAGGGCGTAAGCTGCTCTGTACTCGCAATGTTTGCTGAAGTGGTTTCGAGAGTCAATCCAACATTTGATACATCTTCCACGTCTGTATCAATAGATGCCATCTCGTGTTCTTCGGGGGATGCGAGTGGCGCGTTTTCAATAAGCACGGGCTCTCCCCCTTCCGCATCAGTGTGGGATTCTTGTTCCTCAATTTCGGTCTCTCCCTGAACTTGTACTTCCACATATTGGCCCTGAACATAGGTGAGAATAGGGACATCGGTTTCAATGTCGTCGCTGTCACTGTATGGCAACTCGGGGTATTGAAGTGGTTGTGATGTGTCTTCCGATGGTGGAGAGTAGTCGTTGACCGGCGAGCGGAACAGTCGAGTAATAGTCGCATCTTCCATCGGTGCGTCGAGTTCCAGCTCTTCTTGCGGACCGTCCACGGGTTCAACCAGCACGTCGCGTTCGGACAATTCCTCGGTTTCTTGAGGGTACACGGAGAAAGTAAACGTCGATCTTCGGTCCTCCTGCTCAGGTAGAATGGGCGCGCTCTCGGTCTTGCTTTCGGGTGCTGGATGCACGTCTACTGGTGTCGCAAAGCTCAATTCTTCACCTGTCGCGTCCTGCTCTTGATCGCTCTCTTCGTCTTCCTGTTCTTCCAGCAAGGAGTTGTCAGGCCGTGACTGTTTCTTCCCTGTGTTATTGTTAGTATGCTGCTTGTTACCTAGCAGACTGTGTCCCTACTTGGAAGAACGCTCTTTCTTCGGTCATATCGCGTTGCCTTGAATGTGCGCTTCTTGCCATTGAGCCTCGAGGCTGTCTTCTCCATAGCCTTTGGGCTCATGTGTTGCTGCTTCTTGACTGCCCTTGACCGTGCGTCGTGCTCTTCCTCATCTTCCTCGTCGGCCGTGTTCGAGGCACGCGACCTCAAGCCGACTCTGCGCCAAATCTTCTTTTCCCGCCCCTGCTCTGTTCTCTTGGTTTCCTGCTTGCGCTCCCATCCGCGGGGGATTCGTGCGACGGGTAGCGAGCTTGGATCGAATGAGGCGGCATCTGAGTCGTCCCATGTTTGGTTGAACGATGCGCGCGTCGCGCGTTTTCGAGGGGATGGAACCATGTTGTAGCGCGGCAAGTAGAGATGCAGCGTGGTATAGAATGTTAGATAATCATGAACATTGGGCCGGACGAAAGAGTGTCGTTGTAGGCGGGCCGGGATGAGGCGTGGTGTTGGCTGCTGCTAGGTTGCCGCCGCGAGTGTCAACAAACACAGCATGCGCTAGTGCCGATCGGGGTCTTTCCGCGGCATCAAGATTTTAGACCGCATCGCAACTGCCCTCGCACGCCACGACGACGTATTCCTGCGACCGCACGAACAGCTGCATACAGACTTCATCATGGTCCCGAAACCACAGGGGGCTGCCGTCCAGTCAGCCACGCATCGTCCACTGCCGCCACTACCAAAACTGAGAGTCCGCCGCCCGAATCGCCCGGAGACCAATCCATGCTTAGGTGTCATGTCTTCAGTACTGGGTATGTGCCCTGCCAGATGTATAGAGTGGGAGACAGAGGGGGCTGTGGTGCGTGGCATTGTGTTCAATCGCTAATTTGCGATATACAGGTTGCTGGGCGTCTTCGGGATACAGTGTGCAAGGCTGCGCGCAGCTTGAACAGAAGCTACGGCAATGTATGGATGCGCCAGTAAGTCTCGCACTGCAGCATCACAAGCAGCATATATCTGACCTCCTCAGCGCGACACGAACCAGAAGAAGAACAACATCAACTACCATCTCTCGAGAATGTATCCCAAGATCAAAGGCCCTCACAAGCGCGACTAGCGGCAATATTCAGTTCAGTGCTGTACATCATCTGTGTACCTTTTCGTACAGCAACGTGCTCGAGACATCGATATGCGCATTTGAGGAGTTTGTGGCTACGACATTGGGACGGCGTTCTAGGCAGGCTGTTTGCCACTGTATATATCCATTTGGAGTCGGCTTGGGATACACCAAATCCCTGAATGACGAATACGTGTTCACTGAGACATCTCCATCACCCGTCAGTTGAGGTAACTGAGACCTCACCTGGTGGACTGCAACCTCGCATGAAGTGTCAAAATTGACCAAATGGCTGAGACTACTGATCGATCTGGATCGGGTGATTTCCACAATCAATCTTCCTCATCGGATCCTTGCACGATCGAGCCATCGATGCGACAACCTCAGCTTCCATCCCTCTGCTGCAATGGAGTAGGTCATCTACCAAATTAGATCATGAAGAGCCGCATGCCTCTGCTGCAAGAGTGACACTCTGACCATATCTTCCTTGTCGCAATCGGCAGCCCGCCTTACATGACAGCAGATCGAGCCCACATGCGCCATCGCACACGGCTCCAGAAGGAGGCAGTGTCTGTACCCCACGCGGCAAATCGTCGAAATATGTTTCATCTATCTCGACTCCAGCCCCCCGGGTCTCAGCCAGCTCCATCATTCGCTGATTACAACACACAGAACGTTCATCAAGCGTCTCCAGCATCATCGTGCATCGCTCTCCGAACGGGACACACTGCTATATTTGTACTTCCTTGGCAAGCCATGGGCCCAATCATCGTACCCCCACCACCCCACCATACCGAGACCGTGCTCAGCCCCGAGCAGCTTACTCTACCTGGCCGCGGCCACATTTGGCACCAGCGCCTTCTCTGACTGGCCCAATCTCACCTTTACGTGTACCAGGGCGGAATCGTATTATTGCCATTCGTCGCTGCGTGTGCAGGTTGCATCAAGACGCGTCAAGATGTGTCTGCTATGCATACGCCCGCGTGCGTCAAGGATGACTACTGCCATGACCCGGGACGATTTGCGACACTGACATTGGATCACTAAAGGGCAAAATGACCCGAGCTGCACAAGGGAGCTTGCGAAGCTACTCTGTCTTGGTGTCGGAGGCTGGTTCGCTTGTCCGCTGCGTGGGAGCGATGGAGTGGTTTATAGTCTGCCTCTTCGCGTAACGATCTGCGAGAGCTTTCTACGCTTTCGAGCCTTATTAAGACGACTCTGTGTTCGAATATCTGCTGTAAGAGCTGGACTCTACTGGGAGACGATACCGTTCGGCCTACATGGAATCACGATGATGTTCGCTCACACTCTCTGTGTGCTTCTTGCACCAGCAGCTGCATTCGCCGCAGCCTTCCCATGGGCATTACCAGAACCCACGATAGTTGCTCCAGCGCCAGATAACTGGAGTCCCGCGCCCACCGCAGCAGCACAGCTCCCAGGTTACGAATTGTTCCGACGTCAAGCAACAGGAAGTGGAAACACATGTGGTTATGTCTCGGGCTCATCACGTACGCTCCACCATCTCCCACCCTCCCATGTCCCATGCTAACAAACCACATAGAACTCCCCTTCACATGCTCCAACTCCAACCTGGTTTGCGCCACAAACACCCTCCACGGCGTCCACGGCTGCTGCGATCCCGCCTCCCTCGATGCCTGCGCCATCCCAACCACCTGCATCGCCAGCACCGCCATCTCCACCATCTGCACAGACGCCTCCTGCACCAACGACCCCTATGTGCTGCGCTGCTCCCAATCCGCAAGCCCGTCCTGCTACCAGTGGCTCGTCGCATACGCAAAGACGACCCTAACCCAGCACGGCTGCGCAGCGCAAGGCTTCACCAGCGCAGCCCAACGCAGCTACGGCGGCACATCCGTCCCAAACGTCCTCGAGCGCACCGCAACAGTCACCATCGAAGTAACACCCAGCGCCTCCCCGCGCCCCACCGCCCCCTCTGCACACTCGACACCCCCCCTCGCCGCCATCGTAGGCGGAACAGTCGGAGCCTGCACCTTCCTCAGCATCGTGCTCCTCGCGCTCATCATCGCCCGCCGCCGACGGCGCACTCGCAATGCAACGGCCCAAGGCCACGTCCCGGGCGCGCAGTATCTCCCCCCATCCTCGGAAATATACCCTTACCCCCCTGTGACGTACACCCATTCTAATGACGCAAAAACGTGGCATGCAGGCCCTGTTACTCGCGCCAGCGACGCGGCGCCAGAGTATCCGCACATGGGCGCGGGGCGCTACGGCGTCGTAGAGGTCGATGGCGTGCAGAGGCCCGTGGAAGTTGATGCGGGGCCGGGGTGGAATCGCGCGCCGTGAGCGTGGATTGTGAAGGAAGGGATCGTGTATTATCTGTCTGTCTTTACTAGCGTTGCATTGGGAGACGGCGTGTGTTTCCTTTAATATATCATTGCGGTGTAAGTATTGTTATTCTTTAGGAATGGGAAGTGTGTATTATACATGGATAGATGGATGGATGGATGGATGGATATACCCACGGACAGGAAAAAGGTCATTCGCTAGACGTCGTTAGGGGGAGGGTTTTGGTTTGGGTTTTGGTTTCGGCTACTTTTGAGAGCTTGGAGTATCTATGTGGAGGAAAGAAGATGTTAAGTAAGAACTTCATATTCAAAGTACATATTAAATCCGTCTTGGAAATGAAAACCATTCTTCACATCGAACAAGAAGCACTGGCGACGCATCGTAATCTTCTTACAACGAAATCATTCACTCATTTCGATCGCGAATTGGAATTGTCTTGGTTTGATATTTGTTCAGTTCTTCATTTCATACCTACATACATACTCGCCATCCAACCCTCCCACACCAGGACGCCAAAATAGAGCACGAGCTCCTCGAATCCAAGTAGATCTAATAGCCATTTCCGTACATTGCCGTACCATATCTCGCCGTCGAAAAGCACATGTTGCAGTTCCTTGAACCCAACGCCCCAACATCCGAGCTGAATGAGCCATGGACAATTTGATATGTAAAAACAGCGCGACGAAACAATTATAGTCGATGCGAAGGAACGTACGAGTTCGATGAATGGTGAAATGCCAGTCGCTGCGCTTCGCTTCGCTAAAGTAGGGACAGATTGTGCCAGAAAAGATTGGCCACAATGGAAATGGATGCGGAAAGAAGCCAATATGTTGGCGAGCCGGATATGATATGAAATAACCCTAGCGCCGATAGTCGATGAAAGCATATAGCAGACTTATGCAGATGATTTTTGTGATGAGTGGAGAGGAAAATGACGTGATCAGCGACTCCAGGGCGAGCTGCGTTTCGAGGTACTACCTGCGCTGGCACCGCCTCGTGCATCCTCGAGACTACGCCGAGATGCAGCGCCGATTTCGCTCATCTGGAATAACAGTGGCTCATCGTCGTCGAGATTTGCGGCTCGACTATTAAAGTTGTAGCGGCTCTGACGCTCAGTAGAGCTCGTGCCGCCTGTCGAGCCTGTGGCAAGGCTTGTTGATGACCCTGAAAAGAAGCCACCACGGCCTCGAAGACCGCTCGAGTTGGTGCCGCGCTTGGCGGGAATGTTTGAGGTGCTCGAGGCACGTGGAAGATCGTCTCGTGAGTCGGCATCCTCTGCTGCTTGTTCGCGGCTCGCGCTGGCGAGCGACTCCGTTTGCGCAAACAGACCACTTGATGTCAGATCTGTGCTAGTGATGCGTTGCAGATCCCTCGCGCGATCAACCTCCTCCGCAGGTAGGCTGGCAGCACGAACACCAAACATGTCCGGCTCGTCTTCCGGTAGATTGCGGTTCTGTTGTGCGACCGAGCTAGATCGACGTGGATAATTCCAGGGGCGTGGCGAGAGTGGTATGTCGATAGCGTCGGTACCGTCTTCGCCCTCGCCTTGTTCTTCGACATTCACGGCATCCTGCTCGCGTGACTGACGACCACCCCGGCTTCGGCTGCGATGAGGGGGTTCATATTCTATGATGCTATTCGCACTCAATCGAGAAGGGATGGCAGGCGTGTGTGGTGTATGTGGTGAGATTGGCTTCCCTGGTGATGAAGCAGTGGAGATGGAGGTGCCAGCGATCATGGCTGGCACGCTGGACAAGTGGCGACTTGAAGAAGACGACGAACGATGGAGCATGGTAGACGATGACACTGAGTCTGAGAGAGCCGTGTGCGAGTCTCTCATCCGCTGGTATTTTCCGAGCTGCGCCGTAGTCTTGCGCATGGTCGCGTCGCGTGCAGCATTGTCGCTCTTGTTGAAGCTCCTCAAATCTTTCTTGGACTCAAGTAGCTTCAAGAAGTCGGATATATTTTCATCGTCCGTCCTGACCTCCCCTGAGCTTCCTCCCTCTCCATCATTCAAGGTCCCAGAGCCTCGCTGCACGGATGATGTAGCACTGCCCTTTCCGCTGCTGAGGTTATCGTCCTCCGTCTTGCTGCCGCCACCAGACGAGAATTTGCTTCTTCGATGGCCAAAACTGCTGCTGTAGCGCGCTATTGGCGCAGGTTTCGGTGAGCTTGATGCAGATGACGCAATGGCAGTCTCATTAGGCAGTGACGGGGCGCGCAGTGCTGCTTGTGGAAGGGCGTTCAATGACGTCCTGTTCCGTGGTTGGTTCAGGCCGGTGGGGATAATGGTTCGACCGAAAGAACTACTCGGCCGTCCAAGAGAGCTTCCTGGCGAAGAGGGAATCACAGGCCCAGGTGCAGGTGATGATGACAGTGACCCAGCTTTGAACGGTTGAAACGAGACCGATGTTCGGCGCTGGTAGGATGGTGTTTCTGTGGAGCGGAGTGACGATTTGGAACCTTGTGCAACGCGATGATTGGGTGGGAGTTTTTGTGGGGGGCTTTCGGTGGGTGACGAAGAAGGCATGTCGCGAGCCGCGCGGAGAGCCGATATTGGACTCGTTCCTGTCTGCGGGCCTACCTGGTGAAATGTCGAAAGGCTGCCGTAGGCTTGTCCTAGCTCGGGAGTTTCCGGAGCATGCATTCTATTGACTGGGAGCGAACCTGGCACTTGCGCGCGTGTCTTTTGCTCGTGATAGTTGTCGTCCAGACCCATGAATTGCGAGCTCAGTAACGACTCGGAATCATCGACGCCGAATTCGCAGTTCTCGCGATACTCAACAGACACACACAGTGGGCCGACAGCAGAATTGGTCGAACCAAAATGTTGCGTGTTGGTCACGGGCTCATATGGGGTGTCGGGATAGATGGGCAGGCTCAGGGTGTCTGGGTGCGGACTCTTGAAGTCGCCGTTGGTGATGCGATATTTGAGCTTGAGAGAGGGATGATTTGCGGGCTGCTTGGCGATGCCTCTGTTGTACCTGAAAGCCGGCAGCAAGCGCAGATTGGCGTAGAGCGACCGGAACAAGACAACAGCCTTCTTGTACACATTCGGCAGGGGGTCGTTGAGGTCTGCTGGATGCACGGAGCTCTTGTCTCCGACGAATATCTTCCATCGCTCCACAATCAATTGTGGAGATCTGGTGCGACTGGTTGACCGAGAGGCGGGATCAGCGGCATTCAGGGCTGCAGCAACGTCCCATCTCTTTCCGTCTTCGTCATGTATGACTAGCGACTGCTTGTGACCCAGGCCGGCAATGTCGAGGTAGACTTCGATGCAGAGGGAGGGGTGCTGGCCGGCCATGGCGTCCATGGTCTTCCATTCGGTGAGGCGCTGCTGGAGGTCGTCGTTGTCGTCGAGGATGACGTTGAACTGTAGCAGGTGTCAGTAGAGCTGGTGGCGGTGGTGGTAGTGGAGGTGGAGCTACACACCCATTTGTTCGCTCGGAGGTCGCCATTCTTGTTGAAGCTTGGGGGTAGCGTGACACGAGACGAGACGATAGTCAGTGCAGCTTTGGTGAAGAAGTTCTATCGAGTCAGCACATGGACGTTTGCAAGACGAAGCTGCGTGTACGTACCTGGATGACCTGGTTGATCTTGTGGTGCTGGCGCGGAACCGCCTCGGGCGAGTGGTCGGGGCGGGCTGCCATGTCGTCGGCGGCGTCGTCGGTGCCGCGGTCGCTCGAGGGATATGTTTCGAAGTCGTAGTCGCCTCCGGAGCTGTGCCGCTGGTTGTTGGTGCGCGTGGGGTTGGTCTGGAGGCTGCTGGCGGGCGAGGCTGTGCGCGGCGAAGGGCGCTGGTAGGGGCTGTTCATGGCGGCTGGAGTGCTGCAGGTACAGGCGTGCAATCGAATGGGACGGTTATCGTTGCGGCGGAAGCTGGCGAGTCCTCGGGGCAGCCATCACGGGTGCACTTGGAGTCAGGCTTGGTGGGCGGGAATGGCCAGACGTGTCTCGGTCCACGCGGGGGCTGCTGATAATGTGTCGTCGGGTGACGGCTCAGGCAGCAGCCATGGTGAGTGTGCAGCAGTGGAAGATGGCGATGGTGTGCGGTGCCTGAGGAAGAGGGCGGAGATGTGTGGAGATAAGGCTGAGCACCCGACTGAGGCTGGCGCAGCGTCACGATGCAGCGTCTACGGGTGCCTATGCGTTGCAGATGCAGTCGCCGAGGACAGCAATGGGGGTGACGGGGCGAGGATGGCGTGGGCAGTCAAAGAGTGTTGAGACGAGACGCATGAGAGCCGTGGAGTCACGAGCCTCGCAATGACGCTTATGGCGATAGCAAGTGACCAAGCTCCAGACAAGGGCCTGACCACATGGAGAGAGAGCTTGCAGCAACACGCGCAGGGGAGAAGGGGAGAAGCGAGGCGGCCTCTGCAGTCTGCGCTGGAATGGCAATGCCGGACGCTGGCTGGTCTAATGCGGCGACTCGTCACTTGTCTGCAGTCTGGGGAAGTTTGTCGGCGCGTCGTCGTGGTGCAGCTCCTCATCCACGTCGAGGCGCTAGCTCCGCATATGTCTTAGACGCGACGGCCACAACCACACTACCGCTATCATCCATCTTATCATCCACTCGTATCGCCTACCCCAGCGCCATCCTAGTCCTGCAGAATTGATCACCACCAAGCCGGCCCTGATGCCGCCATCTTGCGCCATTGGCTGCCTTCATCATCATGCACCGCCGTTCAGCCTCACCCTGCTTGACTTTCCTTGACTGTCAAGCGAGTGCTCCTGACCGGTGCTACGAGATGCACTGCGTCGCCGGTCAAGCCCTCCTGTAGTCGTCGCACTGCATCGGGGAAGACCCGGGCGCGCCTCGAGGGAATGTCTGCCTGGATTCCTCCATGTTGACGCACTCCACGATATTAGCCAGCTGCAGGACACACTCAGGCTGCTCAGTAGGGAGTCTACGTAGTTGCTCTGCGCCTGATTGGCGACAAACAGTGTGAAGACGACGACTCATTTTCCCCAGTCCTTGTTGGGCACAAGTTGTATGCAGCACTGCGCACTTGCGCCTGGTGCTGCCTACGAACACGAACTCACATGAGCAGTCACTTCTGATTGGCTGTAACCGCCTCCCGGATTACTGCCTGGACTACCACTGCGCATTTTTGTTACAACGCAAGAGAACTGCCCCTCTATTTGGTCCCAGCTCGCCAGTCAGGCACCTATCAGGACGTGCAATTCTGTCCCACGGCCCCTCCCGCCACCGGCTTGCCCCCTAGCCATGAGGGGTCATTCCACTTCTCCCACGCCTCCTTGGGCAGATGGTAATTGGTCTCATCACGGCACCACGCCTCCGGTTTCTCCCAGCCTAGTTATAAGTCAGCTCAATTCTTTTCTGCTCACAACATGGTGACCTTGATCAACCATGCATGATGATTCGATTGGAACCTACAGAACATGCGCGGCGCGCACTTGACAATAACATCCCAGTGCCCGTTACGACAAATGACGACCTTGTCGGGACCCCAGCCGGGCGAGATGGAATGGCCTGATTGTACGTGGTCAGCTTCGGGAGTAGAAACTGGTAGGTGTAAGAATAGAGGTATTCATACTACAGCCCGTCTGTCCTTCGAGCGCTGCTGTGCACTTGCCCTTGGACTTTGTATCCTTGGCGAAGGTAGGGAGAGCAAGTGCGAAGACGGCAAGGATATTGGAGAACTTCATCTCCTGGAATCTGTTGAAGTTGGAAGGAGAATTTGGTCAAGAAAGTGAGGCGGCGGAGGAGGTGGCCACATACACTTTTAAATACACAAGTTGTGTGGTATCAGGGTCTTTGGATGCGAATTTACACTCCAACATGGCTGTGTCCGGTTTCATGGTACCTCTAGTGTCTTCTAAAGTGGGCGGGCCAGAAGTTTCCAACACTATCTTCAACACTACAGTCTGGGGCGTACAACCTAGTTCAGAGCATCACACACACGAGCAAAAACTGCCTATCGTGCACCTCGACCTCACATGATCACACATTCACACATTCACACTTTCTTAGCTGCAGTCCATTTCTTGACTAACGAGTCTGACTATATTCATCAGAGGTGTATACGCTGGGCTGCATTGCAAGTATGTGTATTTCAGTATCCTTAAGCACCTCGAAAACCGACTAGATACACTTCCCTCTGGTCCCCGTTCTTACCACTTAACGTGTACGACACGCCATGGTACTGCGCAAACAACGGCGCCCTACCTCTCCTCCAAACCCCGGCTCAACCCATCCACGCCCAACACCCCGCGCCATGATAGAATTCAAGAAATTCACCCTTACCACGACCCACGATCCAGAACTAGCCTCGAAAAATATAACCTGCATCTGCCCACATCAACTCCTCCCCACTAACACCGCACCCATCCCCATCCCTCCCATCCAACCATGAAATTCCTCCCCACCTCCCTCCTCACCCTCGCAACATTCCCTCTCCACGCAGCCGCAAAGCCCGATACCAAGCCCCGACAAGGAACCTGCAACGCAAAGCAGGAATACGACACGGGATGCAGTACGTCCCTTCCCTTCCCTCCCCTCCCCTCCCTCCAACTATGCACACACTGACCAAATCCCCTCCTAGGCGACATCCTCGCGCCCCAGCTGGGTGCGAACACGATTGTAGTCTGTAATGACCTGCGCTGGCATGTTCTTGTCGCGTGCGCGGATGGGTTAAATTGTGTGTAAGCTTTTGATTTGCTTTGAGCTGGTGCTGGGATGGTATGTGCTTGAGTGGATACGGTGCTGACGGAGGGTGATGTAGGTACCGAGAAGTCTGAGCCGCATTGTTGGTCGGGTAGCTTTGTTGTAGGGGATGAAGAGGAAGAGGTTGTCGGGGGCGTGGGGGAGGGTGAGGGGGAGGGCGTCTAGGGTGGGGAAGTAGGGATGAGTGTGGATTGTAGAGCCCTCCTCATGTAGCGAATTTGGCGTAGAAGAAGTATTTTTTTTGGGTATTCATTCGTGCGTGTGAACATTGCCACCTTAAAACATGCACTTTAATAGTCCGGCTGTGTTGAGACTGCATGCAAGTTCTTGAGCAAGCTTGAGGTATTGAGATAGAAGTCAAACGTGTGGGAAAACAGTGGGCTTGGATTTGTATACAGCACCCCACGCTTATATCCTAGCTATAAGAATGCGTAGATTGATTCTAGTCGAGTTCAGGCGTCTGCATCGAGGGACGAAACTCCCCTTTTCTATCGTTAAGATCGTATCAACATCTCCTTTTTGATATGGAACCAATATAAGAACCGTGTTGGTCGATATTGTGTTCCTGCTCTGCGCAAATCTCGTCCAGACTGCCATGTCTTTGAGAGCCATGTGGTGTGAGATTCGATGTAACTTTTGTGAATATCCATCTTTTTACCCCAAAGAAATACCCAACCACTCTCAAAGCCCACTTGCTACCAAAAACATTCCTGTGCCTCTTTACCAGAAGTACCCATTACTGTCATCCGGCATCTCCACCCCCTCGTCAATCCCAAAGTCCATCTCCTCCATTCCATGCACCAGCTCCTCTTCACCCTCCGCAGGCACCAGGCTAACCATGACTGGATCCACAGCATGCAGATCTGCCTTCATCTTGCACCCCTTCCCCTTGCCCTGGCATCCGTCTTTTTGGCAGATATGTCCAAGGAAGCAATCGCCCGCCCTGCACTCGCTCTTATCCGGGCACGAGCTAGATTTCAGCACGTACTCGAGCACGTAGCGCGACTCGGGCTCAAGCTCGTGGTGATCGTACGGGCAGGCAAAAGTGCTGCATCTGCGCTTGAGGTGGAAGTTGTTGCAGGGCTTTTGCTTGTGGAAGCGCTCGTTGTAGATGGCCCATTCTTTTTGGCTGGGCAGACGCATGAATGGGTCTAGGCGTTGGGAATGTTTGTTGAGCGGGATGAGGCCGGGGGCTGTGCTGGAGGGGAGAAGCTCGGAGATACGAGAGCGGTCTGCGATGTTAGTTGGAGTTGGGTCCTTCTTCTTGGGTTGAGACGGAACTCCCGCTGCGTGCTGGTAATTGCATTGTTCGCCAAAGCGGCAAAAGCCCTGGTCTTGTTAGTATAACGACATAGAAAATTAGGGCCGGACGCATACCTTTTGGAAGAATCTACACGGCAACTTCGCAGACTTCTGTGAGCCTGAGGCCTTGTTGCTGGAGCTCTCGACACTGTTGGTGTCGAAGCCGTTCGTCGTCGAAGATGCTCTGTCGCCCTCGAAGAATGAGCCTCCTCGACCGGTAGAATCATGACGCCACGAATCGGCGGTGTGTTTCTTGGACGGCTGCGGGCCCTGCTTTTGCGTGGCCTTAGGTTGAGCAGGCGCCGTACCATTAGATTGAGGGCCTTTCGCATTGGGAACTGCTGCGGGAAGATCAAGCCATCGAAAGACGGTGGGGAATTGCGTGACGTTCAGGTTGAACTGGTGGAACTCAGGACTCCATCCGGCGCCCTGCACAAGCGTGACTTTCTCTCGCACACCACTCAGAGGTACTAGTTGAGAAAGATAGGAGGTATCGTGACAAGCGGCGTACAGGATATGGCTGCACGCGTCGTCTTCTGAAGCAACTTTGAATTGTTCTTTACATGTATTAGCACAGTGTCGATTAAGCTGTATTGAGAATACACTCACCTCTGATCTTGATCTTTGTCCCCTCCTCATCTAGAGCGTCGACAAAGTCAAACAAGCTGATGGCACGCGTAAAAGCAGCAGAGAACGACGCCAAAGAACGCTTCTCCAGACCCGCGAGCCTTGATCTTGCTAGCTGCTTGGATAGATTTGTCAAATCTGCGTAGACGCGCACTACTATGCGAGCATCCCGTGCTTCCAGTACGCTCTGGTATAGATACTTTTCGACAGCTTCATTCAACATGCGGGCAGCTCGCATACCACCTTCTTCTTTATCGCGAATGAACTCGTCATTGAACTGTATGCGGGTCAGTGCATGGCTTCTTGAAAAGTAGGGTCAGACTCACGATGTAACCGTCGCCATCGACTAGCACGAGGACATAGGGGTTACGTTGTTTAGCTGCGGGCAACTTGACGACAGGAGAGGTTTTGGCTACAGGTGTCGCACTTTTCGTCTCAAATTTCTTTTTGAGATCTTTGTAGTCATCCAGTAGTTGGCCATATTCCTTGAGCAGATTCTGGTTGGGGTTAGCATGTACCTTAGCCGAGATCGAGAACAGGACACCAATTACCTGTAAATCATTCTGCGCCGTTTCGTTATTCAGCTTAAATTGCTCAAGATGTGTATCCAACGAGTCGATTTTTCTTTCAGCCAACATCATGTAGACGTATTTCGACTGCACCGTTGACACAGTAGAAGCACGACGTGCTTTAGGACTGTGGGAGCTGTGACAGCAAGTACAAGCTATACCAGATGACAAGCTCAGCGATATCCAAGGTAATCTGCGAACAAACTACAGATGTGCAACAATCGATGGCAAAATTGTTGATGATTTGTCGTCGAGGAACAATTCGACGTGACGCGGAAGTCCGAGGTCTGTGCTAGTCCGGGGTCCTTAGCGCGCATCCACGTGGCTTAGCCTTCACTTTATGGTAACGTCTTGTTTCACTGTCTGAACTCATTATTCTCGAATAGCGTCAGCCATCAGCATGTCATCGCCGGCTCATGTTCGCTACGAAAATCAAGGGCGCGGCTAACCTCGACATCAGATCTCTCCTGCAGCTATTCGATATACACTTTTCGGAAGCACACTAAGCATGGACTGCTGCATAATTAAGACAACCATACATAACAATGAGGCAATACCCATAAGTTGCTCATAAATGATCAGCTGTGACAATGTAGACTCCTCGGATCCGCGCGTTTCGAGTCGTAGTCAAAGCTCCTTGTTCACTTCTTGACAAACATTCGAGATCGCTCTCTTGTTATGGTAACACAGAAGACAATGTGTTCCACACTGAATATGCCGTCAGAAGATCTGAATCTGCATTGTAGGTCAGTGAATGCTGAGTAGCTCCTTCCTTTCATACTCATACGTCATATCCAGGAACAGATAGTGCGCAAGTGAAAGCTGCTTCACGGAATATCATGCGTGACACCCGAGCGGGCTACTACATGGTCGCCGCCCGCCCGTAAATACAAGCTCACCGCCACTTGCACTCGCCTTTACCAATTCTCCATTCTTTCCGAACATATACAACCACGAAAATGAGCACAACCATACAACTCCACTGTCCCTCGCGGAAGCGAACCATTGACAACTTCGTCATCTCACCATTCCAGTCAAACGACCAAATCCTCCAGGGCATCCGTATAGCCCTCCAGGTTCCGTACGCGGTGCTGTACACTGTCGACGCGAAGGCAATCACCAAGCTCGACGGCCTACAAGAAGACCAGCGCGTACTCGTTGCGGCCACAGCGAACGAGCGCATGCTTCCCGACTCACCACCAGACTTTGTGTTCTACGATGGCCAAGAGGGGGACGATATTGACCCCGATTTTGACGGATATGGGCAGTCCTGGGAGAGCCTGAGCGAGCGCGAGAAGTGCGAGCACATCACGAGCCTACAAGAGGTCAAACCAACGACTCGAAACAAGTTACGGTTCACTCGACAGTGGCAAGCTGTGTCAGACGATCTGTCGGCGGTTGGAGAACGGAGCCAGGACGCAAAGGAGAGCGATGCCCTCATCGAGCAGCGATGGCGCACGACAATCGATCACTTCCTACAAGACAGCATGAAGCCTACAAAGATCAAGACGGCAGGCAAGTTTTGGGATGACAAGGTTGTCGCCGGTCTGGCTATCATGAGCAGTCTGATGCCAGGCCAAGCGCAATTGGCCATCGAGTTCTTGGAGGAAGCTATACAGTTGCGAGTCTCAGATGGCATCGACACTTCACCGCTCATACAATTCGAGGACATCCTGAATGCGGTGGCGATCATCTATGAGCGTGCAGGCGTCATTCCGATGAAACTGACCAAGCCCAAGAGCGCGAAGGCACGAGAGGTAAGTGCAGTCAGACAATTGGTAGGTAAAACACGACTAACTTGACATTACGTAGAAGGAGCGGAAGAAAGCTCTGAAGGAGAAGTACAAGAATGGTGCCAAGGGCAAGGGCAAGGGCTCCAATGGAGGTGACAAAAATTAGGGTCTCGTAGATGACTTCTCCGACTTGAAGCTCTTGGACGTGAGGAGGATTAGCTGGACATCAGGCTGACTGAGAAGCTGGCCTAGGTAGCATAATACATATTGGATGTAGGACAAGCTAGGCGAACGTCCACCTACGGCAGTATCCCATAACTGCACTAATGGCACAATCTACATTCCACAGCCCACCATGTATACCATCTTCTCTGTCATCGTCTGTGCTATTGACGTCCCCACGACTTCCAACTCTACCCATCCAAGATCTCAATCTCCAACCCCTCTGCAAACTCAGCCGTCAACTCCCCATCTCCCCCTTCCTTGGTCGGACGACAGACATACCCCGCGATACTAACACTCCACCCCTCCTCCTCCGCAAAAATCCAATTCACCTCCCTCAACGGCCTCCGCTCCACCTCCTTGCCCTCCGCATCCCTCACAATCCAATACACCCACAGACTCTTGCCCAGCTCATCCCGCTCCCTCCTCGCCTCAATCGTCGCACTCGGCCGCGTGTCGTTGCTCGTAAACTCTGGGTTCGGCGCAAGCGACCAGTCCGCCCACGCGTCGCAGCCCACCGTCGCAACGTACGGCTTGCCGTAGTAGAATTCGATGCCCGTCTTGATCCATTTGGTCTGGTTGTCTGGGACGCCGGGCTTGGTGAGGTGCAGGAGCAGGCCGGCTTGGTCGTATTGGCGGAGCTGGTTGGCGGGCGGGAGGGCAAAGGTGAGGCGGGCGCGTTGGAAGGATGTCAGGGGGTAAGTGGGGAGTTGTGCAGGGTGGGTGGATGCGTTGAAGGCGTTGTGGGAGGGGGCTTTGCGCCAGATGTCGGTGCCGGGTGGGGCGGAGAGGGTGAAGGGGGGAATTGTGGTTGTGGTGGTGTTTACCATTGTTGCTAGTATGGAGAGGATGAAGAGTGCTGGGAGAATGGATGGGAGTTGGAAATGTTGGATGGAAATCATGGAGATGCTCGAGGACAAGTATTTATATCGTTCAAGTCTAGAAATACGTGGCGGGGGAAAATCAGGTAAATGTCAAGTTTGGTCGCGAGCAAAGGGTGAAGTTCGGTGATACCAACCAGCTCAGGATTAGCATGGCGGAGCAATACGAGTCACTCTTATACCATGGCGATCTCGGCCCGACATACAGCATCCTGTGGTTACTCTTGGGTAGGCGAGGGGCAATGTCGTGGTTGAAAGAGGGAAAGCGGGGTACAGCTCTTGGCGACAAAGTGCGAGTTTTAGTGGTTATCGTGGCTAGACCTTGCATGACGCCATATCCGTAATGCAGTACAATGCAATGCCGTGATTATGCGGTCCTACTGGGAGACAAGAAGCGAATCGCGGGAGAGGTATAATCTAAACACACTGACAGGGTTAGGCGGTATAGTGCGAAGTCAAGTGGACCGTAAATCTGGGCAAAGGATCGACTGTCGAAGTTGAATACTGAATCATAACGCATGGTGTGACATTGCTGTGATAATCAATTTCGACACCTGTCCAACTCTTTCGACGTCGGTCTCGAGATTTTCCGTGTAGTTAGCGAATGCCAGGCCACGTGTACAGAGTCAAGCATTTCAGCACAAATACCAGGGCCAGAGGCTGAATATGTCGAAAGGAACATGGTGTACTAGTACATCGATTCGCAGGTATTTACACTTTACTTTATAGCAATGATCTATTTCTTCTGCTCGCCCTCTTTCGGCGGCTCTGGCTTGGGTGTGGGTAGTTTGAACTGCGGGTTTGTTAGACAAATCCTGTGCAATGAGCAGGACAGCTTGGTGACTTACGTTCTCCGGCTTCAGATCATCTCCAGGTCCGACCTGTTCCCATGCAGATGACCCACCACGGAAATTCCTGAAGGCTTGAGTCATCTCAAGCGGCTCGACAACGATTCTCTTCTTTTCCTCGTCGTATCTGATTTCCGTGTATCCAGTCATGGGGAAGTCCTTGCGTAGCGGATGTCCATCGAAACCGTAGTCGGTCATGATTCGCCTCAGATCTGGGTGGCCAACGAAGAAGACACCGAAAAGGTCGTACACTTCACGCTCGTACCAATTTGCTCCGTCGTAGAGATCGCAAAGACTGGGTACTGGCGTGGCCTCGTCGGCGTAGGTCTTTACCCTCAAGCGCGAGTTGTGGCGGATGCTCAGCATGTTGTAGACAACCTCGAATCGCTGGTCCTTGGTGGGGTAGTCGACG
This sequence comes from Phaeosphaeria sp. MPI-PUGE-AT-0046c, assembly GCA_020747045.1. Taxonomy (NCBI): domain Eukaryota; kingdom Fungi; phylum Ascomycota; class Dothideomycetes; order Pleosporales; family Phaeosphaeriaceae; genus Phaeosphaeria; species Phaeosphaeria sp. MPI-PUGE-AT-0046c. The sequence continues at coordinate 81,670 of JAGTJN010000010.1, read as the reverse complement.
GCAGTGATGTCTGAGATTTGGGTGTATTCTGCGGCAGTGTGGTACTTGAGGAAAGTGAATGTAGGGATGACGCCGGCAGGAGGAATGTAGATGGTCAACTCGTCCTTCCAGACGGAGAATCTGCTCGCGTTAGATGGACGTATGCGATTGGCCAGGGGGACACTCACTGCTGGACGTATTTGGGCAGACATGACATGAGGTACTGTCCGTACTTGTGCAGCCCCTCGGCCTTGTCCTTGTACTTGTCCACGGGATTTACAATGGCGGCCGTGAGCTTGCCCTGGGCGTCGCGGGGAGCATACTGTGCATGTTGTCAGAACGTGAGACGACGCCGGATCTATCAATTCAGCGCACCCGCATGTTTGGCGTGTCCTTGCGCTCGCCGGCGATTTCTTTTGCCCGCAGTGCTGTCGCGGCAAAGGTGCGCGCGGCAGCTCGAGAGCAGGTCGTCGAGCGCGCGGCGGCGCCCAATGGCCGGGCGACAGCGAGCCGCAGAGCCATTGTGTGAGTGGGGAGCGTGGTGGGACTGCGCGGTGCAGCAGGTGAGGGCGACCGTGGGGGATGATATCGTCGACGTCGTCCATCAACAGCTCTCCGCTGGATGCGTCTACTCGGCGCTACTTACATAAGTCAACGTGTCCGTGCCCGGCCGCTAGGCCATGTGTGCAGGATGCAGAACTCTACTCCCATACACCACCAGTCACCCGTGCATCCCTTGAAGCTTCCCTCTCCTACGGCCGGCGTTTGTTTGTGCTTGCACCCTTTCCTTGTCGCCCCGCCCTGAAGCCGCTCCGGACGCCTCCAGGCCCCCGTACCCACCCACGCCCTCCTTTGCGCCCGCGAAAGCGCCACCGACACGCTGCAACCCCCATCACACACGCCGGCCACCATGTCTCGCCTGCAGCAAGACCAGTTCGTCGACGATGAAGAGGAGGAATGCTGCCCCCTCTGTGTCGAGGAGTTTGACCTGTCAGACCGTAACTTCAGGCCGTGTCCCTGTGGCTACCAAGTACGCTCGCTCCCGCCGCTGCCACGACTCGGCCGGCCATGTCATCTTGCCTCGTCGTACTGACGCGCTGCAGATATGCCAGTTCTGCTACAACAACATCAAGACGACGATGAACGGGCTGTGCCCCGCCTGTCGCCGCCCGTACGACGACTCCACCATCGAGTGGAAGACCATCTCCCCCGAAGAGTGGGTCCCTGCACCTTCCCAGCCTATCCCCGTCTAACATGGCCCAGGATGTCCAAGCACAAGCAGCAGATTGCGCAAAAAGCCAAGAAGAATGCGCAGATACGGCAGAAAGAAGCACAGAAAGCCGAAGCCGATACCCTTAGTCGCAAGCACCTCGCCGGGCTGCGAGTCGTCCAGAAGAACCTGGTCTATGTTACCGGCCTAACGCCAACCATACGCGAAGACCGCCTCCTGGACACGCTACGTGGCCCTGACTACTTCGGCCAGTATGGCAAGATTATCAAGATCGTCGTCAGCAAGGCCAGGGAAAATGCGCAACATCAGCAATCGGTGGGTGTCTACGTGACATTCGCTCGTAAGGAAGATGCCGAGCAGTGTATCAAAGCCGTCGATGGTTCTGCCAACGGCGAGAGGCAGCTGAGGTTGGTAATTGGCACAGCACTTGCCGCAGGTCACTAACCCCATCACAGAGCTCAATACGGAACGACCAAATACTGCTCCGCATATCTCCGCGGCGAGCAGTGCAACAATCGGAACTGCATGTTCCTTCACGAACCCGGCGAAGACAACGACAGCTTCACCCGCCAAGATCTGTCAATGATGAACTCGATCCAGACACAACAACCGTCCCAGTCGTCCTCGTCTCGAGCCGCGCCCCCTGCCCATCCAGGGCCTCCCGTGGCCGCTGCTGCACCGATGACTCGGCAGGACAGCAATGACACGTCCAGTTCCTCACACGACGCGCCCGGTCTACCAGCAACGGCTAGCTGGGGAAGTAAAGCTGTACTTGAACGGCGTGCCAGCCGATCTACCATCGCATCGAATCCGAGTCCCCTGGTCACCAATGCTGTACCTGCGCCAGTTGCTAAAATTATGAAAACAGAAGAACCGCCAAAGAAGAAGGGCAAAGAGAAGGAAAAGAAAGAGGAGCGAGAGAAGGAAAAGGAGAAGGAGAAGGAGAAGGAAAAGTCGGCGCAATCATCGAAATCCACAAGCCCACAACGCGCAGCAACACCCCCACCCGTCATAACTCCAATTACACGTCCCTCACCTCCACTCGACAATGTATTTGGCAGCCTGCTCAAGGCCATCACTTCCTCCGACTTCAAGTTCGTTTTCTCGAGCGCCGCTTTCACGGAAGAGGAGTTCAAGGCTATTTGCGAATTCCCCCAGCTCCTGGACCCGAACGGCGGCGCCAAGCGTCGGGCAATGAGAGAAAAAGAGAAGGAGTTGGCATTGCAGAGAGAAGCCGAAACGGAGTCAAAGGCTCCGTCACAGCAAGCACCCGTTACGGAACGCGAAGATACTGAAGCAACTGCCGGCGGGAGCTTACAACTCGGTGGGGAGCCAGAAGATGGGAGCGACACTACTACGAGTCACCTAAATCATCATGCAATCGCCCCACCAGGACAGCACGGTTATGGCGGTAGCCTTTTTGGACAAAACAATGCTTTGGCGGAGGACTTCAGTAGTCTTGGCTTGAGCGGTCGTGGAATGACCACTCAGCAACAGCAGGCACTCCTCTCCAACTTCAAGACGAACCCTCAATCCACGCCACAAACAATGCAAAATCAGCAGCACGGGCTAGGTGCCAGCGCACCAGGGCATGTCAGGCAGACTTCACGCTTCAGCTTTGCAAATGACAGTGCATCTGCGTCGGCCAACGTGCAGCCTGTCGCAAACCAGAAGCTGATGAGCCAACAGAATTCAATGATGCCGAAGAATCAGAACCAGAACCACTTCGGCCAGGTCTCTCAGCATCAGCCCCTGGGCGGCCAGTTCTTCACCAACGTGCAAGGGCCACCTCCGGGCCTGAAGCCCACTGGAACACCACCCGTTGGCGGAACCAGCATGTTCGGCCAGGGCCATGGTTTCGCGACCGGCGGCCTGCCCTATGGCGCCAATGCTGCTGGCAGGAACAGCGAGGCGATGTATCAGGACCTGCTCCGTAGCAGAAACATGGATGGTGCAAGGGTAGCTGATGCTGGAAAGCGTGAGTCAATGTTTCCTTCTTTTCTGAATCAGCACTCCGCGACCTCTACACCTGCCCCTGCCCCTGGTCTCCTACAGTTTCCTTATGGACCTTCGCCTGGCGCTTATCAGGATTCTGGTTCGCAGAAATCTAAGAAAAAGGGCAAAAAGCACAGGCATGCTAACACTTCCTCTTCCGGAGGAGGTGGGCTAGCAGATGTTCAAGACCCGAGTATCTTACAGGCAAGGCTTCATCAAGGCGCTATGGCTGGGCAAGGTATGTACGGCCAAGGTCAGGGAGGGTTCTCTTCCCTTTATGCGAACAACAACTACGGTGGTGCCGGACGGTGGTAGTCCTTTTATCTTCTTTCACATATTTGTCGCCATATGGGCAGACGACTGTCTTACTACTTTCTTTCACAATGGCTGCATGGCGTTTGGAATTTGGCAACGAATGCATGGCATGCGAACCGGTGCTCGACACTGAGATGCCCGGCGTTTATGGTTGAGTCGTTCATCGTCACATATCACTGGCTTTGGCATGTTTCCATGGCACTACTACACTACTTCATAATTCTGTCTGTTTTCTTTGGTCATGCTTTGTGGGAATCACACTGCTTTGTCAGATGTCTAGGTCACCCTCTCTCGTCGTCTTCGTCATGGTCATCGCATGTACGTAATCACCCTTTCCTGCCGCTTTAAGTCGGCATGCTTACTTTCTAATAGAGAGATGGCTTCTTGAATCCCTTCTTGTTCCCTTCAAGTGACGAAGATGACCGAGAGATTTACTTTTGCAGCTTGATGTAGTGATAGTTTGACAGGCGATCTTTGACACCACCGTTTGGCAACCGCCGTAGTTTTGTTTCGCTAGACTCGTCACTTCAACATATGTCGGGCTTAAGCTGACGACCGTGGACAGAAGATGCAACTTTTAGTGCCGAAGAGCAAGCCTCATTCAATGTTGACGCATTGGTCAACGAAACGGAAACGGAAATCGAATCCAAATGTAGCATCCCTAGTACTCCGATGAGTGCTCACTTCATGACGCAGCCCCGCCGTTCAACTCCAACCATACCACCAGGATTCACTGCTCCAGCTGTTCCCAGAGCAGTAGTTGAAGAGTCAAAGTCGAGGCCTGGGTCTCGTCCCATGTCTCGTACTCCCTCATCATCGATTGCTCCCGTGGTCCCTCTTGTGCCCGTAGTTCCTGTCACACCTATAAGAGCTGCAACACCGTCCAGAGCGAAGAAGAACAAGCAGCCGATAGAGACCCCTCCAGCACCTGCGACCAAAGCACAACCTGAAACCCCTACGAAGACGTCCGCCAAAACGCCCGCGGCCAAGACTCCCGTCAATGCCAGAGCTACCAAGGGCTCCGAGGACGCCGGTGTGCAGAGGAAACTGCAGCAAAAGGCAGAAGAAAAGCAGTCAGTCTTGGATGCAACAAAGGAGACGCCCAAAGCCAAGGGCAACAAGAAGATATCTGTTGTTACAGATGCTAGCCCGCAGAAGAAGGCCGCGAAAGAAGCCAAAGCAGAAGTTAAAGAAGCCACTCATGTTCCAGTGCCGATGCCTGCTTCTTCCTCCAAGCGACAACCTCCAGGGAAGCTAGACATCACCGCTGCTACCCAAGTACCGGTGGCCGAGCAGTCGCCAGTTCAGGTAAAGAATGCTCGCGCGGCACCGGCCATTGCACCAACAGCATCCGTCCCCGCGAGCCCAGCTACTGTAGCCACTGGGTCGCCAATCAAGCGTACAACGGCGCCGAGAACTTTGCGTGTTGTTCCAACCCCAAAGACTGAGGCACCGCCCCCGTTGTCCGCAACAACTGCACCATCAATGCCACAGGTCTCGACCGTCGAAAAGTTGAGGTCCAGACAAGCTAGCATAGCATCTGTGAACTTGCCCGGGACTCCAGCCAGCGAGATGATATCTGATACAGCGTCAGTGACTTCTGCTTCTGTCTCCAGAGCCAGTTCGCCCCCACCTGTTGGTGGAAAAGTTGGCACGGCACCCGTCCGCAAGAAGACCAAGTCACAAGCCAAAAAGGATAGACAAGAACGCAAACGCCAGATCGAGGAAGACATGGTAGAGGAGGATATTAAATCTGATGTAGAAGTCATGCAGGCTCCCATCGTCGGGCGCAAGAAGAAAACGAAGAAGCCAACGACCACACCCAAGATAGCCACCAAAAGCCAGCCTGTATCGCCAAAACCGGCGACAGTGGAGGATGATCATTCGGATGCCCCAGCTCCTACAGTAGCAGCCAAGACACCTCAAACACCAAAGACTCCAACTCCACCAACCCCTGAACCAGAGCATTTTTACGAGTCCAAGGACAAACGCGAACATACTGCACAGTCTATTTTGGCCGACTTGCAAAAGACTGGTGAACTTCTCGCATCGACACTTGAATTCTTCAAGCCATTATCTTCATCTCTTACACATGCTTCTCGCTCTGCTCCTCTCAGTAATACGGCAGGACCACCAGACCTCAAAATTCACTTCTCAGAAGCAGATCTCGAAGCGATTGCGAAGAAGAAGCCCGTCCGCTTGACTGGACACGATGACAAGGCTGACTCGAGGACTCTCATCACGCCCAACGGGAAATTCTTCTGGGGTCTCAGCGAGGAACTAGAAGAGAAAGCCCTCCAACTCGAGAAGCAAATCGAAGAGCTCCGAGGCCATACTCGCTTCCATCCACGCAAGCAAAGCGCGCACTCGCACTCCTACAGCTCGAGCCACCCACCTTCCAAAGACGTTTTGCCCGCCATTGCCACCGCCCTCAAAGAGGCAGGCAAAAAGCTAGGTACCAACTCAACTCAGCAAATGCCCGAGTTCCACGCCCAATTAGACAAAAGAATGCAATTGCCTCCTTCTATGGGCCGACCCCAAGAACAACAACAACCAGCTCCACCCCAGCCCCAGCATCCACAGCAGCCTCAGACTCCCACCGACGCAGGCGCGTATCTAAACCAATTCGTCCTCCCAAGAACAGATAATCCGCCACCCAATCAACCCCGCCCTGAAATGGCAGCTGTAGGCGGTGCGCCGGGCGCTGGCACAGCGAACATCTCCGTCAACGCAGGCAAGTTTGCGAAAGCGGCCAAAGCGGTTGTCGAGGGCGGGGCGGTCGGAAGCACCGAGATTGACGGCATGGGACTCATGGCTGCTGACTTACTCGGAGGCGTCTTCGTCCAAGGTCTCGAAGCACTCGTAGGCGCAGGTCTCGGATTCGAATCATCGTCAGCGCTACAGCAAGAATTCGGCCTAGATGCGGATGGAAACATCACCATCGGCCGCGGCGGCACGGGTCTCGATGTTCAGGGATTGATGAGCGCGATTGGGAACGCGGGCGGGTTCGGCGCACCTGATGCTCTAGCTGGTGGACCTGTTGGTGCTGGTGCTGGAGCGGGTCGGTTTGGCAGAGGGAGCGTGATGAGTCTGGAAGAGGCGGAGCGCGCGATGCATGCGGCGAGGAAGGAACATGATGTTTTGGAGAAGAAGTTGGCGGCGTTGATGAAGAAGAATAAGAAGTTGTTTGGGGGGATGGGCAAGGTCTGAAGCGATTGATAAAAATGATGTGTTGGATGGATGAGTGGGTTTGCGCTGCTTGAAGGATAGGGGAAATGAGCGAGTAGTTGGCAATGGACTATCACTATGAAACACGTAGACGAATGAAGTCACTGAATCAAAGTATTGACTTCGCGTAATTTTCATCGCATAGTGCTTTCATGTGCATGTACCAGAGGCATGATTTTGCCCCGTTAGCTCAATGGTTTTACGACTACTAGTGAACGATCATTACGATCGTTTAAGACGCTCCAGATGAGTGCAATATTGGATATTCTTATATTTCGACATATACCGACGTGGCAACGAGGGCAAAGGTAAAAGAAAGGAAATCAGGGTTCTGTTCCACAAAGCTCGGGAGTCGGGCATTGATACTTACTCGTTGGAATTGAAGCATTTGGATTATCCAGGACATATTGTAATGATGTCCCCTGTGGAGTCTAGTTGATGGTGACGAGGTGAAGACCTTCGGGATCTATCACAGCTAGTTGACCGGTATGGAATGATTGAGTACAATTTGTATGGAATTGTCGGTATTCTAAATAGCTCATTCTTCTTATACTGGAGTTTGTATGCATTAACCGGCATTTCAAACCTATCTTCTCAGCTGGCGTCCGAAAGGGAGTGTACGTGCCTGCGCTAGTATTCAGCACATCATTTGTTATTTGCCGGTACCACGGATTTGAGAAACGTTTCTGTGTGGTGGTGCTCGGAGATATTGTACGGGCTAGGGTGGATGAACATAGTGTGGCATCCATGGGCGAGAAAAAGTGCTGATTGATTGATTGATTGTAGTATTTAATGTCACTACGCGAGAAAAGTGTGTGGGTTACCTGGGTGGTCATGTTCACTCCTCGTCATCATCATCTATGGTCATAAAATCGAATTATAGAACTATAAAAGAAAAGGGTTTTTGAAGAAGAACCTAACGATTGGGATGACTCTGTTATACTAGGAAATTCAGTGCGCGATATCATTCATGGAGCTTGAAGGATGGGTTAAAGGGAAATAGATGTGGAGTTATGCGACCATGGAGATGGACCTTGAGTGGATAGCCGACGACCCTGATGTGCTTACCACAAAACATCACACTCGCTAAAGTGCGAGATTGAGAAGTTCCTTATAACTTTCCATGGTTCACAATAAAAGTCCCTGGCTCAACAGACCAAAATCTAGACAATTCACCAGTATTCGTCACTCAGCCATGTATATAAAACCCTGCCCTTTTTCCAAGATCACAATCCCCCCCAGTCTCCTCCACTACCAAATCACACAAAATGAAGTTCACAGCCATCCTCGTCGGCCTCATCGCCAGTGCATCCAGCGCCCTCGCACATCACAATGGCACTCATAACAGCCACAACAGCACCATGAGCAGCCACAATGGCACAGACGCTGTCCAGAACGCAACCTGGGTCCGCAGCATTGTCCACCACCCTCGCATCGGCCATAACGATACCGCGTACTGCGTCAACGCCACGCACATTAGCGTCCATGGCCACGTCATCAACCACAACGGCACGATTATCGGTGTTAACGGGGTGCGTTGTAATCAGACTGAAGGAGTAAGTTGTTCCTTGTCGAGCGTGTTGGGGGAAAATGAGAAAAACTGATAATGGTGTGATAAATTAGGTGCCGAAGCAGCCGCGTGCTCAAGAGTTCAGGGCGTGAAGATACACCTTAGGGGTGGGGATGGGTGTTTTGGAGGGGATAGTTGGCATGTAGAGGAACGGCACTGAAGAATGGCGTGGGGGGTTTTTGTAATTTTTTTTTTCAAATTGTCTTTGATTCTGTTAGATATAATCGGAACAGGGTTTTCTAGGATTCAAGGCTAGGTGAGACTTTACTCAACACTTTCATGGTGGAGACACCTAAAATGATCGTGATGGGTTCTGTGCTCCTCGATTCGTGGCACGGTTGGGATGCTACAAGTTCTTGCGCTTAGGCTTTGGTGCATGTTGAGTTCATTAGCAGACCCCGTTCAAGATCTTGGTTCTTTGAACCCTTCCGGGGCCTTTGAACTTGATCTGATACGATAGAGCGGATAACCTCGTAATGCACTGCCTCGTAAGCCGATCAGAGAAAAGTGTATCGGCGTAATGTCTTGTAATATATCTGAATACAATTCAAAACATGAGATCTCAGATGGTGGCTTTTGCGATCCATTATCTAAGCCAATTCCATTGTGTATTTAAATTTCTATAACTCGGTACGTCCCATCACAGATATGCTGTTTACCTACTTGATGTGGCGTTATAATTGGCATATGACCTCAGTCAGCATCTGACAAGAACTTCACCTCCACCTCCATAGCAGGAGCTTCATGATGCTCGACACCAGAATATGTAGCAATATTTCCAACCAAATTTGTGCCAATCGAGATCGTGAACTTCCATCCTGAACTATCACCTTGTTCAAAGCCTAGTCTTCTTCGTGGCAGAGAAAGCTTTCTTTGCATCCGCCATCCGCAATTCGAGCTAATCCTTGCTGCGCTCCAATTTATTCAACGAGCACTCCACTTGCCGCCTAATCTTCGATATGGTGTTGAACGCAGCATCGTCTGTCAGTATATAGGCCAGCCACTCAGCGTCGTTGACAAAGTGCAGCAATTCGTCAGCCGTGAGGCGTTCCCGATGAACAGCGGCGTGTCTAAGTTTGGAGATCGACTCCATGAAGACGAGTATTGGTTTACCCAGACACGATACACGGCTCTGATCAAAGATACGATCAGCGTAATCGGGCAGGATTCTGGCCCACCGGTTCAGCTCACCGCTTTCGGGACAGTCCCAGGCTCGTTGCTCCAACACATGAGGAAAGTTACCCTCGGCGCATGCGAAGCATGTAACCTCAAGGATGGACTGCACTTCAACGAGGATTTGGTGCTGGACTGGAAACGGAAAGGAGATCGAATGGAGGAGGTTTCCTGATTTCTGTGATTGCATGTCGTTTTTTGTACTCGCAGCCTGTACCACAGGCTTGTCGCGATCGTCCTGGCGCTTCTTAGCCACGCTCTGTATAGGTGCATCTTCCTGTACTGGAGCAGCCGACTTGAGAAACAGGGCCTGAGTTGCGGGTACTGCGAAGGCATAGGGGAAGCGTGCTTTTGCTAGAAGACTTGATGCGAAGACCTGTTCTCCAAGAAGTGATTTGACAGTTCCGCATAGATTCTTGATACTGTGCTTTTGCACAAGGCGTCCAATCTCAGCCTCATGCCCGTTCACCTCGATGAGTCTGCGGAGAAGTTCGGTGTTACGAACAAGAACTTGCCCTCCTTGGAAAAGATACCTGAATGCGAGGTATACCTGTCCTCTATATCTCCCGTTCCTAGCCATACCTGCTTCGGGTTACTGGCGCTTGGTGAGTACTTTCGGCGCGGAACGCCCACCTGCTGTGGTGACAGGTTGAGGCCAAGTTGTGTGATATCAAGTTCAGGCGATGCACAAAAGTTGAAGTACTTTATCGTCGACAGGAAAGAAAGCAAACGGTGAAGAGACAAATTCATTGTTGTCTGTGACAGCAAGCCGTGCGTGAGTCAGGTTGAGAGAGGATCATGCTCATTGTTCACGGGATGTAAGTACACTAAATCCGAGATATGATCGAAGGTATACAGAACGAGTTGAAGAGGCGAGAGCCTTGAAAGAACATCCCTGCAGGGCGCATCTGGTTGGTGAACGAGTTCAAACAGTGTGTTGACGACCCTCACCAGTATTTGTGTATGAGAAAGTCTGACCATTAATCATGATGATGCATTGTTTTATCCAAACTGTCACAGCATAGAAGATACAACGAAGATATCGTGTTCTCGGTGCGCATTGTGGAGAAGAGGGGATTGTAGTCCATGTTTTGGTCGATGCGCTTGCCCGTGAATTCTGGTTGTTGCCGTCATGAAGGACCTTGGCAACCAATATATGGTTGTTCTCATCCATATGGAGTATACCCTGGTGTTATCGTGAGCTGGGAAACGTGGACGCCGGGTACGTTTTCTTGAAGATATAAAGTCACGTGAGAACGCGAAGCGCGAATCTGAGGTGCGTCATTGTTCTGCGCACGAGTTCAGGCAGAAATCAGCATAACGTCCACGCCTCTACCAAGTCAACTCGCACACAATCGCTCGACTCAATCCCCGCGATTCATATTCCTCACTCGTCATGCGCTCTATATCGCGCTTGCTGACGGGAGACGGTACCTATCACTTTTGCGCGATCCCCGCACCGTGCATTTGAGGTGTAACATCGACCATGGCGGGTGCGCGAGGCAGACTTCACAAAACCGCGACCTCGACCACACCAAGACGTTCAACGCGAAGTGGGAGAGCATCACAACAAGCTGAAGATGTGCCGGCAGTGTTCCAAGATTTGCTGCGCGAGGAGGCAGCAGCGCAAGCCACCAGTACAGATGAAGACGAACGGCCGGTGAAGAAGAGGAAGACGGCGCAAAGAGGATCAAGTCCTGTGCCAGTCTCTTCGCCTGCGAGACTTTCCGAGGCAAAAATAACTGCGTCGAACCTACCAATATTACCGCGTGATCAAGCTGCGTCGCAAACTCAAACATCGCCGACTGTACAGATCCGTCCATCCGCCGAGACTCTACCTAGCAGCGGTCGCGTGTTGCAAACTATAGAGGATTCTGATGAATCAGACGGTAGCGACGAAGAGTGGGAGGACGCGCTCGCGGATGGAGATGATAGCGACGACCTTGATGAGGCAGAATCAGTCGCACCGCAGATCTCTGACATCTCTTTCACGATCGGTGGCAACAAGCATGAGGAGACGGCGACGAAGAGAAGGGTGCGCCGACGAGCTATCACGTCTGTCGACAAGAAGAAGCGACTCGATATCCACAAGATGCACGTGCTCTGCCTACTATACCATGTCCATCGTCGGAATGCCTGGTGCAATGACCTCAGGGTGCAATCCGCGCTGCGCAAGGTGGTGCCTCAGAAGACGTTACTCAATCTCGTTCCGAATCCTGAGTTGTCACAGTATTCAGCATCGAAGCGCTTCGTTGAAGGCATGAACGAACTGAAAGTCATGTGGTCGAAGCGATACAAGCTGACCGCGCAGGGAATGTACAAGCCCAAGTGGGCAGAAGCAGATGCCGAAGTCCGGCCATTCTCTGACTTCGATGACCTTGATGATCCTATGGACAAAGACGACTTCCGTAGCATCGCCCAAACTCTGCAAGGCTCACAAGATGTTGGTACTCAACTTTTCTGTGCCTTGCTTCGCAGTATCGGCATAGAGACACGACTTGTGTGCTCCTTGCAGCCACTGCCATTCGCCTCCTCTGCACAACCTTCTACCCCTTCAAAGCCCAATGTTCAGAAAACCACGATAACCGTAGATCCGTACAACAAAGCAGAGGATGTTTCCCCAGTCAAGTCCAGGTCGAGCGCATCAGTACGGAACAAAAAGTTGTCGCGCCTGGAACGTGTGATGGGAGAGCGTCATGTTGTCCTTAATAAGACAGGCGTGGCTCCGCAGAGGCAAAAGGCTTACCACACAGTATATCCAGTCTACTGGGTCGAGGCGTTCAACGCTATTCACCAGAAATGGGTGCCCATAGACACGCATTCGACATTCACCGTAAATGCGCCTGAGAAGCTTGAGCCGCCTCTCAATCATACACAAAATAGTCTCACGTATGTAATCGCCTACGAGGAAGACTACACTGCGAAAGATGTCACACGGCGCTATGCGAAAGCGTACAATGCGAAGACACGCAAGTTTCGCGTCGAATGCACACCACACGGCACAGATTGGTGGCAACGAGCAACAAAGTTCTTTGCTCGTAAAATTCCACTCGATCGTGATCAAGTTGAAGATGCAGCTCTTGCTCGCAAACAAGCTTCTGAGAGCATACCCAAAAATGTTCAAGATTTCAAGGACCACCCAGTCTATGTCCTTGAGCGACACCTAAAGCACAACGAGGTCATACATCCACTGCACTCGGTTGGCAAAGTCAACGTCGGCACTGGGATGAACCCCAAGCTCGAACCAATATACCGTCGCAATGATGTGCATATTGTTCGGAGCGCTGACAAATGGTACCGAATGGGCCAGGACGTCCGAGATGGTGAGCAGCCATTGAAGCATGCAAAACCAAAGAAGGGCAGACAAGTCTCGATTGGGCCAGACATGGACGTCGACGAGCAGCAGGAAGAGGTTGGTGCTGGACTATACGCCAAGTTCCAAACAGAACTATACGTTCCGCCACCGGTCGTTCGCGGTCGTGTTCCACGAAACGCCTACGGTAATCTCGATCTTTACGTCCCATCGATGTGTCCACCAGGTGGATCTCATGTTCGACACAAGCTTGCATCAAAGGCAGCACGCATAGTGGGTGTCGACTACGCTGATGCCGTGACTGGGTTCGCCTTCAAAGGCCGACATGGCACTGCGATTGTGCAAGGTGTGGTTGTCGCATCTGAGTATGCAGAAGCCGTGCAGGAGGTCATTGGTGGCATGATTCACGAGCAGGAGGAAGCTGCCAATGCTGCACGCAGTCGTGAATCGTTGAGGTTGTGGAGGCGATTCTGTCTAGGCCTACGAATAGCGCAGCGAGTGAACGCAATGGAAATTGATGGCGAGAAAGGTGCAACAATAGACGTACAACACGAGATTGACAGGGAAGACAAGCAGATGGTCGAGCAGGAAATGGCTGGTGGATTCTTTCCTGATGAGGCTGATGTTGCGGAGCCGGCAGGACGTCGAATTGAGCCACCACAGCAGGAATATGATGGGGGCGGTTTCATGGCTGATGATGACGAGGATGAAATGGGAGGGGGATTTGTTCCAGAAGAGAGCGATGAGACTGCAAGAGCGCCAATCTCGATGAATCGCGAACACAGTTTCGAGAGCTCGATTCTCGACTCGCAACAGCTTCGTCCACGGCGGAGGAGTAGTTTTGCCGACGACTACATACTGGAAGAGGAGGATGAAGACGTTGCTGGAGGATTTGTCTGCGAAGATGTCTCAGACGCTAGCCCTTCGAGAGACGAAGCACGAGCAGAAGTAGATCTCGCTCAAGGTGGGGGCGTTAACGAGCAAGGCGGAGGCCTTATTCCTGAAGACATGGACGTGCACCGAGCAGAGGAGGGAGCTGCAAACTGCCCCGGGGCGTCCACGGTTCCAGATGCGGTCACGACAACGACTGCGAATCAGGCGCAGTCTCCGCCAAAGTCGTCACCTTCAGATGCTGGATCTCTACCGCTGGAGGATCCGGAGGATGAAGACGCTGATCCAGACTGGTTGGTCGATGCTACATAGATGGACGAGTTTGGCGGTAATCTATTGTTGTATATATGGCATCTGTGTGATATATATCTTCTATGCTTTTTCCGTCTTCTTTTGCTCAAGCAGCTCATCCAATCCTTCCATGCCTCCCTCAAACGCGCCAACATCATACTCTCCCGGATATTTCCTCATCACGTCCCGCATCTCCGTCACATGCGCCCGCTGCTCCTCGGTCAGCTCTTCCCACACCCCCTCAAACGCATGCCTGATACTCGGCTTCTTGGCCTTCTCAGCCTCTTCAAACGCCTTGAGAACCTCCTTGCGCGTCGCGCCCCTCAAGTCCTTCTCCATCTCGTCGTTCCAAAGCGACCGCTCCTCGAGCCACTTGCGCAGCCGCGTAATGGGGTTATCCCGCCTCTTCCAGTCCTCGACCTCGACGCGCTGGCGATATGCAAACGAGTCGTCCGACGTGCTGTGGTGGCCCACGCGATACGCCATCATCTCAATAAGCACAGGCTGGCCCCCGTTTGTGAGTGCCAGCTCTCGCGCAGCCTTGGTTGCCCGCCGGACAGCGAAGATGTCGTTGCCGTCGACTCTCAGCGTTGCAATGCCGTATCCGGCACCCCTGCTTGCGATGCCGTCGCCCCTGTACTGGTCGGATGTGGGCGTTGAAATCGCATACCCGTTATTCCTGCACACGAAAATACAGGGCACCTGCCTCGTCGCTGCAATGTTCAAGGCTGCGTGGAAATCACCCTCACTCGCGGCGCCCTCTCCAAAATAGCATACCGCGACCCTCGGCGTCTGGTCCGGGTTCTGCATATTTTGCATCTTGAGGGCGTACGCTGCGCCCGCGGCGTGAGGAATCTGCGTTGCGAGCGTGGAACTGATGGTGTGGATGTTGAGTTCCTTGCTACCGTAGTGGACAGGCATGTTGCGGCCGAGCCCGTTGTCAGAGCTGTTGGCGAAGAGCTGATTCATGAAAGAGGCAAGGGTAAAGCCGCGCTGCAGGTAGACACCGGCCTCACGGTATTGGCAGAAGGCAACGTCAGAAGGGTGGAGGGCGGAGGCAGAGCCGATGGAGATGCCTTCTTCGCCGGCGGAGACCATGTAGAAACTGAGGCGGCCTTGTCGTTGGGCTTCGAACATGAGGAGGTCCATTATGCTGACTGTGATGGTCAGTTTGTGGGTAGATATAATCTTGTCTAGCTCAACTGACGCTTGACCATGTTTTTGTATATCTGTAGCGCCTCTTCGTCTTCCGTCTCCACGCCAATTTCTTTGTCTATTATCTCTCCATACTGGTTCATCACACGGTACGTCGGGATGGCCGTTAGCTGAGACGGTTGTATAAAGTCCAGCTTATCCGTGAACTCGCTATTCAGAGCGCCAGGAAAGAGTACTCTGCCGAAACCATTATTATCACCATGTATAGCTTCTGCATTGTGGTACGTACTTCTCAGCATTCGGTGTCGAAGCAACACCGCGGCATCTCTGCCACAAAGGCGTGTATGTGGTTGTTCTCGAGCCATTGAGACACGGCTGCGTGCCCAACAGCCTCTGTGCGCGTAGTATCCGCGATGTGTAGCGGAAAGACATTTTTGCAGAGCTACATTCCAGTGCGGAGGCGCAAGTGTTATGGCCAGAAATCTGGGAGAGTGAAGCTCGGTACAACGGGTACAACGGCCAGCGTCGGTATACCATCTTCCCCAGACGGACGTCACTGCCGCTAGTGTGGCATGCATGGCACGTGCGACCGCGATGGAGAAAGTTCGCGCCAAGCCATCTTCATTCAATCGAGGATCATCTAACCCGATACACAACCATGCAGACTTCAAGAACACGGCTTGGACGGCAATTGCTGGCAGAGAGCAGGAGAGTTGCGAGTAGAGAGCCCTATCGGTGCTTCTCGTGCTCGGTGAGACAGACACAGCAGCAGACGCCACCTCCGAAAGCTCCGCAAGATGCTCGAGGGACCACGCATTTCGGGTTCGAGACGGTTGCGGAGGCCTTGAAGGAGCAGCGGGGTACGACGATATCTTCAGATCCTGGTTGCAATTGCTAACGAGCACAGTTGGCGCCGTCTTCTCTTCCGTCGCCTCATCGTACGACTCCATGAACGATTTCATGTCTCTTGGCATCCACCGCCTCTGGAAAGACCACTTCGTACAGAACCTCAACCCAGGCCGCAACCCCCTCACCTCCTCCTCGACAGGCGAGAAGGGCTGGAACATCCTCGACATCGCAGGCGGCACCGGCGACATTGCGTTCCGCATGCTCGACCACGCCTCGACCATTAACAATGACGCGCACACCAAAGTCACCGTCGCAGACATCAACCCCGACATGCTCGCCGAAGGCAAAAAGCGCTCCCTACAAACACCCTACGCGCGCTCTCCACGCCTCACCTTTGTCGAAGCAAACGCCGAGAAGCTCGACATGATCCCGGACTCGAGCATCGACCTGTACACCGTCGCCTTCGGCATCCGCAACTTCACGCACAAGGAGATTGCCCTGAAAGAAGCCTACCGCGTCCTCAAGCCCGGGGGCGTCTTTGCGTGTCTTGAGTTCTCCAAAGTGAACAACCCGCTCTTCGACGCCATTTACCAGCGCTGGAGCTTTGCCGCTATCCCCTTGATTGGGCAGATAGTGGCCGGTGATAGGGACAGCTACCAGTATCTTGTGGAGAGCATTGCGAGATTCCCGACCCAGCCGGAGTTTAGCAACATGATTAAAGATGCGGGGTTTTTGATTCCAGGGAAGGGATGGGAGGATCTGACGAACGGGATTGCGGCGATACATAAGGGTGTCAAGCCGGCGTGAGAAGAATCCGAAGGCTTTGGTGATAGACCTGTTGTAATGTGGTATAGATCTCGAACACGTGTATAATACGACTCGTAACTTTGTTCTCGGCTACAAGAGCCTAATTCTGAGGCTTTCACTGCGTGCCCACCAAAAGTTGGAGTATGATCAAGTCACGTCCTTCACCTTCCCACTCACTTCCTCTTACATATTCTCTCTGTCACCTCACACAACAACATTGCACCACAACTACTCCCACACACCGCAACCATAAACAACACAAACGACCACAATGCCACCCCGCAAACCCACCACCATCAAAATCAACCTCTACTGCCCCTCCCTCTCCAAAGACATCGCAGACTTCCCCCTCACCACCTCCCTCCCCCTTACCACCATCTCCTCAACCCTCCAACGCGCGCTCGAAACCCCGCGCCCCGTCTTCGCATACGACCTCAAGCGCGCCCCCATCTACGACTTCACCGCCCTCCAGCCGGGCCAGACGCTGCTGCTCGCGAGCTCACATTTTGAGCGCCCGCTCCCGCCTGCACGAGCGGATGTGCAGCTTGTGCAAGCGGGCCCAGCGACAGAGGCGTGGATGCGCTTGAGTGCGGCTGCGAAGAGGGACGAGGTGCGGGATTTACGGAGGAGGGAGGGGGATGAGATTACTTACCTCACTTTACCGTTCCACGTTGCTTCGGCGAGGCTTGATGCCATCGGTAGCGCATCGGTGTCGGCTGCGGTGGAGGAGTGCGTGGCTACGATCCGGGCGAATTGGGATGTGCCGATGGAAGCTGTGCTTGGCTTTGAGGGCTTGGTGATGCCGTATGGGGAGCTGGAGACGTGGGAGGAGGACTTGCTGGCTACGTTGGCGGTGTTGAGTGAGGCGACGGTGGGTCAGGCGGATGTGGTGGCGATGTTGATTGTGGAGAAAGTGAAGGAGGGTGGGGGGAAGGTGGTGGGGACGAGAGATGTGAGAGAGATTGGAGAGGAGTTGTATAGAAGGGGGTTGTGAGTGCATTGAAGGGGTGAAAAGAGGAGAGAGAGTAGTGGTCGATTGACAGTTTGAAGAGTTTTGAGGCCGGTAGCATGCGATTCCGCTACAGATGCTACGACACCCACGGACCGAGTGGTCTCCTGTCGAGTATGACATGTGTACGATTCTTGACGGATAGTCTCGATCGGGACTAGGAGGTGAATGTAAGGATGAAAAGAAGGACGACCGCGAATGACTTCAATGATCTGAACTGTTCGAACGAGTGGAGCGACTTGAATGAGGAGATGCATGCAGGACAGATAGTATGTACCTCGCTATAACTAGAATTTGATTCGAACCTTTTTCAACGCAGCATGCCAAAGGTCCACGGCTAAGCGCTGGGTGGGTGGCGACGGTATGCCCTCATGTTTGCGAAGGAAGCAGGAACCGAGACCAAGAGGCGTACAGCAGGATCCAAGCAAGGGTCACGGCCGATGATCTTTCGGTGGCGTTCACTGTCCTTCGTGCATGATAGTTCATCATTAGTGGGAGTCTCCTTCTAACGTTTCCTGCGTGTTTGCATCCCGTGGTGGAAAAAGGCCGAGGCTAGCCATCAGATGCGATTGCCATTATGTTGCGATAGGAAGCGCAATTGAGGCTGCCGGGTGGAGTGTGCTGGATGGTAATGGCAATACTGTCATGGAGCCTGACGGCTGGTTCCAATCACGTTGCAGAAGCGACGCAACGTGTCGTAAAAGGCAGTTCCATGTCTGACGAAAGGGATGAGGTCGCGGGTCCGCCGCAGCCCACATGACGATGCGCCGCGCCAAGTCCTCGCACCGCTCACCGCCTTAGACCCTGGAGGTTCGAGGCTATGTGGTGCCCTTTCGAGGAAGGCCAGATTCACAATTGAGCGCTCAACACCCCTAAACTCGCCTCGATATTCCCCAGACTTGCTCCGACTCGTCACTGCCGCACAGCAACCAGAGCATCCCCAAATATGAGTCTGCAACCACCCTCCCTCGCCATGAGGCCCAAGTCGGCGGCTGGTGGCTCGACCAAGGCGGTTATTTTGGTGGGTTGCTTTCCAGGGTCTATCAGGTGTCGATTGCTCACATTGCCAGGTCGGCGGGCCCTCTCGCGGCACCAGGTTCAGGCCGCTGTCTATGGACTTGCCCAAGGTACGCTGCAACCAGACATACACCGGATCCCCCCCACTAATCGCTCTCCACAGCCGCTGTTCCCCGTCGCCGGCCACCCCATCATCGAGCACTGCTTCCGCGCCATTACCGCCGTCCCCGAGGTCAAGGAAGTCTTCATTGTCGGCTACTACGAGGAGTCGGTCTTCCAGCCCTTCATCAACTCCGTCTCCAACAACTTCCCACAACTGAGCGTCAAGTACCTGCGGGAATACCAGGCCCTCGGCACCGCAGGAGGCCTCTACCACTTCCGAGATGTCATTCTCAAGGGCAAGCCCGACAGGCTCTTCGTCCTCAACGCCGATGTCTGCTCCTCGTTCCCCCTGGCCGAGATGCTCAAGCTGTTCGAGGACAAGGACGCCGAGGCCGTGATGCTGGGCACGAGGGTCGCAAACGAGGCGGCTTCGAATTTCGGTTGCATTGTTTCTGACTCGCACACAAAGCGCGTGCTGCATTACGTCGAGAAGCCCGAGTCGCACATCTCCAACCTGATCAACTGCGGCGTGTACCTCTTTGCGACAGAGTGCATCTTCCCCGCCATCCGCAGCGCCATCAAGCGACGCACCGAGCGCCCCCGGCTGCTGTCCTACCCCTCCTCCGAGAATCTCGAGTCCTCCTTCTACCAAAACGACGACGACGAGGAGAACAAGGAGAACGCCGTCATCCGATTGGAGCAGGATGTCTTGTCAGACGTCGCCGACAGCAGGCAATTCTTCGTCCTTGAGACCAAAGACTTCTGGCGCCAGATCAAGACTGCTGGCTCCGCCGTCCCTGCCAATGCACTCTACCTGCTCAAGGCGTTCCAGTCGGGTTCTGAGGAGCTCGCTGCGCCTTCCGCAAACATTATTCCCCCCGTCTACATCCACCCCTCCGCACAGGTTGACCCCACTGCAAAGCTCGGCCCTAATGTCTCCATCGGCCCACGTGTCCACATTGGCGCTGGTGTCCGTGTGAAGGAATCCATCGTCTTGGAGGACTCGGAAATCAAGCACGACGCCTGCGTCATGTACTCCATTATCGGCTGGCACAGCAAGGTCGGTGCATGGGCGCGTGTTGAGGGCACACCCACTCCCGTCACTAGCCACTCCACTAGCATCATCAAGAACGGCGTCAAGGTTCAGAGCATCACCATCCTAGGCCGGGACTGCGCTGTTGCGGACGAGGTCCGTGTGCAGAATTGTGTGTGTCTGCCATACAAAGAGCTTAAGAGGGTTCGTTTTACTGTGCCGCTGTTGAAGTACCACGCTAATCTGCTTGCAGGATGTCTCCAACGAAGTTATCATGTAGAGTCTTGCGGTCACAAAAAAGGTTATGGGTGAGATGTTACTCGCGTATAGATCATCGTGTAGCATTGTGTAATGAACGAGCATCTGTTCTGGCATCTCATTTGGCGTGTATACCTAGCATGTGACTCGAAGCATCGATGGAATTCTGTACATATGCAGCCTCCTTCTAAAAGCAAAGAATATATAACCCACAGTCCGTGTGTTGACAGCTGCTCGAACGTCTGCAGGGTGGCCCTGCCAACAATGGCAATGTTCTAGAATGCCCGCGGCTAGCCCGAATTGGTAATGACTTCCTGCCACCGGCTCTGAATCATTCCAAACCACTGTATCTTTGTACAGTCACCGACGGATATCTTGATACATATCGAAGGGGATACTCGGAAAGCATTCGGAAAGCATCAAGGACTGTCCCATTCACTGTCGGCAGACCCATGCTCGGCGAACAAATCGTTCGTCAAACGCTGGACGGGGTACATAGATAAGACCTCTCAGAATCTCGCCTCTCCATCCCCAGAAGCAAAGTAGCAGAAGCAAAGAGCTCAAAAATGTCCGAAGTTGAAGCTACTCTGAACGCCTACCGAACGAGGCTTGCAGATGGAGGCAACTCCAGCCCTTTCCTCAACCCCACTCCCACAACCGGCCACCGCTATGAGAAGCCAATCGCCACAGCACACGATGAAGGACTGCCCATCATCGATCTTTCTGCCTTTATAGACCCCAACTCATCTCAGGAGGCACGTCACACCACGGCACAGGCCATCAACGCTGCGTGTGTTAACTACGGCTTCTTCTACCTGACAGGACACGGCATTCCAGTCGCCAAGCTCGACGAGACCATCTCGCTAGCTCGAGACTTCTTTGCACTCCCTGTAGAAGAGAAGCATAAAGTCAAGCGCTTCGATGCCGGCGGACCTGAAGGTGGAGATGGTGCGCGAGGATATCAGGGATTAGGAGAGAACGTCACTGGTGGGCTTCAAGACATGCAAGAGGCGATTGACTGGTATCGCGAATGGCCGGCTGAGAAGAAGGAGCCTGGAGACGGTGGACCAGGGAGTGTCAGGACGCTCCAGGGTCCGAATCTATGGCCAGAGAAGCCTGCGCAGCTGAAGCCTGTGTATGAGGACTACATTGAAAGGGTGAAGAAGGTAGCAGAAGCGCTCGTTCACGCCATGGGCGTTGCGCTCGATCTCGGCGCCCCACAGCCAGATGCAGACCAAACCACTGAAGACGAGAAGGTCTTTGTACGGAACTGCGACAACAGCTTCTGGGTCATGCGCATGATCGGCTACCCACCTCTTCCCCCTTCCTTTTCCACTTCCTCCGACTCCTCCTCCGACCCCACCACCCAATTCTCCTGCGGCGCACATACCGACTACGGCTGCGTCACCCTTCTGCATGCCTCCCCCACCCCTGGCGCGCTTCAAGTTCAACTCAAAGACGGGACTTGGCTCAACGCCGACCCGATCCCCGGCGCCTTTGTCGTCAACATTGGCGACATGATTGAGCGCTGGACCAATGGGCTGTGGAAGAGCACGATGCACCGCGTCATCCACAAGGGCGAGGGGTATAGAGTCAGCGTGCCGTTTTTCTATGAGCCGAATTTCGAGGCACTGGTGAAGCCGTTGGGGAAGTGTGTGGAGAGGACGGAGGGGGAGGGGGGACAGGGGATGCATAAGGGGAGTACCTATGGGGAACATCTTTTGACAAAAGTGTTTAGCAATTTTTATTACAGTAAGCGGACGGATTGGTAGTCTTGTGCATATTCAATTCGAAACACCATCTAATCTCATCGTTCACACAAAGTCCTCCAACCAGCCAGTTCGAAGCAATCCACCTCCATCCCTATCCCTTACTACACCACCTCAGCCCATCCTTCGGACACTCATCCGTCCTAAAATCGTAATCGTTCCAGCAATACGGCTCACCAAGCCTCGAGTCCTGCTCAATACCTACCTCACCCATTAGCGCTACGTCCACGCACACAAACTAGCAGTAAAGAAGAGAACAATGAACGGTGAAGACAACATACATGGCATCCACCGATGACACCGCTCAACAATCCGCCACTTGCCCATCTCGCACTCGACAACCATGTTGTCGCGCGTGTAGGCGGGGTTATCGTGGACTTTGGGTATCACTGTTACGCGTGGGTTAGGGCCGGTCTTAGGGGGACTTGTTGAGGAGCTGGGGCGTGAGGGAGATACGCACTGCAGACTCTGTGGCTTTCGCGCTCGGGGGTGCAGGGTGTTTCCATGTGGAATTTTGGCTCGATGGCTTTGGCTGTGGTGGGTGTGGCGAGTAGGGTGGTGGTGGCGGTGATGGTGATGGTGATGGTTGTGAGGAGGCGCATTTTAAGGGATGGGGTTGGGCGGATGTGGATGGGTGGAGTTTGGTTGTGGGGGATGGGGGGTGGATTTATATTTATGCATTCTGATGTGTGAGTTTTTGTGGTAGAGATTATGGATCTAGAGGCTGTTTTGCCATGTCTGTTACCTTGGTAACTTGAAGTCCCATGTGCCACTGTTCTATTTCTCTGAACACCGCCTCCAAAAGCCCCATCTCCATGGCCCCTCATCAAGCTATCCTAGTGCTTCAATCTAATCACCGTGTGATCATCTCAATACGCACAGCTTTCCCCCTTCGGACACGGATCCTTCCTCGCATCGAAATCGTTATCACAATACGCTTCTCCAACATCCGGATCGATACCTAATCCACCACACACTCGATTAGCACCAACCTACTTCGACTCACAGCCCTGCAATCAAGATGCCGAAGAATCAGATATGTCGCGACTTACATGGCTTGAACCTCCCACATTTCTCTACAACCTGCCACTGGCCCTTCTCGCACTCGACGACGACATTGTAGCGCATGTTGACTGGAAATCGGGGCTGGAAGGGCGCGACTGTGCAATGGGCATGATTAGTTAGGAAATCTACAAGGCGGGATATGGAAGACGGCGTACCGCATTTCCTGACGCTTTCGCGTGCAGGTGTGCAGGCGACTCCTGGATAGTAGTTCCCTTTTTCTTTGGCCAAGGCTGGTGCGGCGAGAAGCGCGGTGGCGAGGGTGAGGATTTTGAAGAATATCATGGTGGATGATTGTGGAGGATCTTTCGTTGGTGTAGATTGTTTGTGAGGGCTGGAGAGGTATTTATACCGGGGCATGTTGGTTGGTTTTGACGGGACGAGAGAGTCTAGGGTCTTGCTACAGACTGGTTGTCCCATGGTACTTGGGAGCTGTAGAAGACGTACTTCTTGGGATGGACGAATTGCTAAGGATGTAGTCGTGATGCCGTGGAAGAGGACCGGGTTGCTGCTCTGCCATGGTTACACCTCGACATTTCTCCTACATCCTATGCTTTGCCTAAGACTATGTCGAATCATGATATGGCCTCGTAGTCCTATCGAGCCGAAGGTAGGGCTTTAGCTGATTCTCGATGCTCTGCACAAACCCGCCAGCCACGGCTGATTCAAAGCGAGATAAGGTTATTTGGTCCATCTAAGTCAAATACAACATAAAAGACTCCTACTTTCCACACGCCTAGATATTGAGCCACCTTACTGCCCGAAACTGCACGATAAATCTAGATGCTCATTGTAGAGTCTAGTCAGGGGGTCAGGTTCGTTGAGAGGGTATATTAACGTGCCATCCCGCACTGTGTCAACAGCACTGCAGCGTGAGATGTGAACTTGGTACGAGAAGTGAATACAGCGACGCTGGACACATCGTAAATGAGTATAGTTTCCACGCTGTTCGACGTTTGACCTGATTGGTTTCAGCTAGGAGGCTCTCGCGGCCAGTTGCTCGGTACGAGTTTAGGCGGTTTCTCAACCAACCGAAATATGCACGAAGTCACTAATACATGATACTAGCCACCTAGCATTTGACATGGGAAAACGGATGAGAGTCTCTCTAGGGCTCGACCAGCCACTCGATGTAGCTTTGCCAAGTCTAGACCTTACGTATGTGGTTCTCACCGCCAGGTGGGTCATCTGCGTAGTATATAGCAGCACCACCCCTACGCGGACCACATCCATCTTCAGCCCTTCCATCAGCAATGCCGAGGCTAATGTCTCGTGTTCCGGAACCGTTCAGTGTCGTGATATTAGTACGCATTCCCGGAGACGGTTGCTGACCTCAAGAAGGCGATGGAGGGACACGAGGAGCCAGCGCTGAGTCGTGATTGGCCGAGGCGGTTGGTAGAGTAGACATCCCCCACAATCAACACAATCAAGCGCATTGCCATCCGAAGCCGCACGCCGAAGAGACATATAAGTGACGTGGACTTGGACATAGCGATTGTTGCCGCACATACAGCAGCACCATTCTGACTCACAGTGATTTGGTCGGCAAGCAGATAGTTCGAACGCGACTCCCGCCTCGGCACTCATCGTCATCGATAGCGAATATACCACCCGGCGCATCCACCACCACCCCCACTACACACCTACACGTTCTTGGACAGATATTCGCGCGCCTTGCCCAAATTCTTACTGTCGCCGTACGACGAAAATTACATCTTTCTCGCCAGAATATTCGACTGCGCTTGTCTCAGACGTCTCGCCACCTTGCTCACCACGCGCAAACGCACACCAACGCCACATACGCTCCCATATATTCCACCAGCTCAACATATACTGAGCCGCATATCACGCCGACCCGTCGCGTCCGGCGCTCCTTCCATTGGAGTCTTCCCCAGCTTCACAGCCAGCACCTTTAAACACGCTTCGGCCCATTGAGGTTGAGGCGAGGTGTTACCTGTAGAAGTTCCGGATCACTCCTTGACACACTCGGCACATGAGCGGATATCTCTGGAAATACTACCTCGAAGATGATGTCGACAACTTCCGGCATGTCCTCTCGTCCGCCACGCATACAGGCCGTGGCACAACACCCAAGAGTTATGCTGCCTGGCAGGGAGGGGTACATTCTGGCGCCGTGAACGGTAGCCCAGCAAGCTATAGCGCATCACCTTTGCCCAGCGGGAAGGGACGGAAGCCAGGCCTAGCAGCCACTGCATACATCAGCCGTGCAGATATCAATAGTCGCGATGCAACTGGCCTGACGATCCTGCATTATGCGGCCTCTTCCACAGCCGACAGCGCTGTCGAGTTTGCGCAGGCGCTTCTCGAGCATTCTTGGACAGACTTGTACATCCAGGATGTCGAGAATGGTTGGACTGCGCTTCATAGAGCATTTTACTTTGGCAACATAGCTATCGCACGACTCATCCTGAACCGGGACACACAGGACATACTGGGTCTTGGCTCAGCTGGCTTCAATCAGCATGCGCGAGGACTCGTCAAGATCAAGGATAAGGAGGGTTACGGGCCATTGGATCTGTTTTCCATGACCATCAAGGATCGTACCCTGCGGCCCGAGGACTCGCCACTCTTGGATATGGAGTCGGACGATGACATGGCCCATGGCGATAGCGGCGATGCTGAGGACGATCCGCGCAAGCGATTGATCAACCCCCCGGTGCTGCTCAATGGCGATGAGGTGTATACGTTCGGTAGCAACAAGAACGTCACCCTAGGCTTTGGTGACCAAGATGATCGCCAATATCCCGAGCGAATCGTACTAAGAAGGCCTGACCATTTACTCCAGCGATTTTACAAGGGGCATCGAGAACGGCAGAACCAGTATCTTGTTTCAATGGGCCTTCCACTGCAAGACTCTAGCCTGATGCAACCAAAGGGCATCGTCGATCTTCCGATCCACATTCGTAACACTCCTATGATCATACAAGACGTTCAAATGTCCAAATTGCACACTGCGGTGCTGACGACTGACCCTGTCTCGAATCTTTACATGTGTGGACATGGCCCCGGAGGTCGTTTGGGAACTGGCTCGGAGACAACAAGATATCAATTCACGTGCATAGAGAGTGGTGGTCTTGGTCAAAGAAAGGTAGCTGGTGTCGCTTTGGGCCAGAATCATACACTGGCGGTTACGGACGATGGTGAGATCTACTCATGGGGTAACAACGCCTTCGGACAGCTGGGTTATTCGCTGCCAAAGCCAGCTCTAAAAGACGACGACCCCATATCGACAATCCCTCGTCAAATCTTCGGGCCACTGAAGCGAGAGGTCGTCACCGGTATTTCAGCCTCGCGGATACATTCAGTGGTACATACTGCTACATCGCTGTACACTTTCGGAAAGAATGAAGGTCAACTGGGTATCGTTGACTCCGATGCGCGCTCACTTGAGATGCAAATCATTCCTCGCAGGATCGCCGCCGCTCTTTTCCAAAGTCCAATTCTATCCGTATCCGCTATTGATGGCGCGTCGATCTGCCTGCTCGAGAATCGTGAGGTGTGGGTGTTTGCCAACTATGGCTACGCCAAGCTCAACTTTCCTCTCGATGGCTTCACCAGCAGTTTCCTCAAGGAAAGCTGGCTGACTACGAAGTATGATACTGCGCCAAACAGGATCAAGAAGATCACGTCTGGGGGCGACACTATCTGCGCTTTGTCGACGTCTGGAGAGGTTTTCACCGTTGCTGTCAGTCGGCGCGCGGAAGGTGCACAGGATGCCAGCAGTTCCACTACCAACCCCAAACAGATCAGAGGTGCGCTCTCTACTCCTTATAGGATTTGGTCGTCACAGAAGAGCCACATGGCAGCGAGAGACGTCGACGTCGATCAAGACGGGTCCATCATACTCACTACAGACGTTGGTAGTGTTTGGAGACGCATGAAGAGAGCAACTATCAAGAACGCGAACATCACTGGGGCGGCAGAGGCGAAGGCAAAAGACTACAAGTTTCAACGTGTGCCTGGGCTCACCCGCGTCACTGCGGTACGCGCATCAGCGTTTGGTGCCTACGCTGCAGTGCGTAAGGATTGCGATGTCACAAGAAACCAGATCGGTGTGGACGAGCCCAGCCTGTGGGACGATCTGTCGCCTCTTCTTTCTTTCCACGAGATGACAAAGTATGAGGAAACTTCAGATGACGAGGACCCGGAACCCCGTTTCTGGACTCGTCGCTCGGAAACTCAAGCCCTTCGCAAGCGTGCATTGAAGTCGAAAGATCTCGAGAAGGAGGTGACGGAAGTTTTGCAACAGTCGGCAGCATCAGTAGAGCGTAACTATGATATCGTCGTAGGCACGACCACTTCCGACGTTCAGCTTCCACTGCATGAATTTATGCTGTCAGGACGTAGCCGGACTCTTCGACAAGCCATGATCGATTTCCATGTCCGAGACAGCGAAACCACGATACCCGAGCTTCTCACCATCAAGAAGGATGGCAACAAGACTTTGGTGCTCTTTCATGGATTGGACTTCTTGACGATCTTCAATCTCGTGCTCTACGTGTACACAGACTCGATTGTCGACTTTTGGAACGTTACCCGGCATTATCCCACCCTAGCGTACAGGTACCGTACAGTCCGTACAGAACTCATGAAAGTCGCATCTCGCCTTGAGTTGAAACAGTTGGAGCCAGCTGTACGCCAGATGGTCAACCCTCGCAGATCTCTCCACATAGATCTCGAGATGGCGACCAAGGAGGCAACGTTCTTCAAAAGTGGAGACGTGATTGTCGATCTCGCTGATGGAGATATGCTTTTGCATTCCGACATCATCTGCCAGCGGTGTCCTTTCTTCGAGGGACTCTTTCGAGGTCGAGCTGGCGGCCAATGGCTTGCTGATAGACGTACTGACGAGTCATCACTCGTCCGCATTGACCTCACACATGTCGAGACTCATCTGTTCGAGCTCGTGGTACGCCATCTATACACTGATGCTGGCGAGGAGATATTTGAGGATGTCACAAGCGAAGACCTCAATGATTTGCTGGCTCTCGATGAACTTTTAGATCATGTCATGGATGTTATGTCTGTGGCAAATGAGTTGATGCTTGATCGCCTCACCCAGACCTGCCAGAGCTTGATCGGCCGATATGGTGAGTTCACCCAAGGAAATTTGTATTCACAATGCTAAGCATACTGTAGTGAACGCTCGAAACGTTTGTTCTCTGCTGACGGCAGTGGCTCCAAGCTCAGTCGCAGAGTTCAAGGACGCCGCTCTCGAGTACGTCTGCCTGAGTCTGGAAGCGGTCATGCAGAATGGGTAAGTTCCCTTATGGCACACATATGTCATGTCTAATGTTCCTCCAGATCGCTAGATGAGCTCGACGACGATCTGCTTCTGGAGCTCAATCAGGTTGCTCATGACAACCAACTAGCATATCTGCCGTTTGCGAGGAGCGGTCGAGCCGAGGCTCTACTTTTCGACCGTTACCCTGAACTCGCTGAGAAGATCGAACGATCCAAGCGAGCTAAAGTCGATGCGATTGTTCTTTCAAATAAGTACGCAGATGCTGAAGGGCCATCATCCTTCCGTGCGCAAAGCCTCGAGGAAATCGCGGCATCACCGCTGCGCCAGCGTATGAAGAGGAGAACCTCCAAGGAAGCTAATAGCCCAGCGTTGACTCCTGCTTTGAAGGGCAAGGGTTCGGTACAGGATCTGATGTTTGAGATGTCGGATGGGGAGGATGACGAAGAAGATACGAAGAGGAAGATTAAGCCTCCACAATTCACAAAAGGTTCAATAGTCGACCCACAGGACGAGACGCCACTGGGATCTCCAGAAGCTCCATGGGCTACATCAAGAACGCAAAGTCGAACTTCACCGAGCGGATTTGATAAAAGATCCAATAGTACGCTGCCAACCATCAGTCCATTACCACCACCAGCTGTTCCAACACCACGTCCAGCTGGCCAACCTTGGGGCGCTGCACCAGTTCCAGAAGCTCGGTTTGATCTTAAGGATATCATGGCTCAGACATCCACCACAACGCCCTCCAACCTAACATTGGGCTTGTCGCGGAAAGAAGGCGACCAGAAAGGCGTTGCGCCGCACATGAAGCTATCCCAAAAAGAGCGCAAACGACTACAACAAGCTCAACAACTGGGTACGCCGGTGGAGAAGCCTCAGGCGACACCACCTACGGTCTCGCCATGGCAAGCGGCCTCTCATCGCAAGCCAAGTCAAAATACAGGTGTCGCCCCTTCTTCGCAACCGTCGCCTAAAGCATCACCTCAACCTTCACGAGCACCGAGCACGCCACAACTTACTATGCGGCAAACAATCGCCAACAATGGTAGTGCATCGAAGCAGAAAGATAAGAAGTCCACCTCGCAAGCCAAGGCCGAGCCATCTGGCAGCGCATCGCCCAAGCGGCCTTCCGCAAACGACAGAGGCATGTCAGTCTCTACCGACCCCATTCCAACACCGCGCTCTGTCCGGCATATTCCATTACCCCAACACTCTCTCACCTCACCCAGTCAGCATCTCAGCATGATGGAAATTCTCTCCCTGCAAGAGGCTGAAAAGACGTCGATTCGCGATGCAGCAGCAAAGCGCAGCCTTCAAGAAATCCAACAAGAACAGGAATTCCAAGCCTGGTGGGACGAAGAGAGTAGACGTGTCATACAAGAAGAGGAACAGCGCAAGCGCACAGAAAACCGCGTGGCGCGCAATGCTACGCGTGGGAAGAGTAAACCTCGCGGCGGGCGCGGTGGCAAGGGGAAGGCTCAGGGCCAGGCTCAAGATGACGGTGACAGAGGCAAGCAGAGTAGAGATCCAAGTCAAGGCCCAGCCGCTGCTCCTGAATCCAAGCATGAAGGTGCAGAGCGGGGCAGAGGAAGAGGACGAGGACATCGTGGAGGCCGAGGTGGTCCGAGAGGAGGAAGGATGCAAGGGCGTCAGGGCGCGGCATCAAGTGGCGGGACACAGGAGGGGAATGGTGTGGTGCAGACACAGTCTTGAGTGTGTGATTTTTAGCATATTAGCACTCGTCTGCTTCAAGCATTTTGTGTGGAATATCATCTCTTCTCATGTCATTGTTACAGTCATGCCTTTTGATGAGTTTGACGGCTTTGTGATTCCGCGAATGTGTGAACTTCTTCGAGGTTTGGTGGAATGACTTATCGGGCAGCAAGTTCGCGGCCAGTATCCTTTCAAGACTAGGAAAGTTTGAATGACGTTTTCTTTGGGAAACACTTGATAGCGGACGCAGAAAAGCTATGTCAAATGCTCGTGTCCTAATATACTAGAACAACTTGTCCGTAGTGGTAGTTTACAGTAGATTTCATCACATCGTCGTTTAACTCATGTCGTCCGATCGTGGATCCCACCTGCAACGGTGGAATCAGCCCCAAGTTTACACTTCCTTGAGATCCTGCACCACGACCACTTCGACATTTGAGGAAGCCTCGGAGATCATATCAACTGACCTACATCTAACAAAGAATAACCAAAAACACGCAGCAGTAACCGCCATCCCACCAGCTAGCGAGCTATAAACATACACCATCCAAGGGTCTTTGGACGCTGGAGCCATCGCAACTCCCAGCAGCGATCCTACCGACCCAAAGCTCGACATGATAGCCTGCATAATCGACTTCATGTTCTCGGGCGCTCCACCAAACGCATACTCAATCGCAGCAATCTGGCTAAATATCTCAGCAACAGACTGCAAAAGATACAACGGCACCTGCATGAACGCTGAAACGGCATTCGGCTCCCTACTACGCGACACCTCCTCACAGAACCTCGGATACTCGTAGCACGGACCTTTACTATATATGATATGCTGTAATACAGCGGCGTAGACCATTGACGCTGTAAGTACAACATGTCCGATGAGCATGCGCGTGATGGGATCGAGCTTAGCACCCCGGCTGCGAAGGAATGGATAGATCCACTTTTCGAAAATGGGAAGGAGCACGATCACGAGGATGGGGTTGAGGAAGTAGAACATGTCGTTTGGGATACCGGAGGTGTGCATTTGGCCGGCTTGCGAGATAAAGTTGTTGCCTCCTTGGTCCCAGCAGAGCCAGGCGAAGGTGAAGGTTGCGCTGGAACAGGGAGGTTAGCGGAGTGTTTGGATAGTTGCGTTGGGGCTTGATGTGATTGGGGCAGCTGTAGAGTGGGAATGACGCGTAGGAAGACTTACAAGATGCGACATAATTTCCAGGTTGTTTTCATGTCTCGCGAAAACTGGGCGTCATAATTGGATGGAGTGGAAAGTTGGTTTGATTTCTTCGTGACTCGTTTGCTCCAGGACTGCTTAACGTTGTGTGAGGCGTATGCGAAAGCATGTGTCAGGTTGCCTTTCGCTGGACCACGTTTGACTGTGGTTCCAAGCTGTCAGCATATGCTCTCGTAAACATGTGGTCCCACGTACCAAAGCTTCTGCTGTAGGCAACAAACAATATGAACCCAAGGGTTATCAGAATTAGGGGCACAAGAAATGCGAAGCCGAAACCGATCTGGGCCTCAAGTAAAGTCGTGCCTATCCCCGCCAGGGAGCCAATGTTGATCAACCTTTCCAGTCGCAAATGTTAGTTGTGTTTCTAGATGGGACAATACCGTAAGGTCCGACGAGATGTATCGCTTACCAGTAATAAACACTGTAAATGTGTTGCAGAGTCAAAGCATGATCAGGCTCATAGTCTGTGCCATTGTGCTCACGAAAGGCCTCAACTGTACTGGGTACATACTGATCGCCTTGGAGTTGATTAGCCGGAGTCCAACAAAACAGCTCAATTTAGACTTGACGTACCAATGAAAGCATTGACATTTGCTTTGATGCCACCCGAACCGATTGCCAAGAGTAAGAGACACATCAGTAGTGCTCCGACTCCGCCACTTCTTGCGGTATCAGTATTGAAGGAGAGAATACAAAGAACCAAAAGGCCGATTATGAAGAAACTAGATGAGCGTCAGCAAAGTTAGTATATGAAGCAATTAGCAAAGGAGGAACTCTGACGGAAAGGTTACGAGCATGGTCTTATGGCGCCCCAATCGGCTGTCCGCAATGCATGCACCAGCCACAGGCGTCACTGACATGACTCCTACAAAAGCAAACTGAATCTGCGTGGCCTTTGCTTGCCCGAGACCGAGGATACCTGGCCGTAACGCATCCGTTACATCGTTTTGAACATAGTTTTCTGATTATCTAGTCAGTAGATCATGAGCCGCCTAGTACTCTTGGAACGTACGTATCATCACTATTGAACTGTAGTATGCCGCTCGCTCTGTCATGCCCACAATTGATGCCACCCAGACTCGCATTGGGATCAGATCGCGAACAAGGATTGGTGTTGCATCAACGGGCCGGACGATGATTTGGATCTCATCTTTCTTCTTGCACGTATCGGTCGTTTGGGTATCTAGTGACTTGGTGGAAGCAGAAGAGTTCGATCTGGAAGGTTTCAGCGACGAGACAAATGTGCGAATTGTGGATAGCTCTTTACACCGAGGAACTCTGCGAAGATCGATCGTCTTCTACGGTAGACATGACTGGAGTCGAATGAAGAGCAAATATCGAACTTGCAAAACGTTCGAGTTGGACTCTCTTTTATCATGGTACTACACGCTTCAAATATCTTATGCATTTATCATTTGCAGGCAGTCATCGGTGCTGGAGTATCCCGAAGAGCCGTAAACAACGAAATGCTGGAGAAGACCTCTGACCACAATGATCCTTCTTGCTGTGCCGCCGGAGATTCTGAGACAATGTGCACTCTTCTTGTTGGTTGTTTCTGCGAATCGTCGAATGGAATGCGTATGTGGTAGGCGGGATGGTATTTGCCTATCGAAACAAGCATAGTATAGTTGGAGTCACTATACTGCCACCAACACTTGCGTATGAGACTTTGATTCTAGGTTTGTGCTAAGCGTCTTTCTGAGCCTTGTACATCTTACAATGTGCTCGTAGACTAAGCCATATCCAATCTTACAGCCCCGAAATCGAGATCGTCAGGCACAAATCAAGGTTAGGAAGGTGGGATCGAGATTCTTTATTGAACATCGAGATGCAAAGATCGACATCGAGATTCAAACTAGTGCTGACTTTCTCGCTACGGGAGCGGCGTGATACTTGCTGGCATATAACGCGGGGCCGACTAGGATGTTGAAATAAGCTCGAGTTCCTTCCGGTAAGCTTTCATCCAATGGCAGAGTAGAGCTTAATCTACTCTACAACTCAAGATACACTCTTCATGATGCTACTGATCCTCTGAGCCTGGATAATTCAAGCTGCAGGGCGATATCACCTCAGCATTCGTATACAGTATGCACTGCTTACAACTACATCGTAGCACTATCTATGCAGAACGCCTGACTTGTATGCCACTGAGAGGCGTTGTGAAAAATGTATTGAGATGTGTATGATTCTCTATTTATGCCCTAAAGGCCTTTGAGTCCAATTTTTGTATTCGATCTTCATACTATCTTGAAATTGGTACAATGGTGCAGAATTATCTTACTTCCACGGCTAGTACACACTGCTATACCCGCAAGTCGGAGGGTTTGAGCAACTCTTGTCCAAGCCCTCTGGTCATTGTGACTAGTGCCTTGTCGATTGTAAATAGCCTTCACGAGCAGCACGAGAACCTCACTTGTCGAATTCGACGCAATAATGCCACTTTGTATCAGCAATTTGAACTCGAATCAAGCCCGATCGCTTCAGCTACAATTAAAGATTACCTTCGATCTATCGAAAGGGTACTGCAAGACTCCACAACAAGAGACCATGTAACCGAAACCCCCAAATATGTACCTTCTGAGTCTGCCATCTCCAGTATTGATATGCGTGGTTTTTTGGGGTCCCTGGAAGTGGATTTTCTAGTCAGAAACGACCGGATTGACACAAGCACATATACCGTCCACTTTCAGTGCCTCTTCGGCAAGGGTCAAACATCATTCTCAGCATATTTTGACAAGGAACACCAGAACGATCGATCGATAAAGCAGTTATGTGATTGCATTTATGAGGTGGCCAATCAGCTCCAAAGATCCTGTACATCTTCCATGATGTTACGACATCTCAATCTCCTCGGCCCATTGGACATTCAACGCGTTAAAAGTCAGAACCAGACGCGGAAAGCAACAAAGAGTCGATGTATAGACCAAACAATTGCCCAAAAATCTGCCGAGTGGCCAGATAATCCTGCTGTCGACGCATGGGATGGACGTCTCACATACAGTGAGCTGCAAAGACTATCCACGAACTTCGCCTCTCATTTGACAACGCATTTGGGATTTCGAAAATCTGTAGTCCCCATCCTTTGCGAGAAGTCGATGTGGACTGTCGTCGCTATGTTGGCTATACTCAAGAGCGGAAATGCTCTCCTACTCCTTGACGCTTCACATCCCAACGCACGTCTTCAACAACTACTCCAGGTGGTAAAGCCAGCCGCGCTGGTATCCTCCAACACTCAGAGAGACCGTGCAGAATCTCTTGCCTCGTGCGTCATGGTAGTCTCGGAATTGTCAACGCATCCCGCTGAATGTACCACCAAGGAGACATCGACACAAACGCGACCAAACGACCTAGCTGTCATTGTCTTCACGTCTGGTACGACTGGTACACCCAGAGCAGTCGCACTTGAACATGCATCTGTCTGCACAAGTCTTCTAGGCCTCGCAAAGATGGCAAAGATTATCCCATCTACACGATTCTACCAGTTCTCGTCATATGCATGGGACGCTGCCTACGGAGAGATGCTTCTCACACTGATGAGCGGCGGCTGCATTTGCATACCATCGGAGGAGCAGAGAATGAACTCGCTGGCACAGTCGATCACTACTCTTGGTGCAAACACTGTCCTCCTTACTCCCACCGTTCTCGGTCTCCTTGACCCCAAATCCGTGCCCTCCCTGAATACGGTGATCACGGGCGGCGAAAAGGCGACCACAAGTCTAATCAAGACTTGGGCGGATCGAGTGGACCTTGTCACAGCATATGGGCCAGCAGAGTGTGCAGTCGTCTGCATGGCCAACCGAACATTCGACCCGAAAACGGAAGCTGCGAACCTTGGGTCCTGTCTTGGATGTCGCGTATGGATCACCGGGTCAGACAATCCCGATCAGCTTGCGCCGGTCGGCTTCATTGGCGAATTGCTTGTCGAAGGTCAAAACGTGGCAAGGGGTTACCTGAATGACAAACAAAAGACGAAGACATCGTTCTTTGAAGACCCTCCACATTGGATGCGTGATCTTGGGATACAACCAATAGCCCATGCCCGGTTCTATCGTACCGGTGATCTGGTACGATATGACGGCAATGGCAACATCATCTTTGTGGGTCGGAGAGATCGACAGATTAAACTCAGAGGCCAAAGAATCGAACTCGAAGAGATTCAGGGTCGAATCAATGAAATCATCATGGCAGAAGGGGCACACGCAGCTGTTGATGTTTTAGTATACCCCAAACATGTGGGCACACAGCGCTTAGCAGCATTTGTCTACAATTCCATATCGCAAACCAAAGACAAGAGCAACAAGGCTCAGGAGATCGATGCTATTATCAGAAGGCAGACATTCATCGAAAGAATATCGACATTCGCGGACTCAATCCGGAACACCTTACCTGGATACATGATCCCAACCGTATGGATCCCCATTGCAGATATCCCTCGCACTACATCCGGTAAATTAGATAGCCGAGCCCTGCAATCCCTTGGACACGAGCACTTAGAAGCCTTGGAGAGGAGCGATACTGCACGGAGTGAGCTAACAACCATCCAAAGGGAACTAGCTTCTCTGTGGCAGGAGATTTTGCTGCCATCAAGACCAAACCCCGACAGCGATTTTTTTCAGATGGGAGGTGACTCAGTCAAAGCCATGCAGCTTGTCACACTAGCTCGTCGGCGGGGGCATGCACTCTTAGTGAAGGACGTATTTCAAAATCCTACACTTCGCGATATGTCAGCAAAATTACAAGTCATCGACTGCGAAATTGATGATAAAGTGGTGTGTTCACGTTCCACAACCCAGGAAAATGAACCTAGACTTGCAGCTTTGAACCTGGATCTAGATCTTCTGGGTCACGAGCAGGAGAAAATCATTGAAGCGTTCCCTTGCACCTCGCTGCAGGAGGGCATATATGCCGCATCTTTGACCAATCATGGGTCCTACATCAGTCAATTTGTCTTTTCAATCCCAAACAAACACACCGCCGATCGGATGAAAGTTGCTTGGGAGGAAACAAAAAAAGACTTTCCAATATTGAACTCCGCTTTTGTGCCGGGTACATTTGGAATGAATCAGGCCTTTCTCAGCGATCCAATAAGTTGGGAAGCCTCAGGAGACAGTCTTGAACAGTACTTGAAGCTCGATGGTAGGAGACATTTCGAGGCTGGTGAAGTTCTTGCGCGTTACTGTTTGATTGCATCTGAGTCGTTACCAGAAGTACACCTCGTCTGGACTTTGCATCATGCAATCTTTGATGGCTGGAGTATCGCGAAGATACTGTCTCGCGTCAGGAACCATTTCGAAATGCAACACTCGATTGTACCCAGAAGAGAAACCAAAGGTTTTCGACACTTTGCGAATCACTGCCAAAATCTTAATCAGAAAGACGGCCAGGCGTTCTGGGCTGAGCAACTGAAAGGCGCATGTATTCCAAGCTTTCCAGGCATATCATCAATGGACTTCCGCCCCGTCGATAACGCGAGTCTTCACCAGTCCACACGAACCTTTAAAGATTTACGGCCTGGTTCGACCATTACAGTTCTTGCACGGGCGGCACTGGCGATTCTTTTATCCAAATACGAAGGCAACGATGATGTGCTCTTCGCAAACACGCTCCATGGCCGACAAGCACTTCCGGCCGAACTCCAAGACGTAGTAGGCCCAACTCTAGCCACGCTACCCATACGAACTCGGGTAAATCCAGAGGCAACTGTCGGAAGCTTCCTTTCAGGTGTT
Organism: Phaeosphaeria sp. MPI-PUGE-AT-0046c; assembly: GCA_020747045.1. NCBI lineage: Eukaryota > Fungi > Ascomycota > Dothideomycetes > Pleosporales > Phaeosphaeriaceae > Phaeosphaeria > Phaeosphaeria sp. MPI-PUGE-AT-0046c. The sequence continues at coordinate 44,693 of JAGTJN010000010.1, read as the reverse complement.
CAGGACCAATTAGCTGATATGATGCCTTATGAGCAATATGGCCTACAGAACATCCAAAGTCTCAGCGCTGAGATTCGTGCAGCTCTGTCGTTGCGAGTTCTTCTCATAGTCCAAAGTACAGATTCGTTGCCCTGTATCGCAGAAGGTATTGAGACTCGAGAAGCGAACAAATGCCTTCACGAGTTTGCCTTGGTTATATCTGTTGTCCAGAAACCTCAAGGATGGGCAATACAACATACCTTTGACGACAGGCTAATGACCGCAACTCAAATCGAGATCTTCGCACGCAATTTCGTGCAGACCATGTCGCAATTATGTGTTGTGGGATCACACACACAAATTCGAGACTTGCACATCACCAGCGATGCTGATGTGACAAGTTACCTCAAAAGTAATGAGAGAATACACCTTCCAATCAAGACTTCAGTCGCAGAATTATTCAAGGAGCAGGTTTTGCTGAATCCTCAAGGACTAGCAATAGACTCGTGGGATGGCTCACTGACGTATGAGGCTCTGGATCGAGTATCAAGCTCAGTGGCTGCTGAGCTAGTGTGCCGTGGAGTCAAGCCAGGTATGATCGTTGGCCATTGTTATGAAAAGAGTATGTGGGCCATCGTAAGCCTTGTTAGCATCATCAAAACCGGAAGCACATTTAGTCCGTTTCCGCCGGACTACCCTGCAAAGAGGATCTCGGCATTTGTTCAGAAAACTAGCATGGAGTACGTCGTATGTTCGGCAAAACATCAGCAGCACTTGGCTGAACACCCCTGGCAACTCATTGTCATAGACGAAGATACGCTGAAGGCATCTACGCCAGACCTCAAATATATGCCTCCCAAAACAGACCCAGAAAGTTTGGTATATATCTTACAGACGTCTGGAACCACCGGCGAACCCAAAGCCTTCGCAGTCCGACATACCGCTCTCGCAACCGGCATTGTGACGCGAGCATCGTCTATCCCACGTGGGACGGGAAGGAGAGTTCTTCAGTTCGGACCTTACAATTTCCGGCTCGGCGTCGAAAACGTTCTTGCAACAATATGCACCGGAGGGTGCATCTGCGTCCCTTCCGATATGGAAATGATGAATGACCTCACTGCATATATGCGTCGCGCTCAGATCAATTTTGCGAACGTTACGCCCTCGATTGCACGGACGCTCGAGCCTTGTGAGGTTCCAGATTTGGAGACTTTGCTTCTCTCTGGAGAGCCACCTGATAGTGCCCTTGTGGCAACCTGGGGCAAACGTGTGCAGCTGATCAACGGGTATGGTCCCAGCGAGTTTGCTGCAAAGCAGACTTTGAACTTCAAAATGTCAACGGAAGATCCATTGAATCTAGGTCATGGAGTAGGAGCCAACCTTTGGGTTGTTGACCAGCACAACTCACAAAGGCTGTGTCCCATAGGAGCGGTGGGAGAATTGCTGATCGAGGGGCCGACGTTGGCTGATGGCTATGTTGACCAGCCAGAAGAGACCACGAAAAGGTTTCTGGCTACGCCTGAATGGCTTCAAGAATTGCGCAAAGGTTCGGGTTCGCGCATGATTCTCTTCAAGACAGGCGATCTCGTGCGTCGCAACGTGGATGGCACACATACGATCCTCAGACGTGCGGACGGACAGCTTAAAATCTCGGGCCAGAGATTTGAAGCAGGAGAAGTAGAGCGCCAGCTTCAAGAATGCTTCAAAGGGGATCAAGCTGTGAGTATCATGGTAGATGTTGCTCAATTTCACGGTCACACCTCTCAGACGGTGGTTGCGTTCGTCTCACCCCAACGAGCTTCAGCTGGTGGCACTCTTCAGATCGAACATGCTTTTCACACGCATATCCAAAGTCATAAAATTAAGGTGCAAGGGCATCTATCTCGACTTCTACCAGGCTATATGATCCCCACTGTTTTTGTAGGCATTTCGAGCATACCAGTCACTCTCAATGGCAAGATCAACAGGCGAGCTGTGAGAGAGTTCGCATCCACGGTCCCATTTGCCTCCATCAACGGAAATGACAGCGACAAGAGGATAAAACAGGGCCCGCAGTCTAAACGAGAGACAATCTTGCACACTCTTTGGCAAAGGATATTGGCAGTACCTGCACATGCTATTGGAAATGACGATCATTTCTTCCACATTGGAGGCAGCTCTATGTCTGCGATCAAACTCGTTGCAGCCGCTCGTACTGCCGGAATGACTCTTCAAGCACAATCAATCTTTAAATATCCGATTTTACGCGAAATGGCTCTCCAGATGTCAGAGATAACGAATAGTTCTGGTATGGTGCGGAAAGTCATGCCACCTCCCAAGTATACGCTGCTGAAGGAAATGGGTTGCAATATGGACGACTTCCAGAAAGCGCTTTCTCTGTCTGAAATCGATAATTCCGAAGTAGAGGATGCATTTCCTCTAGCTCCTGGGGCGCGGATGTTCATGCAGTCAACCTTGGCCGTGTCAAGCTCTGTAACAAGACAACATATCTTTCCTATACCGGACACTGTCAATCTCAATAAACTGGAAGTTGCGTTAGAAATGGTATGGAACTCCACAGAAGCTTTGAGACTTCGGTGCATTCAGGTCTCTGGACTGTTGATTCAGGTCGTCTGCAAGGGCAAGCTCATTTGCGATCGGGTTATTGGCACTTTGGAAGACTGCATGGAACGAGATATGAAGTTCGATTGGGCTCTTGGAGTTCCTCTGAATCGCTTTTGTATCGTCGCTGATACCAGCGACCAAAGAAAAAAGATTTCCAGCCACTTAGTGTGGACCGGTAACCACGCGACGTGGGACGGATGGAGTCGTCGCTTGGTGATGGACGACATCGACTTTGCCTACAGACATGGATACGCACGTCCAAACAGACCTGAGCTCCGCGAGTTTATTTCACAACACTACCAGCAAGAGAACTCATTGTCCAAGCTAGTGACAGAAGAGTACTTAGGTCGGAGCTTCAAAGACCCCTTCTTTGTAGACGACTCTAAGCGTGTTCCCCAACAAAACGCACTGTTGATAGCAAGCGTCGATCTCTTCACTTCAGTTGATACCAGTGGTTTATCGCATGCTATACTGGTATTATCCGCATGGACTTTCGTAATAGCCCAGATCGAAGGCGGCGCCGAAGTGCTCACCTGCAACGAGGTCTGCGGTCGAGATGCACCATTCCCAGGCATTGAAAGTCTGCCTGCGATTACCCTAGCTCCCGCTCCCTTGTACGTTCCCATACAGTCTGGAACCATACGACAACATGCACTCTTGGTCCAGAAGCATGTAGCCGAGGGGAGCACAATAACACATTCTGCGACGACGAGCAGAATACTGCATGAACAGCTTGTCAAGTCGTATCACATCATTGTGCATCCTGGAGACCAATATGAGGAGCCTGTAACGGAGACTCTACGACTCCAAAGAAGTGATTTCAGGTTTCTAAAAAAGTTTATGGTTGCATTTGGGTTCTCCTGCGTCATTCATCCGGGAGGACGCAAAGTAGATCTCGAATGCCACTTCGACACACAATGTGTGGACCGAGAGAAGGCCGCGAAGATACTGAGATATTTCGAATTCGCGACAGCACAGATTTTTGCGCCTGGTGGGCTGGATGCGCCGGCAGAGCTACTGCAGGAGGAGCTGCGGCAGCTTGTCAACGAAGAGAGTTGTATGCTTGGTGTCCCTTGAATGGGTTTTCTTTGAAGCTACTGTAGTTTAGTCTTTCGATAATTATGTCTGGCAGTCTCTAATTTCGATCGCTTTTACTTTGACCTATTGAACATGGGTCATCTAGTGTCTCTAGACAAGTTGGATGAACATGTATCACAATGTAGATTTGCAAAGAAATTCTACAAACTTCATGCTAGGAAAAAAATATCAGATCGAATTAGAAGTATGAAATCTACATGAATGTTGCAATGAAACAACTATAGAGGTAATGACAGGAAGGGATAATGAGCAATCCCCAGTACGTGCGCACAAGCCGACTTTCTCATTTTAGTTCTTGTAGGGCCATTTCTTGCCGTTCTTGTCCTTCATGTCACGGCAAGTGTAGTACGCACTACTCGAGAGTTTGTGTTCGAGATCATCCGTTTTGAACGGGGAGACAGGAATCGCAGTACAATACGGCAGATTCCAGACCTGAGCCAGTCCCTTGGCCAAGTTATCCTTGTTGCCCGCAGTCTTGATGCGATCGAAAATCTCTCCCTGTTTGGGCATATAATCCAAGCCGCCCTCATCAAAATTCTTGATCGATCCGTCGATAACATCGTGACGAGTGATGCCAAAGTCCGACAGAAGATCGATGCCCTTGACGTCGCGGAAGTATCCAGTATGGTCGAAGTTGGTGGTCTTTCCCCAGTGTGCAATCATATACAGACTTCCATCGGTATCGCTGCAGCCGATTCTATTGTCATCCTTTGCGCGGAGATCGGCGAATGCATCCGATTCGCAGATGTTGACGCCAGCTTCTTCCCATAACTTACGGTCGAATTTGACAACATAGTTCTTTCCGTTTTTCCACATGGCGTTGATGAGTGGGGCTGCGAGGCCAGCCTTGATTGTCAAGTCATTAAGATCAACCTTGGGTGTGTCCAAGCCAGCGAATTCGCCAGTCAAGATGGCCTTGGACATGGCATCGTTCTTGACAGCCTTGTGCACTGCGTTTACCTGGTCCTCTTCCTTCCTGTCCCAATCAAGCGGTTCCTCAAATTGATGTTTAAGGTACTTGTTAATGGCACCAGTGAGGATGCCCACATTATCGCTGAAAGCCAATGAGGTGTTGGCGTATGCGTCGAACTTCTTCTCTGTGTTCTCCTCAGGGGCAACTTCACAATTGTTAGCACACGCAAGATTTGCAACATGAAGTGAGCTTACAGGATGCGGCAATCGTATCAATAAGACCTAGACCGGTCTCGGCTGCCGCTGCGCCTCCCCCAGGAAGAAAGCCAGCAGCTATACTAGCTCCAGCGGTCATCATGCCGACAGCTCTGGGCGATAAGGTTAGCGCGGTTCTTCTGAATGTTGCAGTAGTGGTTGCATTATGCATGACCTACTCAGTCCAATGGATTCCTTGGTCTTCAGGTCCACCAAACTGGTCCCACATCGACGGTAGGCGACCCATGATATCATCACGAGCATGATCGATAGCCTTCTTGAAGGAGTCGAAGTAGTTCCAGTAGGCAAGCGCACTGTCCAGGTAAAGATATATCTGTCCACCTGATTCGCTCTTCTTGCATTTTTCGGTGCCATCCTCCAATGCGCAGTCGTTGCTGAAGAACGTTAGTCTAGTCAATACACGTGTTTTCAAGGAAGATGAAAACATACGCATCGCATTTCCAATTGAAGTTCAGACCCAAGATTTGCGCAATGTAGCGTGCAAAAGACTTGTTCTCCCTTGCCTTTCCATTGTTGATATACTTGTCGTAATCATTTTTCATAGACGCACTGGCAAAGTTAGTCGTCATCTACTACATGCTCTAGAGGCCTTACAAGATCGCGAGAGTGTTGCCAATGTCTCTCTCGGTCCAGACCTTATTTTCGCTCTTGCCGCGCAAGAGTTGATCAGTGCAAAATTGTGGGTAGTGATCCAACCCGCTTGCGCGTGGAACGACTGAAGTGGTTGGCACAGCCCATGCGGTACCTTGAAGCATTCAGTACATTGAGATGTGCGAAGTGAACAACACACAGAACCTACCGGCCAGAAAAAATGCAATTGTCTCTCGCCTCATTTTTGTAGAGTTTGGTCGCTTGGAATGGAATTGGAGAAGCGGAAGATATCGTTGAAAAAAGATCGACTAATGCTTGGATAAGAGAATACCAAAGAAACTCTAAGAACAGCCAGAAACTATGAAAACAGGAGAGAGGAGATGATGAGATAGTCCAAATATAAAGAGCGATTGTTCCATTTAAATATAAAATTTGCACCCTTTTTTATTCATCCCTCCGTATTAACTGACCTACGAGGCTGTGTTGCTCAAGAATCCATCAAACCGAATTCAAAAGACACTAGGGTGTTAGATACAACTTTCATCCTGGTCTCTTACGGCCAAGTCGGCGCCTTAGCATGCTGTTACGCCCTGCTCCTAGAACGGCCCTCAAGTTCTACGCCATCGATGCCCCTCTAGCCAAAGTGCGACAAGTCTTGCACTATATTTAACATCAGGAGATTGTATGTAGACGCATTGTGAGTTCCAAGAAATGGCAAGAAATGGCAAGGCATTCTGCCAAGGAGCTTCGAAACATGAACCATCAATGAGGTTTGCCTCTCTCTACCAAGATGCTTATGCTCCGAAATCGCATTATAGTGCGAAGACAGCTCTACTGGGTCATATGAGGTTAGTGCAGATTTCATTGGCTATGGAGGATCACGGACCAGCAAGAGAAACAGGGGAGAGGACGCCCCAGATGACCGATTACCTAAAAGGGAATAGTAGTTTCTCTGGCCCCCGATGGATAGAAGTGACATTTTCATCTTGAGCTGAACTGCGGAAATTAATGCGACAAGCCTATTTGCACAATTGTTCAGGAAAGTAACATGGCTTGCATATCGTCTCTGTGTTGCTGTAGTTTTGGATTAGCACTCGATTGGAGGTACATCGCGTGACGCGAATATGGCACTTGGCGTAAAACACAGCCCTTGCATAGCCTTGCGCTGACGATAAAAATCTCAAACCAGAAGCATGAAATCAAAGCATCTCACCGAACGCCTGAAAGTGAAGTATCACCCCGGGGCAAGGAACCAGAGCCTCCAATCAAGATTAGAAAGTCAAAAGATCATAGGATCAAAGCAGCCGCAAACAAACAAGCATCACATAATGGAGATTCAATTCGATTCTGTACCTCATCGAAACTCTTTTGATTTTTCTTCCACTCGTTCGAGAAAAGGACCTCAAGCTCGACTCTGTACCTATTTCGAGCTCTTTTGCCTTCCTTCCTTACTTCTCCGCCTTTACTTATTCTTCTTAGCCGTAACCATGACTTGATCATCTCTAATTTCCTCTAAATTGCAACGGTAACAGCCACACCTCTATGATCTGCACTCGGGAGCCTCCGATTCAGTGGATCAACATGTCGGAGCAAAGGATGTCTGGGATAGGCCTAGGTCTGTGCTTTGTGAGGAGAGCGAGTAAATGTAGCTGTCTGAAACTTATTTTGGAGGAATATCTACTATGGGAAGATCATATGTTAGGATATGGGTACACATGGCTATTGAAGGACTTGATTGGGGCAAGTCTAGAGGCTTTGAGGCGAGGCAAGTCGTTGGTGAGCAGAGTAATGGAGCACAGAGTAGGAGTTTTGACATATGTTACAGAGGCTTCGGTAAGGTGGCGGATACTGATTCACTGACTCCTCTGTTACACGGCGAGAGACGGTTCAAGATTCGTTCACACTTATGCAAAGCATGTCAGATAAGCATTGAATCATATCAATGGATTTTGCAGTGTGGGTGAAAGGTGTCGGGCCGTCAAAACAGAGCTGATGTCAACGATGTGGGTGGGCCAATCACAGCAACGTCAAAAAAGCTCGGGTCATCGACGTCAAACTAGCGGCATCGCGGAACCTCACGACCGCCACTCCCATATCGACCACGTCCGGTTGCCGGCAGCAGCAGCATCAATTGCACCCGTCAATACATATACAGCATTCACGATGCTCGCACGACACGCACCAGCTTCGTCGGCGCTCAGCGCGGCCGCACACCGAGCGCTACCCGCCGCCACTGCCACGACCCGCATTGCGACCGCCGCCCCTTCGCGGACACAGAAGAGGACCCTTGCGACAGTGAACGATGCACCCCCAAAGCGAGTGTACGGAGGCCTGAAGGATCAGGACAGGATTTTCCAGAACTTGTACGGACACCACGGCGCGGATCTGAAGAGCGCCCAGAAGTACGGCGACTGGCACAAGACGAAGGAAATCCTTCTCAAGGGCCATGAATGGGTATGTGGAGGAAGGCATTGGCAAGCTAAACTCTGCTGACTGGTAGCAGATCATCTCTGAGATCAAGGCGTCTGGACTGCGCGGCCGAGGTGGAGCTGGCTTCCCTTCTGGCTTGAAATGGGTACGCACAACAACGCGAGTGAAACGAGCTATAGATGTGTCTAACACCAGCCCAGTCATTCATGAACCCCAAAGGCTGGGAGAACGACAACAAGCCCAGGTATCTCGTCGTCAACGCTGATGAGGGCGAGCCCGGCACCTGCAAGGACCGTGAGATCATGCGCAAGGACCCACACAAGCTCGTTGAAGGCTGCCTCGTCGCTGGCCGTGCCATGAACGCCACCGCCGCATACATCTACATCCGAGGAGAGTTCTACCATGAGGCTACCGTGCTTGAGCGTGCCATCCAAGAGGCATACAAGGCCGGCCTTATTGGCAAAAACGCCTGTGGCTCCGGCTACGACTTCGACGTCTACGTCCACCGTGGCATGGGCGCCTACGTTTGCGGCGAGGAGACGTCCCTCATCGAGTCGCTCGAGGGCAAGCCTGGAAAGCCCCGCTTGAAACCTCCTTTCCCCGCTGCCGTCGGTCTTTTCGGATGCCCGTCGACTGTCGCCAATGTCGAGACCATTGCCGTCGCGCCTACCATCTGCCGTCGCGGTGGCAGCTGGTTCGCCAGCTTTGGACGCGAGCGTAACCAGGGCACCAAGCTCTTTGCCATCTCCGGACACGTCAACCACCCTTGCACCGTTGAGGAGGAGATGTCGATCCCTCTCCGTGAGCTCATCGACAAGCACTGCGGTGGTGTCATTGGTGGCTGGGACAACCTCAAGGCCGTCATCCCTGGAGGCTCATCGACACCTATTCTGCCCAAGCACGTCTGCGAAGACCAGCTGATGGACTTTGACGCGCTCAAGGACTCGCAGTCTGGTTTCGGTACCGCCGCCGTCATCGTCATGGACAAGTCGACCGACGTTGTGCGCGCCATCACCCGTCTCGCCAAGTTCTACCACCACGAGTCGTGCGGCCAATGCACACCTTGCCGTGAGGGATCAAAGTGGACGCATCAGATCATGGACCGCTTCTACAAGGGTCAAGCGAGGGAGCGCGAGATTGATATGTTGCAAGAGTTGACGAAGCAGGTTGAGGGACACACTATTTGCGCTCTGGGCGAGGCCTTCGCATGGCCCCTGCAGGGTTTGATCAGGCATTTCAGGCCAGAGCTCGAGGCGAGAATAAAGGGATATGCCGATCAGAATGGTGGTCAGGCACTTGCTGGTGGGTGGGAGCATGATGCGCAGAAGAGGGGCCAGCTGATCAGCCCTGGGCAGTAGATGTGAAGTTGGGATGTATCTTTTACTTTGTGTTTGAGCTTTTAGGCAAGTGTCGCTTTCCAGTGCTGAGCTGTACATAGTCTTTTCAGTGCGATTATTGAAGTTCACATCTTGATCATATCATGTTGCTGACAGTGAGAAGAACTCGCATTGCGACCTATGTTGGTATCTCATACTCCCGAGCAAACTTCAAGTTACCTACCCGTCCCATTTATTACGCCATGTACGCCTCGCACCTCGTTTCTCTGCTTCTGCTCAGCCCAAACAAATATTCACAAACTCCTCCCTACTAATCGCATTATCCCCATCCATATCGAACTCCTCAATCATCGCCACCAACTCATCATGACTCAACCCCTCCCCCAACTCCCTCGCTACCCTCGTCAAATCCTGCAGCGTAATCCTCCCCTTGCCGCCCTCGTCAAACAGCTCAAACGCCCGCTGAATCTCCTCCTGCGGATCGCGCGCCACAATGCGTTGCGCCATGAGTTGCTGAAAAGCCTGGAACGACAACAACCTCCTCGGCGGCGCCGCAGCCTTGCCCTTCGCCGCTGCTGCCGCCGCACTCCCCCCCACTGTATTCTGCGCCGCAGTCGCAACCCCGTACCGCTCCATGACGCCCAGGATCTCCTGCTTGCTCATCTCGAACCCCAGCGCCTTCATCGCCACCTTGCACTCGTGGTAGTCGATGTAACCGTCCTTGTCGAGGTCGAAGAGATTGAACGCCTCGCTGATTTCCTCGCGCTGCTCTTCGCTGAGCTCGGAGAGGTCGGCGCGCGCGAGGCGCTCTTTTTCTAGGCGCTCGGATTCGAGGCGTTGCGCGGCTTTGGGTTGCGAGGTGGGGGCGGGCGCGAAGGAGGCTGAGGGCTGGTGGGCGTGTGGTTGCGGGGGGCGGTTGAGGCCGTACCGGGGGGCCGGGGGGTGTGTGGAGGGAGTCGTCATTTGGGGGGTGGGTGGGTGTTTGGTGAGGTGTGTTGCGTGCGCTGCGCTGGGTGCGCTTGGTGTGCGCGTGCGGAAGTCAAGGGTTGCAGATGATTATCGCGGTGTAGAAATGTGCTTCACTCTGTGTTTTGAGGTGGATGGCGGTGTCTTATGGATCTGACTGCGACAGTGCAACGGTTCGTTGTGCTTGGCTTCTTTGTTTGGTGGTGTGGTTTAGTTATGCATGTTTTGGGCGCGGAAACGCGTGAATGCTAGCGCGATTCTCGTCGAGGACCCGCTGTCCAGCGACAGGGGTGCCGGTTATGGTCACATGAACTGGTCGCACTCCAGATGTACCCCTCCACGGAACATGAGTACAATCTTGATTTCTGCTATCTCTCGGTGGGGCTCAACTTCCGAAGCCCCCATCTTGCAATGTGCGTGTGACCTGAAGAATGCAAGATGGGCGGCAATTTGTCAGGCAGTGTCAAAAACCATTGTGCTATCTGCCCATTGAAGGCCAAAAGTCGCGTAGAATTGACATTGGGAGACGAAGGAAAGTGACTATCTAAGGCTAGACTGGTCCATTGAGTGTTAAGTGTTTCAGTCCTGTTGCGTCACTGGGAAGTCTGGGGCTGTGCAGCTGCATTTCTGCCAGGCAGCGATAGGTAGCAGTAGATTCTCAGGCAGCAACAGGGAGGAGACCTCACGCATAGAAAACATGGCCTGTCATTCGCCAACGACTTGAGAACTTTACGAGCACCGAACTTCGCACGCCCGAAGAAGAGCAAGAATTCCCGTGGTGAAGGTCTCACGTCATATCCGTGGACATTCTGAGCCCGCATTCGATGGAGTGCTCGTCGTGCTATTGGTGGAGCGCTTTGTTTGTCTGGATCACGTGCACAGCACCTGCGCTAAATCCACAGCGCCCCGTAGCACTTCACGTCTCCTCACTGCGCTGCGCCCGAGCCAACCCATTCCCGTCGCTCTTTCTTTTCATGACGGCCATTTCACCACTACTTAATCTCCTCGCTTTCTGAGCGCTTTCCCCTCTTTAGTTTCTCTCACCCTTACCAGCTCAGCCCGCGCCCCGCTGATTGCTCGATTCCTTGGCGCGTTTTCCCGCGAGCTCTTACAACGCCCGCCTCCTCGTCCTCGCTCCATCGCAACTTCAACTGCATCAGCCCGCGCGCCCAACGCGACTCTGCTCTGCGCACTGAAAGTCGAATCTCTATCCGCACGCGCGCAATCGCCGCATAGACAGCAACATGTCTTTCGGCGGCTTCGGGGGCTTCGGCTCCAACAACAACCAGCAGAGCACAGGCTTTGGTGGATTTGGGTCGAACAACAACAACAACAACAACACCACAGGTGGTAAGTGGATGCTATTGCTTTGATGACTATTTCCTTTCTGCGCGCGACTTCCTTCGCGACTTCCATCGCGCCCCTGCTTCAGCGTACGCCACCGGTTCTGGACAAACCGTGTCTAATTCGCCGCGACGACAGGCTTCGGCTCCAACGCGAACACCGGATCAAGTATATTCGGCGGCGGCAACACCAACACGGGTGGCTCCATGTTTGGCGGCGGCAACACGAGCTCGCCCTTCGGAGGCGGTAACACGTCTGGTACGTCGACTTCGCGCGTCGTTTTGCGGTCTTGCCTGAACCTTCGCGAATGATTCTCAATACCGCCACGTACTCTTCGTCGTCGCCAGCGCATGTCGCACTCCAGGCGCATCCCATGCAGGCTTTGCGCAACCACGTTGCGCGTAATTTTTTTTGATATGATATCACATTCAGTAGACTAACATATTCATCCAGGCGGCTTTGGCACGAACACCGGCAACAATGCCTTTGGTTCAAAACCCTTCGGAAGCTCCACTACGGGTGGTGGCCTCTTTGGTGGTAGCAACACAGGCTCGGCCTTTGGTGGCGGTGGCTTTGGAGCAACCAATAACGCTTCGACCAGTACCCCTGCGTTCGGCGCCAGTAACACTACTGGCGGTGGTCTCTTCGGCGGTCAGAACAAGACCGGTGGGTTTGGATCGTCAGCAGGTGGAGGCCTTTTTGGAGGTGGAAACACTGGTGGTGGATTTGGCACAGGTGCGGCCACCAACACGACAACGAACGCCTTTGGTGCCTCGACTGGTGGATTTGGCGCATCGAACGCTGCCAATCAACCAAACAACGGTACCGCAAGCACTCCTTTCTCGGCCTTCAGCGAAAAGGATGGCACGTCAGGCACTGCCACTCAGCAGTATCAGACCATCACGTTCCAGCAGCCCTACCAGAACTACTCCCTTGAGGAGCTGCGAGTAGCCGACTACAACCAAGGTCGGAGGTACGGCAACCAGAACGGGCAAGCAGGCGCGTTTGGTCAGAGCACAGGATTTGGCGGATTTGGCAGCAACAATACTACCAACACCACGTCAGCGTTCGGCTCTAATACGAATACAAACACAAACACTGGTGGCGGCCTCTTCGGCGGAAGCAACACCAATACCACATCTGCATTCGGGCAGAACACTGGTGGAGCATTCGGTAGCACTAACACCGCCACTGGAGGTGGTCTTTTCGGCCAGAACAAGCCTGCCACTGGCGGCCTGTTCGGATCCTCAACTACCACTCCGGCCACTGGCACGACAGGCGGTCTCTTTGGAGGCGGCGCTGCCAACACTGCCACGACAGGAGGTTTCGGCGGCGGCGGAGGTGGCTTCGGTTCTTCGACTACCGGCGGTGGTGGGCTCTTTGGTAATAATAATAACAACCAGCAGAAGCCAGGTGGTCTGTTTGGAGGCTCGACGACGACTTCAACAGCTTTCGGTGGCGGCGCTACCAACACCGGCAATACCTTTGGTCAGTCGAATACAGGTGGCGGACTTTTTGGCCAAAACAACGCGGCAGCCGCGACACCTGGTTTTGGAGCAAACACCGCTGCGACGAACACGGGTGGTGGACTTTTCGGAAACTCTGGAAGCACATTTGGTCAGAACAACAACCAACCACAAGCTCAGCCTGCTACTGGTGGGCTATTTGGTGGTGGTGGTGGTTTTGGCCAGAACCAGCAGAACCAGCAGAAACCAGCAGGTGGACTCTTTGGAGGTGGTAGCACGAACACTACTGGTGGTGGACTCTTCGGCGGCCAGCAAAATAATGCGCCACAGCAATCTGGTGGACTGTTTGGAAACTCCACGGCCAATAACAACACTGGAGGGGGTCTTTTCGGCCAGAAGCCTGCGACAACTGGTGGCTCTCTCTTCGGTGGTAGCACAGCTAACACAGGCACGGGCTCTGGTGGCCTCTTTGGCAACTTGGGCACCCAGAACAACCAGCAGAATACTGGTGGAGGCCTATTTGGCGGCCAGAACAACCAACAAAAACCCGGTGGACTTTTCGGTAACTCCACACAGAACAATAACAGCGGCGGCTTGTTTGGTGGAAGCTTGGGCCAGAACAACAACCAATCCACACTGGGTGGGTCGATGTTCGCTAGTCAGAACAACCATCAGCAGAATCAGCAACAAAACGGCAACAGTCTCTTTGGTGCATCTGGTAGCTCTCTGCTGAATACGTCGATGGCTACCAACCCATATGGCAACGATGCCTTGTTCGCTGGACTTGCAACACCGACTCAGAGCCCAGGTCCCATCGCTACGCCATTGTCAAGCAGCCAAAAGAACAAGAAGAGCTCCATTCTGCCGCAACACAAGTTGAACCCGTCAGCTTCAACGCGTCTTCTGACTCCGCAGAACAAGCGTGGCGCTGGGTACGGCTTCACCTACTCAACCTACGGCACACCAAGCAGCGCTAGTCAGACTAGCCCTGGTTTTGGTGGCAGCCTGTTCTCCGGCAACAGCCTGTCTCGTTCACTTGGGAAAAGCCTATCTACTAGCAACCTCCGTAACAGCTTTACACCTGAGACTAGTATCCTCTCACCAGGAGCTTTCTCCACGAGCGGTCGTGGCTACGGCAATGGCAGCTTGAAGAAGCTCAACGTCAATCGCTCCCTCAACACGCGTATCCCTCTCTTCGACGAGCCTCCACAAAAGCGCGTTAGCTTTGTGGGCGGCGAGTCTGACAACATGAACAGCGCGAGCAATGCAGAGACTGCGCTTGTTGTACGCCGAGATGAGGGCGATGCCTCGCCAAAGGCCATGAACGGCGCATCTAGCAGTGAAAACGCTCGACCCCAGATGGAGCAAGTGAACGGCAGCCAACTGGCTCGCGTCTCTGAGGATTCTGTTCTCACACCCAAGTCTTCGTCCTCCGTTAACATTCAACCTGGTCAAGAAGCTCAGCCGGGGTCTTACTGGTCAAGCCCTACGCTCGAACAGTTGAAGGAGATGAGCAAGCAGGAGCTCAAGAATGTCTCGAACTTCATTGTTGGTCGCCACAACATCGGTCAGATTACGTTCAATATGGGCAAGCCAGTGGATCTCTCTGAGGTAAACCTGAACAAGATCTATGGCGATATTGTCAACCTCAAAGTCCGTAACGCTACCGTCTATGGTGCTGAGTGCACCGCTCTACCCAAGCCTCCTCTCGGCACTGCGCTCAACCGACCTTCGGAAATCACCCTCGGCCAATCCTGGCCCCGCAATCGGGCTGGTAAGAAGGACCTGAAGCATCTCGAGCGTCTTAAGCGCGTCGAAGGCACTACCTTCTTGAAGTACAACCAAGCCACTGGCGAGTGGACCTTCACCGTGCCACACTTCTCCACCTACAAGCTCGACTACGACGATTTCAGTGACGAAGAGGAGGGTGACGACGACTTTGAAGATGAAGAGTCGAGCGAACTCAGCCCTGTTCCTGATACGCCAGCCCAATCTCAGCTCCGCTCCAGCCAGATGACCAGCACCCCACAAGACGAGTCGTTCGCTAGTCCGACGCAATCGAGCCCAGACGACACCTTTGATTTCAAAAAGGGCATGCGTGCACGCGCTGCTGTGCCAGGAGGCTTTGGTGACGAAGTTGCCTACGAGGAAGATCAAGAGATGGATGACGCGCGTGATGTGTCTTTTTTAGGGCAGCGCTCCGTGGGTTCGCTTGATGGTCACTACGACGACGACCACTTCGAAGGCGAATCAGAACTGGCTCGCGAGCAGGATATGACGGATTCTGTATCATCACCAGTTCAAACCACGGAGCAGACAGCCGTCAAGGACATCGACCTGTTCAAAGGGTCGTTGAAGCCAAAGTCCATCCTCAAGGCAAGCCAAATCTTGAAGCCTGGTAACGGAACACCATCGAAAGCGCATCATCAGACCTTTGATGATGATTGGGCGAATCAGCTTCAGCGTACTATCAGCCCCAAAAAGCAGGATCGACAGACTTTGCGTGAAAGCCAGGGCCACGCGCTCATGGAACACAATGGCAATATCCCGACGCTCGTGCAGCCGAGCAACACACGCGAGATGATGACCGCTATGGACCTAATGGACTCTCTTTTTGGTCAGCCGGAGACGCAGAAGCACAAGTACAAGGCTCCCAAGCGTATGGGCCATGGTATCGAGGTTTGACTCCCCTTTTCCCCTTAGCACTGTTCTTGTCGTTGGCGCAATCTCTTGTTGGATCTCGGTTCTCAAACATAGATTGATGCTCCGGACAATGAGTCCTGCAATGTATGTAGTATAAATTGATGCGGGACAAGATTGCTGAAACTCTTGTCTCTAGTTACCCTACTCGAAGCGACCCAAAACTGCAGACGACTTGACCCAATTGGACGAACGCGAGACGGCCTTCCACAGCTCTTACAAACCTCACTTCAGCGAGTCTGGTGTTCTCAGCTACGCCAGCAAAAGCGTAGCGACTTCAGAGGTTGGCCTTTACGCCACTGTTCAGGAGCCGCTAATTGGTGCCACCAAGGACATCCGGTTCACACAGATGCCTTCCTTCCCCGATGTAAGTGTTCGACGCTCTGGCAACTGCTCGCCCATGCTGACAACGATAGGCTACGCCCGAAACCATTTCCCTTCAAAAAGAACACACAAAGGTCTTCCTTCCCAACGGCGTACCTCAGGCGAAACTGCAGACTGAACCTGTTCCCATCGAATTTTCAGACATGGCGAAAGCTGTGGCGATCAACACCGCCGCTGGCACCCACGAACAGCATGCCTGGCAACTGCTGTCACTCCTTTTCGACGATGCGGACAAGGCTCCTGATGGTGTCGATCAAGAGCACTTTGAGCTCTATCGAAAGGAGCAACTTTCGGATTTCTGGAAAACTCTTGTCTGGGATGATGCGCAGAAGCATGTGTCGGAAGCAGCATCTGCGGAAGAGAAGGCCATTGCTCACCTCAGCTGTAACAATGTCGCAGACGCCTGTCATGCTCTCCTTGTCGGTCTCGATCTCCGCTTAGCAACCATGGTGGCGCAGATCGGCGGTGACGATACCATGCGCCAGAACATTGTGACTCAGATCGATGAATGGCGACGTTTGGATGTTCTCTCGGAAATGGAGGACTCGCATCGTGCATTGTACGAGCTCTTATCTGGAAACTGCGCTCAAGCTGAAGGCAAGAATGCTTCCAGCCGGGAAAATAAAGCATCCACTTTCGGTATCTCCAGTCGTTTCGCATTAGACTGGCGTCGTTCCTTCGGTCTTCGGCTCTGGTACGGCATCACGCACGACGAGCCGATCGAGATGGCTGTCGCTCAATTCGCGGACGCTATTAGGGACGGCTTGGAGGCAGTCAAGCCTGTTCCGTGGTTTGTTGAAGGCAACGAAGACATGGGCTGGAGCGACCCGGAGGCGGAGAACCGCGAAGATCTGCTCTGGGGCATTCTCAAGCTCTATGCGTCTTCCAAGCTGGATTTGGACGCCAACATTGAAGATGTGCTCGCACCTGAGAACGTCTCTGGCCACCCGCTCAATGCCCGTCTCGCTTTCCAGATGTTCCAACTGTTCAAGTCCCGGCGAGACGACAAGGATGAGTTGGAAGAGCGAAAGGTCCACATGCCTACGGTTCGTGGCCAAGACGATGATGCTCACCGATCCTCTTTCATGTCCTCCACGACATCACAGGTGGAGAAGGATGCGCAAGCCAAGGATCCCCTCGTCGAGCTTGGTGATAAGATCACTCTCACGTACGCGGCTTCGCTGCACACTCCCCAGCATTGGACTACCGCCATATGGGTCTACGGTCACCTCTCTTTGCAGGGTATGCGCGACCACTACATAAAGTCCTTGGTCAACCAGTTCTCTAGTACATACACACTCGACGACTCCGATGAGACATATATGTATTTGACAAACGGGCTTCGCGTTCCACAGACCTGGCTCCATGCTGCTGCCGCACTCGAGGCAAAGACTCAGGGCGACGCCCTGCGCCAAGCTACTCATCTCATCAAGGCTGACGAGCTTGATGAAGCGCACGAAGTTCTATGTCGCAAGGTCGGCCCCGATGCCATCATCTCGCGCGATTACGACCCCCTTCGCGAACTAATGGGCGGATTTCTTCCTACACCATCCAACAGCCCCACGAGCGACCGTGCCTCTACCACATCGTTTGTGCGCACCGCTTCTGGACGTCGTAGGGAACCTGTTCAAGGCTGGTCTCAGGGAGGTCAGATCTACTTCGACTACATCGAGCTCCTGGACCTCACCGGCCAACGCTCCACGTACCGCGTAGACGAAGACCTCAACGCACGCATCCAAGAGCTCTTGACCAAACTGCAGCGCGCGCTGGAGACCGCAGCGCGTGATCGTCTCTCGTCGTGTGCATTGGAAGAGCGCGTTGCGCTCATGGAAATCGCAGGCACAGTAGCTGCCCAGGTCGCTAAGACGTCTCCTGTAAGTCAACATGCATATCTTCCGTCGTTCTTTGAAACCGATAAGCTAATAATCTGCTACCAGAAATCCAATCACGCATCCATCCTCCGCCTTCCTCTTACCGAGGACCTGCGCCTCACACATTCCTGCGCCCTCAGCGCAACATATTACCGCAATCTCATGACGAGTAGCAGATAGAGTTTGGTACTATATGCTGCGAGCAGCGACCCTGGTGCGAAGGAGGAGTGGGAGAGAAGAGTGGCGGAAGAGAGTGGGAAGGGTGTCAATCCGTTGTGGATGGGGGAGTTGAGAGATGTCCCGGACGTGGCATGACGTGACTAGAGAGGAGGGGGGGTTTACTTGGAAACTTTTTGTATGAATATTGTAGGGATAGATGGAATTGGGGAAAAGCATAGGTCACAAGTGTCGAAGGACCTGGTAATTCATTGTTGAGATTCTGCATTCGAAATGTTAGTTTGACAGCGCTTTATCTGTGATGATCAACTTGAATACGATGTTTGTATAGTCTTGTATGATGTTGCGCATCTTATAGCCCCATTTTGCAAGGGCAGAGCCACGCTAAGCTATAGCCGCGCACCCAGCGTGACGAAGCTGAACATCAAGACTGTTAACTGGCAACAATCATAACAGTAGTAATGTAGCCAAATGGACTAGCGGACAGTTAGACTTTGCAAAGCGACATTGCGCTACTGACACTGTTTATGCAACTGCCCACTAACGCAGAACTGCAGAACAAATCGAGATCTGATCAGATTAAGGCAGGAGGAGCGGATACAGAGCTGCAATAGTTGGATACTGGGGGTTTTTGTTTTAGAAGGCGATCCCTTGATTACTGTTTGGAATTAGTGTCTGTTGTTTAAACTAAAGTTAGCGTGGAAGAACAGAAAAGCTATGGGACTAGAGGGCTATACGGAAATGTGGATAGGGGGGATGGATATTTTTGGAATAGGTGTAATCCTGTTTGTTTAGGGGCGATGTATGTAGGATTTCTGTTTTGGTTAGGACGTAGCTGATAAGATATTAGGCCAATGAGACCACTATCCGAAGTTTTTAGATAGGTCGCGGAAGCATCTTTGAAAACACGTGACAGCATAGGGAGGATCGATCACTCAAAGAAACCACCAACAGAAGAAGATACCATCAAGCTCAGAACCTGGAATCGTACTCCAAACTCACCGGTGAATAGATGAGGTTTGCTTTTTCTGCAGGGGTCAAGGGGTTCAGACATTGTCTGTCAAAGCGTGGCTTACTGCCTCCTAGCGCATGCGAGCGAAATGGCAAGATACCTGTCGTAGTGCTAAAGACTGAAAAAACGACTGAGAGACAAGCAGGGCTACTTATACCGCCCTTTCATTGGCTGCAGAGACCTCAGGCAGCCTGAAAAAGACTGGAGAAACGACTCGTCGTTTTTCAACACCCCTGTTATGTTCACTTAACTACTATACAGTGCGCGCCTAGCACGCCACCAATACATAACCCTGCATAATTCTTGCCCTGCGTTGACCAACAGCTCTTAGCTAGCAAGGAGTTACCTTGTTTCAATGACAGGTCGTACGTCTACATTGATAGGGCGTCTGTCAAGATCGTCTGGTGGCGAAACCCGTGCCGCAGCCATGCATCTAAGCGACCACCACCAACGTCTAGGGAGGCTAGGCAGCCTTCCGCGCGCTAGGAAGTGGCTTGTGATAACGGTGCACTGATACTGAACTCTATTCTCGTGTTGTGTGGGATGTGATGCGAACAAGTCTGTTTTTTCAGCAGATCATACACCAGCAAATAGGGGTAAAATGAGATACATGTCTTCTGTAAGGGAATGCCTATATAGCATCGGAGTATCTGTTCAACAAGTTTACAGCAATGCGAGCGGTCTTAACAGGCTAGAAATGGCTGGTTCTGAGTGAGCGAGATTGACAATGCCCAGGATGTCTCCCGGGGAAGACGGATGCACCCCCAAGTGACTCGCACAAGGCTGGGGTATCATGCTGTGTAACGCGGTACCGTACGGTTGACAGTGATTGTAGGGGCGTCCACTAGTCCTGCAGCTCCCACAGGGGTGGCATCAGCTGCGCACCTCCTCTGTCGACACTGTCCACCAGCCAAGCAATCTTGTTGTCCCTGCTTCCCCCGTTCCTATGGCTCTTGGGGGTAGGCTTTTTAAGCCCCCAATTGGCTGTTGAGTTCAGTCTTCTGTTGCAAGCCATTGATTATTGTACCACAACCACTCTGCTTTATCATATTTTTAGCCACTATTGGTCGATAGTCTCACTTGAGCATTGGAAAATATCTTGTCGACCTCTGTGTATACACACAACTTCTCCTCATGGAAGCCTTGCCCGCAGCCAACCCTCCAGAGTTCATCCAATGGTGTCTGGATGAACCAAGACGGACCGAACTTTTTACCCGTGGACTTGGTCTGCCACAGACTGAACAAAGTAAAGGAACTCCAGGCCGAACGCAGTTCGAGGGAGATGCAGCTGATCATTGCAAGGCCCTTGATAAGGCCCTGCTTGATGCACAGAGAAAGATGGCTGCCACCCATTTCAGCTGCAAGAAGGATCTACGCGATAAAGCAGTGTTGGAGTATAGGAATCTGGCAGACCAATTCATAAGCCCACTAATCGACCAATTTGGGCCCGTTTTGTGGAATGCTTCGAACGACTCACACTCTAGCCAAATCAGTCGGTCAGATTCTCCACGAAGTTTGGTCTATACCAAGAACACGGACCGTGCCATGTGAGTCTGAAGAACGAGATGGAGAACCGACTCGCACTAACAGCGCGGACTAGGCTCACACTGTACCTCTATGGCTGGAACATCGCCCGCCTCGCGCGAAAGCCCCCGACAGATCCAAACTCAAAGCGTAGAAAGCAGCGCAAGGAAAAGGAGTCGTTTTCTGCTCGGGTGAACCAGTCACACTCCGATGACGAAGATGTGGATATAACCGTGGCGCGCTCACAAGCAGCAGCACCATCAACGGGCATATCAAGACTTGGAAACAGCGTCACGAATGGCTTCACGGAGAGCATCATGACCCTGTCACCCCCAGTATCTACTTCCCTTGTTCCGGTGGCTCAGATGTTACCCATGCGAAGTGGAGTTGTAGGCAATGCCTGCTCCACCATAAACAATTACATGGAAGAAGCTGTACAAGAGGGTCATACCGATGACATCTGTGCTCAGGGTCATGATGCGGCAAGCGAATCGGATGAGTATCAGCCTCCTGTTTCCACTTTACGAAGCATCAAACGTAGAGGAGTTTCGCTACCGGACGCCCCCGCCGAGCAGAACAAGCGTCAAAGGAACTCGCGACATTGCACATATAGTGACGCTTTGGACGCGGCGTCACATGGCGAACCCAGCTTGCGACGTGGGTACAATGGTCCAAGTGAAGAAAATGAAGCTGCAGCTTACCCTTCACCGCCTGGAATTGAACAAACGATCTCTCCGGGTACGCCTCAAGTGAGGAACTTCCCCAACATACCGCCATTAGATACTGCTTGGCAACGGCAAGCCTCTGAAAGAGTCACGGAGACCTCACACGTGATCAATACAATTCCTGAATCTGCGACGCAAGACCCGAGCGGTTCTACAACGAACGTCAACGACAACCCCGCCAACCACACTTCACCAACTACCATCGAGATAGCTGGACTCGATGACGATGTCGAGTCGGTGTTTGGCGATCTGGAAGTGTCATGTACGATAGGGACTTCTTCTAAGACAACACCAAATTGTACCGCGCGCCCTTCTTTAGTGGTACGGATGAAACTCGCAACACAAATCCAAGACTTAGGGAATTTAAGAACAGGTCTTGCATCCAACTTGGCTGACATCAGGCGTACTGGATTACGTGATCCCAACGTCCTGGTCCTGAAAACCCAAATCGAGCTGCTCGAGACTCTCTCAAAAGCGAATCATCTCCGTCTCCGGGAAATCTACAACGATGCGTTCAAGCACCACCAGGAAGTCCTGAAGCAATGGCTACAGTTGCTCAAGAGTATCGTGTTCTTCTATGAGGTGACTGGGTTCAAAGGCGGCTTGAGCGAGCGCGGCGCTTTTCTGGATGCGATGCCTACAGGATGTCTTGGAGCTGTAGAAGACGCATTTATCCATAGCTGTGCAGACTTCAAGGCGTGGCTTTACAGTCGTAGCATCGATGAGGCACAGTTTGCGCGGGATGTGGCGTCTCTGTTCTTCCACCTAGGCTCATGGATTACGAGGACACAAGCCAGAATTGAGAGTATGATGGCTCAACTCACAAGGGATTTGTTGGCGTGGTACGAATAACATGGTGGTGTTTCAGATCTTGTAGTGGAGGAACATAAAGTTGACCTTAGCTCAGACACAATCAATGCCTTTTTTTTGCAATGTTCGCTTAATTACAGACCCTAAGGATTTCATATCATTGGCTGCTGATCAGTACCATTTTTCCTGCATTCTTTGGAGCTTCCGGACATCTCGCGGTCATTTTGGCCCGAACAAAGGGAATTCACTAGATTTGTAGCGCTTTTAGAAATCGTCTCGTCGCTGATTGTGTACTATTCGCGCACCTTTGGGTTTTTGTGACCTGAAAGGAGGCACGTATTTAGGCATCATCAGATTTTCTCGCGAGTTGCATGGCTTTGAAGGAAACTAAACGTCAAAATTGGATTGTGGAGCTTGAAATTAAAATTGAGGATGATGAGAACAAAGCAAATGACTTGGAGGAATGCGGTCGATTCGACGCAAGCCGGTCTACTACACGACGAACGAACTCCAATCAACGCGTTTATGGCCACAATTGAGACAATACTGTACTGACACCGTTTCAGTTGAGACCCCCCAATGCTGTTTACAACTTGGGCACCGGTACTCTTTGTGGATACTCTTACCCTGTTGCAGTTTGCTAGCCTGGAGCTGACTTAGATCTGAGGCGAATCCGACAGTCTCTTCTAGGATGTCAAGGAATACTTTTTTGCGCAAAGATCTTGCATGTGTTCACATGCAACTGCGACCACTACGCTTCGAAGATCTTTGTCGTTTGGTGGTGTGGAGCTGTATACCTCGGCAATAGCATACGGGAAATCATCCATGTCCCAGCAGGTTTCCACTGCTTTCTGAAACTTCTCTTTGGCTTGTACTCTCAAGGTTGGAATGTCGTACTTGTCAGCAACACTGTAGACCTTGACATTGAAAACCATCGGCGATGTGTTGCCGTTCGTGGCAGCACTAGCATCATAGTCGAATGTATAGAAGAATCGAAGCATCGCTTCTACAGTCGAGACTTCATCACCATCCAAGGAGAGGACATTTCCGGATGATTCCTGAAGATGAATTAGTCGCGACTTTCCATCGATGCCTTTACGTACTTTCCACTCCCCTGTGAAAGCATTTAGGAAGAACTTTGACTGGGCGCAAATAATGATCTTATGGATGGGGAATTCCGTTTCTCCACACCGTATAGTTCCATCGGACAAGATCGGAGACTTGTGATAGCTTGGAAAATCGCATCAGGAAAGTGGACAATGGTAAGTGCTGTGAACACTTACTCTGGGAGATAATCTAATAAGGATTCGAAAGGGTTTACGAGCATGTCTGGAAAGGCAGGCATAGTGTCTGAAACTTGAGCCTGCGAGGTCATTCTGGCGAGTCGGCCGGCTGATTGATCTATGGGAAAACGACCCTGAGCTAAAGACATTGCATGTCTTAACTAAACCGAACAACCTACACATCGAGCGTCTGTACTGTGCATCTCACTTAGAGCGCCCCCACACCCGACGTTTGACAATTAAACAAGAATGCACTTTTCGTTTGCTGTTGGTTCGGATTGGAATGTTGGTATGCAACGTAGCGTCGCACGATTGGTGTGTTGTGCTTTGCATAACGAAAACTAAAATATGCAGTATCTCACGACCAGAGGATATTCAAGCTAGCTTAGTGCTCATTGGCCTGTATGCAACGAGCTCGAGATGCTGATGTACATATCCCAACAGATTCTTGCTCAGAGGATATCTATTGGGGTTTCCAGGCTAATGCGCCACGCGAAGACGCCGTGCGGAATAGGAATAGCGTTGGCTTGAATACTGCGCTGTCTGTGACTGCCTACGATTGGAACGAATGGTGTGTTTTGCACTTGTACATGAGCGGCCACATATCCGCCCAGCCTTGCTTCACTAAAATGTATATGATGCTATAGAGGTACCGACGATTGAGCATGCTCTGAATGTTGCTGACGACGTCACCTTCGAGCATGGATGGTTTGCACGTGTTGCGGGTAGATCGTTATGTAACGGTAGACCCTGTAGAAAGCGGTATTGGGATAACATGAAGCTGCGCGTCCAGATGAGAGGATAATGCAGCAGTTATGTTTTACCAGAGGTGCACGTCTTGCAATCAACTGCGCATTTTTGAGCCGGATAAACGAAACCCTATCGAACGAGTCGCACATAGGCCGGAAAACGGGCGGGCGTGAAAAGCATGAAATGAGAGGCGCCCCCTGAAAGATCATGTGATCCGACGTTCAGCGTGCACGGCATGAACGGTTCGCGAAATTGATTCGTAGCTTGTAGGCGATTAGCCTTCTCGTTGAGACAGGCTTGTCAAACATTTTCGCACGGACCACATGTTTTGACCTTCAAACCGGCTGTCATATCAACGTAGCATAGTGGCAGAGCACGGGACATACCTTCATTCAGCTCTTACTCTACTACATCCCAGCTGGTCTGTATTGACTTACATCGCGTAACGTTAAAGCCATGCACGGATCGATGTGTAGTCGTACACCGTACTTACAGCTAGCGGTACACATGGCCACCTGGATGAAGTTTCGTGGAGTGATTCATTGATAGTCATGGCTCTGAGAATTGATTGCTTCGGCTCATTGTCTTGATCACTTGCGACCTAGATGGGAACTTTGGAGGACTTTTTCAAGATCACTCATCACGACCTCAGTCTTTCCGTTCACCTTCTTCCACCGCTGTTCAGCTTCAGTACTATCATACATACTCACTCGCGGACATTCACCGTGGTCATGTCAAAACGATGGAACAGCACGCCGCCATCACTGACGGCCAGAGCGTCGGACATGATCTCATGGTCCATCAACGGAAGTCGTCCAAATCGCTTTTTCACATGTCGACTTGGCCTACCACAGACAGAGGAGAGTAGTTCACGCAGAGGATACGCAACGTTCGAAGGTCCTGCGGCAAAGGAATGTGTCCTTCTATATCAAGCCGTGCTGAAAGCAAGCAAAACGGGTTACGAACCGATTCGGATCCAAGATGGACCTGAAAAGGAATGCGATCCATTCACACCAAGATCTCAGTACCATATTCGTGGAGCCTATACTCGAGGAATTTGGCTCTCTTATCTGGGCAGGATCAAACTCGGCGCGTGCTACGCAGACCCACTCTACAGAATATCCACGTCATCTTGAATACAGCGATAATAGAGACCGCGAGAGGTAAGACCATAGGACTTAGAAACGATTTACGCTCGGCTGACAAAGTACTATAGTATCGCACTGTACGTATACTGCTGGATAATTAGTCGTGCCAAGCGACAGTGGGCGAATGACTCCAGCCTGTACTCAGATGCGCTGTATGAGAGTGATTATACTGCGAACGATGAGTACGACGATATCCCACTCTCATTCTCAGAGAAAATCGTAGCGGGCTCGGCCACGATACGTCAGAGAAGCGTTCCAGAAATCTAGAAGGGGGAGAACAGGAATCTTTCGACAACTTCGACGAGTCGGCCGGTCGTTCCAGTGGCTCAGATGCTGCCGGACCCGGCCTTGAATCACACGGTCTTCCAACGAAAACGCCGCCAGAGCCGCCATGAAGGCGCAGCTGACAGTGCTCCGGGTTCCAGATCGCGTCGCAAAGCAAGCCTACATTGCAACACCAGCGCAAGCAAAGAGCCTGATCCTGAATGGCTTCCTACGCCGCCCATATCAGAAGAGATACATGACCGAAACATTCCCGACCGTCCACCGCCAGGTGCTGTTGAGACGCATCGATCCAATCAGAGAACCATCGCCGAATCAATCGACGCTGGGTATCCAAGAGTGTGGCACCTGCCAGAGAAAGACAACCCGGGCCGTTAGCGTATGCAGGCAGAATACTCACTGGAGATACAGCCACAGGCAACGTTCGAGCGACCAAGCCTGATATGAAGAATGATGACACTCAATCTGCCGTGGGCCGGACAAAGACAGGACCAGAGTCTTCTACAACGTCGTCAAGCTCATACCAACGAGCATCTCCAAACACCCCAGCAAAGAGCGATACAAGTCCACGAGACTTGAAGGCATTGCGATCGCGCCTCGCATCCAAAATGGTCGGCGTCATGTCTTCCGGCATGGAGAATCCTGACATCTTGCTCATCGAGCATCTAGTCAAGGTAGTCGAGGAGCTATCAAACGGGTCTCACCTACAACATCCCCTCTCGCGTTGGCTCGAGTATCTCCACTACGTAACATGCTTCTACAAAGCCACCGGCTTCAAGGGCAATTTAGCAACAACGGACAAATTCCTCGAGATTATGCCTGGAGGGTGTCCTGTTGATTTTGAGAATGTCTTTATCTAGGGGCGTGCAGCCCTGGACGAGTGGCGCCATAATCGTGGGGACGATGACGAGGAGTTGGCCAGGGAGGTGGCATCTGCCCTGTTTGATTTGGGTTCATGGCCTACTTGGACGAAGAAAGCGAGGATCGGAAGCATGATGGTGGAGTTCACTCAAGATCTTTTGGCGTGGTTTGAACAGCTTCAGGTCGTTGCGAATGGCATTTGCGGAAACGGGGGTAGAAGGGTCAGGAGCGTGGCGAGGAGCTTACGAGTAGGGTTTAGGAATATCGTCGCCTTTTGACATGTTCGTTGTGATACACCAAGATCGGGAAGGTAGTATGTAACTTCACTTCATACCTTTGATACGAGCATTCTATTTCATAGCACCGCTTGAGTGTGGTGCGCATTATGTTGTGCGACCTGTGGTTGATCAGTCGTGACTCAGTCAGGCGAACCACGAATACGAGCAATGTAGCGCCCTTTTCCTGACTCACTGCAATATCAACCACCAAAGGATTCAAGACCCTCTGTTAATTGCATAGATGACATACAGGCACAATGTGATGCTCATGTATAAAGAGACCGCGGCCTTCAGAAGAATGGCTTTCGAAAAGCACCTCGAGCAGTACTGATCGAGAGTTCCCTTCCCTACCAAAACCTGAGCGCAACCACAACCAACATTAAAACCTTTCCCTCATCCTGGAAATCCCTCTGTATTGCAGAAAATACTGCCACAAGAAAGCCTTACCCATCAACACTTCACCAACTGCAGCTCTCAATGTCCAACAAAGCCGAGCAAGCTGTCGCCTACGCCGCCTTGATCCTTGCCGACGAATCTATCCCCATTACCCCAGAGAAGCTCCAAGCCATCCTCAAGGCTGCTGGAATCGAGGACGTCGAGCCCATCTGGACCACGCTCTTCGCCAAAGCCCTCGAGGGTAAGGACGTCAAAGACATCCTCACCAAGGTCGCGGCCGACGGGCCCGCGGTCGGTGAGGCGAATACAGCTGCAAAGCCGAATGAGAAGAACGACGAGGTCGCCGACGGCGGCGAGGGGGCCGATGATGGAAATGATACAGATTATGGATCGGATGACCTTGGGTTGGGACTGTTTGATTAAACCCGCGATGGATATGACGTGGATGAGAGGGATGCACAATCGCTGTTCACATGTGAAGTTGTGGTCAAGTGGAGAGGAGGATTTGGGAGTTTTGGGGTCTTACGATAGCTGTATAACTAACAAGGAGACCCTTCTTCCAGATGTGGATACCGCTGCTCGTGATGCTCACTGCTCCAGATCTTGCTGAACGGGGCCAGCTACAGTGCCTTCACGCTGACCAATGCTACTCCTCACTTGCCTAGATCCTAGGCGTGGAGAGCTGTCTATAAAGTGAACCGGACTTTTTCTCGATCTGTCGACTTTGAGATCGAAAACATCCAGCCTCTGATATCCGCCGACTACATCGTGGTACTGCTTGCCTTCGATGCACGCATCCAAGTCCATGTCTGCATACAAGATCCCTTCCTCGTTCTGTAGATGCGATACAACCTGGGAATCATTGCTGTCGCGATCGTACGTGAAACTTGGGAGTGGCGCGCCTGTCGGATCCAGGAAGAATGTCGCAGCACGAGGCATTGATCGCAGTGTCTCAGCCACAACTCCAGCTTGGCTTGCGCCATCAATGACTGTCTCAATCGCATCTTCTCCTAGATGACCAGAGCACGCGACACCAAAGCACTTTGCTTCAAAGCAGTGCGCGGCTGCTCGTGTGCGATTTGCGGCTAGATTGTCGTAGTTCGCAGGCGAGGGCACCGTTCCTGCGCTCCTATCTGCATCCTCGACCTTCACCCGCGGCGTCCTTGTGGGCCATATCGCCGGCCAGCTCGAGATATGCACCTGCTCAGCCTGCGCCATCAACGCATACCGTGCAAGTGGATTGGTGTTCTCTCCACAGATCAGTGCACCCACGCGCCCGAACTTTGTCTCAGCAACGCGTAAACCATGTCCGTCGCCAGGGCTCCATGTCAGTTTTTCAAAGAACGTGGGTACCAGTTTTCGATGATGGACCAGCACTTCACCCTCTGTGCCAATGATGAGGTTTGAGTTCCACAGACACCCGTTGCTATGACGTGATTTTTCGCTAAAGCCTATGCTAACAACGGAGCTGGTGGATCGTGCTGCTTCGCGGACAGCTTCCATCTCTTCACCGTCGGCGTAGATGGATTCCTTGACCATGCGATGGAACAGGTCATGGTTCTCAGTTGGAGCGCGGACAGAACTCCAGATCGGGAATGCTGAGATGTACGTTTCTGGGAATACGATCAGGTTTGCCTTGCGTGCTGAAGCCTGCTTGATGAACGACACGGCTTTGTCGGTCGTTGCGCGTGCGTTTAGGAAGATTGGCGAGACATGACATGCTGCTACGCGTAGGGTGTTCGCCATCTATGATTTTAATGGGTGTACTTGCTGAGGTACCACATACAGGAGGTGGTGTCTAGGTTACTTCATAGGGTGGGTCTTCCCCGCGTTTCGGCTAGCCGGCAGCATCTACAACGACTATCACACTGCACCAAAACGTCAATCGACTATGCCCATCAGGTCAAATGGCGGATAGTTCTGAGCGACGTCTCTCCCAGCATGATAGGACGTGATAAGAGTGGGAGGTATGAGCTGCGAGCTGAACTTTGTTCTCCCGCAAGTGGCAAGCAAAGAATCGGTTGAATCAGCCCACATGTCCGCTCCGATGCAGCAAGACGATCCTACAGAGTCCGATGAAAACACCAGACTCCAAACTTTGCCAGATGCAGAATCCGAAAGAGACGCATTCGTGCGTCTAGATCCAAGCGGCTTCCAAATCCGCCACCCCCCTCCACCCCACGAGCTCATCACGTACATAACACCAGACGCTCAGCTCTTCCAAACCATCCACATGGGTGCAGCCGTTGTAGACTACACAAAGTACCGCCTCGTAATTGACGGCCTCGTCTCCCGTCCCCTGGCCCTCACCCTGGCCGATCTCAAGCAGATGCCCCAAACTTCCATCACCGCGTTCCACGAGTGCTACGGCAGCCCCCTCTTGCCGCCCACCACATCCTGTCTACGCATCGGCAACGTCCACTGGACCGGCGTGCGCCTATCCCACCTCCTCGCCCTCGCTGGCTGCCAACCCTCCTCCGACCCACGCTTCGTATGGTCCACCGGCCTGGATCGCGGAACCTTCGCCGGCGTGCGCGCAGATGCATACCAGAAAGACTTACCCATCGCCAAAGCGCTGCGTCCAGAGGTCCTCGTTGCATACGCGATGAACGGGCGCCCGTTGAGCAAGGAGCGCGGGGGTCCGGTGCGGCTTGTAGTGCCGGGCTTTTTTGGGACGAATTCGACAAAGTGGCTGGCGAGGTTGGAGGTGAGGGCGCAGCGGGCTTCGGGGCCGTATACGACGACGTTCTATAACGAGCGCGATCTGGCAGGTCGGGTGGTCCGGCCGGTGTGGAATGTTGAGGTTAATTGCATGATTGTGAGTCCTGGGCCAGGCGAGGTTATTAAGAGCAGCTGTATTTCGGTGCATGGGTGGGCATGGAGCGATGAGGGGGTGGAGGTTGTTGAGGTGAGTAGTGATGGTGGACGGGACTGGCTTCAAGCTGGGGTTGAGGATAGGTTCGAGTATGGATGGCAGCGTTTCGATGTTGAGATGATACTGCAGCCGGGACAGTACAAGCTTATGGCGAGAGCGACTTGTTCATCCGGGAATCGGCAGCCGCTATCTGGTCATCGCAATCACGTGCATAGCATTGAAGTTTTGGTGGAGTGAGGAGGTCAGACAAGTCGAGGTGGATTGCAACAGATGCTAAATGCGATGTCATGCATCGTAAAGTGGCAACTACAGCCAAAGAGAAGCCAAAAAGTGTTAGGATATACAAGAATCGAAAACATCACCGCAATCCATCTTCCATCTACGAGAACCACTGGTTCACGCTCTTCCAGTTTACATACTCAGGTCCAATCGTCTTTAGGTCACCAACACCCAAGTTCGCCGCATCGTTGGCAAGCTCGTACTTCATCATCGCAGCCGCGCGCGCAACACCCTCGTATCCATACACGTTAGCGTACATGAACGGACGTCCGAGACCAACAGCACGAACACCAAGCGCAAGAAGCTTCAGCGCATCGACACCGTATCGAACACCGCCGTCAGCGTAGACCTCGACCTGCTTGAAGATCTCGGGCGCTTCGTTGTAGATCTCAAGCGCGACCTCAAGCGCTGAAGGCGAGGTGTCGAGCTGTCGGCCACCGTGGTTGGACAAGAAAATGGCTTTCACGCCCAGCTTGACTGCCTCGCGCGCGTCTTCGACCGTCTGAATACCCTTGGGAACGATAGGCAGTGTGGTGAAACCCTGGATCTTCTGGAAATACTCCCATGTAAAGTACGAGTATCCGGTATTGGCGCTGCCCTTACCGTCGCGGGCTGCGCGGTGCCTGATACCATCTCCGGGAGAGTCCACGGTCAAGATGATGGCCTTGGCACCGACCTTTTCAATGTCCTGGAATAGCTTGCGCGTGGCGTTGTCGCTGGGGTCATCCAGGTAGACTTGCTGGAACAGCACCTGAGAGCTATTTTGACGGGCGGCGTAGATGTCGCCCATTTTCTTGTTGGAGTAGAGGGATGCCATGTAGAGGATATCTGCCTGACCGGCACCCTTGACTAGTCCGAGTTCGCCATCGGGATGCGCGTAGCCGGCCCTCGCGCAAGGCGAGATGAAGAACGGAGCAGAGAAGTTGTATCCCAGGATGGTTGTTGGCAGAGAGGACTCGATGTTGGTGATATCCTTCAATACACGAGGTCGGACACGGAAGCGCTGGAAGACCTCAAGATTGTTGCGGTAGGACCATTCGCCAGCCGCTCCATTGCGGTAGTAGGTGTAGTCTGATCTGTTCATGTAGCCGCGTGCCGCCCAATCAAAGTCCGGTAGTCCAGCAAGCGCCTTCAGAGGTGGCAGAGTCTTGTTGGCGGCAAACTCGCCGAGCTGACCATCAATGCCGGTATCTGGTTCATTGAGGAATGGTCGTGCCGCAAGGGCAACAGAAGCAAAGGCGAGCGGAGTGATACGCATTTTGAACGAGTATCCTGAGTGTGAATGGAACCGAGACGAGAGAGACTGGAGGAGATGAAGAGCGGAAGGGTGCGGACAAGAAACCTTTTGAGGTCTGCGCAGGTAGAGGTAAGCGGAGTATATGATGCCGAGTTCGGTAGCTTCCACAAGATCGGACCGTTGTTTCTACACCCCATTGCAAGAACAGCCGAGCGTTCCAAGTTTTTGTTTGCAAGCACGTGGAGCACCTTCCCCTTCGAACGGCTGTGATTTCTTTCGGTACAAGGCCCTAGTACTTAGTGAGGTCCAAATCCCCATTGCAGGGCATTGGCCAAGCGTGTTCGGTGTTGCGTGTCCGGATAAGTTGTCTGGTAAGTATTAAATCGGCTGGGCGCACCTCCTCATTGGCCCCTGTCGCGTTTTCAACAAGTCTGACGCGCCGCGTTGGGTAAATTGTAATTGCCCACACTATGCGACTCTCCTATTGCGCGAGCAGGGCGAGTCCAGCAAACATGTTTCCCATGGTCTCAAGGCCGCGACGTCGAAACGTTACGTCAATCGCGTTGGACGTTGCGCAAACCTTCAGGGTGTTCCATGAACCTGGTCGGGGCGAACTCGATCGCCTTGCATGCAATGATGCAATGCATGAACGGCGCAGATACGAAAGTCTAGAGCGTGCGGAGTAGTACCGGGACAGCCCAAGGTCGACTTTGCGACGCATCTTACCTTGTTCTTGGTTTATTTGGAAGCATGTAGGACACGGCTTCGACTCTGTCAAACAGTCGCAGGAGGGCTTACGCAATTGCAGAAATGTCTGCCTGCTTCTCTACTATCTGAGATTAGCGATTGCCATCGTGCTACTTGACTATTAGTTGTCGTCTTCCTTGTGTGGGATGAGGGTGCAACACGCGTGCTGCGGCGACCCCGGCACAGGGTCGGTCCGTTCTCGGAGATTATTACACAGTAGGGCCAAGCAACCTGTCTATATGGCGGGAATTGCGACCGTTTTCTGTCAACACTGGAGTGGAGGGAAGATATCTGATCCGATATTGTTGTTGACTTGCAGAAAATCTCCGTCCCCTGGAAATGCTCCGCGAACAGGTTCAGCACCGCGTCGTTGACAATGCACGCTCACCGATTCGAGCGTGACGCGAGAGGTATTTTAAATTGGTGATAAAGCGAACAAGAAGTTATCGCAAGCACGAGACAATTGTGGTCGTGATGAATAGCAAATTAAGCTAGTTCAAGTGGGTTCCTGGTGACTGGAAGAAGATTCTGCTTCCGCAATCGGACGAGCAGGGTCGTCGGAGCTCGGAGGAAACGATGATAGGCAAGCCCTGGATGTGCTCGAGAGTTCCGGTACGCAAGGCATCGTCGTCTAGTATCGAGCCTCTGCGGACTTTTCTCGTGCAGCTCCAATGCCTACTACTGTTCTGGTTAGGAATTATATCACCAGGCAGCGTGAACCTTGACTCGGCAGCATGGCATATCCAGGCGAACATCAACTCCGCCCGTTCAATTCAAGCCGAATGAGTTCTGCAGACGTTACAAGACTTGGGTGTTGGCTTATGGCGATGAACAAGTGATGGTGGTTACCTAGATAGTCGAGTCGTGCCTTCCCGGACGTTAGAAAGCTGCGCCACGAGCGTGCAGGTCCACAAACAAGCACAGGTCTCGAAAAGAGCGTAACACAGCATCGACGACGCCTCCGTGTCGAGACCTGCAGACCTTCACTCTATCCACAGCGACTCACCGCCATAGCCCTGAACCTGAATCTGACCTCGACTGGCGTGGTGCTGCTCGCGTCACTCATCAGACAGCATATTTTGCGTCGTATATCATCACGCCGTGTACACGATGAGTACAATGACGACAGCAGCAGCCTGTTTTCTCACGGAACTGGGCTCTTCGCTGTTCGCAGCGGTGGTCGTTCGCCAGTCGTAGGCGCGTCAAGCATCGGAGGTGGCGTGCTCATCAATATCAGTGATCTAAAGGAGATCCAGCTGGCTGCCGATGGGAAAAGCGTAACTTTCGGCGCGGGCTGCACATGGTCGAGGTGTACAAGGCGTTCGAGAAGGAAGGATTGGCTGTCGTTGGAGGCAGAAACACCATGGTAGGTGTCGGTGGGCTAACGCTGGACGGAGGCCTGTCCTTCTTCTCGCCGCGCTTCGGCTTCGTCTGCTCGAACATCATCGAGTACGAGATCGTCCTTGCCGATGGCTCAGTCGTTCTCGCGTCTGCCACTTCAAATCCAGATCTTTGGCGTGCGCTCAAAGGGGGGGGCAAACAATTTCGGAATCGTCACTCGCTTCACGGCTCGCGCCTTTCCTGCCCCGCTGAAGATCTGGAGTGGCTTTGTCTATCTGCCCTCGTCGCAGGCGCCAGGAGTGCTGTCGGCGTCTCACAAAGTTGTGGATAGGGTTGTCACGAACGAAGAAGCAGGACATACGATGAGCACGCCGCTGGACCGGTCGCCTGCTTTTACCTGCATCAACTTGGCATTCAAGCTATCTCGGTGATTCTAACGCACACCAAGTCGCCGACACATGACAAGCAGTGGCCGCCATGTTGGCAGACATCAAGCTTTCCGAGGCTGTGGCGCCTCTGGAGTACTTGTGGCACGAAAAGCATAGTTAACCGCTGCCATGGACGAGCTTAGTGTTCTGAATCCACCTGGTCGGCGCCAGGAGTTTGCAACCACCACCAGCAAGAACGACCGGGGTACCCTCGAGGCAACACATGAAGCCTATCGCGATGCGATTAAGGAGATCCGCCAGCACAACGTCCAAACCATGTCATGGACCCTCGTACTGCAGCCCATGCTCCCAGCTTGGGCACGCAAGGGTGATCCCAACGTGTGGGGTCTTGCCGACTGCACAAATGAGCCATTGGTCAACGTGAGCTTCACCGTCAATTGGGATATGGCCAAGGACGATGCGATTGTGCAGCGCATCACGCGTTCCGTGATAAAGCAGATTGACGCAGTCGCCACCGTGCATCGCATTGGGCATCGCTATCATTACATAATTAAACTATTGCGGTAGCTGGCAAACCCCTTTTGCCGAGTATGACACGGACAATCTGGAGTTTATGAGAGAGGTCAGTAAAAGGTACGATCCCGACGGCTTGTTCCAGAGGAGTTGCGTGGGAGGCTTCAAGCTTGGCGTTGATGGCGGCCGGTAGTTCGATCCGATGCGCACCATGGCTGCAGCCACGCGCCACCATTGCAACCTTCTATCTCGACGTTGTATGTGGTCGAGGGATTTTTCCGCCACTGCAGAGGTGCATTGCCACAGGCATCATCGAGCCAGCGATGGCGTGAGTGAGGTGACGGGCAATTGTCGTTACCCCTTGGGACCCCTTGGGAGATGCCTATCAAGCGCTCCAGGTGGCTGGCCGGCCGGGGAAAACCACAAAGGATCAAAGAAATACGGTCATGCCAAGTGCAAACGGGATTCCAGTTTCCTGCCTGTTCTGGCCAAGCATGTCAAGGCGTGCCACATGTGACAAGCACGGTCCTGGGTGTCTTGTGAGGAGCGCGCACACTATATTGCTAGCTTGGCTGGCAATCTTCGGCCTTCACCACTCAAACCGCTGCCCGCAAGTCGCCGATAAATACAGCAGTGATCAGAGTCAGTGTCGTGTTCTGGAAGCTTTGGGTGGGTCTCCGAAATGTGGTGCTCCAGGACCCGGCGATGGTGCAATGGAAGATTCTTCACGACCTCGAGATAAGGACGAGGAGGTCTGCCCAACACGCGCCTTTGACATGTCTGCAATGATAGCAGCGCAGCATGTGCACTGCGCCGTTGGTAGCCGACGACAAAGTTTGGGATTGTTCGCCTTCCCATGCGTACTTCCGTGTCCAGGTCAGTGGTCGCGTGGTCCGGCCGTGCCATTTCCAGCAACTGAGCAACAGCTCCTCGGTGCGGCAGCGCGATTGGAATGCACCAGCTTCGCGATTAGCATTTGCGCCCCAATTGAATCCGCTGGAGCAGCGCCAAGGGCATGCTTGCCGTCTTGGTCCACCAACACCCTGTCGCCATTATGAAGAGCAGCGGATGCTAGCGCTCTCCACTCCCATGGCGTTATCAATCATGTCGCACCTTGCTCGTTGCAGCACATTCCCGCCATCCAGAAGAGGCAGGAGAAGCAGACAGCGTTGGTGGCGTCCAATGAAGGCTTCCCAGATCGACCGCCAAGTGCTCTCCCTAAGCTTCCTTGTGCCGCCACCGCTGTCTGCGCGCAGTCCGCTTGTTTAGCGACTTGTCGAGGCTTGTCTGTAACATCGAATCTCGGCGCAAGCGTGCGAATTGGGAGAAGCCCGCTCGAGGAATGGGCGCATTGAGCCGCCGTGGCAACAGCTCTGCTGATGGTTTCGCGTCGTGCGCCCGCAACTAAATGGCGTTTATCTGTCTGTATTACGAGCTCCTGCCTGTTTGGGCCATGCCGTGGTGCCGGCCAGTGCGAGCTCACCATCCATACGAGCAACTGTCGTGCCCAGACATGCAACCCCGCCATCAATCACGCTGGTATTAATATTAATGCTCCCTCGCCCTCTTCGTTGGCCGCCACGAGCTTTCTCTTCTCCTCGTCGCGTCAACTTGTACGACCATTCCACTGTCTAGCCCCATCATCTAGCTGTGTCGCCATCATGCCTGTAGGAGACAGTGACGAACTCGTGAGTAACCACCAATAGCCATCCATCCCTTCCCTGTGCTGACACTGCGCCGCAGCGTGTAACGGGCCTTGACCCGGCCTTGGTTGACCGTTCAGGCGACCCTGAACGCAAGGACCCTGCTTTCCACCAGACTGGCGCCCCCGCCTACCTCATCTCGGAGGGCAAGGCTGGCATGCAGGACAACTATGTCAGCGACTCTGACAGCGCTGCCGACTTCCCCACTGAGGAGGAACTCCTCACGCTCCGCCGTGTCCCCGCCAAGATTCCATGGAAAATCTACACCATTGCCTTCGTCGAGCTCGTCGAGCGCATGTCCTACTATGGAACCATTGCCGTCTACTCCAACTTCATTTCCAAGCCCCGCCCTACTCCAACTGGAGCTGCTCTAAACCCCAACAGTGATGAGGCTGTTCCCGGTGCCTTGGGTATGGGCAAGCAGGTCGCTTTCTCGCTCACCACCTTCAACGCCTTCTGGGTCTACGTCTGCCCCCTCTTCGGTGCCTGGGTTGCCGATACCTACCTCGGTCGCTTCAAGACCATCTTGTACTCTGTCCTCGTCGCTGAAGTTGGTCACCTGATCCTCGTCGCCTCGTCAGCCCCCTCGGTTCTCGACAAGCCCAACACTGCTCTTGGTGTCTTCGTTCTCGGTATCCTCGTCATGGGCGCCGGAACTGGTACCTTCAAGCCCAACATCTCGCCCTTGATTGCTGAGCAGGTTCCCCAGGAGAAGATGCGCGTTGAGCTCGTCAAAGGCGAGCGCGTCATTGTGGATCCGGCCGTCACCATGACCCGCATTTACAACTACTTCTACCTCTTCATCAACATTGGTGCTCTTGTCGGTCAGATCAGTATGGTGTACGCTGAGCGATATGTTGGTTTCTGGCTCGCATACCTCATTCCCACCGTCATGTTTATCGTCGCTCTTCCGGTCCTCTTCTTCTGCAAGAAGTTCTACATTCTTGCACCCCCCTCTGGCAACGTCATGGGCCCTGCGTTCAAGCTTCTCTTCAAGGCTCTCGGCCGTGGCTTCAGCATCAACCCTGTCAAGACATGGAGATCCTGGAACGATGGCAACATGTGGAACGCTGTCAAGCCTTCCACTCTTGGCGCCAGCGCCCCCAAGTGGTACAACTTTGACGACGCCTGGGTTGACGAGGTCCGCCGTGGTTTCGCCGCCTGCAGTGTGTTCTTCTGGGTTCCCATTTTCTGGCTCGCCTACCGTCAAATGGACTCCAACTTGACCGCCATGTGTGCTACCATGAAGCTCGGTGGTGTGCCCAACGATATTCTTTCCAACTTGGACCCCATCGCTATTATCATCATTGTCCCCATCATGGATACCCTCATCTATCCCTTCCTTCGCAAGAGGGGCATTCGCTTCACCCCCATCAAGAAGATTGCCGCTGGTTTCTTCGTTGGTTCTTTCGCCATGGTATGGGCCGCTGTTCTTCAGCACTACGTCTACAAGTCTTCTGGATTTTACGAGACTGGTGACCCCAAGTACAAGTCCCCCATCACCGTCTGGGCCGTCACCGGTGTCTACGTCCTCATTGCCATCTCTGAGATCTTCGCATCCGTCACCACCCTCGAGTACGCCTTCACCAAGGCCCCCAAGAACATGCGTTCACTCGTCCAGTCCGTTCAGTGCTTCACCACTGCTTTCTCCGCTGCGCTTGCTCAGGCCTTTACTCCGTTGACTGTCGACCCCCATCTCGTCTGGAATTACGGCGCCGTTGCCATCATCTCCTTCGTCACCGGAATCCTCTTCTGGTTCACCTACCGCGGCATGGACAAGCAGGAAGATCAACTCAACATGCTTCCCACTGGTCACCTCGGCAATGGTCGCCAGGCTGAGGACATTGAGCGCCGTGCTAGCGTTGCCACTGAGAGACGTGCCAGCATGACTCAGGCAGCTGTTCCTGTCAACGAGAAGATCTAGATTCGACTCTTTTCGTATTTTGATCACGACTTAGTTTGTCAAAAAATTCATGGAGCTATGATACCACTTGCATGCTTTGCATATCTGCAAGCCTGAGGGATTTGATCCCGAGACGTAGTAATCAATCAATACTTAACAATTCATCTTTGATCCTTGTCCTGTGACGTCGCTTATGTGAGATCTGATAGAACTCCCTCGCTCGACTGTGTCTCAATCGTGCATCGCAGCGTGCTGTTCGTGCTCTGTGCAGACCTTCAACTTGAAATCGGATCATAAACAAGCCATGAATTCTACAAATAGCTTTGCCGCAAGTCAAGCTACTTCGGGTCCATGGTAGTGCGAGTACTAGTACTAGGATCCCGACTAATTTGATGTGCAGAGAGCTAGCACCTTTAGTCTAGCCGTAGTAAGGAAGGGTATACCGCAAGAGTTGGGAGGAAGTCCATGTGTTGTGGGAGTGTGCCGGTAATGAGTAGACCTGTAAGTACACTACTCTGCCACGGAACAGTAGTTACCGAATGTACCCGGATGAGCGTGCTGAGCATGGGAAATGTTGTGTATTTGGCAGGCAGATGTTATGGTCGCTCGTGCTATTGTGATATGCAGTGCTAGGTTTAAATTTGATCTCTGTGACTATCCAAGACAATTTATTTGAATGTTGTGCCAGCGAGTAACGACGACTTCTCCCCCTATAGATGGGCTATACGTAAAGGAGCTACTCCCTTGCATCTCGAGGATCATGTTTAGCCCAGAACGCTTCGTAATCTTCCCAACTTTGTGACGGGAACGCAAGTGGGACTGTGATAGGAGCGAATGGAATGCCCTTCGCTTCGAACTCGTCGAGTCGAGCCTTGGTGAGCGGCCTCGACTTGTTGACACTATAGACAGAGATGCGATGACACGAGCTAGTCACGTGGAGCCCCCAATTCCAGCTCGTACGAACTTCCGAGGGTTGTGTGTTGAGTGAGTTGTCCCAGCAGCGGACAACGATCTCAACCCAGCCTTCAACGTCACAGGGGAGCTCATACTCCCAGGTTCGCCAACTCCACTTGCGCTTCTCAGAGAGATTTTCAAGTGGAACAGTGTACCAATTGAAGCCGCCATCCATGGAAAGCTCAACACGCTCTGGCCACCTACCACCGCCTGAATATGCCCAACCCTTGCAGCGGATCTTGCCATTATGGATGACAGCCTGTTTCGTCCATGGAGACATGATGGCAGAACTGACAGGCATTTCCTGGATCTGGATCCCGTCTGTCATCCTGAGGTTGTGCTTGCCGACTTGCTGTGGGAAGTAGAGGTATTCCTTGCTCTGCACCGGAGCCCTGGAGGGGTTCTTGATAGCTTTGATTCGATAGAGCCATTTGACGCTCCTCGCGCCGATGTAACCCAGAACCACAACGCGAAGAGGATAGCCATGGATGCGTGGCAAGACTTCGTCGTTCATCTCCCACGCAAGTAGCACCTCGTTAGCCTTGACCTTGTCCCAAGGAACACTGACAAGATAGTTCATAACGTCGTCGTCCTTGAAGTATGTGTCCGCACCGTAGAATTCAAGGTGTTCAGCTCCATCAATCAGGCCACCGCATGCTTTGATGACTTTCTTTAGGCTAACACCGACCCATTTAGCAGTGCCGATGGCTCCTTCGGCCCAGGGTGCTTGAGGCACCTCGTCACCTTGACCTGGATACTTGAGGATCTGCTCAATACGTCGCGTGCCCGAGCACTGGATGGTCGCAAGTTTCTCCATGCGAGGAAAGCGAGACTCATCCATCAAGTCGTCCAGGGTGAATGATTGCGGGTTCTTGACGAGGCCATCCATGACGAAGCTGAAGTCCTCTTTATCTATAATGGGAATGCCTCCATGGTTGCGTACGAAATGCAGATTATTCGGGGTGACTGCCTTGTCCGTCACCAGGCGCTTGGGAGGTTCTCCGTTGTAAGGGAATTGGAGCAGATGCAACATGTCGGGGTGCTTCTCCTTGAGTACCAAGTTCCATGAGTCGTCTGGGATCTGAGTCAGTTCACCACCAATTTCGTGATGCCACATCTTCCACCGAGTTCCAGGAAGTACAGGATTGGTCGCTGGGATAGGACCGAGCTGGTATTCCGGGTTCGGAGGGAATGTTTGAGATGTCAGAATCTTGTGCGCAGCTGCTTTCTTCTCGGGATAGTTCTCCCATTCTACAAATCTGCATAACTCAGTTAGAGTGCACCCGCTAGAAAGTGTCGGCATCACAGTGTCTTACCCAACCCAACCTTTCCGCTCACGAGCAAAGAGCTCATCGCGATTACCTACCGCCTCGATGGCCTTGTCATCTCTAGTCAACTCCCCAAAAACCTGAGGATCGAGAGTCTTGGTTTCTGGCCCCGTCATGTCCAGGACTGGTAGCTCAGCTGCTACCAGCCCCTGTTCGATTTTCCATTCATCCGGGCGATTGGAAGTTTCGATCTTGTTCGTGATACCAGGCATGATAATTTGGTGCGCAAGACTGAAAACAGAGTAGTGTAGAGAGCCAAATCCACTCAATACTCCACTCAATACAGGGTGGGAGAGGGTTTCTGATTATATGCTCAGCCAACACTAGTACTCAGGTATGGAATGGTTGCAAGCGGCAACCACATATCGCACTAGTGGCTCCGTCATCGTTGAGTGGTTCGATCAAGGGTGCGACAGTGTACGTGCACGATCGAGAACTAACTAGTACAACTAAGGGATAGTGTGCTGCCATAATGCTGAGGCATCCATCTATCCATCCTAATCAGTATTTTGGCTATAGTTTCTCCTGCACTATGACATATGGAAGCGTCGGACGAAAGGTGCGACAACAGACTCGCTCAGTTTGAGGGATACGCTCATAATGAGGAGGATCATTCTGCATGGAAGGATGATTCAGATTGGCGGATAAGTCACTCGACGTCAGTTGATACTTGTCTCATAATTTCTAGAGCCTCAAGTTCAAGATAAATTGATTTTACTCTACCTCATTCTTGCACTGACTGATCTGTACGTACAGCAAGGAAGCGATTATGTCAACAGCAGAACTATTGGACATTGAAATCTGTTCTTATCTTTGATCCGAACACAAAATCTGCTGAAGCTAAAACACCTTAAGACCCTGTCCCAACGATTAATCTGATTCAAGACGAGCCAGTACGCTAGAAGAAGGTGCGAAAAATGTTGTTCCTGTTAGCGGTTGGGAAAAATCCAACAGCCGATCATGCTTCGAAGGTGGGTTACCAACGAACATACGATGGATCATCTCCTCGACAGTCCACAAGTATCGCGAATAACCGATGAAATACGTCCCGAATTCATTTTTGCTTGGGTCACCAAACGGCATATTGTGCCGCAGGATATCATATTCCTTGCCATCCTTCTCAATGGTAGCCAATGACTTATGCGAAAGCTGACCGTCATCTGCGTCGTTCAACTCAATATTGTCCATCTTTGTGCGGCCAATGATAGCCTCCTGCTCAGCAACCGCAAGACTGTTCCAACTCTTCATATCGTGCACATACTTTTGTACAACAACATAACTGCCGCCCATCGCAGGCACATCTTCCGCATCAACGAAGGCGCTGGAACCAATATCAGGCCCGACTGGATTAGCTGTTCCGTCGACGAATCCGAGAAGATCTCGCATGTCGAAATAGCGGAATCCAACTGTTCTATCATTCACAGACGCCGAGTCGCCTAAGCGGACCATCAACTGCCTCTCGAGCTCGAAACACAAATCATGCCGTTCGGAGCGAATGTGGAAAAAGATGTCCCCAGGGGTGGATACCGCGGTGTGGACCGCACCACGTATGACGGGAAAGGGATGCAGCTCGGTTGGACGTGGCATGGAGGTGAGCACATCCCATATATCGCTACCGATGCCAACAATACACGTCAGTGCGGCTTTGGTGTCGCGGAAGCCAACGGTCTTGACCAAGGCCTGCACAGCTGCGATGGTCGAGCGAACAGTTTGAATCGCTTTAGGAGAGGAAGCGACTGATAGAACGAGGAAGGTTGCGCATGGCGTGAGTGGTGCATCAAGAGATTGCGTTTGAATCGTGCTGTGACTACAACTACTCATGTCGCGTGCTAGCTTGGCAAAGCGTGGATGGCTCGATGATGCCCAGATCTGATGTGTAGAAGGATCGAAGGATTTGCGAGCCCGGTACGAGGTTGTACGGTACGGTTTGTTAAATCTGGAGGTGAGGGGTCGGATAGTGTGCGCACCGCGGCAACAAGTTCGAATTGCGAGGCTACTTGACGTCGTTAACGAGCATCTGCTATGATGACATAGCATTGCGGATAAGAATAACTAGAGGAATAGATATAAGAGGCTACATCAAATCCTGAAAACCCCCACGTGTGGACCTTGCTCTACACGATGGATGTTGTGAGACTTTTAGTGCGCGGGGCGAAGCATGCGGCCAGGGACTTGTGCACGCCCTGACAGCTACCGGTCGGAAACGTCATCCGAGGTGGCATTAGATGCATGATACAGCACACTACTGTAACTCAACGCTGATAATGACTTGTAAGCAGTACAGTAAGCATTACGAACCGCGTCCGCGCACAACTTGTTGTTGACGAATCTGGTCGCGACTGGCCTGTAATTAGGCGCTTCAGAGGTTCACTAGCAGAGCACATTTGTAGCTGAGGCTGTACATTGCAGTCAATGCAGATACCATCTTTCTGGCTTTGTGATGAGAGTTTTCTGATCAACATGCAGCATATGCTGAACAGCGGATAGATGATGCGACATTTTGCCTTTCGCACGCGATGAAAGATAAGATGGGCGAAGCTAAAGAACGGCTGAGATTATGAGAATTTCCTCATGTGATTTGGGATCTAGTATTATGGACATGTAATGCCTTCCAACTCTGCTCCGCTTTCGCATCGTCTGCACTTCTCACTCCTGCAAGTAGCGTTATGCGCAAGGTCGCACAGGATCTGGCACTTCCTCACTTTTTTGCTAGAACGACACGTAAGCCAGTGAGGCTCAGTAATTTGGACAGCCTCGTGGTTCGCGCGTGTACTTTCGTGGTATTCAAAGGTATATACGAGTCGATGCATCTTGGGGGATGCCAGTTCTCATGTGACAACAATCGAATTGACGTATTCAACGAAAAGAAAAGTGCTACCGCAGTGCAACATTTCTTAGGAAGGCCAAAAGGCAGTCCACTATGCAGAATTACGCAGAGACATTCAACGGCGACGACAACCTGAAACTAATGTGCCCTCCCCCTCACAAGCGCCATTCAAGCAGGTTGTCGATGCGTTTGGGGTGCCCAGTAAACCAAGATTGTACAGTATTGCA
Organism: Phaeosphaeria sp. MPI-PUGE-AT-0046c; assembly: GCA_020747045.1. NCBI lineage: Eukaryota > Fungi > Ascomycota > Dothideomycetes > Pleosporales > Phaeosphaeriaceae > Phaeosphaeria > Phaeosphaeria sp. MPI-PUGE-AT-0046c. The sequence goes on along the minus strand of JAGTJN010000010.1, from coordinate 1,166 downwards.
GCGGAATTGAACTCTGAGTGTGCGCCTTTTATCTTCCTGGAATTTAAGTCGATGAACAGCCAGTCGAGTCCACCAACGGCTGAGGGCTGTATGCGGCCCCCAAGGAAGCGGTATCGTAGGACGATGGTATCGCAAGTATGAGTGTATAGGTTGACAGTTACTGAGAAAGCAGGGCCAGTAGATTGATCTGCGCGCAGAAGAACGATAAGATCGCTGCGAGAGCTAGCTGTCTTTGTTCCTGGCTGTGGAGAAAGCGATTTAATGAACCTTCTTAGGAATATTTAGGATAGAGCACGCTTTGACTTACATTTGATCGAAGGAGAAAGTTTGTACTATCAGATTCGTACATGAAGTCTTCGGTAAAAGTGCTATTGACGCTTGCCTCATCGATGGTCTCAAAGTTACTAATGTAACGCTCGATAATGTCACGAGACTCATGATCACTCAGACATTTCTGCTTATCGTGGTATTGATCCGATTCCTTGATGGCGGCGGGTTCTGGAATGGCAGAGACAAGGCTGAGTATGGTACAAAGGACCATAAATGACACAAGGTGTGAAAGAGTGTGCATGGTATAATGGTGCATATTGTTGTCCTGATCGTATAGGTGGATCCGTCAAAGCAGGGCGTTGTCCGTCTGTACTTATATGCAAAAACTATATTAGAAGCCGCAAACCTTAGCCTGGTTGCGGATGAATGACCAGGAGAATTAACACAGTAAGGCTAGTCGGAATAGAGCTTTACTTACATGGCAAGAGTTTAAACAATGCCTCTGATCCTTGTGGTGCGACTGGCACGACTTCGCTGGATGTGTACATTTTCCTCGTTCTGACAAGCGCGCTAAAGCTGAAAGCCATTTCTCTCCACTATGCAGACCACTATGCAGAAGCTGTTTGATAATGGACTCTCTACATCCACGGTACTACTGGCTACTCGACACATGAGGCTTGAATTTTGCGATCACATCGTCTATTGGAACTACATTGGGCGTAACACCCGCGTAGGGCTGAAGAGGAGTTTCGCTAAATCTTAATATGTAATTGGCGCAACTCAATTACCCCTCAAATTTCTCGCTCGCTAAGTTGTCGATTGCATGCAACCAAGAACTTTACCATAGGGGTGGCGGGCTGGCACCAGTGCATATCGCATAAATCGCGATCGTTTGG